>CP136065.1:149059410-149747245 GCA_032622095.1 Siphonodentalium dalli
AACAGTATACATTTGGATGAGAATAAACACTGTTTTAGTTGTAGTTTTGTTTTGATTGTTTACCATTCGAAATGAGACTACTTTTTATCCAGCACAACCAGGCACAACATGCTTTCATGTAAAGTAACACGAGCAAAACCCAGCATATATCAATAATGCTCCATTGGGCTGATTATCAAGAGAATATTAGACATATTCAAAAGCCAAGCAAAACGAAAATTATTTTTATAAATAGAAATCTTAACTATGAACCTCATATTAGGGCCCTGCGAACCTTATAATTTAGGTCGAACCGAACCTTGAATTCGAATCATCGTCTTGGTTTCGAATCGAACCGAATCTCGAACCTCGAACCCAATTACCGACCGTGTCATTGATGAGAGTCCAAGCGACGTACTCATAATACTAGTAGCCAGTTAGAACGTATGTGTTATATACAAATTTATCGTATACGATATAAGATAATTACATGTTGAAGAATTATTTTATATTGGAGATGAATGACAATCCGATAAAACGTTGATTTTATGTTCCGTTTATGTCCATTCATTATATTACAAAACCCCGATTAAAACAAATATCCGATTATCATTCTCCGTATATACCCGCGTCCGCTCACTGAGCATCACTCATGAAAAATCATAACTTATGACTTATTCTAACAGTAAGTGAGACAGATGTCTGATTGAATCATCGGTCAAGCTTCCAGTAGTACATATGTACAATGTAAACAACGCGATAAACGACGCATTGAACTCCTAACACACTGACAGCATGAACGCGCCACGTGGCATAACTCGGTAACTATTAACAGACTCGTCAATCTGTAACTGCGACAACACATGACAAAGATCAAAGCGTGCCGACGTCGCGTTGTAGCAATTAAGTGTCACAAGACAAAGCACATCGGGTTACATAATCATGTCAATCATTTATGCTCATAAACAATGGCCACACCTTCTCCTCACTGTGATTGGTTGACTCCAATTGTTGACACAGAAGGCTGCCGGAAATACCTATTCACTTTCAGCCAGTTTACGGAATTCAAAAAAGCTTGTTCGATCTGTATTCATCAATAATCATAACTTATTGTCTCGTTTGTTAGGTATAATTATGTCTATTAGTAAAGTTATATGGAGAATAAAACAAACTTTGACGAGGTAGAACTTTGACTGAGATAGAAATGTTATAGTTTTACTAATTAATTATCACGAATTTGACATGTCCGACTCGACCGTTTAGCGGGAGCGGAATAAAGTTATGCCAAAAGACCTGTTCAATGAAATATCACCCAGTTACCCCGCCCGAGTAATGATCAAAGTAATTATGTCCAATGTAAACATAAATCATAGTATCACACAGTTGTATGTAAACCAATTAATAGACGGTATATAATCAATAAACAATTCCCAGTACGCAAAATTTGCCCATTTTGCGGGACTAAAGAAAAGGTTCGATATAAACGAATCCCGTCTAAGGTTTCGAACCGGACCGAATCATCACAGCGGTTTCGAACCTCGAACGGTTCGCAGGGCCCTACCTCATATATGCCAAGGGTCGTATGAATTTGTCAATGGTCGTAACACTGACAAGTGTAAATTGATAAGACTAGAATGATGTGAGAATCCCCTGCTCTAGATCACTGTGACAAAATATCATGGTTCTACTAATAGGAGATAAACAATCTCTGTTGAGGTGGATATTCGAGGATTCAAGCATGCAAACAGTTCACAAACTGTTTTCATGCTCCAATATTCAACGAAATGAGATAATTTTATCCCATTGTAATTCAATCCACTAAACAGTCTAAAAGGAACTGCAGAAAAATCAGCATTACATGCTATGAAGCGAGACCTATTTCTCCATGAGCAAATTCTCTGGATATGTTCCATCGAATGTTACTCGGAACAGCGCCCGAACAACTTCTAATACCAAGTCATTAGACATGCAAGTGGAAAAGTAAGGAAATAAATCGGGGAATGGGTCATTATTTCGTTACGTGTGTGACATTCAGAGAATTTTTCGGGCCTTCATGTTGACATAGTTTGCGAAGTATCCCATGTTATGGGTACACAGGATGGTCATTCTATCTGCCATGAGACCTTCTATGATTTATTTGAGTATAATTGACCAACATTGCATCATGATTGAGATGGAAGATTTTTTTCGAGCGTTAAGCGTTACAGGTTTTTAGATGAGCTTATTTTGAAGCCTAATTTCTGTGAATTCTAACATCATCAGACAATTGATAGTTATTGAAGGGATGCTCAATTTTGAAAATAATACTTTTGGTATGAATGTAATGTTTGTACTGAAGTGTCCTGATCCCAAAATCAAAATTTAGCTGCGTTATGTGTGTGACACAAAAAGCTTCTGAAAACAATTTAAATGGTAACCAGAGAAGCTAGCTGTTATTAATAATCAGGGAGATGCTCATTATTGCATGTGAATAAAATCTTGTTCCTTTATTAGCTCAACTTACTTTGTAAGTTTGAGCTATTGCCATGGTTTGGCGTCCGTCGTCCGTGTATGCGTGTGTCCGTCAACAATTTCCTTTGGCGCGGGGCTACAGGTCGTACCTTTGATCTGATCTTTATGATATTTGTCATGAATGTTGACATTGACATGTAGATGGGAACGAGTCATTTTGGGGTCATTCGGCCAAAAAACATGGCCGCCAGTGGCCATCTTGGATTTTACTCTTTGCATGACTAAATCCTTTGGCGCGGGCTACAGGTCATAGCTTTGGTCAGATCTTAATGAAATTTGTCATGGATGTTAAAAATGACATGTAGATGGGAACGAGTCATTTTGGGGTCATTTGACAAAAAAACATGGCCGCCAGTGGCCATCTTGGATTTCAAAATTCAATCCATTGGCGCGGGCTACAGGTCGTACTGCTTATATGATCATCATAAAATTTGTCATGGATGTTAAAGGTACTCAACCCGATAAAACTCCTCTCAATTACTATTTCAATGGCTTCGGGGGTCAAAAATATTTGATTCGAGTCGAGGAAGTCACCCATCAAAGCTCAGATTTGTTAGATATCGATTTTAGAAATCTATTATTTTTCATTATCGGGAATTGTTTCTGGCCCAGAAGACAGTAAAAAATTCGTTGTTATTACCCACTTGATCATAGAGTTATCCATCCTTGTCTGTTTGAATATAATTTTGGCGTAAAATCTCGAGCATGTTACCAAATTGACGGCAGTTATTGGTACTCATCTCGAGAACATAAGAATTTTCAAAAATCAATATCTAATAACTCTGAGCTTTGTTTGATGGGTTCCTCGACTCGAATCAAATATTTTTTACCCCCAAAGCCAAAGAAATAGTAATATAGGACCCTCTGATCGGATTGTTGTTGTTGGAATCTGTTGAGATGGGGACCCTCTTTACGGGTTGAGTACCTTTAACATTTACATGTAGATGGGAACGAGTCATTTTGGGGTCATTTGGCCAAAAAACATGGCCGCCAGCAACCATCTTGGTCGGAACTTCATGAAATTTGTCATGGATGTTAACAATGACATGTAGATGGGAAACGAGTGATTTTTGGGTCATTCGTCTAAAAAACATGGCCGCCAGCAGCTATCTTGGATTTTACTCTTTGCATGACTAAATCCTTTGGCATGGGATACAGGTCATACCTTTGATCTGATCTTTATGAAATTTGTCATGAATGTTGACATTGACATGTAGATGGGAACGAGTCATTTTGGGGTCATCTGGCCAAAAATCATGGCCGCTGGTGGCCATCTTGGATTTCAAAATTCAATCCATAGGCGCGGGCTACAGGTCGTGCTGTTCGTCTGATCATCATGAAATTTGTCATGGATATTAATATTGACATGTAGATGGGAACGAGTGATTTTGGGGTCGTTCAGCCAAAAAACATGGCCGCCAGCAGCCATCTTGGATTTTACTCTTTGCATGACTAAATTCTTTGGTGCGGGCTACAGGTTGTAGCTTTTGTCAGAACTTCATGAAATTTGTCATGGATGTTAACAATGACATGTAGATGGGAACGAGTCATTTTGGGGTCGTTCGGCCAAAAAACATGGCCGCCAACAGCCATCTTGGATTTTACTCTTTGCATGACTAAATCCATTGGCACAGGCTACAGGTCGTACCTTTGATCGGATCATTATGAGATTTGTAAAGGCTGTAGATGGGAACAGGTCATTTTGGGGTAATTCGGAAAAAAACATGGCTGCCGGTGGCCATTTTAGAATTTACTCTTTGCATGACTAAATCCTTTGGTCCGGGCTACAGGTCGTAGCTTTGGTCGGAACTTCATGAAATTTGTCATGGATGTTAACAATGACATGTAGATGGGAAACAGGTCATTTTGGGGTCGTTTAGCCGAAAAACATGGCCGCCAGCCTCCATCTTGGATTTTACTCTTTGCATGACTAAATCCATTGGCACAGGCTACAGGTCGTACCTTTGATCAGATCATTATGAGATTTGTAAAGGCTGTAGATGGGAACAGGTCATTTTGGGGCAATTCGGAAAAAAACATGGCTGCCGGTGGCCATTTTAGAATTTACTCTTTGCATCAATAAATCCTTTGGCACACCATAATCACCACATCCCTGATCCGATCATTATGAAACCTGTCATGAATATTGATATTGACATGTACATCTAGTCTTACTTAGACATTTCAATTAGCACCTTTCCTATTCCTCCATTTACTGTCAACCATTAAATTATTCCCCTACCTAAGTTGAGCTACAGTGTCATTGACACTTTCATATATTGACACATTTTAAACATATGCACAGTGTTGTCTTCTCCAGAAATTGTTATGTGTGTGACAGATTTACGAATGGTATAGTATACAATGGGTCAATCTGCATAAAATGTATCTGGTAATATATACACAGTCGGAATATAAGTCTCCATATGTCACTCTTCGGAGGTGTCACATATATAGATAATTCTAAATGTAAACCTAATCAGGATAAGCGCCTGATACACGTAGTTATATGAAACCCATAATATATGGCCAGGGGATGCTCATATCCCAAGCAACACAACAGACTAAACATTCAGTGATTTATTTTTTACAAGAACATGGCTTTTGGGCTGTTACCCGTTGGTAATTCCAACAAAGGGCCATATCTCTCATGAACATTGGCGGGCGGAACCCAAATTTGAACTTGACCTGTATTTTGCCATAGTAAATACCTATACAAATTGTCATTGCGTTGAGTGAGACTCTCTAAAGTTATCATAAGGAAGCCAGATGCAAACGGACGGGCAGGCAGACCAATGACATAATACGTTCCATTCAACGGGCATTCAAAAAATGATCCCTTATTTATTATAACATATTATTACACAAAAATGTACTTGTATGGGGAATTGGGAGTTTTTCATACAGGTATATAGATGTAACATACATTAAGTATGATAAGAGAGTACTCGAAGTACTCTACATTTTGCCTACCAACTGATATCTGGATAAAACTGTAAACTCCAGTGATTCCCAGAATACAGATTTACCCCTGCATCGCGTGATGTGATTTCCCCCAATTAATTGCTCTCATTTCGAGCTGTTTTACAGCATGTTTGTATTAAACATGACCTCCGATGTTCATATAAAGTAGCCTTGACATGTTTGTGAATGGAATTCATATCTATTATATATTTTGGAAGATCTGTGTGTGTGTGTGTGTCTGTCTGTGTGTTCGCGATGGACTCGAAAACGGCCGATTTCGATGAAACTTGGTATGTGGGGGTACTTTCGGCCGGGAAGTGGCATGGGCCTGTTAATTTGCCCGTGCGACGTGACCTTGACATCGGGTCATTTCAAGGTCGAACGCCCGAGTATCACAGGATTTCGATGAAAATTAGTGTCTGGGGATACTTTCATATGGGGAGTGTCGTAAGCCTATTCATTTGCCCGTGCGACGTGACATTGACCTTGAAATCGGGTCAATTCGAGGTCAAATCGCGAATTTTTATGGGATTTCGATGAAATTTGATACGTAGGGTTACTTTTGTCCACTGAGTGTTTTGGACGGGTCAAATCGTGACCCCGACCAGACCTTGACCTTCAAAATGATCAATTCGAGGTAAAACCGGGTGGATTTCGACGGGTACTTTTGTCGGGTACTATTGTCCGGGCAGTGTTTTCGACGGGTCAAATCGTGATCCCACCTGACCTGGACCTTCAAAATGGACAATTCAATGTCAAATCGCGCAATTCGCCGAAAAGCAGAGGGGGAAACAGCCCGGACGAAGTCGGGTCCACCTGCTAGTTTGCAATATTTGTGCTTTCATTGCTTTGTAAGTGAACTCTGTGATATTAACAAATACATATGAAGAGCATTTGGTCCTCAATTTGCATGTGACCTACATGACCATAAAACAACGGCACCTCCAATGGTCACTTTATACGTTGAACAAACCTTAACACAATAATTATATTAACTAAACTTATTTAAAGTGACACATACAAATCACTCCGTAAAACTACTGAAAATTTTGGCATACAAAAGTAGATAACTTACTTTTTGTTTAAACTTACTTTTTGTATGAATAATGAATATAATATACATGTAATAACATAATCTGATATTCATGGTTCTCTACAATTTTATCTATATTATTTTTAATTTGGACTGGTTAAAACTGCTCTGACGGCAGGCTGTCTGTTCATCATTAGCAGAATACAAGCTTCCGGTGAGCAAGGCAGGGTGCCTTGTTTGCGGGCCCAGGACACTGCCATCCCCCATTGCTCATTCTGATGTGGGCACCATAAAAAATCAAATCTACCCCAGCCGGACAACAACTCGGTTTGACCGGAAACCGAAAAAAACACCAGAGCATACAATTCACGAGAAGGTGCTTGGTAACTTAGTTTAGATTATTATGACTAAAATGGTCATTGTCTACCAGTAGAACGCAGATTTGTACCTCGTGATGTCATGACATGTACAAACATCTATATTGGTGATCGCAACGCTTTGTATGCACTTTAAAAAATGACAACTAGTCATTACCTCGACTATGAAAAAGACGCAAATGAGATGAGTGAGATACCAGCATATAACAGTTTTCTGATACCATTGGAGGAGAAATTGTTTAATACATGGGATAGTTCTGCAGTAAAAATTTGCCAGATAAGCGATCGCAGGGTAGAATTCTGCATTCGACTGGTAGACGCTGACATAGTCGGCATTATTAAGAGGGTTAATGGGGTCAATATCACATGTAAACCAAGACAGTGGTTATGCAAAATTGTTTTAGGTGGATTGTACTACTCATGTATATATGATTTGGATATTAAGGTTAATCCATATTCTATAAAATGAGAGAAAATTGAAGTTGTGAGTCTGAAAATACATATTTGAATGAAAAAAAATTACATGCAACCCGCCCCTAAATGAATAAGGAATTTTTTTTTTACACCTAGGTACCCCCCACCCCCCGGTACGTTCTGTCCCGCGAATATTGTAATTTGCAGTAACTCTCTTAGCTGATCTGCAAATTTTCTTGATTGAGTTTGCTAACAAGATAGAGTTATCCTTCTTAGAATGCTATGGGCTACTTTTCCACAGATGTGATAAGAAATTCTAAATAAAATTTATATTAATTGATGGAAACTTATCGGGAGAGGTGTCCTCGATTCATATCTATTATTTTCTGCAATTAAATTGGTTATTTAGGTTAAGAACATTTGTTCCCACATCCGGTTGTAACTCACAATGCGATTAGCTACAATGGCACGCTCGATCGGTCACCAGGGGCAGAGAGGTTCAAAAGCATGTACACAAAACATTTGGCTTCAGGAGCAAGTGGAACATGGGGAACATAAATAACCTCTCCAATGGCAGTTTTGACCGTTCATGCTGTTTTAGGAAGATCCAATAAAACTTCAACAAACTTCAGATTGTAAGCCTACCGTTGTGGGGACAAAATTATTATCTCTGGCAACATTGTGGGATACATGAAAATTTCATACCTCGATATCTCATTTTGAAAACCTCGGGGTTCAAAATCAACAGCCGGGTAACAAAATTCCATGCAATCACAAGGTTGCCAAAAATAAGTTATGATGTTCCAATAAAAATTAGATAGATTTTATAATCTCATATTTAATGTAGTCCGTGGGCCAATTCTCAGAAAGCCTCTAGTTTAGAAGTTGGCTGCACCCCCCAACCCCCCTCCAACAAAGGTTTTCATATATCAAATTAAAGGTCATTATATGATTTTGCTTGTTGCCCGCTTCAGCTGTGTCCCAAAATATACTTTTCAGGGGAGATAACTCCTACCCCTAAAAAAATTTAAAAATTTCATCGAGTACAAGTGTCAGCGTATAAAATGAATGTCAATGACACTGTAGCTCAACTTATGTAGGGGAATAATTTAATGGTTGACAGTCAATGGAGGAATAGGAAAGGTGCTAATTGAAATGTCTAACCTGTGTCAAAGGATTTAGTCATGCAAAGAGTAAAATCCAAGATGGCTGCTGGCGGCCATGTTTTTTGGCCGATTAACCCCAAAAGAACTCGTTCCCATCTACATGTCATTGTTAACATCCGTGACAAATTTCATGAAGATCCGACCAAAGCTACGACCCGAAAATGACTCATTCCCATCTACATGTCAATATTAACATCCATGATAAATTGCATGATGATCAGACGAATAGTACGACGTGTAGCCCGCGCAAATGGATTGAATTTTGAAATCCAAGATGGCCGCCAGCAGCCATGCTTTTTGGCCGAATGACCCCAAAAGGACTCATTCCCATCTACATGTCATTGTTAACATCCATGACAAATTTCATGAAGTTCCGACCAAAGCTACGACCTGTAGCCCGCGCTAAAGGATTTAGTCATGCAAAGAGTAAAATCCAAGATGGCTGCTGACGGCCATGTTTTTTGGCCGAACGACCCCAAAATGACTCGTTCCCATCTACATGTCAATATTAACATCCATGACAAATTTCATGATGATCAGACGAACAGTACGACCTGTAGACCGCGCCAATGGATTCAATTTTGAAATCCAAGATGGCCACCAGCGGCCATGTTGTTTGGCCGAATGACCCCAAAATGACTCGTTCCCATCTACATGTCAATGTTAACATCCATGACAAATTTCATGAAGATCTGACCAAAGCTACGACCTGTAGCCCGCGCCAAAGAATTTAGTCATGCAAAGAGTAAAATCCAAGATGGCTGCTGGCAGCCATGTTTTTTGGCCGAATGACCCCAAAATGACTTGTTCCCATCTACATGTCATTGTTAACATCCATGACAAATTTCATGATGATCAGACAAGCAGTACGACCTGTAGCCCGCGCCAATGGATTGAATTTTGAAATCCAAGATGGCCGCCAGTGGCCATGTATTTTGGCCGAATAACCCCAAAATGACTCGTTCCCATCTACATGTCATTGTTAACATTCATGACAAATTCCAGAAAGATCAGACAAAAGGTACGACCTGTAGCCCGCGCCAAAGAATTTAGTCATGCAAAGAATAAAATCCAAGATGGCTGCTGGAAGCCATGTTTTTTGACCGAATGACCCCAAAATGACTTGTTCCCATCAACATGTCATTGTTAACATCCATGATAAATTGCATGATGATCAGACGAATAGTACGACCTGTAGCCCGCGCAAATGGATTGAATTTTGAAATCCATTATGGACGCCAGCAGCCATGCTTTTTGGCCGAATGACCCCAAAAGGACTTATTCCCATCTACATGTCATTGTTAACATCCATGACCATCTACATGTCATTGTTAACATCCATGACAAATTTCATGATGATCAGACAAGCAGTACGACCTGTAGCCCGCGCCAATGGATTGAATTTTGAAATCCAAGATGGCCGCCAGTGGCCATGTATTTTGGCCGAATAACCCCAAAACGACTCGTTCCCATCTACATGTCATTGTTAACATTCATGACAAATTTCAGAAAGATCAGACAAAAGGTACGACCTGTAGCCCGCGCCAAAGAATTTAGTCATGCAAAGAATAAAATCCAAGATGGCTGCTGGCAGCCATGTTTTTTGACCGAATGACCCCAAAATGACTCGTTCCCATCAACATGTCATTGTTAACATCCATGACAAATTTCATGAACTTCCGACCAACGCAATGACCTGTAGCCCGCGCCAAAGGATTTAGTCATGCAAAGAGTAAAATCCAAGATGGCTGCTGGCGACCCCAAAATCACTCGTTCCCATCTACATGTCAATATTAACATCCATGACAAATTTCATGATGATCAGACAAACAGTACGACCTGTAGCCCGCGCCAATAGATTGAATTTTGAAATCCAAGATGGCCACCAGCGGCCATGTTTTTTGGCCGAATGACCCCAAAATGACTCGTTCCCATCTACATGTCAATGTCAACATTCATGACAAATTTCATAAAGATCAGACCAAAGGTACGACCTGTAGCCCGCGTCAAAGGAAATTGTTGACGGACACACGCATACACGGACGACGGACGCCAAACCATGGCAATAGCTCAAACTTACAAAGTAAGTTGAGCTAAAAATGACTGCGGTTATAAAGTGAACAAGACATCGTTTATATTAATTATAGATCGCCATAAAACAACATGAGATACAACATTAAAACGATGTATAAGCTAGTTCGAAAATATTGCGATAAATATTTTGAAAAATTTTGAAAAATTTCTTGGATTTTGAAAAATAGTGTCACATATAATTGGCTATAACTTGTAAAAAACATGGGCTATTGACACACAACATATCTCAAAAATTGTCCCAAAGACCTAGCAAAACAATTTGGATGATAGAATGCCAATTATAATTCTGTGAAAATGCGCTGTGGGCATAAACTTAACCCCTCCCCCTAAAATATAATTTTCTCAGAAAAATGAATTGTAGAGTTTACACTTAGAATGCCGCATGCAAAGAAGGCGTTAGATTAATGAACGGGAATTGTCCGAACATGTTCTAAGATGAAAATTTTGGGAAAATGTTGAAAAATGGTAATTTTTACTAATTTCTCAAAATTTTACAACATTGTGATAAAACTTTGAAAGGGGTATGGAAAAATCATGCGGTGGATACTGGTCCAGAATTTGTAAATTCATAAAACCTCACATGATAACTTTTTTGTCAACTATTTCATATTTTTTCAATTTTTATTTGAATTTTTGTACAAAGCCGATTATCTCATATATTTTGAAGACCTCTGTCTGTTTGTCTGTCTGTCTGTCTGTCTGTCCTTAATACAAATCTAGCATTATCGACCGATCGGGACGAAACTTGGTACGTGTGTGTAGTTTGACCAGGCGGTCGTCGTTGTCGTATTGGCGAGCCCGTGCGACGCCCGTACAGCGCATGAATACAAATTTTATCGGGTCGCCGAGCCCATGCGACGCCAGCTTCGCGCATGCGCAGACGAGATCTCGGAAACGGGTGGAGCTATCGACTTGAAATTTGGTATGTGAATGTATCTTGCCCCGGATACGAATTTTATCGGGTCGCCGAGCCCGTGCGACGCAAGCTTCGCGCATGCGCAGACCAGATCTCGGAAACGGGTAGAGCTATCGACTTGAAATTTGGTTTTTGAATAGCCCGGACAACGTCGGGCTCATCGGCTAGTATATATATATTTCAACTGGTCACATATGGCTACCAAAGGCTGATGAGTGAGACTCACGGTTTACGGGGAGGTATTTTCTTATTTTATGGCGCATTTTGTGGCATAGACACAAATGACGATATATAGAGCATCGGACACTTCATATTTGATAATTATTTTAAGATGGCGTCCAAAGAGGCCACCAACATCGAAAATGTTCAAACTTACCGACACAAAGTTAGCTGGGTTCGTCATATGGGGATAAGGGAATTGTTCATTAAAAAATGCATTCACTGGTGCTCCTCGACAAACTAAAGAACTCTAATATCTTGTCTCAACTCATTTATTGTAATGAGTAATTGATTGATGGAAATGCCCATAACACTGCTCAGTTAAGTCAAAATTGGCACTACTTCGGTTATTCCATGCAGATCTCTTCACATTTCATACACCAGTACATGCTGACATGTCGGCGGCCAAATAACAACAATTCGCATGAATCATTGTAGCCAATTGCAGATCGCAGTAGTTTCATAACTGCATTTGGATAGGGACGAAGCGCCATCAATGCACTGTTGATGTGTAGGACTTCCGGCCCCCTCACGCAGCGACCACCAATGGCCGTCGTGGAAAACCAATCCCATAGAATCCCATGCACCCATATATCTAATGCACGGTAACTATGCTTTCTATACCGGTACTTCTGGTGCGGGGTAATTTTAGCCAGACCTATTTTTCAACCTTGAGGGAGACAAGCAGAACTCCCATGGGTTGATTATACATTAGCGCTGGGGACGGAGAGGGTCACTCGGGGCACTCCGATACACTGCATGTTAAACAAGACAGTCAATGACTGTGGGGTCGCTCACCAGACTACAAAGACTGATAAGACTGGGACTCTGGAGACTACAACAGTCAGAACTTTTCATAATTACTTTAAAAGAAATAGCTCTAAACAGGATATGTGGCTAGAGAGATTTCACATATGTAGATTGGTGAAAATCCACCTTGAAATTACCAACTGTATACTACTGATCACCCCCTCCTCCTCCAGCTCAACAAGTCCCCTTTGACCGGTATACAGACTCCCAAGTCTTAGGTTGGAATTTCACAACTGACACCTCAAACTTTCTCAATTGTTGGAAATTTCCAATCTCACAAGCGCCTTTTTCCAAAACCATTTAGACATGTTTGAAGCCCAATTATCCATGGATCCAAAACACAATACATGTAAGTCAGATTAATCAGTCAGGTGGTTCCAAGGTAGATGTTTTAATGAATTTGGCATTTCAATGATTTTATTAGACACAAAAGTGTTAACTCCCCATAGCCCCACCATTTCTTGACAAATTGACCTCATTTTAACAAATCTGAATCTCAGTCACTTAAGGATCCTCCTGATTGCTCCATACTATATGTAAGCTAAATAGTCCAACCTCTCTTGAGAAGACATTTTAAGAATTACTATAGAGACATATAGTTATGTCCCTGGTCCCACCCTATTTAACCTGGTGACCCCATCTGAATAAATTTAAATCCCAGACACCAAAGAACCCTTCATACATATGATAAATATCAGTAAAATAGACCTGATGGTCCTTGTGAAGGAAGCATATTAAGAGGGAAACTGTTCTTCGTTTGGCCCCTATTTGACCAAGTGACCCCATTTAAAAAAAATCTGAATTGCAGTCAAGGAAGAACATTCCATGCTAAATAAGCCAACCAGTTCTTGCAAACATATTTTAAGAATTACTATGTAGTGAAATAGTCTCTGGCTCTGCCCTTATTTGACTTTGTGATCCCATTTTCACAAAGGTAATTTCATACCAAATATAAGCAAAATAGGCCATTTGATTATTGCATAGAAGACACATCATGAATTACTATGTAGAGAAAGAGTAATGTAGCTGGCCTTGCACCTACTTGACCTGGTGACCCTGATAGAACAAATCTGAACCACAATCACCAAAGGAGCAAGCCTGCAAATAGTGCACCTATTCCTACATTGTATGTGCCTGGCCTCAAGCAACACAATGTATTATACAATCAAGCCTTGAAATAGTGTGATAGTGTGTCTGTCATTTGCGGAATGAGGTCCCCCAGAGGGTGACTTTAGTGACGCTATCCTGCACAGTGGGCTAGCATCACTAAATTCACCCTCTGGGGACCTCATTCTGCTAAGGCCCTCAACTGCTATGGCAGACCTAGGATAAGATTGAAGTTCCCCAGTTGAAGTTGATGTTCACCCATTGGACACCTCAATTATGAATTTTATATTCTGCAAATTAGGGGATATAGAAACTTCCTAGAAGGGAAATGTAACTAACAACTGTGTGGGATAGCATCACTAAATTCACCCTCTGGGGACCTCATTCTGCAAATGACAGACCTCCTATTTGCCATGTTGAACAATACATGATAGATTGTAACTCTTATTAATGATTCTCTGACCTGCAAATGTCAGACACACTAAATTCAGGCAGTTTGTTTAAATTGCTAGCAGTATGTTTATACAAGCTGTCAGTGACATTGTATTCCTTGATTAATGACCTGTGTTTCTCTCTGTCTATCCACAAAGAGATATCTGCAACTTTAATAGAACAGGTATTTTTTCAAATTTTATAACATGCTTTTTTTTTTTTAGTTATGTCACTGGCTCTGCCCACATTCGACCCAGTGACCTCATTTGAACAAATCTGAATAACAGTCCCCCAAAGACCCTTTGTACCAAATATGAACCCATTCGGACCAATGAAATTTGAGAAGAAGTTGTTGTAAGAATTACAGAGTTATGGCCCTGGCTTCGCAACTATTTGACCCAGTGACCTCATTTGAACAAATCGGAATGAGAGTCACCTAGGGAACATCCACACCAAATATGAACCCATTTGGTCTTACGGTTCCAGAGGAGAAGATGTTCAAAGAATTGTTGACGGACGGACGGATGGACGGACGGACGGACGAGGAGTGATGACTATAGCTCCACCGGAGACTTCGTCTCAGGTGAGCTAAAAAGGTTCAGTACTTTTAGGATTTTTTTACTCTATTTAGCTGCTATGTTTCTGCCCAGCTTGTGGGTATATATTCTGGGTCAACATTTGGATTTGTTAACAATACGAAGATTATAATAGTAGCATGGTGTTGATCTATGCTATGAACCCGACTGGCATGAAATGGACAATGAGAGTGGACTAGCCGATCACGATTACGCCTGAATCTTGCTTCATCATTGGTTATAGATTCGTTCTTATGCATTTGCATCTGGGAGCTGACTATTCCCGCTCTGAGTCCAGTAGATAACATTATTTACATGACACTCAAACAGGCATATAGGTAAAAGGATATACTTTAGGGACACCTCATGTCACACTGCCTAGTGTTATCATATAACCATAAACATGTATCTCCTGCACAGCGGCGGCTGCACTATATACAGGACTATTGCCACACAACGTAGGGCTATATATAGAGCCCAAATTGCATAGGGTTATAAGGACATGACATTCCAGAATGGGTGTGAGTTATTGTGCCAAGTAATTGCCTGATAGCTTGCACGAAAAACGTGTTGGTGTTATTGTTCTTGTTTTACAACAGGAGAAAAATTATCATAATTATCGACTTGAATACATGTCGGCTTGCCACATAAAGCACATACAAATATTGGCAGGTTGTAAGTAGATCATCATCACTATTAGTTGATGGTTGAAGTTGTTGCATAGTATGATACACTGCACTTCTTTTTCAGAATAAGTAATTATACTACCTTTTTCCTGCGACCCAAGAATACAATCCTGGTATTCAGGCAAAGCTTCACATATCCTGTGTCCATGACACAGTTCCAGACAATGCCAAATATTTATCAGGTGGTAAAGACTACTTGACAGCCTTCTATTTCTTCGCGAATGGTCGAGTGCATATTGCATAATCTACATACTGTTTAAAAAACACTGAATTATATGCCAAGTAAAGTGATACAGCCCGTGAATGGCGACGTTCGGTTAGAGTTAGTTCCTAATCTCGTGCTAGTATGTTACCACGAGGAAGCGGATAAAGGTATGCTGTTACATGCAGCCAGTGCAGCAAGACTCGATCAGACGCTAGTTATTGTTTTTATTCCCCTGACGTACATGTCGAAATACTAGAATGTTATGTTCTCGATGAATAGGAGCTAGGAAATACTAGAATGTTATGTTCTCGATGAATAGGAGCTAGGATAATTCTTCATACTGAAACCAAAAATAGGTCATGTGTCTTTTCATTGAATGAGATAGCGGACAGTATTGTCAAAGAGGTGTGTTAAACTTTGCCTCTAATTCACGCGTTGACAGGCTGCGACATTCACAAACACCTATAACATGCAGCTTTTGACTATATTATGTCGTCAATTCGACAAATTAACGCATACATTCTTATGTTGTGTAACCGAACACTTGAACACATCTACCACCAGAAGACACAGACTCCTCTTAAAATCACATTAACACATCCTCGTGCGAACTATATCAGTGATTGGCACATCATATTAACTCCCCAGCCTGGTGTACCAAGTCCTGACAGCCATGATTATACCTCCCCCGATCGACTGTGACTACTGGGCTTTGGCTGCAAAGATTCACGTGAATCTAACAAATGATCTTGTTTCATCACAGACTACCGATGTAACGATGTATGTAAGAATGTCTACAATAACTGAAATAGTGTAAATTTTGACGACTCATAGGATGAGCAGAGTGAGAGAACATTTAAGGAATAGATACTCAAATTATAGAAAAGGAAGTAGTAGCATGCCTTGAAAACTGTTTGGCAACACAACAATATATACTGCAAAAGTCATTTCTTTATTGACAAAAACTCCTCTGTATAACAACTAATTCCGTTAAAATAAAATATTTCACCTGAACACATGTTTACATCAGAGATAGGCAACTTGAAATTGGAGGCTGGTAATTTGGGCATACAATTTCCTTATATTACTTATCTAAACTGATCCAAAGGGCACATGTTTGTGATGATTGTTTTAATCTTTCTATACATTGACTTTTATCAAGTATTCCCTCAATAAATGACTATCTATAGTCCTTAAGACAACCAATTACCCATTAGCTTAAATTAATTGAAATAATAGTAGGGTCCTTCGGTTTGTTTACGGTTACCAGTGAACTCATGATTAACAATTCCCTTGTCGAACTCAGTCACGTTTGTGACGGAAAGTGTGAGAAATTTCGATTTTGTTGGCCGTTTTGGATGCCATCCTAAACGTATTGTCCAATATGGAGCGCATGTAATGCTGTATCTATTGTCAGTTGTGATCACTGTCCCGACATGCGCAGCACAAATAAGAAAATACCGTTCTGTATAACTAAGTCTCACTCATTAGCCTTTGTAGCCATATGTGTTCAGTTGAAATATATTATATATAATCTTTCCATAGACATTCAAGTAAAAATTTAAAATATACGAAATAGTTTCCAGAAAGGTGATCATATGAGGTTTTATGGACTTACTAATTCTAGACCAGTGTTCTTGTGAGGTTATACCATAGCCTATCAAAATTTAATCACAATGTTGTAAATTTTACTGAAATTAGTTAAAATTCTCATTTTTCACAATTTTTTTTTCAAATTTTAAACTTAGATCACGTTAAGACACTGTTATTTATAATTCCCTTCATCACTCTCTACATTGTTTCAGTTTATGCTTCTAAAACCAACTTGACAAGCAGCATACTAAGTGTTAACTACATAATTTGTTTTTCTGAAAAAGTTATATTTTAGGGGGTGGGGTTAAGTTTACGCTCATATAACATTTTCACAGCAATAATCTTGGCATTCCATTATTACAAACGTTTTGATATGTCATTGGGGCAATTTTTGAGCCATGTTGCGGATAAATAGCTCATGTGGTTCACAAGTTATAGCCATTTATATGTGACTTTTTTTTTCAAAATCCAAGAATTGTTTTGCCATTTCAAAAAATTTAACGCAATTTTTTCTAACTAGCTCATATATTGGTCTAGTTTTGTATCTCGTGTCATTTTATGATCATTTCTTAATAATATAAACGATATATTGTGCAGTATAAAACCGTAATATTTTTTTTGTGCTCCGACAATTGTACTCAAGAAAAGTTTCATTTTATTTTAGGGGTAAGAGTTGTCTTCCCCGAAAAATCTATTTTGGGACACTTTCTGAAACTGGCAACAAGCAAAATCTGATGCGCCATATGATGACCTTTAATTTGATATATAGAAACCTTTGTTGGAGGGGGGGTGCAGCCAAATTGAAAAATATCTTGTTTGGCCAACGGACTAATTCTTTGGGTGCAGTATGCTGTACACAAATATATTTACACTCACGCGTGCATTCACGTTGTGGAACATTAATGCAGGACATTTGTTGGTAGAAATTACGTCACATGACGTCGCGCGCTGACACCTACTTGCATCAAATTTAGGGCAGACGCAACTTGCATCAAGTCAAGAGAATAATTTTGGAAATGGGTGCTTAATGCTCATTTAATCTGCCAGACGAATTGGTTGAGTATAAATATGAAAGTGTCAATGACACTGTAGCTCAACTTGGAAAGGGAATAATTTAATGTATTACAGTCAATGGAGCGATTAGGAATGTGGAGTAAAATCCAAGATGGCTGCTGGCGGCCATGTTTTCGGCCGAATGACCCCAAAATGAGTCGTTCCCATCTACATGTCATCGTTAACATCCATGACAAATTTCTAAAGGTACGACCTGTAGCCCATGCTAAAGAATTTAGTCATACAAAGAGTAAAATCCAAGATGGCTGCTGGCGGCCATGTTTTTTGACCGAATGACCCCAAAATGAGTCGTTCCCATCTGCATGTCATTTTTAACATCCATGACAAATTTTATGATGATCAGACTAAAGGTACAACCTGTAGCCCGTGCTAAAGGATTTTGTCATACAAAGAGTAAAATCCAAGATGGCTGCTGGCGGCCATGTTTTTTGGCCGAATGACCCCAAAATTACTCGTTCCCATCTACATGTCATTATTAACATTCATGACAAATTTTATGATGATCAGACTAAAGGTACGACCTGTAGCATGTGCTAAATGATTTAGTCATACAAAGAGTAAAATCCAAGATGGCTGCTGGCAGCCATGTTTTTTGGCCGAATGACCCAAAATGAGTCGTTCCCATCTGCATGTCATTTTTAACATCCATGACAAATTTTATGATGATCAGACTAAAGGTACAACCTGTAGCCCGTGCTAAAGGATTTTGTCATAGAAAGAGTAAAATCCAAGATGGCTGCTGGCGGCCATGTTTTTTGGCCGAATGACCCCAAAATTACTCGTTCCCATCTACATGTCATTATTAACATTCATGACAAATTTTATGATGATCAGACTAAAGGTACAACCTGTAGCCCGTGCTAAAAGATTTAGTCATACAAAGAGTAAAATCCAAGATAGCTACTGGCGGCCATGTTTTTTGGCCGAATGACCCCAAAATTACTCGTTCCCATCTACATGTCATTGTTAATATACATGACAAATTTTATGATGATCAGACTAAAGGTACGACCTGCAGCCCGTGCTAAAGAATTTAGTCATACAAAGAGTAAAATCCAAGATGGCTACTGGCGGCCATGTTTTTTGGCCGAATGACCCCAAAATTACTCATTCCCATCTACATGTCAATATTATCATCCATGACAAATTTCCTGATGATCAGACGAACAGTACGACCTGTGGCCCGTGCAAATGGATTAAATTTTGAAATCCAAGATGGCCACTGGCGGCCATGTTTTTTGTCCGAATGACCCCAAAATTACTCGTTCCCATCTACATTCCAATTTCAACAGCCATGACAAATTTGATAATGATCAGACTAAAGGTACGAACTGTAGCCCGTGCTAAAGGATTTAGTCATACAAAGAGTAAAATCCAAGATGGCTGCTGGCGGCCATGTTTTTTGGCCGAATGACCCCAAAATGACTCGTCCCCATCTAGATGTCATTATTAACATTCTTGACAAATTTTATGATGATCAGACTAAAAGTACGACCTGTAGCCCATGCTAAAGGATTTAGTCATACAAAGAGTAAAATCCAAGATGGCTGCTGGCGACCATGTTTTTTGGCCGAATGACCCCAAAATTACTCGTTCCCATCTACATTCCAATTTCAACAGCCATGACAAATTTTATGATGATCAGACTAAAGGTACGACCTGTAGCCCGTGCTAAAGGATTTAGTCATACAAAGAGAAAAATCCAAGATGGCTGCTGGCGGCCATGTTTTTTGGCCGAATGACCCCAAAATGACTCGTCCCCATCTACATGTAATTATTAACATTCTTGACAAATTTTATGATGATCAGACTAAAAGTACGACCTGTAGCCCGTGCTAAAGAATTTAGTCATACAAAGAGTAAAATCCAAGATGGCTGCTGGCGGCCATGTTTTTGGGCCGAAT
Source organism: Siphonodentalium dalli (assembly GCA_032622095.1). Classification (NCBI taxonomy): domain Eukaryota; kingdom Metazoa; phylum Mollusca; class Scaphopoda; order Gadilida; family Siphonodentaliidae; genus Siphonodentalium; species Siphonodentalium dalli. Next base: position 149,079,470 of record CP136065.1, read on the forward strand.
GACCCCAAAATTACTCGTTCCCATCTACATGTCAATATTAACATCCATGACAAATTTCATGATCAGACAAACAGTACAGCCTGTAGCCCGTGCTAATGGATTGAATTTTGAAATCCAATATGGCCACTGGCGGCCATGTTTTTTTTCCGAATGACCCCAAAATGAATCATTCTGGTCTAAATGTAGTCCAAGTCTTCTTGTACTAAAACCAGCTAAGATATTGGGATGGCGATGCTGGCGTTTAGTCCAAGCCCGCCCTATATGCTCGCTTATGACACGGCTTAAGCGTTAGTGACCCGCTCAAATAAAACCACAATTATATGAAATAAAATATCACAATTGCGACAATAAACGGATATTTTCCGCAGAAGACATGCTATTTTATCTGAAACCCACATCAGTTGTGAATTTGAAACGGTAATTTAATGCGAAAAGAGACATTTACCTCAATGTTTACAATTTTTTAAAAGTATGCGAACTCGGTTGACCTCGCGAACTGTGTTCGGCATTTTCCGTTGAAAATATTCCGTAGATTTTGGACAACAACGCAAATTACGAAGAATTCTCCATTGTAATCGTAATTATGTGTGTCAATAAATAAAATAATAAATAGATTAATTAAACATTGAAGATATAAATGTAATACATTAAATAAATTACGGGGAATTACAACCCTCTCAAAGTTTAAAACAGTGTAAACACAACGAGTATTAGAATAAATAATATGGTGCTACATTTCCCACATTTGGTGGACTTCGGCGAAATTAAGATATATACTAAGCGAACAGAGCAATATACTGCTCTTGTTAGCAATATACTGCTCTTGTTAAGCACACAAAAAATCAAACAAAATTTGTATAAATTTTTAACCTTAAGTTTGAAAAGTCCCACTAAAACGGAAGAACTATATTTCGAAACTGTGTGATTCGGTTCTCCGATTATTTTATCAACACAAAAGTCAAAATGCACATGGATGAAAATCACACGGATGGAAAGTCAGACACAAGAGTTCTAATTTGCTCCAATTTTGACAAGTTGCTTGCGAAAATTGTCAACAAAACTACCGTTCTGATCCTCCATTATGTCATTAAGTTTTTAGTGCGGGAATTGTTCTGAAAGCACATAGAAAACTGGACTTTCGGGCGATCGGTCTTCGCCATTTTTGTTCGGAAAACCCGCGCTATATATAGAAACGGAAAGTAGAATTCCCAGAACAAACAGCGGATTATGCCGAACTTATTCGGACCACTTCGGCTTTCGGTTAAAACGTAAACAAACAGAGAAACAAATCGATGTTTATGGCAATCAACCGGAATATTCTATGTGTAATTTAACATTAAAGTTAGATTATTATACACCATTGTGACCATAAGATGTAAGCCTTTCCGATGTATATAGCATCATGTATTGATTTGCTAGGTAAATCGAGTAAAATACACCACAGATTCCCGCCACAGATCGTGGGCGTAAGTCGTGTGGTAGGATTGGTATGCAAGCGGGCTTGGACTAAACGCCAGCATCGCCATCCCAATTTCTTAGCTGGTTTTAGTACAAGAAGACTTGGACTAGTCTAAATGTTGATGTCAACAGCTATGACAAATTTCATAATGATCCGACAAAAGGTACGACCTGTAGCTTGCATTGTTGACGCCTTACGCACACACACGCACACACGGACGACAAAGCCATGGCAATAGCTCAAACTTTACAAAGTAAAGTTGAGCTAATAAGTAATGGGTGTTGATTTTGTTGCGTTCCATAGAGTATGGATGCAAGTTGGTCTGACATTTTTATTTGCGAAAAGATTTCACGTTCCACACAAAACGTCAAACTAACTTGCATCCATACTCTAAGGAACGCAATCAATTCAACATCCATTTCTTAATTAATGATAAATGAAATATATGAGGAAGAGACATCTGATACATGAGCCCCTTTTGAAGTTTGTTGTTCATTTTTCAATATGTAAATATAAGACTTATGTTGTCAAATCATATAGATGTTTTGATAATATAAGCAGACGACAGACAGAGAAACATCACACATTCATATTATTCATTCGTAGAGATTTTCAGATAATAAGTTCAACAAACAGCCTAAGGCTCTTTGTTGAACTTACAGGCATTTGCTGAACATCCCTACAAATAAACTAATGTGAATTATGTAACTACTTAAGAAATGGATGTTGATTTGCTTGCGTTCCATAGAGTATGGATGCAAGTTGGTTTGACACATAAAATGTCAGACCAACTGGCATCCATCTCTATGGAGCACAACAAAATCAACATCCATTAGTTATATTTACACTCAATCGAGTCAATTGGCAGATTAAAAGAGCATTTACCATTTCATGATTTGAGTTGCGCTGGCGCAGCATTAAAATACTGTGCCAGTCAATTATCTTATACACGGAGTCTCACATATATAAAAGACAATGCATTGGCTTACAAGGTCAAGGCAAATATTGTAAGGCCAATGTATTCTCTTATATATGCGAGGCTCCCTATGGGAGTCATGAAAGGGTTAAGAGCCCATTTCCAGTTATTCTCGCAGTTCGCTGCAAGTTGCGTCTACACAAAAATGGAAGCAAGTAGGGGTCAACATGCGACGTCATGTGACGTAATTTTGACCAACCAATGACCTGCATTCATGTTCCACAACGCGATTGCATGTGGGAGTGTAAATATTTTTCTGCGATGTATTAACCCCTTTCTACACTAAATGGATTGTATCATTCAGTTACAGAGGCATACAGTAATGCCCTAAATAATCAACTCCTTAACCATAGCAGAATTACCCATAATTCTGTGGTTAAGGAGTCAATTATTTAGGGCATTACTGTATATTGGAATGGTCTATTAGTCATTTGGAACGGTGTTCAGGATAAAATAGGCAGACGAAAAGATAATACGAGTGTCGACAGATTCATATTTGTTGGTGGGAAATGTTTAGATAATAACTTAGTCATTTGTTGAACTTATTATCAGAACATTTCCTATGGGAACTACTTATCAATGAGTATTTGGTATAGAAAGTGTTAAAGGGTTGAAATGTACAGACACAGCTCAGCACAAACTTCCTTGGAGATTTAGCGACACATAGGGCTTAAATGGAATATGGGAACAGAACAAGCTATCAACTTGGCACAAGTTTATTTTGATGTTGAGTTGAAATGATTCTTGTTGGCACGTACTGATGGAAGTGAACGATAGTACTAAAATAATACTTGAAATAAAATTCAGATCATATAGTAAAACAAAATACAGGTTTAAATACTGATAAATGAGGATGGACACAGCGAAATGGGATTTTGACTACCATTGTAAATTTTTGTGCTTCGAAGCTAGAGTTTGTAAATATTGATTAAGAGGAAGATTTTAAAATCACATGATTGAACTCTGGTCATTTTGAATCATTGAAGTAAGAATACAATGTATCCAGTTGCTTAACTCTCGATTACTGGGATGATAGCAATGGTACCATTTATGGTTACAAACATAAGAAATTAAAGACTAGCATATACTTTCAGAAGTCCATGGGAGTAGTAAATGATCGTACATAAGTGTACATCAATGTTAAACTACTGTAATATTTTCTTTTCATTCTGTGTTATAAACTGCAGCATACAATATTTTTGAGACGAACCATCACCAGTCAGCCAGCAAGAAACAAAGGTGTCTGAGGAGACTTTAACCTTTTGTACATAGAGTGTAGGCACAAGCCTGCAAATTGTGTATCTGTCATTGGCAGAATGACGTCCCCAGAGGGTAAATTTAGTGATGCTATGCTATCCTGCACAATGGGCTAGCATCACCAAATTCACCCTCTGGGGACCTCATTCTGCTTAGACCTCATCTAACATTTAATATTGTTTTCAGTTACTTTTTCCCTTCTGGGAAGTTTCTATATCCCCTAATTTGCAGAAGAAAATGCATAATTGAGGGAACTAATGGGTGAACATCACCAACTTCAACTGGGGAAGTTCAATCTGATTCTAGATTTCCCATAGCAGTTGAGGCCCAAGCAGAATGAGGTCCCCAGAGGGTGAATTTGATGATGCTACCCAACTGTGCAGGATAGCATCACTAAATCAACCCTCTGGGGACCTCATTCTGCAAATTACACACACACTATCTGCAGGCTTGTGTACCTAGAGTGTAGGCAACTCCGCAAGTTTTATGGAACCCATATCACATTATGCATATAATTTGATAGCAAGGTATCATGCTTCACCAGACAATAATTAATGAATTCTTTAATTCATAAGGTCATTCTTATATACAGTAATGCCCTAAATAATCAACTCCTTAACCACAGCAGAATTATGGGTAATTTTTCAGGATTTAGTTGGAAATATGGCTTGTGCCATTCATCCGAAAGCTCTCAGTGAGAACTTTCCAATGAATGGCAACAAGCCATATTTCCGACTAAATCCTGAAAAATTACCCATAATTCTGCTGTGGTTAAGGAGTCAATTATTTAGGGCATTACTATAGCTGTTTCTTCTAGTTTTGTTTAATAGTGTGACAAGAGTTCACTGAACATTTTGAGAGAGAGAATTCTTTGGGATGAATTGAAAGTAGACTGACTGACCGACTGAGTGAACGTATTTTTCTATATTTTATTTTGAATTGATATAACTTAAGAGATTTAAAAAAAACAAGGTATGAGATTAAATATTGTAAAACAGATCATGTCATAAAACATAATAAAACAGTATGTCTATCAAGTTATCAACCAATTTAATGGATGTTTCATGAATTTGAACTAGCACCTCCTGCCCCACCCCCACTCCGCAAAAATTAGGAATTTATTGAATGATCAGGAATGATAAGAAATAGAGAAAATATGTTTGTTCCTTGAAATACTAAGCCATGTTCTACCAAATAGAATGTTACATTTTTACAATTAAAATTGTAAAGGTTCCAAAATGATTTTCAATGAAAGCCTGAATAGTAAGAAAATACAACGATAGCAAGTAAAGGGACCCAAGGAATTCAGTGGGTAAATGTGCATAAAATATAAAAGTCTGTAAAAAAGCACCACTGAGAACATGGAGAAATAGATAAACTTGATTCTTATATTCATTTAATATGGATAGTTCTCGATTAATGAAATTTTATGTGATGAAACTATTGTTAATTAGACAAACTGTTAGAGATTTGTCAACAAACATTGCTTAGTCTGAATATGATTTTCACAATATTTTTAAATGCTTTGCCATTTCCAATGTATACCATCAAGTTTTTATTAAACTTTGGTATCTTATTGTACTTTTATCATTAATTCCACTGTGACAGTAATGATTACATAACAAATTTTCATGTGCTTGTTGATGATAATTTTTTTTTTTACAGACTGCTATGTTATATCATATGAACCTACTTCGAAGGCCTTGGGTACCTTTAAACATTTGCTTATACTCAATATCTCAAATAGCACCACGACCACATTGTACACTAGTTGGAATTTCCATTTTATATAAACAGGATTTGATTATTTGGGGTTTATCATTGTTTCGGCTGCTGAGCCATATCACAATGTCAGTTTTAGGTGTTGTTTCCCTTCAAATGGTATGTAATTCAAGAAAATAAATGAACAGAGAATTTTCTCACTTTGTAAAATTTGCATTCAAGGAATTTAAGAAAATTAAAGAAATTAAATCCGATCATTCAAAGATATATTTGGAATGTTTTAACAGAAACATCTATGTTTGACAATTCATGCATCAAAAAAATTGGATGAAAACTTGTGACTTCCATCATTCATAACAAACGTAACCATGGATGATAATAACAATGTGATGTTTCCGTCCAATGATAACAATGTCATGATACAGTCATATACAAAAATAAATATTCAAGATTCTCCTGGGATATATACACTATATAAAAATATGATTGTGCAATAAAATATGAATCTAAATGTTTATAAATAGACAGGCATGGAGCACTAAGAGTCAGGATGAGTCGTTCAGAGACATATGATTATATGAGTCCACAACATTTAACATGTACACAAACAAAACAGCTGACAGTCATGACGATTTTTGCTGATGAAATATTTTACAATTAATGATGAAGCGATGAGATATGTTTCTCGGAAAAATTCATTAAGTATCATGATTGCTGTATTTTTACGACATGCATTCAAGAATGAAGAAACTATGACATTCAGCACAAGCCAGATAACAATTGGGGAATTTTTATCGAGATGCCATATATGTAGCATATCACTATGGTTTTTGAGAATAACAAAACCATATACTGTGGGGGAGACAGCCAAATAAACCATCAATTCAAGTGCATTGTTTACACCACGGTTGATGTTTCATTTATTAGTTTGACAGAAAAATGGTTCTTCTCAACTCGTTGACGGGAGCTGCGCTGGTGCAGCATTAAAGATCATGTGCCAGTGCATTCTCTTATATATGCGAGTATCCCATAGGGAGCCTTGCATATATAAGAGAATGCATTGGCTTATTGGTCAAGGTAATCATTGTTAGGCCAATGCATTCTTATATATGCGAGGCTCCTTTTGGAGAATCTCATATATAAGAGAATACATTGGCACATGGTTTTCGCAAAATGTCAGGAAGCTCCAGTCATGGAAGGGTTAAGAGTAGGTCATTTAATCATGGTTACCTGCCTTGTGCTGAAAAAGGTGTGTGAAGTTAAAAATAAGTCAGGGGCAGAACTACATAGTGTTAAGGAAATATCTTTAAAACTACTGACCATGGATGTGGGTTAAGAATTGGCAAGTTCATGGAAGCCCTAACAGCTAAAGAGTGCCTTTAGGAAAGATTAGAATGGCAAGACAATAGAGATATCTTTGGAAAACAAGCCTGCAAATAGTGTGCCTGTCATTTGCAGAATAAGGTCCCCAGATGTGAATTAAGTGATGCTATCCCACACAGCGGGCTAGCATCACAAAATTCACCCTCTGTGGACCTCATTCTGCTTAGGCCTCATCTTCTGGGAAGTATCTAATTCTATAGTTTCAAATTAACATTGTTTTTTGTTAATTTTTTCCCTTCTGGGAAGTTTCTATATCCCCTAATTTGCAGAAGATAAAATGCATAATCGAGGTGACTAATGTGTGAACATCAGACTTCAACTGGGGAACTTCAATCTGATCCTAGGTCTCCCATAGCAGTTGAGGTCTAAGCAGAATGAGGTTCCCAGAGGGTGAATACGGTGATGCTAGCGCACCGTGCAGGATAGATTCACTAAATTCACCCTATGTGGACCTCATTCTGCAAATGACAGACACACTATTTGCAGGCTTGTTGGAAACAGATATAAAGCAACATGATATGCATGACAGATTGGTAACATGTAGAAATAAAACCATAACAATAACAAATAACAGGTTTTGGTGAGCTTGTCGCTATCTTGTTGATGACCAAGCCTGAAGAGGTTGTGGTGTACAGTTCGTTAACAAGAATTCCACAGCTTTTGGCACCTTCTCCAGTTTTGCTTTCACAATATCTGGCAGAATATCAGTCTTCTGAAATCTAAACAACTGTCCCTGAGGGTCCATGAATTTGATTGCTGTTTTTGATGACTTAATTCCAATCTGATATCCATCATTGAATTTTACCCAGATCTCACCATTCAAATGCTGAAAATAAAAATTTTAATTTACCAAAGAATTCATCAGAAAAAGAAAATTAATACTAGTATTACTACAAAAGCCATTTTTTTTCTGGTGCAAAATCAAAAGAAAGGGTATTTAGAAACTCTATAATACTTAGAGCTAACAAGATATACCATGAATTGCCTAATAACTGAAAATTTCAGAAATAACTCTCACTATTTGAAAAAAAATCTTCTTTAAAGGCCCACTTAATTTTCGAACCCCCAGATCACATATATAAAATATACGCCATATTATATACCATGTGAAAGAGGAAGCTCCAAAACATTGTATTATCAACTTATCCGGTGTAATAAACTGTGAACATGTTGTTCTTGTTGAGTTATTGACATGTTTTTCTCATCTGGATCAAATTGTATTATTTTCAATGGAGGAGGAATAACTCTAAATCTTAAAATAGAGTTATTCCCCTTCCATTGAAAATACATTTTTAGTTTGAATTCTGTTGCATTCTGGGATCCAAAATGGGGGTAATCTTTATAAGATTTCAGCTGTTTTCTATTTCTCAATGGGCATCTTCTGAGACACAGACGTTTCAAAATGGTGATGAATTATAGTAGTTTAATCATATTTTATGGCATAGATTGTTATTAAAACCATATATCAAGGCACTATAAAAAAAAAAATCAGTGAATCGATAATTAAGTGGACCATTTAATATACCATTCTGCAAAGTGAATTTTCCACAAATCATATTGAAAGTCATAAAATAGCCATAATTTTGATAAATTATAATACATTTGGGGCATATAAAACAGGTAAATTGTATGTTACAAAAGGAGATGAGATATATATTCACCTGTGTTGACCAGCCAATATCAGGTACAAATGCTTGCCGCAGAATCTCTTTATTCTTTTTAGATGTGCCACCACTTCCTGATGATGTTGTACTGTCAGATGCACTGCTTGCTTTGTTCACAGTCGCTGAACTCATCATGGTGCCGTTAAAAGAAGCCATCTAGAAATTAGAATATAAATAAATTCAGTTTATTAAAACTCCACTCAGCATTGCTATCAAGATGAACATTCAATACATGGTGAGGCAAAGTTTGATATAGAACATGAGGAATACATTCTCGAAATGGAACAAAGAAAGATTGTTTATATTAATTAATACGATGGGAATTCAAAAATAGGTTAATTTTTGTCAATAAAGAAAGAAATGTGAGCCTGATTTAGCAAAAAAATTAAATAAATGAAAAACAAAAGCCAAAAAAAAGTAAGCATTTGGTCATAATTAATTCTCAGGAACCACTGAATTTTTCTGGCACCATGAGTATTTTGAATTGCCATTATAATATATAGTATAAGTTTATAGGGGTGTACCGATGTGTTATCACGATTTTTCTGAATAATCGTTTCAACAGATACGTATCGTGATGTGCTTATTCACAAATTTTGATAAAAATATTTCGACTACATGTACGTGTACAGTTCCGTAGTGGCTGTGTGTGGTAAATCTACTGTTCAACACTAGTGTCCAACTGTTGCTAAATGATACATTCAATTGTTTCAGTCTGACTATATAAGCATAGGCATGGAATAGTATGCTATTAGATATGAGAAATGGAATTTTATACCGAGCCACCATTCATCACTGCTGGTTAATATCTAAATAATTTTTTAAGTCTAAAGTGACTTGTGAAACGGATATTGTATCATGAGCAAATATCGCGAAACATATCGTAAAAGGGGTGTATCATTAGAACTCCAGTGCAAGTTCCTCGATAGGAAACAATGGAAGTCAACAAGAAATAAAAGAATTTTATACCAGTAGATACATAATTTTGGAGGTATTAAACTATAGCAGACAGAGTAAGAACGTCATCAGATCCATCCACACTCAAGAAATATTAACAAAAGTACAATGTAAGATATTAAATGTCACGGTTGTCGTTCTTAAATTATCTGATATTTTAGTATGTAGCTTACCATTGCTCCTGATCTGTTGGTTGATGAACAATCAGATTTAGCTTCAGATGACTCTGTTGATGAGTTCATTGTGTTGTTGCTTGATGAAGACTTAGAAGACGTTTCCGAAAAATCTGTGTTACCACGCCGCCTGTAAATAAATAAAATTATTTGAAACATGTTTCAGCGTGAGACTAGAATGACTTGAGATAAAATATATAGGAGCAGGGACCAGCCGAGAGTGAGATGTGGGAGACATATTCTCCCTAAATTGTGTCACTTCTCCCTAATTTTGCCAAACGGAGAAGCACTTGACTTCTCTCTCATCTACCAGTATGCATAAGTCCCTACAGCATATTAAACTGTATTATCTTATTACAATTGTATATTTACTCATTATAATAGTTTTATAAATGGGCTATTGTATTGCATAATACTTAATGGATCATATAATATTAGTGATGTTGGTGTGTAAATTGAACTTGATTCATTATAACTTCTCCCTGACAACAGTCCACTTCTCACTAGCAAGCCTTGAAATAGTGTGTCTTTCATTTGCAGAATGAGGTCCCCAGAGGGTGAATTTAGTGATGCTACCCCACATAGCAGGCTAGCATCGCCAAATTCACCATCTGGGGACCTCATTCCGCTTACACCTCTGCAGAATGAGGTCCCCAGAGGGTGAATTTGGTGATGCTAGCCCGCTATGCGGGGTAGCATCACTAAATTTACCCTCTGGGGACCTCATTCTGCAAATGACAGACACACTATTTCAAGGCTTGCTCACTAGTAGTCAAGTAGTAGGGAGAAGTGACTTCTCCAAATTTGAAACCACTTGGCTGGTCCATGTTGAGTCATGAATGTACTCTGTTGAGTCAGCTATTCGGCTATAACATGAAAACAGTTTGTGAATGAGCCAGTTTTCTTTTATATTTTTCTAAATAGAATTTATGGAGTCCCACAATGGAAACAACAGCAATATAAATTTGGATAATTAACCCTTTCATGACGGGAGTTGCACTGGTGCAGCATTAAAGATCCTGTGCCAGTGCATTCTCTTATATATGTGAGTCTCCCATATGGAGCCTCATATATATATAACAGAATGCACTGACTTACAAGGTCCCTATGGGAGACTCGCATATACAAGAGAATGCATTGGCACAGGGTTTTCTCAAAATTTCAGGAAGCTAGTCATGGAAAGGTTAAGGCTGGAAATTTGGAAAACATTTCTACGCAGACATTGCAAATTCCTGACTCACCTTCCAATAATTACTGGAAACATTTCTGCATGGCAGCTATCTTGTATTGTATTTATGACATTTTCAACCTCACAGCATTGTTGCCGAGACTGAAAAAGAACAAATGGTTGTTGATATTTTGAGGAAAAGAAAAAAAGGTTAATGAAATTTAACCCTTTCATGACAGGAGTTGAGCTGGTGCAGCATGAAAGCACCAGTCATGGGAAGGGTTAATGTCTGGCTGTCTTGTTGATATTACAATGAAGCACAAAAACTTCTAGAATGTCTTCTATGACACAAACTTATTTTCACAAATTATACATTTCTGCAACTCACAAATCAATAATACATATGTGCAATGGCTATAACTGGTAAGCAGTAGTTTGTTTAGTATAAGGAGCCAGAATGAACTGTAACTTTTATAATTTTTTAACCCTTTACCCAACAGAAGGGCCCTGTGCCAATGCATTCTCTTATATATGCGAGTCGACCATAGGTCGCCTCGCATATATAAGAGAATGCATTGGCTTAACACATTAAAAATTCTAAAATTGTTAAAGAATGTAAGAAAAAATGGTAAAAAGTTTTAAAAAAAGATTTTTTTTAGGCCAATGCATTCTCTTATATATGCGAGGCGACCTATGGTCGACTCGCATATCTAAGAGAATGCATTGGCACAGGGCATAACTGTAACTATCACAATGTGGTCAAGGAGCCGGTTCCAATGATATCCATATTTGTATGGTTCTGTTGGGACAGACCGAAGATATTTTAGGCTGTTGAAGCTTTATCTGGCCGATTTTGGTCGTTTTGTTGGGTAAAGGGTTAACTGGATTTATGTTACTCTTATGAAAATTAGTCACTTAAAGTTGCAATTAAATGTCAAGTTTGGTTGCTTTTATGCGGCAGGTCCCAGGGCAGTCTTATTAGTGACCTTGACTTTAGTTCCGGGGGCGGAGGTAAACCGGAAGTAGGCGTAGTTGTGCCCACACCCGTATCATGTTTTTATGTATATATATCATTTGTTGTTTATTTTGATTATTGTGGGAAATTAAAGTTGACCATTGCGACAATCTTTTTCCTAATTTCTCATAGGTTCCTTGGGGCTTGCTGCATAAATACTAATTTAGGGCATAAAATTTTGCCAGTCACCATAAGAATCAATTATAAATGTACATGAAATGGGTTTTTTTTTGTTTTTTTTTTGCAAGAATAAAAATTAGAATCATGGTTCATATTCTTACCTTTTTATTACACAACAAATCTAAAAATCCAGTAAACAAAATTCAACCCAAGTATCAATACTAACCTGCCGAACATACTCCAGAGTTTTCTGAGTATCTTGGGATAAATGCTGTTCTGACTGGCCTGAGTCCAATGATAATGAAGTCCCATTTGGTTCAATGATTCTCATTCCAGACAAGTTGGCAGTGAACTTAGAACCATCATAAAATGAGGCTTCGAAGTCGGGATCAGGACTATTCTCCATTAGCATACACTTTGCTCTTGGTGTGTACATTGTTATCTTAGGCGTCTTCGATCTGACTAAATTGACAAATCTGAAGAAAAAAAGGCCACGTAATTAGGAATAATCTCAGTTTGTTTACATTTAATACACATTGTCACTTCGCGAGGTCAAATGAGTTTGTATTCTTGTAAACATTGTGATAAAATAAATTTTTCAAATTAAAGTTGGAACTCATGTGGAGTTCACAACAAAAATATAATATTTTCTATGGAATAAACTGGTTTACTGTCACAATTGTGACATTTTATTACAGTTATTGGAGATTTTAGGTGAGCGAGTCAACAACGCTAAACCCCCGATATTGAAAGATATACACAGGACTTTGGTGTAAAACAGCATTAAAATTATCCCAACCGATTTCACTGGCTGGTTTCCATCGAAGAAAACTTGGACTAAGATGAAGCAAGGATTATTCTAACAAATATCACACATGTGGAATATTATTATGGTGTTACATGCCATGTATTAATCGATAATGACAATCTTGTAAGCAGTCGATAATGAGCAGACAGGGACCAGAATTAGGCGTTTTTTTCTTTTGTTATTCAGAATGTATCATATGATATTGGGATGAACAAATCATCTAAAAAGTAAACAAACATGACCACCCCCTACATCCCACTAACTGATTTGGATGCAAACAGGAACATTATTAATGAAACCAGAAAATGCAATGATAATAATATCTATAAAATTATTTGTTCGAGAATATATAATCTCTGTACATACCTCGCTGCATACTGATATTTCTTCCATGATTTCTCAGGTAACGACTTGTATGTGAATATTTTAGCCATCGTTGTTGGAACAATTCCAGGTTTATCCTCTAGTGGCACTCCATGTCCCCCATTTGGTTGGTATATCATAATCTGGTGAGAGAAAATAGATAATGATACTCACATGAAATGGGACAAAAAAGATAATAATAAGGTGTTTCTTATGATATGTTAATAGTACAGGTTGAGAGCACTGAACCAAAGCAGCTGTTGAAATGCTTAAAATCAGTGTCACATAAAGGAATAAGTCTAAAATATAAGGCCAGATAAACAAAATAGTAATATTTCTCAGGGATCACTGTGTTATCAAAAAACATCTGCCTCGAAAATATTTATGATCTTCAATAAATAAATAAATACCGCCCATTTCCAATTCATAGGATGGAAGACTCGACTGCGAAAGATGTTACACGCAAGATGCAAATCTAGCCAGATCAACTGGCTATTATATTCACCAGGTCTAAATTCAGTCACATCAGAAAACAAATTTCATGTCATTGCAGTATACAAAACACATTTTGTATACAATTTTGCCGCTTCAGAGGAATCGTAGTATCTCAGTCAAATATATATTTGTGGTCCCAGGAATTTGCCATCACATAATTTTTGGGCTTGAACATAAAATGTCACTTTAACATATCAGGAGATTTATGAAATGCAATTTATTTTCATATCATAGACATATAGTGTTTTATTTCATCCATACCTCATTTCCATCCTCTGATATGTGGAAAATCTCTACCACTTTGTCTTGCCGTTCTTTCTGTTTTATGAATTCCAGACATACACTACCAGACTCAAGAATATTCACCTGCAAAAAAAAGCATTTAATGTAAGTTGATAATTTATTTTACTGTTTAACTCAGTGTAATCGGTGTGACTAAACAAATTTTCTGAATGGGATGATGTTTACAATGAACAATTTCCGAGAAAAGCAGATATTAAATTGAAAACTATATGGAAATGTATTGTTTCGTTCTTTTTGGCCTGTATTTGTCGCACTTTCCGCGGTGCGGCGTACTTTCAGATCGTACTGTATCTAGGGTGTCAATGTCACATATTGGGCCGTCGGACTAACCCGGTGACGATTACATCCGAAATAGCACATCGAACCCCCCCCCCCATACAAAAATTTCAGTTCGATATTGTAAACACTGTAAGAGCAATATATTGACAATTTTTTTCTATAGTAATTTATCATTGTAATTTGGCGAACCCCTTAAGGTACAGAGTTTGATTGACATAATGTGTACGTTGTCGACATCAGCGTTCCTGTGTCGTTTGGTGTCAAACCAAGTTTACGATGGACCAGGGCATGCCCCATTTGATAGGAATCGACCTTTACACAATGAAGATCGGTTTCCAATTAACAGATGTGCACGCTGTATACGTTGACCTCTTAGAGAGTTTGAACTATGCATGTCTTATATAGTCACGCCCACAAAGCACATCAATTTTCACCACCTGTTTTCATACGACTGTATCTCCTAAACATGCGGAGCTGCCTGATGGGTTGAAAATTAAACAGACACTTCTCCCAAAATGTGACTTGTAGTATGCAGGGTTCTAATCATATGCTAACATATTGAAATTGTGAGATTCGCTCAGAAGGCAGAATGTTATAAACGTTGTGTGTTGGGCGATGAGTTATCTCGTCGCCGGCGTTCAGATGGCATCTATCGGGCGACGAGATATCTCGTCGCCGGCACTCAATGAGTTAATGAACTTGAATATAAGTCAGTTTAAGCTAGATCAAACTAATATCATGTGAATATTTTTGTTCACTGAAAAATTAGTAGAATCGAAACACACTATAAAATTAATATTGTGTGTACAGTGAGTGCTGATGTTGTGAAAACAAAGATTGATACGACAACATCATTTCCATTGCTTCAGTTGAATTGCGACAGACCAGTAGCTATGGGAAGTGAAGTATTGTGTCAGCTCCTCAAAAATTGTGGTGGACCTAATTTTTTAATCCAGAGGGTCATTGGGTCACAAACGATAATACTTTCCCATACACATGTTTAACCATTTGATGATGATAGCTGCGCTGGTGCAGCATTAAAGATCATGTGTCAGTGCATTCTCTTATATATGCGAGTCTCACATAGGCAGCCTCACATATATAAGAGAATGCACTGGCTTACAAGGACAAGGTAAATATTGTTAGGCCAATTCTCTTATTCTCTTATATATGTGAGGCACCCTAGTGACGCTGAAGGGGTCACTCTCACAAAAAAAAGTGCTGAAGGGTACACAGGATTTTAAAATGTGCTGAAGGCTACACAGGTTTTTAAATCTCGTTTTAAATAAAATTTAGTATTCGTATCTGCCATGATTTCTTTTAGAGAATGATTGTTTGCGTTCCAATGAACATTAAAATGAACAGAAAACAAACTGCTAATGGGCATCAGACTTTCAGAAATACAGTTTTAGTAACAGTGTTAGTGCCGATCACAAACCCTGTGTACCATTCAGCATATTTTCCAAACCCTGTGTACCCTTCATCACTTTTTTTTGTGAGAGTGACCCCTTCAGCCCTAGTGACCCTATGGGAGACACAAATATATTAGAGAAAGCATTGGCACAAGGTTTTCACAAAATTTGAGGAAGCTCCAGTATTTTTGATATTCTACAATCTGAAGTTACAGAACCTCGTAATGATAAAGAGTTTACTTACCACAGCATTTCTCGTCCTCTGTCTGATCGGCCGCAATCGACTCACGCACAAACACTGTACAACATCCTCAATAGATCCGGGCAAACTGTCCTTACTACTACACAAATTATCATCCATTGAATTGCTCCTCGTGAAGTCCTTTCTCCCTGAATGTAAACTGTTTGCTTTTGAACCTGACTCAAAGTCTAAAGACTTTTTCAGATAATTCGAGTCCAGAACAGGCTTAGCCAAATCACTCGGAATACTTTTAGAATGCTTCATAGCACCGACGTCAGAAAATTGTCCATTATTGGAGAATTTGTTTGGATCATTATTATGTAATGACTGGCCATTTCCATTTGACCATCCTGAAGAGCCGGATGTGTGAGAATGTTCCTGGTATTTATTTGGATTGAAGCCACCACACATATTATTTGAGTTTGTGTTGTGTGAAAACTGAGCATGAAAATGATCAAATTCCTGAGACTGTCCTTTGGTATACTGTAGATGATGATCTATGTACGGGGACTTTTGTGGCAGATACTTCTCACTGAAATAGAGCAGAAAATAATAAATCTGACATTTCATTCATAAATGAACATTTATGGTAAAGAAGATTTTAACATTAAAGTGATGTGAAACACTCCGGTAGGGTGATCAAATACATATGGAGAATAATCTTGCTCAAAGTAGTTATTTTTTTTACGAATATTTATCCAAATTGACAACACACACCGTCATTCTTATATATTAATTAAGTGCAATGACTCTAGATGTCGAAATCGTTGCGTTAGTTTACCGCCGATTGTTGCGTCCCGAATTGAGGTGTAAATATTTACAATTGAGCGTAGTTCAGATGATGTTTTCTATGGAGTGTTATGGTCCATTCATTTGAAATTTTCAGTGACCTTAGTAGAATGGTACATTCTCCAGGTTGGCATAGCGCCTGAATACTTACTTTAATATAAGTTTATCGCACTCGAACAAGTCCATAATATGTCTTTAAAATATCAGATTTTTTAAATATATCACAGATTTTTAACTCGTCTCAATGTTGACTTAAAACAGAGCCAATCTCAACAATAGAAACAACATCAACAAGAGACATTAATTAGCTAGCAGTAATCTGAATAAGACCTGACAAGAGGAAGTTATAAAGTTCCTCTTTTGTTGCATATTTTGAGGGAAGTTTAAATGTTTGCAATCAAAGTTATATTAAAGGAATTAATTACTAGTTATATATACATACCTATCTCGTAAGCGGACTGGAGGTGATGGAGGATGACGACTAGCTACTTTGGTAGGCAGAGGTAGCATTCTGCCTGCTGCTGACTCATAGCCATAGTCCAGCATTCTCTCGTCACTTTCACTGATGCAAACTGGGGCATCTTTCGGTGGGTAAGCTGCCATTGGACGAGATTTGGTGCTTGTAGTGCTGGTCGCCCGAGACGAATTTGTCAATGTCCCTCGTCCACTATCAACTGATATCTCAGAAAAATTCTACAAAAAGATAAAACAGAAAACTTTATCCACCTGCATCTAGACAGAAAGCAAAAAGCTGCAAGAAATCACCTTTGCCAGTCATTAAACCCAAAGTATAAGTCACAAATAATAAGTTTTTCTTTCAAAATTCCCAACACATTTCATGGACCCAACAAAACAATAAAGGTTTTTTTTTTCTGCACATAGCATCACTAAATTTACCCTCTGGGGACCTCATTCTGAAAATGACAGACACACTATTTGCAGCCTTGAAGACGGATGAGGTCAGTCCTGGCCCCTGGTATTAAATCACATAAATTTTTTTTTTTTTTAAATGAATCAATGTCATTGAACATACCGGTAGTCTGCAAGAATATAATTGGATAATGCATGTGGTGCATCAATAACCCACAGCAGTATAAAATTATATGTGACATAGATCGGTGAGAAAAAACAAATAAGGTTAGGTGCTATTGTGTCCTACAGCTCATATTCTTCAACTTTAGAAATAGTACACAGGTCTTGTTAAATCTACAGGTAGACAGTGTTGTCACCAATCAATAGTATTGATTAATTCTGTCTGAGGTGTTCATAGCAGAGCAAGATGTCAATAAACAAGAATGTGAATAATACAGTCACGAGGTCATACAAAAGATGACTCCATGTGCCATTAGTCAGTGTTAAAGGGAGGTGTGATCAATAGGGGATGTGTGAATGGACTGAGAGACTGGAATGGATATAGTGCTTGGGGTCAGACTGATCAATGTCCTTAACCCTTTCTTTACTAAATAGGTTCTCCCATCCAGTTATAACAGTATACATATATTGGAATTGTCTAATTATTCATTTGGAGGGGTGTTCAGGATAAATTAGCAGTCAGACGAAAAGATAATACAAGTGCAGTAGCATTCATATTCATTGGTGGGAAATGTTCAGATAATAAGTTCAACAAACCACCATATCTGAACATTTCATAACAGAACTACTCGCCAATGAGTATTTATAAAGGGTTAACCAAAAATACCTAGTGGTTTAAGCTGTTGAAACCAAGTAATGCCACAGAGATAATATAATTTATCAAAACTTAAACAAACGCTAAAGTAAAACTAATATCTCTGTGGTATGACCTGGTTTCAAAGATTTATTTCCCAAATTTTAATTAATTTAAACAATGGCATTCCAAATTATTTTTAAATCATATACATTGATAAGAGTTGACACTGATAGAGTTAACAAGAAATATTTATATTAGAATATACAATAGTAAATATACTATGTCAATTAAATCAGTTATGATAAAACTGATATTTTTGGTTTAAACGCTATTTATTTGGCCCCAAGATTTAAAATTATTATTCAATAAAACATATTAATGATGACAAGAACAGAAAACTGATTTTTTTTTCTAAATAAAAAATTCATACATATGAATAATCTTGTAAAATACTTCAAACTGATTATGAATAAAACCTTAAAATAGAAACCTGTATTCCAGTCATTCACATATCTATTCATTGTATAAACAAACTGACTGAACTTGGTGGCAAAAGACTAGAAATTTATCCTGTTGGAACTTGATTTTATTACCCTGCATACCAGAAAATATTTACTCATGTGTGTTATTTGAATACAGACTGCTAATAATGGAGATGTTTACATAGATAATAAAAACATGCAGCGGCCTGATCTAAAATATTGTCTGTACCCCTAATGGTGTCACAGTGAAGGCAGCTTGGGCCACAAAGCTATTTTATTACCCAGAGGCATATCAATTATTGATCTATTCAAATCAGTGCAGTATGCCTATTGAATGGGGGCACATGCACTGTCATTGAATGGACAACATGCTATGAAATTGTTAGCCTCTTTGCATGATCTAAATTTCTGAAGTAGCTCATCATCATTGTGGGGGAGAAGTGGGCATTTGGTAAAATTATGATGACCAATAAAAACTCAATATGATATTTGATAATCATACTGCTTGGTTATTATATTAAATAGAGTAAAATTCCATTATTATTTTATTCATTTACAGAGAGATGATCAATATGAGAACTTAATATTCAGGTAAAAAATATATGACATTTTATTTCAAAACTTCTAGATTTAAAATATTTAAATTTAATTTCAAAATTTTATTGTTCAAACATCTCCACTGGAATATCATCAAAAAATTCTCTGATCTTTAGCAATAAAGCCAATATCAGATTAAATATATCTATTTTATTTACTAGAAAACTTTAAACAAATTAGCTTACCTCCTGGAAGCCCATTAGTAGCTTTAATATTTCCCTTAGCTTTCCTGATGATCAGACACCTGTGAGTCTTACAAAATGCACCAAGCTAATGATCACATAACAGTACTCAACTTTATATATACATCAGATGGTTGTAATCAAACAAGTACAAACAAGCCAAACATTATCAGTACTGCAGAAGGAAGGTTAGTGTGTAACATGAAAGGAGCAGCTAATTAATCCATGGTAATTACACAGGAACAACAATTGGCTCAGGTAAACTGATTGGATTTACCTGTACATGCCTGTGTGAAATCAGGTTAATCTGCTTACCTGGTGATTTTGTTTTCGGTATCTAGCAGCAGTGGACTTGGTCATGAAAGGGTGATTAAGAACCTCTGAAATTAAATGGAAATTATTGATTGAGATTAGGCCCATGACAGCAGGAAACATGATTAATCCAGCTTAACATTAGCCAATACACTTTGATGTATTTCCAACATCAGAAGCAGGTCCAGACTCAACTCAGCATGGAGTAATATTTACTATTATAAAATTTATAAATATTATGAGACCAAAGAAGTACATCTAAATGGATTATTGAAACAACTCAGCATGGACTCCATGGAGTATTATTATTTTTTATTGTTGATTAATAAATATTATGAGGTCAAAGAGGGACATCTAAATGGATTATTCAAACATCTCAGCATGAACACTATGGAATAATATTCAATATTAGTGCATTATAAATATTTGGAGATCAAATAGGGACATCTGAAGATTTATTCAAACAATACAGCAATGAACAAACAGTAATTCACAAGGTGGAAATTGTATTAGTCAATTGTTAAATTTTGATGAACAGTGGCCTGTGGACAGTCTAAGTAGGCTACCCGGTATTAAAATATTCAAATTATTATATTTTGGAAGAGGGTTCAAAATAAGCCTTGTGGCTTGCTGGTCAATCCATGTTATACTGTATAAAAACATATCATTAAAGCAATTGTTTGTCTGATTTAAAAAAAGATGTTTGAAGGAGTTTATGTCAAGCAGTGTTTTAAATAATGACCATAGTTGCATCAAACTTGTTAAATAAAAAAAATAAAAGACTTGATGTGATGACTACAGCAAAAAGCTTGATTCAATAGGAAAGTAATGGAAGATGAAATTATTGATGAACATATAAAATGGTACTCAGACATAACTTTCACCTGTGATACTGTGGGTGACCTGGCATTAGGCATAACAACATTTATTATTTATTTGTGACCTGGGACAGTGTGTTGCATTAGGTCAGTATTATAAAACCAACAGCCAGAACTAGAGCAGTGCTCTCCAGGTCCAAATAATTGTACTGGGCAATGTGATAAATAGAATGAAACATACTAGCTGTATTGATTGACAAACCATACTAGTTAGTACTACAGGTAGATGTGAGGCCATTATTAAGTTCTTAACCTGCATACACTTTAACTATATTTCAACTGCATTTAGTGTGAACATATTTTATTCAAATCCCAATAACATCTATGAACATTTAACAATTTTGTTAAGTTTGCTACCCTTTTGTTTGGTGCCCACTCTTCATTAAGTGGAGAGGGGGGTCGAACAGGAAGGAATTGAAATATTATAATAATAATAATAATAATAGTAATGATATCATGAGAGGCAGGGGGAGAGAGAGAGAGAGAGAGTATCAACTGTATTTAATATAGTACTTGTACAGGCCCAACTTGACTCATTGGACAATCACAATTGTTTTCCAAGAGAGAACAAACCTAGTAATAGCATTTTAATTCCTCTGTTTTAGTATAAATTTCCTGTTTATTTGAATCCCAAGATTACATATGAGAACATATAGACGTGTGATATCAGAGGGAGCACATGCCCAAAACTTTTTTTTAAATCTTCTAACTTGAGTTACCTTCCATTAAATGTCTTCCACTTGCCAGGCTAATATGTAACATATAACAAGAGTTGCAGTTGTATGCAATAAAAAAAAAACAAGATAAATAAAATAAATAAATTAATAAAAATAAAACTTGATTTGAAACAATTGTTCAAGTTAATATCAGGCATTTAACATCCATGAACAAAGAGATGGAGTGTGGAACAATGTATATAGCAGCTATATAGACTTTCACATTATATGGGTGTACATATAAAACTATATTTAATGTATGTCTACCTGTGATCTGTATTCTGTCTTTGGGATTCTTTATGAGCAGGGATTGGATTATATCTTTGGCTTCTTGAGATAATTGTTCTGGCATTTCAAACTTAGCCGCAATAACCTTGTGTAGCGTGCTCTTTACACCATCGGTATCGAATGGAGGTGTTCCGACAAGAAATGTATACAACATACAACCGAGAGACCACACATCAGCCTCCAATCCATGAGCTGATCTGGATGCTATCTCCCTGCAATATAAAAACAAAATTATTGTACTTAAAATTATTTAGCTAATCTACTAAATCTAGGCCTATACATATTTTGAAACAGGCATACAAATTGAGCCTTGAAATTGGTTTTAGAACTGCATGAAATTCTACATTGGATTCTATGGCTTTTTCGATAACATTGCCTTTTGCCCTAGCTAATTTTGATGGATGGAACATGTGAACTCAATGATCAATTATGTTGGGAGTCGGTTCTGGATACATAATACAAAAGAATCAACTAAAGGTACATAAGATAACTTTAACCCTTTCATGATGGGAGCTGCGCTGATGCAGCATTACAGATCCTGTGCCAGTGCATTCTCTTATATATGTGAGTCTCTGTTAAGGGGCCTCGCGTATGTAAGAAAATTCACTGGCTTACAAGGTCAAGGTAAATATTGTTAGGCCAATGCATTCTCTTATATATGCGAGGCTCCCTATGGGAGACTTGCAAATATAAGAGAATGCATTGGCACAGAGATTTCGCAAAATAACAGGAAGCTTCAGTCATGAAAGGGTTAAGTACTGAATCAACAAAGAATTGAATTTAAATTTTAAGTGATAGCATTGCCATTTTGGTAGCATATGGTTTCAGATATCTTGTGAGATTGGTAAAATCAGTACAGTGAGAAATCACTGAATCATTTCTAGAACTTTTAATAAAATACACCACTTACGGTGATATGTAATTTGGTGTTCCACACATGGTGTAGTGTTTCTCCTCGGAACCCCGAAGCTGTGTGGCCAAGCCAAAGTCTGCAATTTTCTGTAATTTACAAAATGTTAAATTAATATCATAGTGTAACAAATACTGTAGAGCAGTAACAAATTCAATATGTCAATTGAACAAGTTTTTCAAGCCTGCAAAGCGTATTTCCACCCTATATTGCACAGTATTTAAACTTTTTTTAGCAAATGGATTCTCATACCAGTTATAAAAATATACATTGAAAGGTCTATTATTTATTTGGAAGGGTGATCAGGTAATTAATATAAGCAGACAACAGACAGACGAAAAGATAATACAAACTTGTGCAGAATGATTTCTAGGAAATTGGTGGGAAAAGTTCAGAAAATAAGTTCAACAAATGATGGTTGTTTTGTTGAAGTTATTATCTCAACGATTCCTACGTCAATGTGTATTTAGTATATAAAGGTTCATCATTTTACATTTTCTATTAAATTTATCAAAGAGATCATATTAAAGGTTAAAACATACTCTCTGCCTGCAATAAATCAGACCAGGATTATCTACTAGTAGTAGCTGCAATTCCTTTGCAGTGTGATTTCTTGTGGTTGGCGCTTTGGTGGGACCAAAAAAGGAACCTAATTTATAACAGGAAAGATGAAGTTCCATAAACATTGTTTTCAGCTACCTGTTGCTTTATTTATTCTGTCATTAAAGGTAGTCAATGAGGCAAACCTGTCTTGTTATGATTAACAACCTGATGGGATAAATACTTACAATATTCATGTCCTTCGAGAGCAACAAATTTGCCAGTGTTAGATCTCTATGCAGTATACCATGTGAGTGCAGGTAGAGCATACCAATCACTATCTGCTTCATGAAATGTCTTGCTGCAATAAAAGTAAAGAAGCATCATAGTTACATTCAGACGATAACTGTTTTCACAATAAAGATAATTTTCTTTATATTAGAAATCACTTCCCACATTAAAAATTATTTTTATGGTAACACTCATTGAGTTTTTCTCTTACTTCCTATATAAATATATAAATTCAGTCAAGAATAGGGTTTCAGAATATGAGTTCTTTGATGTATCTCACTAAGCTATGAAACAATTGGACATGAAGTTAATAATTTTTTATCTCATAATATCAAGGAAGGATCTATATCACTCATCGTCTCTACTGGTACACACATAGTCACATTTGTACTACATATGACCATTTTTGTATGTTCCATAATCTATATCACAGTATTGGTGTATAATTTAAGTTTTGAACACCAAATTTGCAAAATATGGAGTTGGAGAAGTGCAAATAACCAGTCTGAATTTAATAACCAGGGGAATAAACTCCCTGAAATAAAATTTGGCTAAAACGCTATTAAATTTCTAGTGAGCCATAGCCAAATTGAAATGTTTCATCACCATATAATGTATCGAGCACTGAGAAATAAAGATCATCCTCAACTACTATGAAAACTATTGGCACATGAAGCTGCTCAGCTTTCTTGGAAAAACACTTTCAATACTTAAAAAACTTACATTCATCTTCCGAGAAAACTTTGCAGTTGGTTCTCAAATATCTGTTTAATTCACCATTGTGGCACATTTCTAGCACGAGATAAACATAGTTGTTGTCCTCAAAATAGTTATAGAGCTGCAATGAGAAAATATATTAATTCGTCAATTGGTCAATTATTTTTCAATAACATAAGAATGGTTCTCCATAAATTAATTAGTTAGAAAATTAGTTGCAGACAGAACTTTAATATTATTAGTGTGGTATATTTGACAAGGCGAAAAAAAAATCATTAAAACATATTCCCAAAATAATTTAAGCAAAATATGGACAATAAGAAAAGGAATGAATCTTTTAGCCCCGCACATCAGTTGACATGTCATTAAACCCAAAGTGGGCGCATCAAAATTTCAGAATATTTATATTTTGGAAAAGGAAACAACCCTAAAGACTTAAGTATTCAGCAAAATATGAACAAAATTGGTTGAACTTCTTCACCACAGGTATATTTTGATACTCTGTCTACCCAATTGAGAATATACGGTATATAAAACAAAGGCTGTATTAAAGCTCTAACCAAGCCATGAATTGGCGATTAACTAATATTTTCAACTTTGAAACAATCTTCAATGTGCAATCAATGTTAGCAGATATACCTAAACTTATGTGAAGGGGCGATGTCAAAACACATATCATCCAGTACATGTTGGGGACCTGGTTTAAGGATAAAAAATAGCAATATTTATGAACATAAAGGAAATTAATTCACTGCATATGGTACTTTATATGGTAATTGTAACGGTACATTTATGCCATGTACTACTACATGTACATGCATATACTCACTTCTAGAATTGATGGGTGCTTCAATCTTGAATGAATTTCCACTTCTTTCTTGACTCTGGCTACCATGCCTGCTGCCTTCATAAGCTTTTTGTCAATCTATAAAGAAAACATAAATACAGTTTTTGTCTGAATACCAAAATATTATCACAAAGGCCTAAAGTGAACAAACGGTTAAAGTACATGTATACATGTAGCTGAATAGCTCGCTGAACGTTACAAAATTTTTTACGCTCTTACATGTACACATAGAACTGCGCATGTGCCAGAAGTTAGGAAGTTCACTGCATCCAGCTATTTTGAAGCCTCTGTATAGTATTTATGACCATCACTTTGCTGGGAACACATGCGAACATTATTTCAATGTTAAAGTTCAGCCCAATATTATGTGATATAATTGTTGTTCATGATACTTATCTGCCATTTAGGCTGTCAAGATCGATTTAATATATATAAATAGACAAATAAATACGCTTGTTTTAATAAATTTACGATAACAAATAGAGCTAGAGCTGTGAAAATTTGCATTCTAACACGTTGAAATGAGCAGATCCTTGAAACTTTGATAATCCTGTGTGGGATTTTTATCATTCTATATATACAGTAGTTGGTGTCAAGTTACTGTCAACTACATGTAGTCGACTAAGGGCAGTAGACTGGTCGACTACAAAAAACCCTAGTTGTTTCAACACTAGTTCAGGACTACTTACCATTTTGATGGCAACTTCAAGACCCGTCTTGTTGGACCTGGCTCTGTATACACAGGCAAACCCGCCCTTTCCCAAAAGATTTAGCACTTGATAATCCTAAAATTAAAAGAGTTTTGACATATACATATATAGCATTGTGGTACAAGCAAATAAATACCAGTATATCAGAGTAAAGACATTTAGGGTCGGGGTTGATTGAATGTTTTCAATTTGTATAGCCTTATGCAGTACTGGTACTGGATAGATTTTGTATAGCAGGGATTTTTCTGCCTATTTTGGGAATGGGTCCCTTAGAATTGGGAAAAATGTGGCTTTACAGACCAAAATTGGGAATTTTCAATGTTTTAGAAAAATTCAATTAATCACCGTTACACACAAGTAAATAGTACTAATACCGTAATTTTTGGTGCATAACGCAACTGTACACGCGTTTTATATAAATCAGCAATTTATTTAGAGTTATCCTCCCTCTTTCATAAATGCGCTGACTGGTAGAGGGGAAGAAATTCGCATGTCAAGCTAATAGTTATGTTGCCTGCAATTGGGAATTTGGTGGTTGAAAATTGGGAATAAAGATGCCTTTTTCCCATTGGGAATGGGGCCGATTACCGGACCCTGATGACACCTAAAAAATCCCTGTATAGCATTCCTTTGGCTACCAATACATTTTCTTTCATTGTAAATTGGTTTAGCAAAATGCGATGTGAATCCAGTTAAATCGAGCCCTGTTTATGGTATAGTACCCAGGATCACCAAAGCTCACCCAATGAGCATCTATGTATATATATACATGTAGGTGAATCTCATGAGGCACATTGATGAAACAATACTGGGAAATCGTGGTGACAGTTTCAAGTTATCGTGATATTTTAAATTGGGAATAATATACAGCTCTATAGCCTCTATTTCTAGATGCACTGGTCAATGACTGGAAAAGACTAACAGGACAATTGTGTTTTAGCAGGTTTCTTTTTAAAATGATTTTAAATCAGACCTAAGTTTTGAGACAGTTGGATAAAACGTATACTCTCAGCCACTGCCACTACAAATCAACGTGGGAAATTCTGACAAGACAAGACAAGATGGGTGGGGATTTTAATTTTATCTGAAATTTATAATAGCGAAGGAAATTTTACTCTATGTCTCAACGCCATATTGAAATAAACCATCCTATAAATCAGCCCTCTCAATTCATATTTTTTGGCTTCGGCAATCTGCTACGGCAACCATTGCCATGAGGCTGATTAATTGTGCCAGAATTTTTACATATCCATTCAGATTCTGACATTACTCATCAGGTGACTGAATTTCTCTGAAATAAGTTGTAATAACTAAATTTTTAATAATTACAAGTACAAATACATGTAGACATTTATAGTACAATTTAATAATTGTTATTGCCCATATCCTTTGGTGAAGTCAGTGGCCGAGTGGATAGCGTACTAGTACCGTACTGGTCTCTCGTGCTAAAGGTCCGGGGATCGATTCCCGGTTGGGTATTCTGACAAAAATCCAAACTTGGTCAGATTACCACGTTGTATGACTGAAAAGTCTCATTCGTGATCACACAATATATATCCGAATACAAAACTGACTTCCCTTCACGGCGACATCATGTCCAGATATGTTGTCGTGAGTGCTGTATGCTGTCGGATCGGGACATAAATGGCTGACCCGTGTACATGGGTGACTATGTGCACGTTAAAGACCCCTAGCTGTGGGTTAGAGTAGCCCACAAAGCACCGACCACAGTCGAGACCTGGACCCTGTCTGTAAATGTAATACCCGAAAGGGGAGTTGACAGGTAATTCTAGATAGATAGATTGGTATTAACTAATAACTAGTATTAGTAATATACTATATAAGATTTGATGATGATAAACTGCAGATATACAGTAATGCCCTAAGTAATCAACCCCTTAACCACAGCAGAATTATGGGTAACTTTTCAGGATTTTCTTTTTTTTCTTGGGGAGAGCTTTCCAATAAATGGCAACAAGCCATATTTCCGACTAAATCCTGAAAAGTTACCCATAATTCTGCTATGGTTAAGGGGTCGATTACTTAGTGTTACTGTACATGTATGATGCAGCTTGATTTTCACATTTAATATGCCCATTCCCCAAATTGGACTGCCATTCTAATTTCTCAATCTCCATAAAACTCTCAACATAAATTGTCAATGATTCATTGATTGAATGAATCTGAGAAACTTGATGATAAACTGATACTCATGCGTAGACCTAGACACAGCAGAAGTCCAATCACTAGAAGAAAGACCCAGCAAAGAATGGAAATGCATGAAATGTGACAGCATCAACATCGAGAGCTTCACATTCCATAGCTATGAAGTCAGTACCTCCAACTACTACCAAACACTAAGCCATCTAGACAGCTCCATCCGAAGTATGAACTCAATTTTCGACCCGACCCATACTAGCAGTCCCAAAGCAGACACAACTCTAGGCTCAGCATCAAGATCGAACAGATTAGCATCCCAAAATACCTTTAACACACCAAGGAAAGACAATCTCAGATTGCTAATTGTTAATTGTAGAAGCCTAGTCAGCAACAAAGCGGAACTGGAAATCGCAACCTCCTACATAAAGCCTGATGTTATCATCGGTACAGAGTCATGGCTAAAAGGAAAGAAACCAGGAAAAGAACCCAGCCCAAAATGCCATCAAGTCAGCTGAAGTCTTTCCTGAAGATTATACTGCCTATAGGAACGACCGAGATACTACGGGTGGAGGAGTCTTCATTGCCATTCAACAGGAAGCAGTTGCAATAGAGAAGACAGAATATATCACCAACTGCGAAATTGAATGGATAAAACTGTCAATACAAGGAGGCAAGGATATACACGTGGGAAGTTTCTACATGGCACATCGATCCAAATCAGACGTAGAAAATCTAGAAAAATCCATCAAAGCACTGATGAAAAAGACTGACTCCAGCTTCATACTTGGAGGAGACTTTAATTGTCCTGACATCGACTGGGATACAATGACTGTAAGGCCGGGGGCACAAGACCGAGAGATACAGAATGACCTCATCAACGTATGTGCGAAATTAGGACTAAAACAGGTACAGGAGGACCCAACAGGGAAGGAAACCTACTGGACCTAATCATAACAAACAATCCAGCATTAATAAAATCCACCACTACAATACCTGGCATATCAGTCCATAATATGATCATTGCTGACTGTTCTCCAACTCCATCCTACAATAAACCAGTACAGAGAACTAGATATCTATTCGACAAGGCAAATTGGACTGACATAGCTGCAGATGTGGAGAAGATAGCGGTGCAAATAGAAGATTTTCCCACTGATACCAACATCAACACCATGTGGAACTTCTTTCGCGATTCCATCAAAGAAGTTGTGGAAAAAAGAGTACCAAAAGCACCAAGATGTCGACGCAAACAACTGCCATGGATAAATAGAAGACTCAAATTGCTTCTAAGGAAAAAAGCAAGATTACACAGGAAAGCTAAAGAAGCAGGATGTTGGAAAGAGTATAAAGACCACCAGAAAAAATGTAGGAGAGAAATGAGGAAAGCAGAACAAGAACACATAAACACCATAATAAAGAAGGGGAAGGAAAAGAAAACATCAAAACCCTTCTGGAGCTACATGAAGGCCCGAAAACAAGAAAGAACAGGTACGCCACCGCTAAAAACAGGAACATCACTCACAAACGATGTAAAAGAGAAGGCGGAGCTACTAAATAAGCAATTCCAGTCGGTATTCACCATAGACACTAACGAAGAGCTACCATCCATACCACAAAACAGTGAAAACATCAAACCACTGGAAATTACAGAAGAAGGAATAAAGAAACTCCTGGAAGATATAAAACCATCAAAGGCACCAGGTCCAGACAACATCCCTAACAAAGTACTCAAATTACTGGCCAACGTACTGGCGAAACCCATCACCACCATATTCAACAAATCTATAGAGACCGGTACCCTTCCAGAAGACTGGCTGAACGCAAACATAAGTTTATAAGAAAGGAGATGTTCACCAACCATCCAACTACAGACCAGTATCACTCACTTCAACATGCTGTAAGCTACTAGAGCACGTCCTGTGTAGACATATCCGCGACCACCTGGAACTCTGCAACCTACTGACTAATAGAAACCACGGATTTAGATCTGGCCACTCATGTGTAACCCAGCTTGTAAACACCACACAAGATCTACTATCGTCCTTTGACTCGGAGAAGCAAACCGACATGGCAATCCTCGACTTTTCGAAAGCATTTGACACGGTACCACACCAGAGTCTGCTATACAAACTGAAGTCATACGGAATCACAGGACCAATACACACCTGGCTGACAAGCTTCCTAACAAAAAGGCATATGAGATAATGAGAGTAGTGTTGGAAGGAGATTCATCCAAAAGTGTTCCAGTGGAATCGGGAGTACCCCAAGGTAAAGTACAAGGACCCCTACTATTCCTCTGCCACATCAACGACCTTCCACAAGCAGTCAAATCAGACGTAAGACTCTTTGCTGATGACTGCATACTAGTACTATACCGCCAGATAAATGACCACCAAGACCACATCCAACTACAACAGGATCTGACATCACTAGAAGAATGGGCGAAAACCTGGGGGATGAGATTCAATGCTGGAAAATGCTCCATAATGTCCATGAAGAACAAGGACAAGAACAAAACATCGTTCATCTACCAGCTTGACCATCAAATTCTGCAATCAGTCAAACAAAGCGTCTACCTTGGACTGACCATCACAGACGACCTAAAATGGTCAACGCACATATCCAAGATCACTGGAAGGGCCAATAGCACCTTAGGCTTCCTACGCAGAAACTTACGAAGAGCGGACAGTAAATCCAGAGAGACCGCATATAGAGCTATGGTAAGAACATCACTCGAATACGGAGCAAAAATATGGGACCCCGCCGCAGTAGGAGAAATAGAGAAGTTAGAGAAAGTGCAGAGAAGAGCGGCAAGATTCATCACCAACAACTATAGAGACCGGGAAAAAGGCGCAGTAACCAGCATGATTGATGGTCTAAGGTTAGACTCACTAGAAATCCGCAGAAAGATGAAGAGAATAGAACTCTTCGGCAAGGTGGTTGAGGCCATGAGGGGATAATCCCAGCCATACACACACATGATTTACTAAAGGATAAGAAAGGAAGGAAAATTCGAGCAAAAAAGTTTCCAGACCACAAAAGTGATAACATAATTTCGAACCAAGAGTGTATCAACTCACGATCATTCGAACCAATAAGACTAAGAGCCAACACGGAACAATATAAACATTCATTCTTCGTGAGAACGATCAGGGACTGGAACAGTATTAGTATAGAAGATTACACATGCTCAGGGAATACAACAGGAGAAACACCAGAGTAGTAGCAACGACGCGACAACAGCCGAGAGGCTCCTGCGCCGGAAAAATACAGATACAGATAATTAATATTTGATATTGCTCAAGCCTCAATTTTCAAATTTAATAATATTAAATTAATTAATATGTATACACATTCCCCAATTTCCCAAATCAGACTATATTATATAGTCAGATCTGCACATGAGCCAGACTGTATCCTCACATTCCTGTCATTCTAATTTCTCAATCTCAATAAAATTCTCATTATAAATTGTCAATGATTGAATTTGAAATTGAATGAATCTGAGTCTGACCTGGAGTCTCAGTGGAGACTCAAAAAGTCAAATGTAAATTGTAATCTGAATTTATGTGGGTCTAAAATGACAATCTTACTAATTTTATTAATTTAAATGGCAATTTTTTTAACAGTTTTTCGTTATGAAACACCTATGAAATCTTATAAATAAGTCGGAGTGAGAATGGAAATTCGTCTGACATCGTTGTCAACATGACCAAGCATGTTCTTGGATGTCAACAATGTAAATGTCTGTGGCAGTTTGAACAAAACGCTAAAATTACCTCGATAGTCTCTCCCATTCCGCCTGTAACATCCATCGTGTGATGGCGTGAATATGAAATAGTAAAATTTACACGCGATCCGTTATTTAACTAATAGATAATCCATCTTGTATTGAATGAATCACAACAAGCAACAACTCAACATGTAAATACATATTTTGAAACTTGTACATCGCGCCTCGTTTTGAATAGCCGGTAATTGCTGCGGACTACGGATTAACTATAAACAACAACTATAAATAGCTTTTTAATTAATTATGATTTGTTGAGGGATTACTGAGTAACAAAGCCAAAATATGAAGATGCATATTATAATACACGACAGTAGTTTGTTTGGGGCGTATAATGTGCGTTTGATCCTTAAATTGAGAGTTTTTCAACCGGCATCAGTTAGACGTTTCGTACCAAAATACGTCGACAAAATATCAGACCAATACTGAAGAGAATGACAAAGCACTATATATGACACAATACGCAAAGTATGCAAGAATAAGAAAAATACACATATTCTCATCACCGGAGACTTTAACTACCCGACAATAGACTGGAAATACAAAACAGCTACAGATAAAAGGGGAAAAGACTTTATAGAAGCAATAAATGAAACCTACCTGTTTCAACATATAAACTCAAAAAAAACAAAAAAACTCAAAACTCAAGTGATTTTATTTGATTTTTTATAACAGATGTGCACAACGCGTATCAGACTTGGACAAAAGGCGAACACCCTTGATCTACTAGTCTTCACAAATGAGGAAAATATGATCAGCGACATGAAGATAAGAAGCCATCTGGGAAAAAGTGACCACTGCACCATCACATTCATAGAGAGCAAAACAATAGTACGGAAGAAGAAATATGAATCGGGGAACTACCAAAAGATGAAGGAAGATTTGAAACTGAATTGGAAGGAAATTATGGCAGATTGCATGGAGGACATAAACACTCAGTGGAAAAGATTCTGCCTTATAATAGAGGATATAGTTGACAAAAATGTACCAGACAGGACTAAACCGGGAAGAATTAAAAATCGGATGCCACTGGATAAGAAGACACGAGAGGTTGTACATAAAAAAACACAGAGCATGGACTAGATATATGGAAAACAGGACACAGGATACCAAGGCAAAATTCAGGAATCAGGCCAGAAAACTAACCAGACAGAGACAGAAGTATCGCTGCATCTCTGTTTTGTCAGTGGGAAAGCTTACCAATCATGATATCTTCGATGGTGCTTTAGGTAGGCCTGTTTGACTCGGAGATAGGCCTAATTTTGAGACAACAGTTATATAGATTGGGCTTAATTATCGTTTAGCTAGTTCTACATAAAACTTTCGAACTATAGGCTGTTGTTCGAAATAATATTCTTTTAAATAGTATTCACTTTATCCTAGATGAAATTTTTGGTAGCATGGTAAACCACGAAGCTCAATGTGCATGGGTATTATATATGGCCTACCAAAATTACCGATTCCAACAGATTCCCAACTTGTTTAGGTGTTGACTAAAAACACCAAATCTAATTTGGCAAAATGACCATTCAAGTCACATATAGGCCTATACATGTATATATATCACCATTGATAAGCATTATGCTTATATTGGCAATTAATTTTTTTTTTATCAAAGGCTTTCGCTCGAAAAAAAAGTATGATTGTTTTCCAACGTTGTGTTATACAAGTCGATGTACCGGTACCGGGGTATGGGCCTAATTCTTATTCGTGCAATTTCAAGGAAACTAAATTATGCACATTCTGTTGTAACTCAAAAGAAACAATCCTACACCCCATTATATAAAATACAGAACAATGATAGAAAGAGTTCAAAGAAGATCAACAAAAATGGTGGAATGAAAGATAATTAAGGATTACGGAGACAGATTGAAAGAGATATATAGGATTACCAACACTATAGAATATCG
This sequence comes from Siphonodentalium dalli, assembly GCA_032622095.1. NCBI lineage: Eukaryota > Metazoa > Mollusca > Scaphopoda > Gadilida > Siphonodentaliidae > Siphonodentalium > Siphonodentalium dalli. The sequence goes on from CP136065.1 coordinate 149,113,053, forward strand.
AAGAGAGAGAGAGAGAGAGAGAGAGAGAGAGAGAGGGGGGAGTGACATGATACAGATGTATAAAATAATGCAAAAGAAATATGAAGCACAGCTGAAAACAATGGAGTTTTATAAAGATACTGCTGATAGCAAAACAAGAGGAAACAGCATAGAAATCAGGAGGAAAGGATAAGCCTACAATATTAGCACATATTGCATGCAGAAATAATTTCGCAACCAGAAGCACATATAAACGGAATATATAGTCTCCTCAACATTGTGTGTCGGTCGGCTCAGTGAATGTTTTAAAATATATTTCAAATGACTATAGTGGAGATCTAAACGAAACAAATTTGGTTATGTATTATGACAGCACTGTCATGGGGCATATATATATATTTATAAAACGAAGATTGGCCAATACAAGCGAAAGCTTGTAATAGGCCAGAGAATCACAGGTAAATATCGGTACCGGTACATAATCTTCTTTCAATGCATATATGTACAGTCTCAAAAACTCAAACTAATCTTCTTGATACGATATATGTAATACTATAACCTGGTGTATACTCACATCGGAATTGATCATCCTTGGCTTACTGGAAGAGATGGAACAGCATTGGATCTAAATATCATAGATTTATGTATTTGTTTGTATACAAATTATTCACTCATATTTACTCATGAAAACTGAGAAATTCTTAACCCACTCCCCATGCAGGGTCTAATACGCCCATGCAGTCACTAACTCGCGGCCATATATGTGATCTATATACCAGGCCCGGTTCCGTGGTTTTAGTGCTATAGGTCAAAGTTCTGGAGTAGCATTGCCATATATGGAAGTCATGAAGCTCCATATATGGAAATGCTACTCCAGAACTTTGACTTGTAGCACTAAAACCACGGAACCGGCGCTGGATGCATCTCTAAAACCACGTAGCTGGATGAATTCCATATATACGACTGCGACTCAGTGATCTCGCTTATTGAGAGAATCATGTAAGTACTTCAAGAATATATATATAGACTTACATTCCTATGGCAAGCCAAACCGCTATTTAATATTAATTTTACTTAAGTAAAATAAAGTGTCATTTTGTTTTACTTAAGTGAAATAATGCGCCATCTACATGGTTTTATTTTACTTAAGTAAAATTAAAACGCACACTAATTTTACTTAAGTGAAATAAAATTACCATTATGTTACGCCCTTTTTTTATTTTACTTAAGTAAAAAAGAATTTTACTTAAGTGAAATAAAACACAGTTTTTATTTAACTTAAGTAAAATTCTTTTTTACTTAAGTAAAATAAATGAACATTTGGGTTTATTTCACTTAAGTGAAATAAACGCCATCTACCGGTCATCGATAGATATCATTTATTTTACTTAAGTAAAATAAAATGCAACCAGGTGTTAAGAGTTATTAATGATTTCCCCCAATCAGTTTAGAGACCAACGCCAAATCCCACCAAACCACATGTGACCTTGTTATAAGGACAGCGAGTGTTTTATGATATTATAGATGACAGAATGAGATTAGCACCATGCAACCTCATGCAATAAAATTGAGAACATTCCACACCCCCTGTCATTACCGCGATAATTAGAGAAAACTGCTAAAATGTGTGATGTGTTTGATGCTTATTGTGCTGAGAACGAGATATAATCACTTATCATACTCTTTTAAATATCAGATTTATGGAGGCATGGACTTAGTACGAGTGTTAATTGCTTCAAATGTGCTTGCTGCAGCGGGCGAGACCATTGGTGAATTGATATAGCAACATAATGCAAACATTATGCCGACATTCCAAGTTCGGAGTTGCGGTACAATAGTTAGTGACCACCAGCTGTGGCCGGCTGCAGCTTTCTGTCAAACTCCATAGTTTGGCTTTCTGTAGCTATCTACTGCGCATGCCTAGCCGGCTACGACTGTAGTAATACACAACGGGAGATAACTTTCTCACGAACATGAACAGCACTCCAGGCGCACGTGCCAAGGGAGCAATTATTAGTTTGCAAGATGACTCCCATAGTGGGCGCTTTATTTCACTTAAGTGAAATAAACGCCATCTACCGGTCATCGATAGATGTCATTTATTTTACTTAAGTAAAATTAACGCATTATTTTACTTAAGTAGAATTCTTTTTTACTTAAGTAAAATAAAGGTAATTTTTTATTTTACTTAAGTAAAACAGAATTCTACTTAAGTTAAAACATGGTTAATTTTACTTAAGTAAAATTCTTTTTTACTTAAGTAAAATAAAAAATGACCGTTATTCACTTAAGTGAAATAAAATGACATTTTATTTCACTTAAGTAAAATAAAGTGTAATTTTATTTTACTTAAGTAAAATTAATATTAAATAGCGGTTTGGCTTACCATACATTCCACGTGGTTCTAAATCGAGAGAACAAAAATTCGTTTTAGAGAAAGATGGAATAATTTGGCAATTTTATTTGAAGTCTTAGTATATTATAGTACCGACCATACTTTTCCATTTTAACTTTAAAATTCCATATATACCTTAAATCCCGTCTCATCATATTTCAAATGCCAAATATGTGTATACTGTATTGCAACGGCACAGTAATAAAACCAAATAGATTTATAGAGCATATTATGATTTATCATTACTTTTCTATTTAAATGACAACGGGCCGCCCCAATTGTATTGTACCGGTATCCGTTTTATGTATTTCAGTATGAGTTTTCATTGCTTCATATTTGCTTAACTCAGTGAGCGTGAAAACATCTCATTTCTTATCGAAATGGCCATGTGACAATGTCATTGTGTCGATCGGAATGGTATATTGAGAATTTGAGATGTCCCTCAAACCAAATCAAGCTTGAAATATATATATATGTCAGAGTTATGGAGGCACGGACTGTCGGACTCAGTATAATTATGAGTGTTCATTGCTTCATATTTGCTTAACTCAGTGAGCGTGGACAAATTGTCATTTCTTTTCGAAATGGCCATGTGTCGATCGAAATGGTACATTGAGATGTCCCCCAAACCAAATCAAGCTTGAAAATCGGTCCCAATTTTCATCCATGCCTGGGTTGTAACCCGCGCCAACCTCGTTTAGCCCAGACTGTCGGTGATGATCTTATCCACGACCTAACCATCTCGGCTGCGGCGACATACAAAAAGGACACCCTTTCACCGCTCGAGAGTCCACTACCTTCGAAATTCTTGATCTGCCATATAGGCACTGGGTACACATTCGTTCGTTGATTGTTCCAATTAACTCACTGGCTGCATATGGGTCTCAGTTTTGGGACTTGAAGTGTTTATATAAGCCCGGGCATATTGTGTGGTATGTCTTAAATTGCACATCAAAATACTGTGGGCTACATAGTTTGTCATCAGGATGCTTGAGTTTTAAAATCTAATTATTTTTTTCACATATGGAATCAGTCCCTTTTCGTAACTGGTTTAACGGTTTGACGATAAAAGTGACTCTGGATATTACCCCACATGCGGTGGGGGAATATTCACACCTGCATGACCCCAATCAATTTTCAATGTGCTTGGGGTGTCCCTATTACCCCACTTTATCCCACATATTGTGCGTGACATATAAATCAAGGTCCCAATTCTAAAAGAAGACGTGTCCGTGTTCCCCTTACTAATATAATTATTTTACAGTGCTGAGTGAATGAACCATATGTGGTACGAAACGTCGTTCATGAAAAATTAGTTTCCCATCATCCGGTGACGTCATATTTCAGTAATTCACGTGTTTTCTGGAAGGTTCTCCCCCATCGATCGATACAAAATGCTGCGGCTATAAAACGACTTATTATCCATTTTGTCGCCACCAAAAGCAGAGTTTTATCGCGAATCTCAAATAACCCACGCCGTGGCTTGACACAATAATTCTTAATTCAGATCAAGTGACGTATTTGAGACAAATACGTTCAGTGAAACCTACTCAACTACAGAAACAGTGAAAAAGTATCAAAAATTCCGGACATTTTCATCACGTTCAATAACCAAGAACTTGCAATATTTTGAGCAAGGAATCATTTTCTGGATTATATTTCAAAAATAAGAATGTCAGTTGTTGGTATAGATCTTGGAAGCCAAACTTGCTATATTGCTGTTGCTCGAGCTGGTGGTATTGAAACAGTCGCAAATGAATATAGTGATCGCTGCACTCCGTAAGTATCGCTGATGGGGTCATTGTTAAAAGATTCGGGCCTGCTCGTCCCAGGGCCAACTCGGTCCAGGCAGTTTTTGGGGAGAGCTGGCCCAGCTTTCATAGCCGAGTTGGCCTGGGAATTAAATTTGTGTTAAACTTAAGGCCCCTCAAAAAAGATTACTTGTTTATCATAGCCTATGATAAACAAGTAATCTTTTTTGAGGGGCCAAAAGTACTGCAGTGGGTGACATTATATCTAGTCTGGGGAACTTCATAACATTCATTATAACCCCACCACAGGGAATATCGGCGAACAAAAAACTCAATGCGTCAACACATTTGATTTGACGTTTTTCCCGATAACTTACCTTATCGGATCCCAAAACAAAAAACAAATGTCCCTCCCACCCCTTCCCTGGAAAAAAAAACCTATGATAAACAAGTAATCTTTTTTGAGGGGCCTAATTTAGTTAATATATATTATTTTAATTTCTTAAAAGTTAAAGGGGTAGCATCTTCACATCGTTCCGGTTTTCCGCATTTTGCATCTGTCAAAATGGAAATCGCCATTTGTATTTAATAATTTATCACCAAAAACGCAACATTACAAAATAAAATTGCTTTGATTTACACTGTAAGAAGAAGAATAAAATACATCAGTACCCCGCTGGACAAAACAAGTGTCCATTGGCACCGCGGTGTATTTGCCGTTTGGCCGCGGTGTCTGAGTTTGTAACTGCAGTTGAGCACCGCGGCCGAACGGCAAGTACACTGCGGCCAAACGGCATGTTCACTGCGGCCGAAAGGCAACTACCCTCGCGGTCGAATGGCATGTACACCGTGGTTAGATTTCTGGTTTGTATTGTCTTTTTTCAGTTTGATGAAAGTACACCGTGGCAACTACACCATGCCGAATGGCAATTACACCGCAGCCCAACTGTAGTTAGCCGGTGGAGCCACGGTGTAGTTGCATTTCGGCCGCGGTGGCAATACTAACCGCACCGCAGTTAAGTGGACACTTGTTTTGTCCAGCAGGGTACATCAAACTGCTTCACAATAAATGATTTTGGGGTAATTATTTAACGTAACGGTAACTGATTAAAATTGACACTTGCTTTATATGTATGCGAAATTGTTTTTCATTTTCTGGATTTTTTTGGTTTGTTTTGTTAGGTTTACTTGACTTTTCTTGCCGCCCTCAATTTTTTTTTCTTTTCAGACGGCTAGTCTGCATATTATCTTGTCCGTGTTTAATATTTCCCAATCCCAAAAGCATCAATAACATCATCAATAAACAACCACCGCATACATCAACTGACGCATGGGTGAGTATATACGATTGCGCATTCCAGTATTCTAGATATAAATAAGAAACCCGCGTATTTCAAACTATAAACTGGCGAGTTACTTCGGAAATCCCACGTCGTTTATGGGCTGTGTTTGTAAAAAATTACAATGTATTATAGCACCTCAAACTTAAATCCTTCGCGGAATTTAACGACATTTAACGACAACGTTGTTCTTGAAACACGTGTAAAAACTTCTTAGCATGTGAAACTACGGTAAATTTGTTTACCACGTCCATACCCAACACAATATATAACGAAAAAGTAGTGCATACTACTGTATATACGCTCTAAATATTTATGGAGTTATATTTCTGTCCATATGTATGTTTTCAAATCGACATTCGTGTTAATTCAGTCTTTGTGTATTTATTTAACTATATATTGTGTTGGGTATGAACTATAGAGAGTACACATAATGCAAACCGAACACCAATGGCTGCCTTTGGAAAAATTCACGTTCCTTCCGGGTTTATGAAACTGAATTTTTCAATAAATACGAGAGATACGATGCCGTGATGTAGCGTGATTGGTTTGGGTGGGCCAGTAAACAATTCCACTGCTAATGATGTATAATATATATATTCTACTAACCGTTGATTGTGTTTATGAAGCCCAAGTCGGTGTAAAAATCGCACTTTTTTACCGAGTTTAGCGGACATCATGTCGAACGAGTGAAATTTTACAGTCGGTTTGCGTCAGACCTGTGCTCATAACCAGAGTTTTTCTTAACCAATTTTTACAGGGGATGCATCAAATTGAAGAGTAATAACATATCTTTCTAACTATATATGCGGGATTTATGTTACAAAAATTATTTGGGTGTATTTTAACCTGATTGTGGACATTGTAAAAATAATAAAAAATTAGGCCGGGCCAAGTTGGATACCTTTCTATAGGATTAAGTATTATTGGGGGTGGGGTCAATTTTTGTTCTGGGGACCTGTGCTGCTAACCAATAACCATGGTTTGTGACGCCATGACATACTAGTAGGTGAATATTCCTGTTTTGATGGAAGATTTTAGTGATGAGCCGATTGTCAAATAGAGCCTTGCGCCAATAATTTATTGCCGATTATTTGAGATCACAATCGGCCGATTCAGGTGCCGATTCCCATTATTGTAATAATTATACCAGAATATGTTATATGTGTTATATAATACTTAGAATTAGAAGCAAGCAACAACCGTAGTAATATGCCAGTACACAGTATATATACATAAGTATACGTTTGGGTAAGTATATAGGTAGGTATGGGCGGACTTGTGATCGAATACAGGCACATGTCCTGCAGAGGCTGTGGTACGGGGCCTCGGTGTATTTATTGTAATGTATTGTTATTGTATCAACGAATCAATGCATTAACTTACCCATGTATTCTAGGCTATTCCACAACAAATAGTTTGAAAGTTTGATGTAGCCACGTGTATGACGACATATCCACGGCCCGTTTTTGATAACAATTCATCAAACGCCATTTTTCTTTGATCCCAATTCAAAGACATCACATCAAAGGAAATAAGCCGACTGAACTAGTAGCAAGTTACACCATGTTCATGTAAATTTCGCAGACACGATTTGATTGTCGATTTCGGCATGGTCATCAAAATAATCATTGGTGGTGACATATACGTGACGTCACACGAGGCTGACTGGATGGAATGACATTGTCTTCGACTATTTAAAGTTAATCATTAATGGAAAGTTGTGTTGGGTGAAAGACTTTGAACAGATTAATTACAGATAGTAAAATTAATAACTAAATTTCTTTAATTCTTTTTAATATCTGACTATTAATGCTTGTACAGTTTTTCGTCCTGACAACTGATACACATGTTATAATATGCTCAATTTAATTGAACAAACAGTGAAGTCAGCTGCGCAATTAATTGTCACGTGACATGCACATTCGGTTTATACCTGTTTTACGCTGTGTGTACTGTATAGATAGATTTGTTGTGATGCGTATGCATACATTTTGATTTTTGATAGTCTGACATACATAAATCAAAATGTCTACATGTTGACACACAATAAAGTTACGTATCGGCGTACATGAGTCCCATGAGATGAAATTTGTGTACATCATCATATAATTTATGATTACGCGCAATCACAGCGTCATCATCGCAGCCTGGCTCTAACCCAAATTGTCACGTGCTTCCCGACAATCCCCACTGTAATATATTGTTCAAACAAAGACCCAGGTATGGCCGGTGTATTGAAGAGGAGATGGCTGTATATCAAGTTTGTGTTTGGTAAATCACTTTCCCCATGTTTACTTGTCATTTATTCAACAAAACATCGTCATATTTAAAACAGTTTATTGAAGAAAAACAAGCACCTAATTTCTATTTAGACAATCGGAAATGCCGATGTTGAAACCCGAGTACCGATTGTCATCAGATGGGCCACAATCGGCCGATTCCGATTGTCGTTCCCGATTATAGGCTCATCACTAGAAGATTTAAACAAAAACGATGTATTTTTTATTTTCCGTGGGCGCCGCCATTTTACGAAATGCGTCCGGACGTCGAGTCATTAGAAACGGGGCCTATTATAAAGCGACGAACTGAGACAAACAGCGTCGGCAGCTATTTTATTTTATTTTCGAAAAAAATATATATATATATATATTTTGGTGCGGGAGATTTTAATAGGTGCGGGTGGGTTAGGGGAAACAAAGGTTTTTTTTTTTTAGGCCTTATAGTAGTTTGCCCTTCAACTGTAGGTTTTAATTGTCATTTGATGTCTTGAGCATGTCCTTGAATGGACTTAAACATTTTGGCAGAAAAAAAAATTTGAAATGATTTTCATTTTTTCTCAATTTGATTATGCTTGAGGGTCAATATTATAGACAAATTTGCCAGATTTTTGCAAAATTTTTAAAAAGGTGTGAAGATGCTAAAAGGCGTACTGTACACCATTTTCAATAAATTCCCAGTTATATCAACGATCTAATATCGATAATATATAGAAAACTAAGTAATTTGAGTCGAAGATGTATTCTGTAAACATTCAGGTTAATAGGTTATCTTAAAATCTAAGTTAATAATTTGATATAAATTTAATTTATGGCTGGAGCCATAAATTAAATTACGAATTTCCATGTACAAGATGTAATCAAAATAATAGTGGATTCGGCAACGCATGGCACACATGATCATGTAAAAAATTATGTTGATATGGGACGTAAACTCAAGCCACTCACTGACTAAGTGACTATACAATGACTTAAATGAGTATATTGTACTAGAATGCACACTGTTGGAACACCCATATCAATGACCGTATTGTCAGTGCTGTATCATGGACCCATTCATGTATCATTACACCCCTAGCACATACTATTGCTGCGTTTGTGTGATTAGTTAATTTATAATTACTTCCCTCTATCCGTCTATCTCACTCGTATCCATACGCGCTAAATCAAAAGTGATTAGGTTTCTTGATGGAATACTAAGCTAAAAGTCCCTGAGTGTTCAGTTTGAAAAAAACTGATATATGATCAATTAAATTATTTTCTTAAACATACTATGATGTTAACCCCTTTATCCCTCAACCAATCTGTCTGAAATGGAACTATTTTAATATGCACAAGCTCATTACCATGGTTAATTGTGCTTGGGTATACAAATTTGATCTCTTTACTCTTCTTTCGAGTTGAGTCATGGTCCAACTGAGCGGAGCATATAATAAACAGAGCATATAATAAACAGAACATCTACACTTTTGTGGTTGGACATGGTAATTATCTCATTCGTTAAGACCAAAAAAAATGAATTTCCACCTCGTGGCAGAGCCACTCATGGAAATTCATTTTTTTTTGCCATCACTCATGAGATAATTCCCATATCCAACCAAAAAGTGTATATATCCTCTATGTATTCAATGTGATAGAAGACGGCATAGAAATGACTTTACTTGGGCATAATTCCCCCTTTATATATTATTTTTCAGAACCTATGTCTCATTCAGCGACAATTCACGATGTATGGGTGTATCTGCAAAAAATCAGTGTATTACTAACTTCAAGAACACGGCATGTGGATTTACCCGATTGATCGGCAGAACATTCTCAGATCCACAGACTCAACATGAAATAAAAAAAATACCTTGTCAGATGGGAAAGGATGGTGCAGACAATCCAGTGTATCAGGTTTGTACAAAGACTTAAACTTAAATGGAGTCTACATGTAGTTGAATTGTTTTTTAGCTCACCTGAGACGAAGTCTCCAGTGGAGTTATAGTCATCACTCCTCGTCCGCCCATCCGTCCATCTGTCAACAATCGTCTTCATCCCAAAAACCACAAGACTGAATTTTTTCATATTTTGTGGGGATAGTCCCCAGGTGACTGGGACGGAGCCAGGGACATAAATATATATATATATAGGTGCAGATCCAGAGACATAACTCTTTCCCTCCATAGTAATTCTTAAAACGGCCTCTTTTCAAGAACCACAAGTCTTAGCTTATATTTGGTATGGAGGGTCCTTGTGTGACTGGGATACTAATTTGTTCAAATTGCGTCACAGGGTCATTTAGGCCTAAAAAAAAAAGATGATTGTTTCCGCTAACAAGCTGGGGAAAAATAGGGACGGTAGGCAGGAAAAACTTTTTTTTTTATTAAATATTTTTATTTTTCTATATTTTTATACGTGTATAATACTTGATATGACCCCACATTATGGACTTCTTAGTCTCAAGGTGGTCAACCCATGGGATATAGAAACAAGAAACAAGAAACTCAGATTCAAAGTTACAGATGATATAATATTGTCCTGATCTCTTTTTTGCTTCTGCTGTGGACACATTCGTCCAGATAGATAGCCACAACAACGTGCTGGCATACGGAGGTAGCCTTTATTGCTGTTGTTGTGGAGTGAATTCTGTTTACTTTCCAAAGCACCGGCTGTTTTCAATGGGAGATACGTATCTATTTATAGTATGGCCCTTGGGTATTTCCGCCGGAAGCGATCGCCATGCTTTTATCTCTGTTGCGTGAAACATTCACAGATACCATTATTTATTGTAAGTCAGTTTTTCGATCGCAATAAAAAGTTTAGACTCAGCGCTTTTAAATAGGGTCGTTCGGGTTAGCGGAAACAAACGTCTTTCTTTTTTAGGCCTTATGGTGGAGCCAGCAACTAGTGATGGGCGGTTTTGAAATTTTGACTCTTATTACGGTTTTGGTTTTGGTTTGGACTAAAAGAGTTGACTCTCGGTTTTCGTTTCGGTTTTTTAAAAGTAGATTACGTATATGTGTTGAGAAGCGAGCTCAATGTGCCAAGATTCGGTAGGTATTAATCAAGTATGAAGACAATTGTACCGAGATCAAGGGGATCGTGCGATGTTGCAGCTAATTTGGGGCTAATTCCCAATTTCCCCTCCCACGTGTGACATCGCAGCTGAATCAGTAGTTTGATATACAATATATTAAGTTATCTTTAAGTATTGTGTGCATTTTGAACTACTTAATCAGTTGGGAGTTTTGCATTTGTACAAAGAGATGCACAGCGCAGTAATTTCATAATAAACGGAAATATGTCAGGGATTTGGGAAGCATAAAACACACTGCATAATCCATTATTAATATTTCGGTGTCATAATTAGGTCAGCGAGGCCCCTTCGCCTTGCGCCCTCGGCTGCACCTGCCCTTGGTCTCTCCACTCAGTCGCTATCAATACTCTCTCAGTAATAACTGGTTCTGCCAATCCATATATTCAGTTAAGTGCGATAGCCGCCATGTTGATGGTATCAACAATGCATAGCAACAGCTGCGTTGTACATTTCCATGTAATATAATTTGATTATAGTAATTGGATGGGTATGCCCTGGTCCCTCCCTGTGGCCAATAAAAAACTGAGTTTAAGAAAACAATATTTTACTACATGTGGTTAAAATTGTTGACTGAAATGGTCATCAGTTGGAAAAGGGAGAGTATGAGGTTTGAAACCCGGCCGAACATTTGTCTGGAGTTAGACCACTAGATGTTAGGATTTGTGTAATTTTTCAGGTTCAAAATATATGAATATTATCATACCGGGTAGATAGAACCATGGTTTATAAATAGGCTATCAGGCTTGTGAACACTTAGGTGCAAGGAGGGAATAAAATTATGCAAAACCTTTTGGTATGATTCAAGGAGTGTTTTGGTTTGATTCAGGGGGGGGGGGGGGGGGTGAAATGGAATAATGCAAAACCTTGTCTCTGTTCTGATTGAAGGGGGGTGAAGTTGGAATTACCAAGGTGGACACCCCCCCCCCAACGGAGACCCTCTAGCCACGTCCCTGGGCCCATGCATATTGTGTAAGTCGTGAAAAAAAGTGCATTTTTCAACAAAACATTGAGCGAATCGACGCTGTTGATACACATATTTCGTTTGTTTACATTTGGTATTCGGAACTTCTCTCTTGAAATAACACTGTAAAATCTTATAATTTATTAGTATTTTCTGTGGAAACGGGCCATGTATATTACGTTTAAATTGTCCACTTACCACTAATAAAATGCGAGGAACAAACTCTGGAGTATTCTGTCGGCGCCTTCTTTCTGTTGATTTTGGCTATCCATGCCTTTTGACGACGAGTAGACAATATGAATTCTTTTTCACTTTCATTATTTATTATCGCCGGAATCCGATGGAAAGACCACTTAGGACAATTTGTTATTTTATCCTTTTTATTCGTATGGTTACATCCCTCAACGAAGCAATTATAAACCATGATTAATCCGTAGTTAGATGAGCAGAATGTAAAATGATTCCAAAAGACAAAGCAGGGTATCTGGCCGTTTGTTTACAATCTCGATACCACCGGCATGGCTCCGCGCGTTGCGAGATGGGATTGCATGACGTCAGCTGAAAACTAGCTATATAAAAACACGTAAAACACAGAGTGATTACTGTTACCAACATGACCATGACATATTTAAATTAATCCTGCTGTGCACCCCCATCACCAACGCGACGTAATTTTGGTACCATGTGTTGCTCTTCTAAAAATATGTCGATTACAGTGGATTCGTAGAGATGATGAAATATGAGCGCGACAGAGAAGATTGTTTGATCGAAAGCATTTGAATTACGTTACAAGACTCGCCTTGATGCTGGCTAATATATATTTGTCCCCTGAATGGAATTGTTCTTAACTGTTGAAAAAGAACAAAAACGGTCGCTTGTGATAATGATAACAACACGGTGGCCGCGTCAAAATTGACACATTCGTAAACATTATTGAACATGGGGGGCCGATAATTTGACAACAGTATCAACTATCAAGACAATTCAAGTGAAAACTAAACATAAAAAAAAAAACCTAACGTCGGTTGGGGCAGAATCACATCGAGCGGTTTCGGTCGGTATTGTTTTAAACCGAAACCGAGTTGTTTTCTCGGTTAATAACCGCCCATCACTACCAGCAACATAACTTAATCCCTCCATAGTAATTCTTAAAAGGATCTTATTCAGAACCGCATCACTGTATGGGGGTCATATTTGGTGTAGATGGTCCAATTAGGGGCGGAGCCAGAGACATTACTCTTTCCTTTTATAATAATTCTTAAAACATCTTCTCAAGAACCATGAGGCCTATTTAGCTTATATTTGCTTGCCCAAGTCTTCTCAGTACAGAACAGCTTGGGATATCGGTTAGGTTGATGCTCTTTTTGACCGAGTCCCATCTCGTTACTCTTCTATAAGGGGCTTTCATTGAAAAGACGTATTACATTTACACATGGATCTCGTGCTTTCACATGAACTCCTACATGTGACTAATTATCGGACATGTCCGCGATTAATCTGTCTTCAAAATGATATATCATTTACCGTGATGGAAAAAGGTTAAATGATGATACGATCGTTTAATGTTTTGTTTACATACATTTTCTGATAGTGCGACAAATAGAAATTCTCTGGAAAACAAGGCTTTGTTTACATATAAATCTTGTTGCATTGACATTCAGCTGACCTCCGAAATATGCATAATTGAAGACTGCCCTCTATGTTCATATATGCAAAGTGTCCATTTGACCTAATCCGAAGACATAGAAGCGATATAACTCCCGCCCACCATTCTGGGCATAAAGTATGTTTTAGAAGAGTATGTTATAGAAGAGATGAGACTCGGTCCAAACAGCATCAACCCAACCAATATTCCAAGCTGTTTTGAACCGAGAAGACTTTGTTTAATATTTACTGTGGATGGTCCTTGAGTTTCAAATTTGCCGAACATTGTTCAAAAGGTGAAATAAGGGCAGAGTGGGGATATAACTCTTTCCCTCCATACCGGTAGTAATTCTTAAAAGGTCTCTTCTCCAGAATAAAAAAAACTGAATGTGTTCATATTTGGTGGTCCCTAGGTGACTGATTGAGATTTGTTCAAATGGGACCTTCAAAGCTGGGGACATAACTCTCATCTTTTATGGTAATTCTCTTATTTCTTTTTCACAAGATCCATCTGATATATTTAGCTTATAATTAAAGACATATTATGGACTTGTTCGTGTTCGGTAACTAGGATTCAGATTTGTTCAAATAGGTTCACCAGGTCAAACAGGGGCGAGGCCATGATTTACTCCATAGAAATTCTTAAAATGTGTTCTTCTTTTGAGCCATCAGGTCAAGAAATGATGGGGCTATGGTCTTTTATCACTTTTCTGTCCAATGAAATCACTGATATATGAAACTCATTAAAACATCTTCAGTGGAACCACCTCATTGATTAATCTGAAATTTGGTGTGTGTGTGTGAGAGAGGGTGTGAGAGGGTGTGTGTCTGTGTAGGGTCCACTGATAGTTGTGATTCAAATATGTTTAAATGGGATCAGCCATTTTAAAAAATGGAGCATGATAGGTTGGAAATTTCCAACAGTTGGAAAGTTTGAGGTATACATTTTAAAATTCCAACCTACAGTAAGTTGGATTTGCAAAAGTAATGTCTATGAACTTGGGAGTTTAGCACAGTTAGAACTATGCGGGGGCGGGTCTGCACTAGGAAAATTAAAGGTGAACCACCGCCACTGCTGAACAAAGACTCTTCTACATGTAGTTACATCCCTGTTTAGAGCCTGTTTTTGTTTTAAGCGATTTTGACAAGTACTGGCTAGGGGTGAAACAGAAATGTCTTATAAGTAGAGGAACCTTATAGCATGTACTATCATATATCAATAATTGCTCTACATTTTAATATTAATTTACCATCTTCTGTCTTGATAGCTTCAGTACATGGGAGAACAGCAGCAATTTACCACTGGCCAGGTGACGTCCATGTTATTTTCCAAACTAAAAGAAATTGCTGAAGCTGGCCTGAAGTCAAAAGTCAATGATGTTGTTGTCTCAGTAAGTACAACAATATTAAATATTTGCATAACCTGTGTGTATTACATTATATCCTGTTTTGTGATTGGTCTACTGCCAATTGGGTCATGTGTTTTAAATCCTAATAAAACACACCATAAACCGAACCAATGTCACATCTTGTTGACCTATATTACTAAGGCAAAAAATAAATGTGTTTGGGTGACCCAATCGTGTCGAAAAAAAAGCAAATTGTTTTTCTTCCTTGAAATAAATAGGCCTATTAAAGTTTGTTTATATTCATCTATAATCTCTTCCTAATTGTGCCCTGCCTCAGGTGTCTTGCAATCTGTATAGAAGTGCACTGTTCAAAGAGTTATTCATCAAAGGAATCAAATTCCGACAGTAATATTAAGACAACAAAAATAGTGCACTTTATGAAGGTAAAAAGTGATATAATTCATGATCAACATGTGCCATTCTTGCAAATCTGATGTTACATGATTTACATGTGAGTGCTAATACTAGTTAGTGCGGTATTGAGCTACGTATCCACGGTGGGGAATCATGTGGTTTCGAGTTGATGAGAATCACGCATTCAAAATTGCAGAGGTGGTCTAAAACGCAACCAGAAGTGAGGAAAAAAGGTAATAAACTAAGATATGACATTTTAAATAATATTTTGACAGCTACGTGCAGATGCTATACTATTTTTCAAACAAGCTGATACCTCATTTATGTCCAAATTCACATTTATTTGCTCTAACATTCTGACCAAAGTTGTCAGTCGAAGGATTCTCCAAAATGTATGGACTGGTGTATTCCACACACCTCCGACTGGCAACTTTGGTCAGAATGTTATAGAAAACAACTAGCATATGCACGTAACAGTCAACTGAGCACTATGTTTTGTGTCATTTTCTGGTATATTATGTTTTTTTGTGTTTGCACATTTTGAATGCGCGGTAGTCGAAACTGTGTGATTCCCCACCATTGTATCGTATAGTGGCTCTTGTATCAAGATATGTATCGTATCATGGCAAAACTGTATGGTGCCATCCTTATCCCCAGATATATTAATTATGGAATTACATGATGTGTTTAAATGAGATAAGTGTAAGAGGGAAGAAAAGGTTTTTGCATGTACTGCTGGGCACTTATATGGAGCCATCTTATTAGGATCGATCTCTTTCAGTTCTTGTCGGGCCATCACATCATAAAAAAACTCTTCCAATAAACAACCATGTTCCATTGTTTCTGTGTATGTCACGGCTGAATGATTTGAATCTTTATTCAATAGTGGGGAATTTGACAATTCCATTGAATTCACAAGTATTCATCAACTGGCATTGGATCAAATTATAGAAACATGAATAATTAATCTAAATGGTTTACTCTATTGAAACAATTATCATCTTTCTACAGGTTCCTACATATTATACAGACCTTGAGAGAAGGGCCATGCTTGATGCTTGTCAGACTGCCGGTCTCAATTGCTTAAGGCTGATGAATGACACAACAGCTGTAGCTTTAGCATACGGAATCTACAAGCAAGATTTGCCTGAAGAAAAAGAAAAGTCGCGGAATGTCGTTTTTGTGGATTTGGGCTACTCATCACTGCAAGTTGCAGCTTCTGCTTTGAACAAAGGAAAACTGAAAGTATGTGTTATTTCTAAAACAAGCTCTGATGCTCAATTTCTGTTGTCATCTCATTTGTTCGTCTTGCTGTTCTGAATTCCCACATTATGTATGAAACCTGAAATTCCATTATATATATCATATCCTATATTACAGTAATGTCCTAAATAATCGACCCCTAAAACAGCAGGATTTAGTTGGAAATATGACTTGCTGCCTTTCATCGGAAAGCTCTCGGTGAGAACTTTCCGATGAATAGCAACAAGCCATATTTCTGACTAAATCCAGATATTTTCCCCATAATTCTGCTGTGGTTAAAGGGTCATATACTTCAGGCATTACTGTATATTACCATTGGAAGGAGAAAACAGATATATCAAAATAATTCTGTTGAAACACATTTGTCCGATTTGACACCATAAAACCATCATCTGAATGTTTTCTATTCCAAAAAAAAATTAGATCGCACTCATGAGCCCATTAACCCTTCCATGATTGGAGCTTCCTTAAATTTTGCGAAAACCCTGTACCAATGCATTCTCTTATATATGGGAAACTTGCATATATAAGAGAATGCACTGGCACAGGATCTTTAATGTTGCACCAATGCAGCTCTCGTCATGAAGGGTTAATACAGTCCATCCCAGGAGATGGGAGTGATTGCTCTCGCACTCGTAATTTCAAATCACGGGTGCTAAAATTAGCACTCGTCCCTCATCTCAAAATACTAATGGAGACTGTAATTGTTGGTTCAATAGTGAACTATATGTGAAGGTTTATTGAGATCCTTTACCATCTCAGTACAACTATGGCATATTAAAGTGTAACTAGACATAGGTCTATTCCACAATGATGTTTTGATGAGAAAAAAACCAACTTACAATTATAGTATGGGTGCAATATTACACCCGTCTTCTGAATTACGGGAGCAAATGAATGCTCTTGCAGTGTTTTCCTCGTGGGAAGGACTGGTTAATAGGAGGTTTTGATGGCCAGATATCGAGTTTCTAAAGAGGAAGTTTTTACATTATTTTTCAGCCTAGGAAAAATTCCAATGATCGCCTCTTATAAAGAGTGTGTTCTCAATTATGAGCTTTTGTGCTCGTTAATGACGTATTACATTTGGCTGATTTTGTGGTTTTTTTATGTTTACCCATACCATAGTATGGTAAACATAATGTCGACGTCCGGATTGACCACTCGTCGTGCGTCTGTTCGTTCGTCTGTCTGTCTGTCTGTAGACACTTTATGCATGGTGCGATAACTCAAAAAATTTCTATCCGATCGGAACCAAATTTTGTATATGAGTTTCTCAGACCAAAATACAGATCGAGTTCAAATATGGGTTTGATCCGAGTTTTTTTTTCGGAGTTATGGCCCTTTTTATACGCCCTTTTGAAAAAAAGGCCGTATTGTAGTATTGGTCTGTCCGTCCGGGCGGGCGGGCGTCCGTCCGTTAACCTGTTGTCCGGATGATAACTTTAGTTAGAGTGAACCAAAATTAGTAAAATTTGGTATGTGGGTTTATTAGCCGAAAAGTAAGTTCAAGTTCGAATTTGGGTTCCGCCCGCCAATTTTCACCGGAGTTATGCCCCTTATTTAACGTTTTTTGACTTAGAAAATCCTTGAAATTTGTTGTCCGGATGATAACTTTATTATAGTTTATCGGAATGAATCCAAATTTGGTATATTACTTTCTCCCACCAAAACACAGGTCAAGTTCGAACTTGGGTTCTGTCCGACCATTTTTGGCAGAGTTATGCCCCTTTTTCGACTCAGAAAATTCAGTTTTTCTTATGTTTTTTGGTTTCCGGATGATAACTCGATTTTTGAATGTTTATACGCAAAACCCGTTTTTTTGTGGATTACATATATCAAAATACAGCTCAAGTCCGAATTTCGTTTTATTCCGATAATTTTTGCGAGAGTTATGGCCCCTTTTTTATGTAATTTGACTTAGAAAATCCCTGAAATTTGTTGTCCGGATGATAACTTTAGGTAGAGTGAACCGATTTCAATCAAATTTGGTATGTGGGTTTATTAGGAGAAAAGACAGCTCAAGTTCGAATTTGGGTTCCGTCCGCCAATTTTCACCGGAGTTATGCCCCTTATTTAACGTAATTTGACTTAGAAAATCCCTGAAATTTGTTTGTTTACTAGAGCTTATCGGATTCAATGATAATTTGGTATATTACTTTCTCCCACCAAAACACAGGTCAAGTTCAAATTTGAGTTCCGTCCGCCAATTTTTACCAGAGTTATGCCCCTTTTTTACCAGTTTACGCTGACCCAAGAGAGGGCGTATATTGCACGCCCAGCGTAGCTCTTGTTCGACTTTGAATTTATGCATGCTGTCATAACTCAAACAATTTTTATCTGATCGGAACCAAATTTGGTATGCGAGTTTCAGAGCCCAAAATACAGATCGAGTTCGAATATGGGTTTGATCCGATTTATTTTTACGGAGTTATGGCCCTTTTTCGACTTTGAATTCACGCATGCTGTCATAACTCAAACAATTTTTATCTGATCGGAACCAAATTTGGTATGCGAATTTCAGAGCCCAAAATACAGATCGAGTTCGAATATGGGTTTGATCCGATTTATTTTAAAGGAGTTATGACCCTTTTTTCGAAAATAAAATTAAAAAAACAAAAATCCGATGCTATAACCGAAGTATATTTTGTCCGATTGTGTTCATATTTGATATGTAGATTTATGATGACACGCTCCTCATCTGTATAGTTTTTTGTATTGATTGGTTGATCGGTTTAGAAAATAATTAACCCTTTACACACATGATATCCAATGCAATAAGTTGAACATATTTCTTCTGATCTGCCTCATATTTCTTACCTAGGTTTTTCTTAGCACGTTCTTCGTCTGTATGGTTTTTGGTATTGTTTAATTAACCCTTTTCACTCTTATGTTTACTTAGAATTCACCCAAGCTGCTATGACTCAAAATATTTTTCATCTGATCAACACCAAATTTGGTATATGAATTTATCACCCCTAAATACAAATCGAGTTCGAATGTGGGTTTGATCCGATATATTTTAACAGAGTTATGACCCTTTATAATTCAAGTAATTACTGCTGGGAATTTTAAGAGAACATATCTCACAGACCATGTGTGTAATTGAAATGAGTTAATTATCACTATGGACATAAGATATGACATGCTTATAAAGCCTGATAGTGGTACTGCTGGCTGGTGGGATTTGTTTATCGTACTGTCAAATTGATTGATGTCTATCTGGTGGAGTTCTGTGCAATATTAAGTTAACCCCTTTGCTGAAACAGGTTCATTACTAAAGTTTATGTACACACTACAGGACACCTATTCTAAAATATTAAATTGGAATAGTCCATTGTTACTTTGTAGGGATGTTTTAAAGACATTGTTGTTTACATACACTGTTGTCTTATCTTAGACAAAAATTAATCCACACATTCCTCAGTTCCATGATATGATGTCATTGCAAATGATTAACCCTCTCTACACATCATATGGTTTTGATGCTTTTAATTTGATCATTCTCCTATATTATGTCCAGGTTGATGGTGATCCACTTTTGATTTGCATGGATTTGGGATTAAAATTAAACCATTCCATAGACACATATTATGCGATAGACATATATAATATTATCCCTTTCACTTTGATCCAGGTTCAGTAAGGGTTTCAATAAATCACCAATTGTATATTCATCATTAGAGGAAATGTTTTATTTTGAAATTCCCTCAATTGCATTTGGGCTCCAGGGTAATATTAATGGTGCTGGTATTATTGAGACTGACTTGTTGTATGGGTTTCTAAATCCAATGACATGCTTTGTATAGACTATTTTGTGTTTATCAGTTCATTAGTTTGGGTAAGATTAACCCTATTCTATCCGATTTGATAACTCAAATATTTCCATTGATTATGTTTATACTTGTAGTTCTAGGCATAGTTGACGAGAACACACCCCTAACCTGCATAGTGAGGGTCATTTGGTTTATTTGCTTAAAAATATTAATATCCTCCGCCAATCCTGTTGACACAATGTGATAACTAAATATTTTTCACATGATCACTATATTAAGTGTGAATTGTTGAAACTTTAGCACTCATGAAAAGGTTGATGTAATGATTTATAAAAAAAATTTAAATAGCTAATCGCTATCGCCAAGGTATGGGTTAAACATCTGCCGATTGTGATCGGCCTCTTTTTATAATGTCTGTGTGATACGTATGATGGTGATTTTTGGTTTTTCAAAAACTCACCTTTTGTTTGGCAAGGTTGGTTCGCGGCAGGCATATAGAGATGGCGATAACACAATAAATCGAACAAATATGAGACTTGTTCAACATTGTCTTGATCAAGTTCGAAAACCGGCCCGGTCCACCAAATTTTTGTGGATTTACGGCCTTTCTTTAATTCATTTTCATGAATTTTGATAACGATAGCGCAGACTTCCTCAACAATGTTGTGTATGATAGCCAGTTATGATTAATGTATTTTCAATCCAACCCCATCTTTGGCGTAGCTGCTGCAACTCTACCCTGCATCCATGATGCCGTGCTTGTTGGAATATATTTTTGTTAAAATTATTGTTAAAAATTCATGCTGTAGTTTTTGTTCAGAGATATGTTAATTTCTTTTGCAGATGACTGCCGTATCCTGTGATCACAACCTTGGTGGCAGGGATTTTGATCAAGTTTTAATAGATCATGCAATTGAGGAAATAAAAACAAAATACAAAATTGATCCTCGGACTAATCCTAAAGCCTACTTGAAAGTGAAACAGGAAATGGAGAAAGTGAAAAAACTTCTTAGTTCTAATTCACAGCCGATTCCTTATAACTTGGAGTGTTTAATGGAAGACAAGGATGTCACTGGGAGAGTTGACAGGTATGAGAACTTGCATAATAATATGTATTATTCAAAGAAATATTTTTTAATGTAAGGTGCAACAAAATAAATAATCTGATTCTCAGATACCTGCCTCTCAGTGGAAAATAGCTCAGGGCACTTTTTATTTGAGCTCGCTTGTGAAAACATTACCATAGTCTGCCTGCACTGATAATTAATGGGAATGTCCTCCATGTAAGTTAAAATACCAAACTTCATATGGATCTTCGGGGTGCTTCTAGATGGGAGCTGTCAATTTTTTACGAAATTTGTTAAAAACTTGGCACCAACAGCCATTTTGGATTTCAAATTTGAATCCATCGCCACAACCTGTAGCCCACATTTATGGGAGAATTGTTTTTTAAATTTACAGGTATGTTGGCGACTGCTTGTTAAAACTTGCCACAGTTATTTACCACTATGCGAACCTGTGCATCTGTGATTATGAGCTGGATCTGACTTTCTTTAGTGGAGTTATCGCCCTTTTTTAACTCAGAAATTTTTCACAACATGCATAATTTTATCCGAGCTTGTATTTCTTGTGTGTTTTTTTCAAAAACCTAATTTGTTAATATATCTATCCTTAAAGGGGTACTGTACACCAAATCAGGCCATTTATGGACCATATCATCTATTGAACAGAATCTATGCAACCAATGAATGAATTTGAGCTATGGATTAGTGGAGTCATAAATTTATTTCCATTATAATTACCATTTTGTTTGCATCCGTTCATAGAGCACACAAGTTTATTTTGCACTAATCCATGGCTCAAATTAATTCATTTGTTGCATGTATTCTGTTGAGTATAAAAGGAAATGGTCACATAAATGGCCAGATTTATAGAACTCAATAAACCGGTGGCTGGTGCTACTAAATTTGTATCCATCCAGCTAATTAATACCGGGTGTCTTGGCTAAGTTTCATTGTGTATAGGTTTCTCGTTTAGCGTTGTATTATGACACATTCATCATACCATATCCAGATACATTTGTCCATACTCATACTGAATTAATTACACACATAGTGACAGAGAATACTCAATAAATATATTGGTATAATTATTGTATTCAATTAAACTGACATGACACAACACAAATTGAAAGAACATCAAAGGCTTCAAAGCGCGGCTGACGATACCATTATCTTTGATCGGCCATCGCACAATAATGTTTATTTATTAGCGACATTGTCGATTTCATTACTGATGTTTGTGTAAGTAATTCTACTAAATAGCGCGGCTTTTGTTTTAACTTTTAACACTGTCCTTGCTATTGTTGGTACATTGTATTGTAACATTGTTCTGTTAAATTTAATGTAACTAATCGACTTGGGATTCTGGAGTCAAATTTTGGTGAACAATTCGTTAATGTCGACAAATCGTTTCAACACTACCAGAGGGTGAATATGTTATCTAGCCCGCTGAGCGGGATAGCATCACTAAATTCACTCTCTGGGACCTCATTCTGCAAATGACAGACACACTATTTGCAGGCTTGATCATTTTGGCAATTACATTCATCAAAGCACTTTCTGGATGTTAGATAAATGTCTTACAATGCTAACATATGCTTGTGTGCTTCAGACAACAATTTGAAGAGCTGTCGGCTAATCTCCTGACAAGAGTAGAAGCAACCCTGCGAGGTGTTCTTGATCATGCCAGTAAGTTAAACTAATAATTTCTATAGAACTGAAAATCAATGAATGTTCATTTATATAAATTGCAAAAATCACCAGTTATCTAAAACATCTTACATTTATGATGCACGATAGAGACCATCGGCAGATCAAGATGTCAAGCCCCTGTTGTTAATCTTTTCATGACAGGAGAACACTGGCTTATATTAAGGTCAAGGTAAATATTGTTGGCCAGTGTATTCTCTTTTATATGGGAGACTCGCATATATAAGAGAATGCATTCGCACAGGGTTTTTGCAAAATTTCAGGAAACTCCAGTCATGGAAGGGTTAACTGTTGCGTATTATTATGCCCCAGAGGTCTTGGTGGAGAGGGGAGGGGTGGTTGTGTCTGAAAGTTATATCTTGGGGATGTATATATAGTCATAACCTTCATAAATGTGTTTGTACATCCATCTGTTCATACAAGCTTTTCACTTTACAACTTATTGTTATTGAAGTTGAATGTCTGTTGGTATGATGATTTAACATCCACGTATTGTTTGTTTTGTCCTAATATAATTTCTAAGAGTTATGGCCTCTGTTGGACTTCACACACAGTTCAATTAACCCTTTCTACATTAAATATTCATTGATGAGCATTTCCCATCTAGGTTGTTCATTTTTGTCATTCTGTCTTCTGCTCATATTCCTGAAGTTAGAACCTCCCTCGAAATGAATAATAGACCATTCCAATGTATACTTTTATAAATGAGTGGGAGAATCCATTTAGTATAAAATGGGTTAAAAACAAAGTTTATATATTAGTTTGACATCTGTACATGTAACATCTATTGTTTCAGAACTGAATACCGGTGACTTATATTCAGTTGAGATTATTGGTGGCGCATCCAGAATTCCCGCAGTTAAGAGTCTAGTCACAAAGGTGTTCGGTTTGGAGCCTAGTACAACATTAAATTCTGATGAAGCTGTGAGTCGAGGCTGTGCTTTGCAGGTAATGAATATAAATAGGTAGACTTTTCGAAAATGGAATATTGACATTTATCGTTTTAAATTACACGTGTGAATGATGAAAACACAGCGAGCACTTGTTCGAATTTGGTGAAGATCGGTATTACAGAGAAAATATTGTGAATCTCTGGGACTATGGCAATCACTTTTCAACCGAATTGTAGATAAATGCATTATTTTAGCCAAAAAAATGCTATGTACATTATTTTTTTAGAGCATCTGCAGTTTGATTTGTCGTCAGACTTTTTCAAAGTTCGGGGGGACTATAGAAATGATCTCCGTCCATCCATGCCTCCTCCTGGACGGACATACGGACACCACTGATTTCTATAGTGCCCCAAATTGTTTTTTTCGATGGACAATATTAAAGGGAAGGTAGTCTGATTCTGTGATTCAGTTATCTGTAGATTTCACATCGAATCGAACCACTATAATCAAAAGTTCATTGACATTTACAATTTGTTTCTTTGTTGGCAATTATATAAACATACATGACGGTAATTTATCAATTCGTTATGGCCCTAAATTGTTATATTTTGGCTGATTATACCTTATTATACTGGAAAATTGAATGGATAAATGAAATCAGACTGGAAAAAGATGCATTTGTACTGTGAATACTATGGAGGAAAATATTTTCGGGAATTAGCATTGAGACTTGGATGAGCATGCGGCATGATATTGCGGTGCAAGGGGAATAATCCAATGTGTTCCTCGTGACACTCTGGTGTGAACGGAAGTAATTCCATTCCATTACTGAAAGTGTCACAAAATAATGATGCGCTTGAATGGACTATCTTATGCGTAAGGACAATAATCAGCTGGTGAAACATTTGTGGGAAATATAAATCCACTTAATGCCCTTACCTAGAAATCAAGGGTAGAGGAGTCCAGAATGGTGTTACCCTAATGATTAATACATATGCAGTTATCTCCCTTCTGTTAGACGAGATCAATGATTTAAGGTCTTTTTCATTTATATATATTAGACAGTCGCATGAGTCTCCCGATGTGAGAGGGTTCGAAAATTTATCTAATCTTCGGGATCATTTTGAATCGAATCAAATCTTTTAAGTGATTTTGAATCGAATCTCGAACGTTCACAGGAGCCTAATGTCAGCCTACTAAATCTGGTTTGTTTGTTACAGTGTGCTATCAGTTCTCCAACATTCAGAGTAAGAGACTTCAGTATCGCAGATTGCCAGATGTATCCTATTACGCTGCAGTGGCAAGGAGGTCTTGATGATGATAAGTAAGTAGAATATTCCAACCATTGTAGTGCCAATCAATGGTCATGATCTTCAGTATTAATGTATGTCTACTTTTTCAGCTCAAGGAGGGAGAGGAGATGTCTAGTCTGAATAGTTATCTTCATATAAATATCTATTATAATTTTGGAGTGCAATCCACCATGCGGTTTGAACAATTTTGTTATCATTATTGACTATTCGCTTCACTCAACTGATTTTCCATTAGCTTTTGAAATATATTGTCACGATTCGTTTTCAGCTCAATGGAAGTCTTCCCACGATTCCACGCTATTCCATTCTCAAAGATGTTAACTTTCTACCGAACAGAAGCATTCCAGCTAGATGCAAAATATTCATATCCTGATGAAATACCACACCCGAAAAAGAATATTGGTGAGTTAATTTGATATCTTCTTCATATACTTCAAATGTCTCAAGTTTTGAGATATCAATAGCATGGGGGATATATTGTTATTGAAAGAGCAAATTAGCTGGCAAATTTGTTTTTACAACAAACACAACCACACAAATCATTTAATGCTGTGAACCCTGATGTCAATTTTCATTGATTGGAGAGTTTTACAATTAACTCATTCGATGCCAACTTTTTGGGGATTTCTGATATCCGTGTACCGCACACCCTATATGTCACATCTCTCATCCGATCGTCACGAAACTTCATATGGATCTTCGGCGTGACATCTAGATGGGAGCCATTGCTATTTTCAAAATTCGTTAAAAAATACAGCTGCCAGCAATTTTAATTAATCAGCACACCCTGCATTGGAAATTTTATTGGAATTTTTTTTTTTTAATTTACAGGCATGTTTAGGATTTAGATGGGAGCTGATGAATTTGAACGATTTTGGATGAAAAACATGGCCATCGGCAGCCATCATTGATTTTACTCTTTGCATGACTAAAACATTTGACACACCCTACAGACTGCATCCCTCATCCGATCATCACCAAACTTCAAATGGATCTTTTGGGTAACCACTAGAGGGGAGCCATCAATTTTTTTTTCCAAATTTCAATGAAAAACATGGCCACCAGTGGCCATCTTGGATTTTATTCTTTTCATGACTAAATTCTTCGGCACAACCTACAGGACACATTCATCATCCGATCATCACCCATATGAATCTTTAGGGTGACCTCTAGATGGGAGCCATCAATTTTTTCCCCCAAATTTCATTAAAAAAACATGGCCGCCAGCAGCCATCTTGGATGTCAAATTTGAATCCATTGGCCCACCCTGCAGTTATTGGAGAATTGTTTTGAAAATTTGCAGGCATATTTCGGATCAATTTTAGATGGGAGCCATGGAATTTTAATCTTTGCATGATTAATTCGATTGGCACAATCTGCAGCCCACATCTCCCATCTGATCATCACCAAACTTCATATGGATCTTCTTGGTGACCAATAAAATCCAACCCAACCCTTATTGTCCTGCATTTGATCAGTTAATTAACTTCTCCGATGATGGTTGTTAACCCAACCCTTATTGTGCTGCTTTTGATCAGTTAATATTTGAGTAAACTTATCCAAGATCGCGGAGTGCGCTACTTTTCAATTACAGGCACATGATGGTGCACAAGACCAATTGTGTGCCTCAAAATTGAAGGACTGCTGTATTATTTTTAATTACCCCCCCCCCCCCCCCCCTCTCCAGCTACATTATCATTGACACTTTCATTGTTAAATGATATGTCTTCATATCATAACCTTGTAAATAATGCATTCTAACCACTGGAACACTGCAAATGAAAAACAAGTTACCATTGAAAACTCATTTGCAGGTTCATTCACAATTAAGAACGTCGTTCCACAAGAAAATGGTGAGAGCTCCAAAGTCAAGGTTAAGGTGAGAGTTGAGAGTAATGGAACATTTGAGATAAAAACAGCAACGATGGTAGAAAAACAGGAGAACCAAGCTGAAGTGGAAAGCCAGGAATCTATGGATGTCGATGAAGAAAAGAAAGAAGCGGCTGAGAAAGAAGAATCAAAGGATAAAGAAGAAACGAAAATGGAGGAGGCTTCCAATGAGGTATGATATTAATCATCGCGTCAGAACTAAAGTGTTCTATCTCCATATTTTCATTTTTGTGGGAAGTCGAGTTTAAAGTTTAGTCCCACCAGTTCACATGTTCTCATTCTGTATTGGAAGATAGAACACAGCGGGTATGATAGCTGGTGTAAAAATAATATTATATGATTAGTTTCGAGACAAAACATTTTATATATTGGGTGTAATCACGAAAAAACACTTTGGAGATAGAACAATTTGCGTAATTTTTTCATTTTTTTTTCCCCGTCCTATAGTGGTTTTTGTGTTTTTCAATCATATTGACGTGCAAAAATCCCAAATCACGCCATTTTCTGTGTTATTTTAACCAAATAATTATCCTAGAAATAAGATGTTCACACCTAGGAGTGAGAAAGCATTATTTGGAACTCTGCTAATTTCTGGTTCCATTGCTTTCTATTGAATGTCAGAGATGGAGCAATTTAGCACTGAAATGTATTTAATCACGTGGTACAAAATAAATAGATTCATTGGTCCACAGTGGAGATAGAACAATATAGCAATGTCAAAAAAGTCAATTTTTTAGATGGAACAGATTTACACAGCTCCTCATTCAAATTTGGTTTGGGTTAGACACAATATTTGGTTATTTTTGGACAGGAAATCCCACGCCGAATTGAAAGATACCAATATCTCATTTTCCTGCCAAAATGGAGATAGAACAGTTTAATTCTGACACGATGAAAATTAGACTACTGTTGATAATTGGAGTTAACTTCTCATTAATGCAATGTTATCCAGATTGTAATATAAATAATCACCTTTATTTTCTGGGCTTTCAAATTTTCAAATGTCTTATTGCTGGAGCTGGCCATATTAGCCCTCAAGGTTTACTCACAAAGACAGGGATTTAAATCCTATTTCCCTGAATATTAGCAGAGGTTTGTCACCCAATGTTAGCTAAATAAAATTGGCGTGGTAAGGACAATTTGTGAGCTCATGAAATCCATGACCATGCTACCCTAGCTACAATAATTTTGGGTTGATTTGGTCACCCTGGCTAAAAAATATATATATTGGGGGGAACTATAGAAATCCGTCAGTGCGTCCTTCCATGTGGCCATCCATCTGTCCCAGTTTGATCAAATAAAACAAAGTATGTTCCAAGAATCACATTTTTCATTTCTAAAAAAAATGCCTACCGACTTTTTATGTTTACCCATACCATAGTATGGTAAACATAGTGTTGTTGCCCGGATTGACCACTCGTTGTTCGTCCGTCTGTCTGTCTGTCCGTCTGTCTGTCCGTAGACACTTTATGAGAAATGCGATAACTCAAACATTTTCTATCCAATCGAAACCAAATTTTGTATATGGGTTTCTCAGCCCAAAATACAGATCGAGTTCGAGATTTTGTTACAGAGTTATGACCCTTTTTCAACTTAGAATTCACGCATTCTGCCATAACTCAAACATTTTTTATCTGAGTTTCACAGCCCAAAATACAGATCGAGTTCGAATATGGGTTTGATCCGATTAATTTCGAAAAAAAATTTGAAAAAATAAATTGATTTAAAAAAAAAAATTACTTTTAACTTTTATAATACTAATAAAAAAAATGTCATTGACATTGTCATTTGTTTTCATTTAGATATTGATGATTATGATAAAAAGATTTCCAATGTGTCCCTTTAATTTTTTTAAATAATTAAAAAGTTTTTAAGTTAAAAAAATTTGAAAAACTAACACCGTTATAACTCTGCCAAGGGTACCCCGAATCACCACACCAAATTTGATTAAATCGGTCCAAAATCTTGTGTTATGTACTGGTAAATCTGTTTGGAGCAACATTAAATCCAATTCACCAATTGCCTTTGGACTACTTAGCTATTGATAAGGCTATATTATTTTCTGATGTCTCTTATGCCAATGTGCAAATAATCTGATAAAGAAGGCTATGGTATCTAATTTAAAATAAAGATTCAACAATAAACATCACATTATATTAACAGTAGACATCTCTGCTGCAGAGTTATATCTTCAGATGGTCTGATATCATTATAATTGTTATTGGTTTAATAGAGAGGTCAGTGTTCAACATAAACAATTCCTGCGATATTTTGACAGCTCTGCTATATAATTGATATTAATGGGTCAGTGGTGAGGTTGCTTATCTGTATACTAGGACACATTATTATTGTAAACTTAAATTGGACTCTCTTAACCCAAGTATTCCATGTCCAGGTCACACCTACAAATTTTACCCATGGGCTTGCTGGCTGTGGCGGTTTAGCATTACAGATTCTGTACCAGTGCATTCTCTTATATAAATGCCAGTGACCCATAAATTCCAATAATTTGTGTTATGTACATTTGTCTATAATAGTACATAACAGTATAATTCAACACCAAAACTCTCATTTATCCGATCATATTAAATTTTTATCGCCAAGGGATGGGTTAACATCTGCCGATCGTGATCGGCCTCTCGTTATTTGTGTTAATATGTTGTAAAAATGTTGTCAATTTGTTTGAAGACAAAACCACCAGAGAATGATGAAAATAAAGAAAGTCAAGAAACAAAAACAGAAAAACCAGAAGAAAAGGAAAAATCAGTATGTAATTTTCAGTTACCAGCATGTCAGACCTAAGAGAAAGATTATATTGATAACCCCTTTGTAAGTCTTTTTTCTGATGGGCAAATTTGTGAATGATATCACATTATACTCATTTATATAGTCCAAACAATGCAATGGTACTTTCACGTAAAACAGCATCTCGCCTACCAATATAACTAGCTCGTTTACTTACGAGCAAACTTGAACTATGAATGAATGTCCTTAGCTAAATGAATTCAGGAATAATTGTTATTTCTGATATAATTACTCTGTATAAATACATTTGGGCCGAATCGCAAAGCAATTTATCAAAGTTAAATGTATTTATACTGTGTGTTTATATCATATTTAAAACATATTGACATATATCAGGGTTTCCGCTACTACGGCAGGCCGGCCGTCCACCGGCCTCATTCCCATCCCCAACCTTGCCTGAATAATGTGAATATGGGTCGCAAAATAGCCACAGACCTAGCTCAGTCCCCTATTTACACAGGACAAGCGATCACTGACATTGATGATTAACAGATTGCAAGAATCCTACACTTGGTGCTTGAATAAGACATGATCAGTAGCGCAGACCACGTGCACAGTTGTCTACACCATCCTGGGTAACTCTTTGTCGGGCGAATGTTTAGTAGTATTCAACCTCTCGCATTTTAATTTACCGTAGATTTCTGTCCCACTATTTCCCCTCAAAATGCGCAATATACATCGGTAACTGATTAGGGGGGTGCTGAATTCTGAGCTACAACCATGAACACAGGTGAGTTTTGGCAGTCGCTGAGACGAACATTGCATACCTTTTTCCTCAAAACAAGGTTTGTATCAAGGAAATGTTTAATTAAAAATAAAACAATTAAAATATTAATAGTTATTATCAGTGTATTTACTCCCTATCCAATGAATACAAAATTATCCATTATACGAATCCAGCATGAGGTCATCTCTGTCTGAGGAATGGCTTTTGATTTTACAACAAATTGTTTTGATCAGTACTGTGAACAAAATACAAAGAAAGCAGGCAGAACATGTGTACAGCACGTGACATGAGCTCTCTCTGCTCATGACATAACTATATAACACCTGTTACTGCTAGACAGTATGACAATGTTTCTTTTGCCAACCGCAGTAGTCTTTGATGTCGGCTTTTAATAATTCTACTGTTATAAAAGTCGTTGTATCCATTGTATGCTGTTGTGCTTACGTGCTTTTAGTTCATTAACTTGAGATCTAAGAAAGACAATCTGTTTTAATTTGGATTCTATACGAAGCTTCAATGTTCCTGCTTGTTGTCTCAAGTTCAAGGAAATGGCTACTTTTCAGTGATAAACATCCAAATTTTCTCCCGATAGGGCTCCTGGTATGTGCTTCCCAAATACGGCCACATTCCCCAACCCCTAGCGGAAACCCTGCATATATATGCATTTTCATTTTGAAATATCATTAAATAGTAGGAACTTTATAGTGACATTGCCATGTCGTCACATTATTTTTTTGGGGTTGCTGGAGCAGTGTCTTGAGTATGTTTTCCAGATCTTGATAAAAAATAAAAAGATATAGACCCTCCCTCCCTCATTAAAATTGAGATTGAGAACACAGATATTTTATTTTAGTGGCCACTTGAATCGGTGCCCTGTCTATGCATCTCTTTGATGGGACATTTAATATTTTAGTGTTGGAAGTGTGTTCTAACTCAAATTAATTGCACTTGGAGAATATCTCCAGAATAATTAATTTTATTCATTCTCTTTATGCTTATAATAAATTATAAAAAATTTGACATGTTGCTAATGACAATCAACTATTAATAGCAGCTCTATAATCAAAGCTTTCGGCCACTGGCCTTCCTCAGTGATGATACAAAATACACTATCGGCTACATATTACAAAGTTAAAAAATTTAGTGGAGAAACTTTTTAATGTATATCTCAGATAGTGTATTTTGTTTCTCGCTCAATCTCCATTCATAAAAAATAAAGTAAGTCACCTCCATAATATAGAATTGACTAATTTAAATACTTGAATGACTCTTGTTGCGAACAGGGTACATGGGCCTATACTACATAGTCTACTACTAGTAAAACCTATGCACATCTGGCAGCCAGAGTTTCCTGTCAGGCTAGTTCAATATATTCATCCTGTTAACAGAATTCCCATTGTCAAGACAAAAAATTATTTCGGCCCAATGATGGCATTTTGGTATAAAAACACCAAGTGCAGATGCTAATGGGCACAGTCTTGGTGAAATCCCTGTATGGTTTCTTAGTTTCTGCTAGTGCTAAGTACCAGGCAATGTTTAATTGTTTAGTCAAATGTGCTACCCGCTCGCACTTACCGATACCGACGCTGAAATTAGCGTTGATTGCATTTTGACATGCTCTATTTACGATGTATCTGCACATAATTATGGACACGTGACCGCCAAACAATATAGAATGTTTAGAATGGTGGGTATTCCCCCAAATGGTAGTTGTTCCCCCAAATGGTGATGTCAACTACTGTTAAAAAAAACTCGCAATAAACCTGAGACTGTTCGTGATTGCGTAATTGTTTCATATTTTAATGCATGCATCAACAACTTCGGCATACATCAAACCTAGTGACCCATTTTCCCCTACCCGGAAGCTCAGTCGATTAAAACTGTTCACCGTATGACACAAATCTTAGTGCATATACAGCACCAATCCACTTAGATTCTCGTGATTTTTGTTGCGAGAATATTTATGCGAATCGACTGGCATCGAATTGTAAGGCCTGGAAGTGTTCATTCATTTTGTTCAGGTTTTCCATTCTAGAGTTATTCATCTTCATTTATCTGAAATTGTTTATTTTTTTGTCCATCTGCCTGAGTATCTTAACCATGGGTTATAGATATGCCACACTAGGTGGTATGCCACATGGGGGTATGCACCGGGCGACAACCCAGCTCTTGTTGAGTCTGGAGTCATGTGTGCATTTCAATGTAAGTATAGAAAAAGTTATTTTTTGATTTTATAATCCACAATAAAAAAAATTATTCTCTCATGTTATCTTTTTACACTAACAATGCAATCCTCATATTCTATTCATATGATTCTAGGCAGAAAAGAAAAAGAAGAAAAAAATAAAAGTGATTGATCTACCCATTGAATCAATAGTGCCCCAGCTCACAAAAGAAGAAATAAACCACTTAGTGGAAAAAGAGGTAATTTGTATTCCTTTTCACATTT
Source organism: Siphonodentalium dalli (assembly GCA_032622095.1). Taxonomy (NCBI): domain Eukaryota; kingdom Metazoa; phylum Mollusca; class Scaphopoda; order Gadilida; family Siphonodentaliidae; genus Siphonodentalium; species Siphonodentalium dalli. The sequence goes on from CP136065.1 coordinate 149,146,128, forward strand.
TCACTACAAATTATCATATTTCTAAGAGATAGAAACATTTTGGCGGGGTTTTTTTTTGGTGTCCATCTGTCCATTGACAATTTCCTGTAGCTCACCCTACAGGTCACATCTCTCATCTGATTGTCACTAAATTTTATATGGATCTTCGGGGTGACCTCTAGATGGGAATCATCTGAAATTCGTTAAAAAACATGGCCACCAGCAATCATTTTGGATTTTAATCGATCAGCACACCCTGCAGGCTGGATTTATCGGAGAATTTACAGGCATGTTAAGATCACCTCTAGTTAGGAGCTAATTTGGCCAGCAGCCATCTTTGAACTTAGTCTTTGCATGAATAAATTCTTTGGCATGCCCTAAAGGCCACATCCCTCATCTGATTATCACTAAATACTTGATATGGATATTCGGGGTGACTACTAGATGGGAGCCATCAAATTTTGTAAAAATATGGCCACTAGTGACCATCTTGGATTTCATATTTCAATCCATCGACACATCCTGCAGCCAACATTTATTAGATATATGTTTTTAAAATTTACAGGCATGTTCAGGATCACTTCTAGATGGAAGCTTTCAAATTTGAACAATATTCAATCAAAAACATGGCCATTGGATTTTACTCTTTGCATCACTAAATACTTCAGCATGCCCTACTGCCAGCATTTTTCATGCAATTGATCCCAAACTTCATATGACTCATAGGGTTGACCTCCGCTATTACTTAAAACATTTAATCTTTTCGCATTCCTCATTGCTCCAATGACTATATTGTATGACATTATCCCCTCTCCAAGTTGACCTTGACACTTTAATTTCCTATTTAATATGGTAAAAATACAGAGTGTTCAGATCACTTCAGTTTGATAAGATAGCATATTGAATCTATCAATCTATCAAGAAACGTCCTCAATCACCATCTGTTATGTATTTTGATCCTTTTAATTCCATATTCATGTCTTGGAGCTCCCATTTTCAAGTGTTGGCATTGAATTCGAAATGCTAAGTCATATTTTCATTCTTGAGGCTTCATTATGTTTTCAGAGTCAGATGATCATGCAGGACAAATTGGAACGGGAGCGAACAGAGGCGAAAAATGCAGTAGAAGAGTATGTTTATGACATGAGAGATAAATTGTTTGGGACCTTAGAACAATTTGAAAAAGAGGAGGTAAGTTAAAATAAGAACAATTTGGTGTGTACATAATTTCTTCAAAATATTGGATATCCACTTTTATTAAATGCTCAACGATAGATTATAAAAAAAAACCTAGGCAAGTAATATTTGATATCCCCCAACTGTACAGATAGAGAAATTTTCACTTTCATACTATCGATGAGAGATCAAATCACTTTCGTGTATCGTTGTAAAAATTCAAACAATTCCTACTGTTAGTCTCACAATGATCACAAGATACTAGTATGTGAGAGTGAATGTGGAGTACAGTTCATTGCGACCATCCAAATATTGAGGAAACTCTGAAATCTCTATCCATATCCTCTATCTGTACGCTGATTTGTTCCCCCGGTAGTAAGTTCCAATGGACAAAATTCTTTATCTTGTGCCCAAAAGAACTCCCTTACAATTTCTCTAAAATGGTTCATTTTCTACAACCCTGGCAAGGTCACATTGAGGTCAAATTTCCAAATGTTTAGTTTTTAGTTTCAACATATCTTATGGTATCATTTACAATTAGGATTGGGGCACAAGTTATAACAACTTAGATCCCCCTTTCCCCATACAATTACAACAAAAGAAAACATAGAAACCGAAGGTGACCAGTGACTTTTTGTCCCCCGAAAAAAAAAATTTCGGGAGACAAAAGAAAAGGGTTCCGTCCATTCGACCGTCCGTCCGTCACACTTTTGAGTACCTTTTCGTCTTAGAAAATTTCAACATTTTTTATAATTTTCTGTATGAGGGTACCTTCATGGTGTAATCAACTCCTCCTACAATTTTTTTCGTAGATATTTGAAACTTCCGAGTATTGTTACCCACATATTGGAGATGTGCAACATGTATATAGATGACGGAAAAAAAATTTTTTGACAGAGATATTAACCCTTTTCGACTTAGAAAACTTCAACATTTTTTTAAATTTTCTGTATGAGGGTACCTTCATGGTGTAATCAACTCCTCCTACAGTTTTGATCGTAGATATTTGAAACTTCAGAGTATTGTTAACCACATATTGGAGATGTGCAACATGTATACAGATGATAATTTTTTATTTTTTTTACGGAATTATTAACCCTTTCGACTTAGACCATTTAAAACAAAACAAAATTCTTTAACAAAACGGCATCGACTTGCCACGTTGTCGTGGGGACAATGTGGTCAGCTGACCTTTTATTTTTTTATAGATGACTATCTCCCTTGATACCAGGACATGATCTTGCCTGCCTTATCTCTTTCATAATGACTGCGGATGGAAGTATAAAATGCCGAACAATTCACAAATTTCCCAATAAAGTCTGTTCAGAGGAGCGTTGATGTGCAAATACTTGGCGCTGAAAGGGTTATGGTTATTATAAATGAGTTCATCATTGAAAATGGTGAAACTCTTTTAATAAAAATAAGAACTAGTGGGCCATTTGTGAAAAAATTAAATATTTGTCTCGATCAACAATAAGATAATGTTACTCCTCTATCTACCAACTCCATTATCTTCTGTTTGTTTGAGGTAAACAACAAAACACACCAAATATCAGAATTGTCTGTTCAGTCTTAAAATTTGGTATTTTGATAATGTTGGATGCTCATATCTAAATGTGGTTTTTTTTATGTTTTCAGAATAGATCACATTTAAGCCAGCTTTTGACAAGCACAGAGGATTGGTTGTATGATGAGGGTGAAGATCAACAGAAACAAGTATACATTGATAAACTAGCAGAACTCAAGGTAAATACAGTAATGCTTTAAGTAATCAACTTCTTAACCACAGCAGAATTATGGGTAACTTTTCAGGATTTAGTCGGAAATATGCCTTGTTGCCATTCATCGGAAAACTCTCCCCGAGAGCTTTCAGATGAATGGCAACAAGCCATATTTCCGACTAAATCCTGAAAAGTTACCCTTAATTCTGCTATGGTTAAGAAGTCGATTACTTAGAGCATTACTGTATGCTAAACTTTCTGATAACTGACAGCTAGACGTGAATTCACGTCTCATATTCACTAACATGATTTATTTTATAAACTGGGTACTTTATTTTGTTAGCAGCTGAAGACATAAGTACCTTCACTAGTGTTTACGACACACATTGTCAGTAGTATTATTGACCCAATCTATCAGATTCACCCTCTGGGGACCTCATTCTGCAAATGTCAGACACACTAAATTCAACCTAGATTGTACTGATAGCCGTATGTTCAGACCACAGATAGCTTCTTGATGAGCCTAACCCAGTATAAACTACCTGGACTATACATAAACCCAGCCCATATGTCTCTACAAACCTGCGATATTGGTCATGGAGTAGCACAATCATACCTCTATGTGAAATATAAACATTCTATAGTATACAGCGTAGTATATCTAAATTTATTTGTTACAGATGAAATATACTTACAGGACACTGAAGATTTTTTCTGTTTTACATACCTTACTAGTATTTAATTTGCACAGGAGTATTTTTCACGTGAATTTAAACTGAACGAAAAATAGTAAGACTCCTGAGCATGACTACCAAACCACATGAAACACAAGGTGGCTATGTTAATCAGTTACTGAAGATTTGGGATGAGTAGACAATTATATGATATTTACTCTGGCAACTTATCTCAAAACTATTAATGGCGTGTAAAGAGATAAATCAATAGTTATATCGTCGATGTTGAAATGCTTGTAAAAACTTACATATTTCCAGGCTGCCCGAAAGCACGCCTCATTTCTCACAACTCTGACATGACAATGTTGTCCAACATTCACAGGACCTCTTAACATGTAATGGTATTTAATATACATGCATCTTCAGAAACTATTAAGAACTGAAACTGTCATAATATACAAGACTTTTATAAAATTAGTTTTGTCAGTTTTGAATTCGCACAGCACATTGCGTGAATTCAAAGTGCATGAACTGAAAACTGAGTGAAAAATAGTAATGCACGAATTTAAATACATGTAAGATATTCATGTTTACCGCTATCACAATGATCTCAATATGGACAGCTTCAAGATGGTAACATGTGTAAACTCAAAATTGATCTAAAACGTATGATATCTTCCCCAGAAACTCGGCCAACCAATTGCAGACAGATATGCAGAATCTTTAGAGAGACCTGCAGCATTTGATTCCTTGGGAAGAATCTTACAACTAGTACAGAAATTCCTCGATGCTCGTTCACAAAAGGTAACAATTCTCTCAAGAAGTAATTCCATATTTTACCTTTCTTATAGTATTATTCTCAATATTTTTTTTAAAACATTTGTGGAATATTGTTCATTTGGACATCATGTTAAATTGTAATGATAAATTTTAAACACTTGTTTGTGTTGTTTCAGATTACATTTTGCAAATAAAACAGTAGATTGGAAACTTCATATAATATGTACATAGACTGAAGGACTTTACGTTAGTGCATGATTATGTCTGCATAGAGTAATGTGTAGTACCTTTTCCATTCACTACACTTTGATCGTAACATCAATGTCACAATAGATGGCATCATGTGAAGAGATTAATATAATTTAAACCATTTCAGGATGAGAAATATGACCATCTGGAAGATGCTGAAGTAGAAAAAGTACAGAAATGTTATAAGGAGAAGTATGCATGGTACGAGAGCAAACTCAATGCACAGACGCAGAAAAAACTACACGAGCCACCAGTTGTGTTAACCGTACAGATCAAGAATGAACAAAAGGTATTCCAATTGTCAGTTTTCCTTCTTCAACTCACCATAACCAATTATGAGCCAACCATTTGTATTTATTAGTACAGTTGGTCATTTAGAAGGGAATGTGTCAAGTTCTTACACTCTCTCGTAGTCCAAGTTTTCCTTCAACGTAAACCAGCTAATGAAATCGGTTTGGACAATGCTAAATGTAAAGCGGTTTATTTCATAGAAGACATGATATCTGTTCTGAATGCTGAGTTGTCAATTGAAAGTGCTAATTTAATGTGGAAAATATAATTGATCACAATGTTTACATAATTTTATAAAAGTACGAATATAAGTTGACCTCGCGAATTTACCATCGTGCTGTAAACATAAATATTCAGCCATGTGGTTGTCAATTGAATCAATTCTATCATGTATTCCCGGTAATTTATAAATTGGAAATTACAGATACATTGCAAGATGTCCAGTGTAAGAAATGTTTAACTAATAAGTAATATAGGGCCACTTACAATTAACATTAAATCATATTAACAGTGATGAGATGTCGGAATAAAATAACATGTGGTCCAAAATGTGTTGCTTATGGGTGTACTAAATTGTGTATGGGTACACTCGATTGTCTGTATAGAAGCTGAACATTGTCGAATATACTTCGGAATAATTCAGGACTTCTTTAAATGTAAACAATGTGTGATTGCTTCCTATTACACGGCAGATTTGCGTAATTTAACATAAATGTTAGATTATATATAATACATCATTTATAATTTACCGTAATATGTCACACTTTACTATTTATATAGCATCATGTATTGATTTGTAGGGTAAAATCAAATAAAACAGATGAACAATCCCACCAATGGATCTTGGCGTAAAGTCTGTTATAGAACTGTATATGCACAGGGCTTCGACATAAAACCAGCATTGTCCCAACTGATTTCACTAGCTGGTTTACATCGAATGATACTTGGACGATCTCTCTCTCACTATTTAACCCTTTCTTTACTTAATGGATTCTCCCATTCATTGATAAGAGTATACATTGGATTGGTCTATTATTCATTTGGAGGGATGTTGAGCAAATATAAATATACGCCAGACAGATGAAGCTGAAATTATTAATAGTGGTGGCAAATTCACTCTGTCTCAATGCCAAATAATAGTGATAGTTGGGAATTTTCTCTTAAATTTATAATCGTGCTGACACTATTATTAGGCACCTGAGAGTATTGCTTTCAAACTTTGCATATATAATTTTACGCACCTCAAAATAGAATGGGATGTATTGAATTTTATTGATCTTCATTATGTTTGAGTTATCCAATTAACACATGATTTTCACAAAGCAGACATGGATAAATAACATGGTCAATCACCACCAGTACTTTTTTAGCTCACCTGAGACGAAGTCTCCGGTGGAGCTATAGTCATCACTTCTCGTCCGTCGTCCATCCATCCGTCAACAATTCTTTAAACATCTTCTCCTCTCAAACCATCAGACCGATTGGGTTTATATTTGGTGTGGATGTTCTCTAGGTGACTCTTATTCAGATTTGTTCAAATGAGGTCACCAAGTCAAATAGTTTTGATGTCAGGACCATAACTATTTTTCCACATAGTAATTCTTAAAACGACTTCTTTTCTGAAGTTGTTGGGCTGAATGGGTTCATATTTGGTGTGAGGGTACCTTGGGTGACTGTGGTTCAGATTTGTTCAAATGAGGTCACTGGGTCAAATGTGGGTGGGGCTATGGACATAAATCTGAAGAATTTTTTTCGATTTAACTTGTTGCCTCAATTTAACCAAAAAAAACAATATATATATTTTATTTTTAATAAATATATTTTTTTTATTAAATAAAATTAAAAAAAATAATTAAAATTTTGAAGAACCTATGACATTACATCTTCGGGAGGGGGGAGGTACCTCTGGTCACTCCACTATATTTGGTTGAAATCAGGGGTTTGGGAGAAAGCAGGAACAGACAGATGTACAGAAATGTTCTGTAAATTACTTTAATATCCTTGTATTCTCACTACAGCAAGCCACCCATGTGCTCTGATGGACTCATGTTTATAAAACAGTGCCAGATGGATAGATAGCAACTGCTATGCCATAGTGCTCTCCATCCCCAGAGAGTGTAATTCATGTCATTCATAATTTAAATGAGATTAATGGTGTTAACAATGAAGCACCCTCATTGTTTACATTATCACTCAGTGGTCATTAAAATCAGATTAAATTCATTTTCTCCAAGCTTGAATTAAATGTGTCTGGCATTTGTAGAATAAGGTTCCCAGAGGGTGAATTTAATTACGTTGCTCCACACAGCAAGTTAGCATCACCAAATGCACCCTATGATGACCTCATTCTGCTTAGGCCTCATCTTCTGGGAAGTATCTAGAGTCTCAAATTGACATTTTTAGCTGCTTTTTTCCCTTCTGTTCAGATTCTATATCCCCTAATTTGCAGAAGATAAAATGCATAATTGAGGTGCCCAATGGGTGCACATGTCGCCAACTTCAGCTTCTATCTGTCCCTAGGTCTCCCATAGCAGTTGGGGATTAAGTGAAATTAGGTTCCCAGATTGTGAATTTGGTAATGCTATCCCACCTTACAGAGTAGCATCACTACTTTCACCCTTTGGGGACCTCAGACACACTAAATTCAGGCTTGATGCTTTTTTTTCCTTCTGTTCAGATTCTATATCCCCTAATTTGCAGAAGATAAAATGCATAATTGAGGTGCCCAATGAGTGTGCATACATCGCCAACTTCAGCTGGAGAATTTCTATCTGTCCCTAGGTCTCCCATAGCAGTAAAATTAGGTTCCCAGATTGTGAATTTGGTGATGCTATCCCACCTTACAGAATAGCATCACTACTTTCACCCTTTGGGGACTTCAGACAAACTGAATTCAGGCTTGGCTGTTCCAATATTTTCTTAACAACCAATTATCTATGTGAACTCATTATACCTAATTATGAACAAACAATGGAGGTATATTGCTGTTGTTGGATTGAAACTGTCGGTCTGTCAGAGTGTCCTTCCATCCATTGGTCTGTCCATCCAATCCGTCAACAATTGTTTTCTTCTCGAGATCCATATGAAATCCCTACCTGTAGGCGACTCACATTCAGATTTGTTCAAATAAGTTCATCGGGTCAAATGGGAGGGATGCCAGGGCCATATCTTTCTCCCTCCATAGTAATTCTAACAACTATTACTTCTCAAGAACCTTCAAGTCTATTTAGCTTATATTTGGTATGAAGGGTCCTTGGGTGGCATATTCAGATCTGTTCCAATGGGGTCATTTTTTGGAAAATCAATTAACTTCAACTCTTAAAAGCCACTGTTTAAAATTACTAGATGAATAGATCTCATACATGGGGATTCATGTTTGTTCAACTAAGGGCAGAGGTAAAAGTTATAGCTCCCCCACCCACACTACCTGTATCTATGTTGTATGCTACTGTTATAATAATATATAGATTCCTCTTGAAAATTTCATTTCTGATACAACATTAGTTGTAGATTAGATTTTCACACCATAAATAAAACATCATTAAATCACACTTAGACTCACTATATGAATAGTTCTCATAATTTGATTTTAATTTCCAACTAGTATGTTTTTAAACCAACCATCCATATTTGCTGACTTCATGTTATAAAATTTTGACTTTATGGGAGATGTCAGGCTGGAAATTCCCAAAGTTTGAGAGCTTGAAGCACCCATTCCAGTTATCAAATTTGAACATAGAGGGGTGTGCAAAATTAATTTTGTGAACTTAGGACTATGGTATGGTTAAGATTATCTTGTTTAAAAGGGGGTTGGAGATTTGACAGTAGTGTGCACTTTCAAATTTCAAGGTGAAGAGGCCGGCTCATAAGCAAATCCCTAGCTACATGTATGTCCCTGTTTAGAACTACTTGTCTTAACTTATTTTGACAAGTACTGACTGTGTTGGTCTTCAAAGTCCCTTTCTTCTCAGTCTTTACAGTAGGTGAACGTCTCCACAGTCATTGACTGTCTTGTTTTATCCATCTTTTATAAAGTATGTAGCTGAAATTTTAATGCCTTGTTTTCAGTCCCTAGAGAGTACTTGCATAAAGATTATCAACAAACCCAAGCCAAAAGTTGAACCTCCTAAAGAAGAAGAGAAGACAGGAGAGACAGGAGAGACAGGAGAAACTAAAGAAACTGAACCTGAACCTGCTAAAGCTACCGAAGAAACTCCGAAAGAAAAATCGGCTGAATCAGCTGAAAAAAACGAAATACCTAAAGATATGGAAGTTGATTGATATAAATAGTGCTTAGAACTAACTTATTGACATTCATTGACCAGTTGTAACTGCGTCCATCATTCATTTTCCAAACCACAAGGGCAACAAACAAGTAATTGACCACTTAACCACAGCAGAATTATGGGTAATTTTTCAGGATTTAGTCGGAAATATGGCTTGTTGCCATTCATCGGAAAGCTCTCAGCTCTCAGCGAGAACTTTCCGATGAATGGCAACAAGCCATATTTCCGACTAAATCCTGAAAAATTACCCATAATTCTGCTGTGGTTAAGTGGTCAATTACTTGTGGGTGTTTTATTAAAATATTGCTTTTTAGAAGACATTGATTTGTGATATTTCTTATGTTTGGTGGAAAGCAAGTGAATCATTTTCCATCAAGTTTTTCAGTGCTGTATCAGTAAAACTGTATCCTGGAATATGAATACGTTGTGCTTATCACATGGTGTGCGCTTAGCGCATGGTGTGCTATTCACAAAAGTTTATATCTATGGACCAGGCAGGCCTTTTTTTATTTTTAGAAATTCCACCTGCAGTGTGTTGAGTGCACATATTTTAATCTTTGTGTGCACTTCTTTCGTGAACAGGAAGCATGATGTACTGCGTTTTTCATACCGCTATGTGTAGCAGGCTTTGATAAGTATTTACACTATTCATTACGTTGTATTTTTGATGATAGACCAAAATAACACTTTTCTGTGTAAATACGCAGTACTCAGAAGATATTAACCACTTGGCTGCTATATGTCTGTATACTAAGTATTTGGCCTACTTCAGCACAATATTAGTCAGTCATTATTCATAACAGGGACTCATAAATTAGAACATCGGAACCATTGTATCTCGACATTTGAAACATGTTCCAGGATTGTGAATGATAACAGCCTGTGAACACAGTCTCTTTCAAGGGTTTTATTCCACTGCGAAATGGCCATAACATCATTGGCTCAACACATGCCGTCATTCAGCAATGAAGAGGTTAAGTTATGTATGCTTAAATTATCTCATGGGTGTGCATATAATAGTGCATGGTTTTAAAATTATCCCATGCCCTGCATATGCAAGTGCCATACTGTAGTGCACGCCAAAATTGAAGGTCTGCTATGGACACAGAAATGAATGGAACTGGCATCATCATTGATAAATTATTCCTTCTACCACTTCTTCAAAATTTCATCAACGGGACAAGCCTGGTTTGAATATCCAAATGTCTCAGCCAGTATTATACAACATAGGAAAGTTTCTATTAAATAATTTGAACATCAGCCCTGTTTATTTATTTATCTCTTAACATAAACATCTATTTGCACATTCTATGTCATGATTGGACATTTTTTCGGACCAATATATTGCCAAGAGCATACAAGTGTTATACTTTACTATATATTCCCAAAAACAGGCATACATAATTTATGATGTAAAAATCCAGAATCTTAATATGAATTTGACAAATATATATATCTGAGTACTTGAAGCACTTATAAGATGGTTATGCAGGGTTATGAAGATATTTTTGTGATGTACATTTCACTACAAAATAGTTTTCAAAGTTGAATTATTAACTAATGTTAATTGATCTATAAATTTGTTAAATATTATGAGATATTGAGAATAGTTACTAGGGAACTTAGGAAATTCTTTCTAAATGACAATTATGTCAGAATCATTTGCAGAAAATGTATTACTAAGAAATATCTTAGAAGCATGAACACTGCATACCAACAATGTGCTTGGGCTTGCCAAGTTATCTATGTCCTATGTGTGTGGGTCTTTATCATGTTGAAATTCTAATACATCTATTGTCTGTCTAACTTTAAATACATTTCTTACATAAACATATTTCAACACCATTTTCCCCATCCAATTCATAATTTGTTCATCGTAAAATTCACTAGAAAGAATCAAATATATTAGAGATGTTTGCTTGTATAAATTTTAAATAGAGATTAATGGTCATTAGATATATTAGCGCAAGGTGTTCAAAAGTGAAACTCACATGAAAACTAATGAACATGATAGACTTAATTTTCTCCTATTCATGAACAGAAATGAACTTGTGTCATTGATAGACATTTTTGCATTGTTCCGGCTTAACCTGGCTTAACCAGGTAGATGACCCAACTTATTTTCCTCATTAACTATACAATTAGTTATTTTCATCTGGCACTGTACTCTTGAGTTTCTCACCTCTTCCATCAGAGCACCTTAAAAGTCTGATAGAAGATTTGTGTCTCACACAAAAAATAGTCGTTATGGCCTTGTGCTGAATGCTAACATAAACATATATCAATACGAGGTGGACTGAGATGGAGTCACAAATGAATTTCCAACAGATATTTGCTTAGTCTTCTGGGCTCATGATAAATCATATGTTGCTTGTTGGCTTCAGGACACAATAACTAGTGCATTGATAAATCTGTTGAAGGCATTTTGAAGATGTTTTGGCAGTCACTATACAACAAAATAACTATTTGTTAAATATTGTAACATGTTGCTCTTCATAGCTCAAACTATGTTCAGGTTTTATAAATAACAGTGATTTTTCTACGCTATAGTTATCACCATGTCTTTGAGGTGTTAGTGCTATTCGCCAACAAGAAGCCAAGCTTTCTCCAGTTAGATCATTCAATATTCGCCCCAGAGAAAGTAGCGAGACTTGAATAACACATCTCTGGAACCTACATGGTGGTGATAACCAATTTATCTTTACAATTCATTCAACAGAATATTGCATAAATAGTACTTTTGGTATGGGAACTACGTGATTTCACATATGAAATAGCACACCACACGGTTGACGTCGTTATGTGTCACTGCAAATGATTACATCATCAACAGTTTGCTACTTTTAAGTTTTGCACATTATATCTCTTTCCTTCCAAAAAAGAAACAAACCCCTGATTCTCAGTGATTCTTAGTAATATTGGGCATTATGGAATGACAGCTGCTACAATCTATCATAAAGAGGATATTTCATTGTATAAAAAAGGGTGCAAACAGTTTTCAATAAAACCGCAGAGATATTTTTGAATTGTTAATATTAATTGTGAATATAGTGATGCTGATGTTGAAAGAGTATGTTGTATGTATGTTTTAAATGTTTTGGCAGTAGTGTGGTTGAGTGTAGAGACTATTAATGATACATGAAGTTTAAGAGGTCTAGTTTAGTAATTGCTTTATAAAAATCTCTTCCACCGTATTGACAGTATGAGTGAACACAGACTATTGATCAACTATGCATTTGATAGTCTGGAACATTGTGATATCCTTCGCATTACAAAGCCTGCAAATAGTGTGTGTGTCCTGCACAGTGTGCTAGCATCACCAAATTCACCCTCTGGGGACCTCATTCTGCTTAGGCCTCATCTTTCTGGGAAGTATCTATAGTCTCAAATTAAAATAGTTTTTAGTTACTTTTTCCCTTCCGGTAAGTTTCTATATCCCCTAATTTGCAGAAGATAAAATGCACAATCGAGGTGACTAATGGATGAACATCACCAACTTGAACTGGGGAACATCAATCTGATCCTAGGTCTCCCCTAGCAGTTGAGGCGTCAATAAATTCACCTACAGACCTCAATCTGCAAATCACTATTTAATCCGAATTATTTGCAAGTGACAGACACACTATATTCACGCTTGCACACATTACCACTTATACACAAGCCTTGAAACAGTGTATTTGCAGAATGAGGTCCCCAGAGGGTGAATTTAGTGATGCTACCCCCGCATAGCGGGCTAGCATTGCCAAATTCACCATCTGGGGACCTCATTCGGCTTACAACTCAGCAGAATGAGGATCCCAGAGGGTGAATTTGGTGATGCTAACCCGCTATGCGGGGTAGCATCACTAAATTCACCCTCTGGGTGATTCACCCTCTGGGGACCTGCAAATGACAGACACACTATTTCAAGGCTTGCTTATACAGCTCTTGCAGCTCATGCTATACATTAAAAATACCACGTGACTATCATCTGATTGGCTTCAGCTGAGTTCGGTGGGAATGCCCGCGTTTTGTGGTTGGCTAACACAGATGTAATACTTTTTGAAAGTAATAGGATTTCCTGCTAATTGTTGCAGACTATCTAACGCGTCACTGTTCAATAATCTGTGTTCACTCAGACTGTCATATTGACCATCAAGCTCATTACATGGCCTCTCCATAAACAAGAGCATTGCCAGGGCGTAGCAAAATATGCCTGTGGTAATTCCAACAAAGGGCCATAACTTTGGTGAAAATTGGCAGGCGGAACCCAAAACTTGACCTGTATTTTGGGCTAGTAAACTCACATACCAAAGTTCAATCCATTCAGTTCAGACTTTATACCAAAGTTATCATCCGGAAACAAAAAAAGCGGACGGACCAATAACATAATACGTCCTGTTTTTAGAACAACGGGTGTATAAAAAGTGTGAAGAAGCTTTTCTTTCAAGGCCTCTGAAGTGGTTTAATGCGAAATACATAAAAGTCTGCAAAACAACTATCAACAACAAGTACATGAAAAAATATAGATTTACTTTGTTTAAAATATTTTCATTAATAACTTCAATAAATAAATTTTGCAGCGGAATTACCGATAAATGTCCATTTGGTCCAATAAGATACAAGAGTTTAATGGAACTTTAATCAACACTTGACAGTAAACAATGGGAAAGATTAAAGGATTATCAAAATCATATTCGGACTAAAATATTTACTTGTTGACAAATCGCTGTAACAATGGTTTTATCACGCAAAATTTTTTAATATAAGAACGAAGTTTATCTATTTCTCCATGTTCTTAGTGATGATGTTTTTACAGACTTGTATATTTTTTGCACATTTACCCACTGAGTGCCTTGGATGAGTTGGGTCCCTTTAAGAATGTATTCAGGTTTCCAAAGTAATTTTTTTCAAAATTTTACTATTAAAAAGTCCTAATGTTTACTGATAATATTTATTGGTATCAGTATACAAGGTCTGAATATTTATTGAATTTCGCATTCTTTGAATATTTATTGAATTTTGCATTCTTCGTTTGTTTTCGTGCTTCATTCACCGTTTGAGTCGTGGCGTAGTATTTCAGTGTTACTGCTAAAAGTCCTAAGCATTCCTGATGTTATTTAGTGGTATCAGCATATGAGGTCTGAGTATCCATTGCATTCGCATTCTTTGTATGTTTTGGTGTCTGTTCACTCTTTATAGTATTTCCATGATATGGTATGTCAGTCAGTTAATTACAATAATTTGAAGAATGCACTATAATAAACAATTATTGTCAAATTATTCGATAACATTGGCTATGCGATTTTGTAGAACAGGATGTCTGAACTACACAAAAATAAACAAACAGTCCTTCATTCGTCCCGAACAAATCACCGATAAAAAAACGTAAATGATTTTGTCAATGAAACACTTCTATTGAATTTATATGAAAAAATAGCATTGTGTTCTGGCAATATTGATACTAAATTTATTGAAATACAGTAATGCTCTAAGTAATCGACTCCTTAACCACAGCAGAATTATGGGTAACTTTTCAGGATTTAGTCGGAAATATGGCTTGTTGCCATTCATCGGAAAGCTCTCAGGGAGAGCTTTCCGATGAATGGCAACAAGCCATATTTCCGACTAAATCCTGAAAAGTTACCCATAATTCTGCTGTGGTTAAGGAGTCGATTACTTAGAGCATTACTGTACCTGCCTTGAGCAAGTTGTGAGGTACAGCAGAGTGTTTAAAATCACTTTAAGATGAGGACACTTTGGATTCTAGTATATAAAATAACTTGTGTTAGATGAGATGTGTCACATGGTGAGAATATTTTATGAGCTCATTCGAGGACATCTGCCAAGCTATTTTCCTATGGAGAGGCCTGTGCATTACTTCATCAGAGTTAAATTCACTGTTTAACTCATTTAATCAGTTTGTATACACATTTACACAATGTTCATCAATTATGTTGCTTTGATTTGGATTAACAAGATTTGAGTTTTTGAAATAATATCAATGCTGAAAACAGCTGACTTTAATCTTTTGGATTTCTCTTCATCACTTTCTGCAATGACATTTTGAATAAACATGTTACATCTGAAACTCATTTTACTTTCTTCTGAATTTTGAACAGAGGTTCAGCATATTAAGGTTTCATGAAATCACGATTACAATTAGCAGTACAAACATACTGGGCCCCATCATTAAGGCCGCTTTTTTATATGTTTTGATTTACCAATAACTTTGTTAAAAGATTGGGTAGGAGGAGGGAAATATTTTTATGTCCATTGTATTTTTTTATAAAAAAAATCAGATAAGAAAACAAATTCTGAAATTGAATGTAATTATTACATATAAATTTTAGACCAATGGTGAAATGAGCCTGTAGATAGATGGGGGAAAAAAAGCCTTCGAGGGGTACAGTATGTTAAAATATTAGTAAAGTATGCCAGCACCTCAATTGTTGAGAAAGTCTCCATCTGATTGTTGTACAAGGGAATTTCTGGGAGGTTAATCCAAATTTAATCAGCCAATCAGAAATGACCTGGCTCGAAATAAGCTATTCCCATAAAACAACTCATCAACAAGTACATTTAAAAATAAATCAGC
The DNA here is from genome assembly GCA_032622095.1 of Siphonodentalium dalli. Classification (NCBI taxonomy): domain Eukaryota; kingdom Metazoa; phylum Mollusca; class Scaphopoda; order Gadilida; family Siphonodentaliidae; genus Siphonodentalium; species Siphonodentalium dalli. The sequence continues at coordinate 149,161,861 of CP136065.1, forward strand.
TTTGTTCTAATTTCATTATTAATATCTCTCCAATGATGAGATTTTGCATATCAAAACCATTGTTATGTAAACATACTGTTACAGTGGCATTCCAGATCTATGCCCAATTAGTCTAATAAGATACCAAAGTTTAATCAAAACGACACTAAACATTGGAAAAGGTAAAAACTTACTACGTGATTATAATATACAGTTATCGCCCCGCGATTGAGTGAGACATGGGGATTTGTCGCCCGCTCGAGACCTGGAATGTCGAGAGCGGCGACAAATCCCTGTGTCTCACGAAAACAAGGGTGATAACTGTTTTGTTATCTGACAAAGGACTACACACGAACCTCCTTAATAGCAGGCATAAATGCGCGCATATATTCTTTAATCCAGTTCGAAAAGTTAATTTTATGTTGGAATCATCGCTATTTAGAAAATAAAACATTCATAATTTGGATCAATTAACAGACCCGTCATTTGCGCAGATATTCTCCGGTCAGTTTGCTGGTTGCATTGTGGAAATCGGTTCACGGAAAGAGGAGTAAAGCAATTTCGAAGTTGAGTAGCCATGCAGCGAAATGTATACGGTTTCGTTTCAAATGAGCGTGAAGACGCTGACAGACGTGTTAATTTCCAGAATGCTAAAATGTGGAACTAACACGTTGTAGTAGGGCAAAAAGAAATTGACATCTGTCACAGATCGTTACGCAACATACGGGTATTCTCTGAAGTCTGAGGAACGTATTGAAGAAAAGAAATAATCAATTGATAAACAGCAAAGAGTGGCTATTTGATCTAGTACATAAACGTAGTTGTAACGTATGTACATCGTATGTGCAATTGTCTGCAGCATACCAACTGCATAATAAGGTTTATCTATTTGTCCCACGGTCTTTATTATTGATATAAAAAGGTCCAATATGAATATTACACCTTATAACAGATATGTGTCTGTGATAACACCATTTATACATAGCGTGCTTTAATTGCAAATAAAAAAACACACAATTATGCAAATTAGCAAACACCATAGTTCGCGATTGTTATGAAACAGTGGGGTTTATAAAAACAGTGATTTTCGAAATTATCAGGGAGCTGTCAGAGAATCTGCGTGGTGACAGCTGAGCGGTCAATAACTGAGACAATGTTACCCTCGAGGGTAATATGGTGATTTACAGCCCGCCATGTGACGCACTCTCAGCCAATCAGAAGAGAGGAAAATGGGATGAAGGATAACAATTTTTTTTCTTGTACAGTAATGCCCAAAGTAATTGACCACTTAACCACAGCAGAATTATGGGTATTTTTTCAGGATTTAGTCGGAAATATGGCTTGTTGCTATTCATCGGAAAGCTCTCGGCAATTACTTTAGGCATTACTGTACAACTTTTGATAATTACTAAGATGTAATTGATCTATTTCTTCATGTTCTTCGTGGTGGTGATGTTTTTACAGACTTTTATATTTTTTAACATTTACCCGCTGCGAGTGCATTGGTCCCTTTAACCAGATATCAAAAACTTGTGCAAAAATTCGGAAGGCATACCAAGTGCTACATGTACTTCCAAAAAATCTAAAAACAATGAAATTTGCCTCTCAAATTCTCACCATCATTCAATTATCCTAACTGTTTTTTTTTCTTCAAAAGTACTGTTAGGAATATTGAACGCTGCTTTTTGTAATTTTGATTTTGAAAAACATCTTTATTGTCCATTGATATAATTGGGAGTGTATTAATGGTCCAGGTGTTAAGGGACCCTGTATGTAGAATGATGTGAACATGCTCTTTGCAAAGTTTTGGGTATTCAGTTGATTTTATTATACATAAAGAATCACATGACAATCTGACAATGTAAATACATAAACAGTAATACCAGATATTTTCATACCACATTGGTTTGGTCAATATTCATTCCTTTCAACAATTGTAACAAGGAGCCATAACATAATGTAACATAAAGAAAAACATAATGTTGGAGAGATGGAGAAGAGGATCTGGTGGAAAGCATTTACCTGAGATGGGATCTCCGAGTAGAAAAGCATATAGTCAAAAAGTGAAGCAGTAAACATAAAAATGACATTATAAATGATCGGTAGTGGATATAGAAATGGGTTCCATCAGTCCATCTACGGTAATTCCCTAAATAATTTACTCCTTAACCACAGTAGAATTATGGGTAATTTTTCAGGATTTAGTCGGAAATATGGCTTGTTGCCATTCATCGGAAAGCTCTCGCAATAATCTCAAACAAATCGACTGTATCACCACATAGAAAACATCGACTGAACTACGCGCAATTGTAAATAAGTACTTCTCGATTTGGGATGCAACTATTGGCGATAAACTAATGCAAACGATTTTGCCACCAAGAGTCACTGTATTGAATTAATATATAATAATAACAGTGTGTTGTCAATTTGGTTATACCATTTGCAAAAAATACTACTGAAGCAAGATTATTATCCAGTTCTATTTAATTGCGCTAACGGAGTGCCTCATATTACTTTAAAACTCAGTTTCAACATATAGCAAATGAGTTACTTTATACCGATGAACATTTCAGATAAATCCCGATAAATGAGACATATGAAAATGTCTTTCTGACTCGGCTTGACCTGGGACTATATATGTTATATTAGTCCCAGGCTTGACTGACAACAAAACTATGGCCCTTGACCCAGTGCATGTTGCTGGAGCTTGTGTACTTGTCATTAAATATTCTGGGAACATTCTAGTTTACGAATATCGACTGTAAAAAGCACCCATTTGGAAAAATGTGGAAGGTTGAACAAAAGGGACTGGGCTTTAACCCTTTCATGACTGGAGCTGCGCTGGTGCAGCATTAAAGACACTGCAAGTGCATACTCATATATATGAACGAGTCTCACATATATAAGAAAATGCACTAGCTTACAAGGTCACAATATTGTTAGGCCAATGTATTCTCTTATATATGCGAGGCTCTATGGGAGACTCCCACATATAAGAGAATGCATTGGCACAGGGTTATTGCAAAATTTCAGGAAGCTCCAGTCATGGAAGGGTTAATGATTTAGAATGTATCAACTGAAGAAAATTAACTGCTTTTGAAAAGAGTGTTCTCAATCATTGAAGTAATTGCATTTAAGGCTAATATAAAAGACATTGCTAGAATCGCATCCCCTTCCTCAATGTTCAATACACACATTTTACAAACAGACGTATTATGGTATTGATCTATCTGCTGATGTTTTGTTTCCTGATTTTAAATATTTTTACTGTTCTGAGTGCAATGAAATTTTGATACATAGATATACTACCACAAAATATCTGGCTGCCCATTGTTACCAGAATTACTGTCCATTTTCACCGATTTTGGGAATTACGTTTTCTCATTTTCCAAATAACTCCAGCTAGGGCTGCTTACTCACCAGCTAGCTTGGTAATTGACTGAATTGGCTTGAAATACTGAATCTTTTCATATTAGATTTATCTGATGATTATTATCAGAGTTATGTGCGCTTTTCAACTTGGAAATACAAAAAAATACATTTTGTTGCTGAAAAATTAACAAAATAGATAATGGTGTCCTTTCAAACCATTGGAGCTCAATATTAAACAAACTATCATCTTGTAAGTGGCAGATGGCACCTATCATTCCAATTGTGTTATTTATACATTAGTATCTGATTAAAATGTAAAATAGGTTTTATAATTAAAAGGGGCAGTTCGCCCATAGAGGAAACAGTGGCCATACTTCAACTGACACAACCCAATGCTTCAAATTATGCAGCAGTGATAGTTGTGAGTATTTCGGCTTACGCCATTGGCTAGTTTACTCTTACCAGTGTTATACACCTGAAACTTGAAAAGGTTTATTTATTGGATCTGGATCACATCTATGACATTTGTAAATGCCAGTGTGTCACACTGAAGGCATATATAATCTTCAAGATTTTAGACCTACAGTAATGCTATAAATAATCGATTTAGTCGAAAATATGGCTTGTTGCCATTCATCGGAAAGCTCTCACAGAGCTTTCCAATCAACAAGCCATATTTCCGACTAAATCCTGAAAAGTTACCCATAAATCAGCTGATAAATATATATTTTACTTGTATATTAATGTTTCATATACTCACTGAAAAGAAAAAACTCAATTGACTTGACAGAATATTATTAACTGCTTTGCTATTAACTTTTCACAATGCAGTATGCCATACAATCTTTATTGTGACCATATCTGGGAAATGAACGCTCTTTATTGTTGTAATCTGCATTATTTATTTTTGATGTGACAATTTCTTTCATGACGGAAGCTGTAGCATTAGTAGCTGTAGCAGGTCCTGTGCCAATGCATTCTCTTATATATGTGAGTCTCCCATAGAGATCCTCACATATATAAGATAACACATTGCCTTACAGGGTTAATGAAAATATTATTAGGCCAATATATTCTCTTATGTATGTGAGGCTCCCTATGTGAAACTCTCATATATAAGAGAATGCATTGGCACAGGGTTTTCGCAAAATTTCAGGAAGCTCCAGTTATGAAAGGGTTAAAAGCACATAAAATTCATATATCAGTATAAATAATAATACATATTTATCAACCTATCTTGATCACATCAAAACCAACAATGTGAGGAAGGTTGTTAAAACGAGTAAAATATATATTAAAAAAATATATCAGTTTAAAACGAGCATGCCACTTTAAAAAGTGCATCGATAAACAATACGTTATTAATTAGATATGTATTGTTTATCGATGCACTTTTATCGATAAGTGGCACACTCATTTTAAACCGATATGTTTTTTTATTTATATTTTACTTATTTTAACAACACGCCCATGTGGGTTTAAAGGTACTCAACCCGTAAAGAGGGTCCCCATCTCAACAGATTCCAACAACAACAATCCGATCAGAGGGTCCTATATTACTATTTCTTTGGCTTTGGGTGTAAAACATATTTGATTCGAGTCGAGGAACCCATCAAACAAAGCTCAGAGTTATTAGATATTGATTTTTGAAAATTCTTATGTTCTCGAGATGAGTACTTATAACTGCCGTCAATTTGGTAACATGCTCGAGATTTTACGCCAAAATTCTATTCAAACAGACAAGGATGGATAACTCTATAATCAAGTGGTAATAATTGACTACGTACTGGGCCAGGAAGAATTCCCGATAATGAAAAATAATAGATTTCTAAAATCGATATCTAACAAATCTGAGCTTTGATGGGTGACTTCCTCGACTCGAATCAAATATTTTTGACCCCCGAAGCCATTGAAATAGTAATTGAGAGGAGTTTTATCGGGTTGAGTACCTTTAATTTAAGGCTAAAATATATGTCACTTTAAGCAGAACAACGATCCAGATATCACCTTGAATTGTGTTCGCAAAAAAACCTAAATCACAGTATCACACATCTGAACCTTTTTTTGTTTATTGGCCTTAAAGCTGCCTTAACAGCTTCTTCAAATACATTATCAAGACCATCCCTGGTCAGGGCCGAACACTCCACATAGGTCACAGCCCCGATTTCCTTGGCTAATGCCATGCCGTGGTCCGTGGCCACAGCTGATCCTGTGGCTAATGTAGGAGCACTGCCGCGCCTGCTGAATTTACGCGAACCCTGCCTCTTTCTGCTGTCCAGTTTAGTACCAACAAGAATCACAGGCGGCCCAGAACAATGATGTTTAATCTCTTTTATCCATTTGTGTTTCACGTTTTTGAAGCTCGAGTCGTTGTCTATGGCAAAACACAGAAGGAATACTTCGGTTTGTGGGTAAGCTAACGGCCGTAGTCGATCGTAGTCACGTTGGCCTGCTGTGTCCCAGAGACCCAGCGTATAGTGGATGTCATCCACCGTCACGTTAGCCGTGTGGTTATCAAACACGGTGGGTACGTAGTCCGCCGGAAAGGTGTCTGTTGTGTAAGCCATAAGAAGGCAGGTTTTACCCACACCGCCGTCTCCAACCACCACGCATTTAATGTGCTTCATATCTTGTGGAAAAGACTTCAGTTAGAACGAAACATTTTATTATCGTTGGTCGCAGTAAAGCCCTAGAAAGGCAAAACGATATCGGTTTGAATGCATGAATTCTGGAAAATAAATGCTTCCTTTTGTCAATAGCAATAGATTGGTTATCTTTGGAAGAGATCAACTAACTTTTAGTTTCATTATAATCCACATAGTATAATAATATTGTATTATTATCATGCACTTTATGATGCACCTCCGTCGAGCATATACGCCTTGATTTTGCCAGAGATGAGCGTCAACGGACATGGATTTTCGTGACTCGAGTCATAATGTTCACACGTAGTTTTCAATAACAAATTGACTATTACACTATTCCTTTTGAAATTTGCAAGATTATTCCACACAATCTAGTTCAAATCGGTATTAAAACGTGCACTTTCGAAACTTTTATCGAAACTTTTATCGTCAGATATCCGAGTATGCAGACGACGCGTGCATTTCCTCTCTCACTTTCGGGTAGAATTCCTTTAAGAAATGAAAACAAAAAATAAAACAAAACCGTTTGCGTTCGCTCGTATATCATACCCAAACAAAGTAGGGGTGTTTAACGGTTGTAAATACAATGTGACTCAAATTCTCGACCAGTCTTCCATATATAAGTGTCTATATTTATTCCTGCATAAAAAGTCAACCAAGCAAATCGAATGCATTCATTAACGCTCGGTCTTTTCAAATGAACTCCCATGCCTTTATTGATATTCCAAGGTCCCATTTATAGCAAATTGGCCCATCTCTCGACATTGTACCTCCACCGAGTACACAAATCTACAAGTACCCGTATGTTTTGGCCCGTTCTGAAGGCCGTTCATATATAACTCGACATAATGAATAATGATACGCCACCAAATGAAATCCTACAGATTGGTCGGGATACTTTTGGGTCAGGTGGTATAAGCATATATATAGTGGCAAATCATTTTCGTGCACGAAACCATACGATGATGGATATCCGCATACAAGTAATCCAGGGTAGTTTGCCAGAGAGAAAAGTGACGGAACAGAAATACATTTCAATGTTCAATAGCTTTCATTCCGGCATAAATAAAGATACTTGTTGCATGTCATCATAGATATAATCTAATTTGTAACACTAATTGACTTTTAATATTTTCTTACACAATTTACGCGGGAAATCAAACACAAAAGTTGTTTTTCTGTGTTGCCATCGTCAAACGTTAAAGGTGCATATCATCCGAATTAACGCTCCAATATTACTATTTCTTTGGCTTCGGTGGTAACTAATATTTGATTCGAGTCGAGGAACCCACCCATCAAAGCTCAGAGTGATAAGATATCGATTTTTTATTTATTTATCGAGATGTGCAATTATTTGTGGTCCAGAAAACAGTCGTCAAACCGATGGTCTCGGACAAAATTGCGGTTGAAGATGGATACCTCTAAAATCAAGTGGTAATATGGCAAAATTTCGGATATTCAAGTGATAATACGGCCATATTTCGGGATATTCAAGTGATAATACGGCCATATTTCGTTGAACAAAATGTTGATAAATAACACGTTTTGGGAACATTGATACCATAGTTGACAGTGGTTGGCATTATTGTGTTGTAATTAATCAATTCTGATAACTAAAGCGTATTTTGAAGAAATGTTGTTGTTTTTGTTGTTGTTGTTGTTGTTGTATCTTGATGATATGGGGACCGTCTGATCGGATTGAGTACCTTTAAAGAATGTATGGTATACAGTGGTATTATTATGGTATACCATCACGCCGGGAAGTCGATCGAAGGCCGCTCCGAGCAATCGGAGGCCCCTCCAAGCAGCCAACGAGGCCCTCCGAGTTTTCGAGTCATTTTGGAGACAGGAATTTAGAACTCCGTACTGAACCAAAGATTCCGGACAAATGGAGAGGTAAGTATTATCTGTTTTAGGTTTGCCCAGTAATGTGGTTATTGTCTAATATATATAGCACGCAATGGGTGGTGGTACCACAGAGAAAACGATATATAATGCTGCAGGCGTGTCAGAAAATGGTCACCAATGACGAAAATACCGGCACTGTTGACAAAACAATCATTATTATGCACGGAAAAATACACTGCTTGATTGATTTATTGTTCCACCAATAACACATGGTATATGACAAGGTACATAATATGAATATAACATACATTAGTCAATAATATATATACATATGTACAAAGATGAATTTGACCGAACTGGCTAAGTGGCGCTGGGTATAAAATTCGATGAATAATTTCAGTGCAGTAGTATTTTCATTTTTGTACCCCGAATTTTTTGTTCGGGGGAATATTAAAATAGCCGGTGTCCGTCAGTCCGTGCGTGCGTCCGGAAATGGTTTCCGGATGATAACTTTAGTTTGGGTTATTAGATCAAAAGCAAATTTCATAGGTGAGTTTATCAGACCAAAATACAGGTCATGTTCGAATATGGGTTTGCTCTGCCCATTTTTGTGAGTTATGGCCCTTTTACCACTTATACTCCTGTCAAGTTCTGGTTTCCGGATGATAACTTTAGTTTGTGTGATCATATCTGAATCAAATTTGGTATATGAGTTATCAGCTCGAAATACAGATCAAGTTCGAATATGGGTACGATCCACCCATTTGTGTCTGGTTGCTTCGGATTTGGGGTCCTTGTTATTTTTTCAGAAAAGCTTATGCCCCCAATGAAGCCACTTTGTCGGGGGAGACTGGCCGGACGGCCTTTTTTACCTCCAGCGTCACTGCTTCCTTCGTGTGAGATTACTATTTTATCCGTTTGAATGCAAGTTTTAGAAATATGCAAAGTCGTTTCAGTATTGCCACGTTACATATAGTGAGTTAATCGTGGAATTTCTCTCTTAACGGGATATTTCCAATAATATTGTGGGATTTATAAATTTCTCTCTGAGGTCTTTAATTACGTCACATTCTAAAACAATATGGAATTCATCCCCTTAAACATAGCCTAGTACCCAGGCCAGCAAACGTATTTGAGCGAGTAGCAGGAGTTGGGACAGGTACCATATAATGTTTTATTCTCTGATCAAATAGATATTGAGATGTACAAGGAGAACATATATACACAAGAATGAGAATATAACAGCATATGTATAATATATACAAGAACTTCTTGGTGTAAATATAATTAACGCCTTCCTAATGTATTAATAGCATTAACATCGTCATCATCATCACCATCATCATCATCATCATCATCATCATATTCAGCACCATCATCGTTATCATCGTTATCATTATCATCATATTCATCATCATCATATCGCAGCAAATCTCTGAGTCTACCAGTCTACTAAAACACCACATATTTTGCAATTGTTTTCACTTTTGTTAGATTTCCATCGGCACATTTCGTTTGGTAAGCTATGATTAGATGTTCGGATTTGTGTCAAATGTTCTGACAAATAAAATAGTATGCGAATTAGATATTTACTGAAACTTGGATAAGGTTTAATGGCGTTATAAAATTGTCTTCTGCTGAACCCCGAGATATTAAAATGCCATTGCTGTAAGAAATGATAATTCAGATTATATTCTATATGTTTTCGGTCTGATTGTGACAATGGCGTATGTATACCGCACCCCTGTATCACACATAGAACACCATTCAGCCACATAAACTTTTTTGTGAACATATTATCATTACCATCTAATTCCATAATTACCTTATATATGATTTTAGCCAGACCTCTGGTGATAAAAGTTTACACCAATAATTCACCATTCTCATTTTGACATGTATACTTATCGGGAAGCGTCCTAATTCACTGTAGATCATCTAATTTGGCGTCAATGCATTCATGTTTAATATTATCTTACAAAACTTGAGATGAATCTTTTCAAGACAGTCAACATTTTCGAAACCCCATATCTCACTTCCATAGAGGATGATAGGTAAAAATGTACGATCAAACAATTTAAGTGACAAGTCAATAGACAGAATAAGTTTATATATTTTGTTTAAGAGTCCGTACATATATAGCCCTTGTTGCAACCGTGCACGTTTTCTTCACTGCTTGACAAAAACATCCGTTATGAAAAAATAAAACACCAAGGTACTGAAACTCGAGGACCGTGTCCAGAGCGTCCCCATTCAATAAAAAGCACGGTAATGTTTTCTTATTACTCTTACTAAACACCATAACCTTAGTTTTGTTTACGTTTATTCTTAGTCGCCATGAATCAGAGTAATCTGCGAAACAGTCAAGAGCTCTCTGCATATTTACCTCATTTTCTGCAAAAATAACAATATCGTCGGCATAGAATAAACAGTACATTTTAAAATAACACTGAATCACATCATGACATTTATGTGATACAAACGGCAAACCATCGATAACACATTCTTGAAAAAAAATCTTCAATGTCGTTTATGAACAAAGAAAATAATATTGGGGAAAGAATCTCCTTGCCTTACCCCAATGTCACATGCAAATAAATCTGACCGATGGTCACCATTAGCAACACATGACTTTATGTTACTGTACATATTTCTGATAACTTTGAAAAAGTTTCCATTTATGCCAGCCTTCGGTAATTTTACCCAATGTCCATCCCTCCATATCGTATCAATGCTTTTTGAAAATCTACGAAACAACAGTATAGCCACTTCTTGCTCACAGTATATATCTCAATCAAACAATGTAAAACAAACAAGTTATCAGCCGTTGAATGCTCGCTATTTACGAGTGAATGCACTTGAAGCCAGATATTACCCAAGCCGCCCCATAAAGTTTAGCCCAAATCCCCAGAATAAGCATCCGACGGAGGAAAAATGTCCGGGACCAATGGGGGGTGAAGTAAAAATTCTCTGTTAAAGTTTTTTTCTTTATGAATTGTGATTCTGGGTGGTGTGTACATCAATTTCTAGGTGAGTGTGGAGTTCTCACCCGTGAGCATTTCCTATAATGAAATGTTTTCAAATTTATATATTATTTGGATGCTATTACATTATACTACTGTTTGTAGGAAAATTTGGCACTCCATTCGAAAGATGGCTGCCAAAATGGCGACCGGAATGTGAAAAATATATTGTTTCCACTCATATCTCCTATATCAGTTCCTATTGCTTTGGACGGGTTGCAAATTGTGCCTTGTTTTTTATTATTCATATCGAATGATCATTTCCTCAGTACTACATCTTGTTCCTTTCGTCTCAGCAACTTCCAATCCCTAACAAAATTAATCGTACAGAACGTGGTATGATATTTTCATGAAAATTCAATATTGGTTACCTGGCCATATTTTGATGTGAAATGAGCAGATTTGAAGGAATTAATAAGCGAGTGTGAGTATTGCCTATAAAATGCAATCTCATTCGAGCCTGAAACGGTTACTATGGTTTATGATGGCAGTCAAAATGGCAGAAAATGTATTGAAAATTATATATTTTGTCCTTCTGCGCTTGCTTGTCGTGACCGATAGGCGCATTTAGATGGCTAATGTCCATTATATACATTAAAACAAAACACATTAAATAGGACACAAGATCAGACTTTATGAACATGGGAAATCACATGCACATACGGTATGAGATATATATTGTAGAAGACCAGAGACCAATATACAACCTTGTATAATTTAGTGCCGTGACCTCAACTGTGTGGAAAATTCACACTCAGTGTATGACAATAATATGATTGGTCTATCACTGACGACGTGGTGAAGATTAATCATATGTACACGGCAATTGTGTCATACTGGCCTTGTGGGCAATGATATGAGTAAGTCCCAGACTAATTGAAATGGAGTTCCAAAAACTGTACAACATAAATTGTTGTTATGCCCTAGTAGATCAGGGAAATAATTGAATCACAGCATCATCAAAGGAAGATACATTGGGCTTCTGGTACAATGTAAAGTTGTTATCATGACATTCAATTATCACTCACATACGTTCATATGACAGCATCGAACCATGCATGAGTTTAGATATCAGCGTATACCAGGTATCGTTGATCATATGAACCTGAACTAACATTTATTCAACAGCCTCTTCATGCACGAAGAACACTATAATTTCTGTGTGCGATACGATTAGAGGGATGCAATGAATCCTAGTTTCACATGTACCAATCTATATACCTTGTGAACTGATATAGAACAAGCGCTTGAATATAATGGTATTTCAGCGACAGTTGGAAGACGAACATTTCCCAATGAATATAACACATACAATGACCCGATCCAAAAGTGAGCATGGTCAACTGGCAACTGGTTAATGATCAACCTGCTAACTGAAGCGTAGCACATACGCTACCTCTAGTCATGGAAGTGTGCAAATTTGGACTATTCGGTGAAACAGAAATCACACTATGGCGATTACTCCCGTCACTATCGGTTGAGAAATTTCGAGGTTGTTGCTCTTAATCAATATTTGCGGAGAAAATAGGGTCAAGGTGGAATAAACTTGAAGATACACATGGATAGGCTAGGAGATCAATTTATCTGAATAAGTTGTTCACCCATGACACATCCCAAATTGGGGTGAGCTAAATCAATGGTGGTAACAACACAGGGCGTAATAATTATGACACTTGCACCAAATGACAAGTTCTCCACTCTGGTAGCATAGTGCAATACTCGACGACAAGTGGTGATGAAAAACATTTCCGGAATGAGACTTTGGGTTTAGGAGTGAATGCACTTCTATGACTAATTTTTTTATTCCAAGTATATAATGCTATAACAGCTTTTGTTGTATTCACATCTGAACCTCTGTCCATGATCTTTGTAAAATATACATGTTCATGACCAAATTATGGTATTTAATTGTATTGCCCATCCGATTATCAAAGATCGTGGTAGATATAACGGACATATATACCAGGAGAAAGCTGGCAACTTTGAAGATTCAACATGAATATACATGTACTGGGTTTTGAATGCCATTGTATATAATCATATATGGCCTGTCGAAAAAAGCATCACCGCAGCTGGACCTAGTCTCCACTCTCTATATATACCATTGTTATGCTAAATAATATATCTGACCAGTACTCCACAATTGGCGTAGACGCATGAGTACTGCGTAAATATGCAAATAACTCTCTCCAGAACTCAACAAATTTATGCATTTGGTGGGACGTATCAGACCCAAGAAGACTGGAGCACAGATTCAAGACAAAAACTCAAATCATACGCCATTCAAGTGAAGCATGAGTTGGGTTGGTTCTACTTCAAAGGTTGGTGAGTTACTTTTGATGGGGTGATCATGTGAAAAATTACTCGTAGATACATCTTTCTGTGAAATATTTAGCATAATCAAGAATGTTATAGAAAAAGTTAATTGACTGTTGATTATGTGTTTGGTTCTTTCAGTCGATAGACCATATCACGACTTATACTGCACCATTCCCGCAGCCAGATTATGTTGAACATTGACCATAGTTGTTTTTTATTTCCGTGATATTTGAGCTATTTGATAAATTAATTCCTGATCAAAGACGCATTGTTTCTATGGTGAACTGTCAACATTTGCCTCACTGATTATTAACATAAATGATGTCTTAGTTGTATAAGGCTAAACACTGATTTGGTAATCATTTTGAACGATAATTTAGCTATTTAAATGTGTTCAAGTGTGTGTCACCAATCTAACACTTCTGATACATTTGCCACCATTTTTACTGTCATGATTAATTCTATTGACCATCTCAAATTTTCAAGCACCAATGAGATTGAATTGTACAGTTAACAAATAGCCTGTGCTTAACTCCCTCAATTCGGGTTTTGTTTCACATTGCAATATGGCTAGAAACACGAAATTATACCAAGTTAAATTTGTTTAGGGATTGAAATAACAAGTGTAATGTCTCCAATGCAGATTAGTCAACTTCACGCATCAACCACAACATCTAGACGAATAAGGATGAATCATAAAATATTTAATAAATTTGCCGCCATTTTGACTGCAATGAGTGCAATCATAAACCATAGTTACCATTTCAGACCCTGATGAGATTTCATTTTGTCGGTAATACTTCCACTGTCTTAACTCCTTCAGATCTGTTTATTTCATATTAAAATATGACTAGAAACCGAAAGTTTTTGATGAAATATCATACTAAGTTCTTTAAATTTTTTGTTTAATGGATTGGAAGTAGCTGAACACAAATGAAAAACAAATTTCACTGTTCAAATAATCGTAGGGCATGAATAATAGGAAAACAAACAACAAAATAATGTCAGTTCCAAACAGTAGAAACAGATCTAGAAAATATGAGTGAAAATGTATCTATTTTCCAATTCAGACCACCATTTTGGTAGCCATCTTGCTATTTGAGAACCATTGTTTCCTGTAAAATATAATACAATGTAATAGCATCCCAATAATGTACACATTTGTATACATCATATAAGATATCGTCTCCAACAGAATGGATTAAACTGACTTAGTTCATATTTTGCAACACTTCGGCCGTGTTGGACGCCATCTTGGATTATAGGAAATGCTCAAGGGTGTGAACTCCACACCCATCCATAAATTGAAGCACATGCCATCAAGAATCACAATCCGCTGAGAAAAAAACTTTTAACATAATTTTTACTTGCCCCTAAAATTGGCACTTTCCTTCTGGACACGACCAAAGAAAGGGGAGAATGCGGTCCATGTATAGGCATTTATTTAGGCAAGGTGTTCCAGAAACAGACGAGCCAAGACGAAATTCCCATGTCACACCACACGAGCAGACATTGGACAATTTGACGAGACTCTATTAAACGTTTGCTCCATATAAGCAGTGGAACTGAGTTTTTGGAAGACCGGCTATCGCCTGTTTTGCGACAAGTTTATCCTTTTTATGAGTGGAATGGTTTATTCCCATTTAACTTTTTCTGAAAAAAATAGGACATAATGATCCTAATTAATTGTTGGCACAAGGAGGGGTGTGAGAAATTCTTGAAAGTTTCAATCGTATAGCATGTAGCTCAACTTGGAGAGGGGATAATGTCATATATTCTTGTCTTGATATTTGGTACATACGTGGTCAACATTTAATAAGACGCAGGCCAAGTTCAAATTATGGTCAAGGTCCAACGATTTTTTACGGAGTTATGCCCCCTTTTTTACGTTTTTGTCTTCGAGAAGACGCATGCCAAGTTCTATTTTATTCCATTTATAAATATCACTTGTGTTGTCTCAATGTCAAATTGAGCAGTCTTCAAAAGAATCTCTGGATACATGGTGTGTAGCTCACACTTGAGACCATGCAGGTCATCATCTAGATTTTGGCCACAATTTGAATTGTTTGTTCTTTAAAATAGCCAACGTCCCGAAAAGCCACCTCGATTCGGGGACTTGGGGTCCGCGACCTTTTATTCGACTTAGACAAAGCTTGTTTTCGGGTTGTCCGCATGGCAATTAATTAACTTGAGCAATATTCAACATAATTTTGTATTATTCGGTACGTGGTTCACATACGAGAAGACACAGGTTACGGTTCGATGATTTTGAACTGATCGAGTTATGCCTCTTTTTGTCCCCGACCAATTTCGGAGGACTATTATAATCAGCACGTCCATCAGTCCGTCCAACCTTGTCAGCATGATAACTTGAGCAATGTGCAACAGAATAGCAAACGTCCCGAAAAGCCACCTCGATTCGGGCGACGTGCATGGGTCTGCGACCTTTTATTCGACTTAGAAATAGATTGTTTTCGGGTTGTCGCATGGTAACTCGATCAATATATTCAACTTAATTTCTTGATATTTCTTGAACGAGTTCTAACCTGAGAAGACACAGGTCAAGTTCTATTTTGGTCACGGTCCCCTGACATTTGACGGAGTTATGCCCATTGTTCGACAACAAGACAAGCAGACCACAGTCTTGTCTTCACAAAATTCCTTTTGCACATCCATCTTAGGTTGGAATTTTACAACTGGTACTTCAACCTCTCCAACTTTGGGAAATTTCCAATCAGACATCCCCCATAAAGTAAATATTTGTGGCCAATCTGACATCCCCCATAAAGTTAAAAAAAATGTGGCCATTGCCGTCCAACAGTTTAACCGGAAGTAGGATAAAACGGACTGTTGATCTAAACATACCGGTTGGAAAATCAAACTATGAGGACAATTCTAACCTATTTTTGGTGTGAAAATCAAATTTCCAACTAATGATGTATCAGGCATAAAAATTTCTAACTGTTTAAATTTTGATAAAAGTAGGGGGTCAAAACTCACCAACCCCCTCTACACACCCGCCCATCCTGTATGCTTAGAAATCATTAGGAATCTGTATATTGTTATAACAGGAGTAAAATTTAATTCAACAGCATATATACAATTAGGGTAGGTGGGGGAATAAATCTCTTATCTCTGCCCCTATTCTGCCCCTATTTTAACCAATGTAAATCCCAATCTATGAGATCCATTTATCTCATAATTTGCAAACGGTATATTTTAAGAGTTGAAGAGAATTCATTTTCCTCAAAAGTAGTTACACAATTCAGGGAAGGGTTATCCCCATGCTGGCACCACCGATACATTCTCCTTGAAATCAGCGTAATAGATCTACACCTCATTGCAAAAAGAGTTAACAGCTTATCTATCTTCTACTATATATTTTGAGACTTACGTATATAAATATATATATAAATATATATATACTTTATAGAATCGAAAACGGCTGCACCTATCGAGACCAAACTTCCCATCTAAGGGTAAAATCCCATGGGAATTGTCGTCGCGGCGTTTTGGAGAAGCTCCAAGCACCCGTGCTTCACTCCCAGTCACAAAAAACGGCACTGTGGGTTAATCGCGTTGATAGTTAAAGAGCGTTCGTATCCGCAGTGTCCTTGATAAAGATCGAGCGTAGGCCTATGCGTGTAATGTGATTCTTACGTCCGGGTCCGGGCATGAGCGTCACTGTATCCAGACATGAGCGTGTTGTGTGATTCTTACGTACTTATGGCTTCCTAGGAAAGGGGGAGATTTTCATCGGGTCAGTTTTTCCACCAGAGGTGATCTTCACCTTGAAACGGGTACCCACAAATGATATGTATGTGTGTGTCCTTTATAGACTCGAACCGATTGAGCTCGAACTTGCTACCTAGGGATACTTTTGTGTGGGAAGTGTCATGGATGAGTTAAATTGTGACCCCGACCTGACCTTGAAAATGATCAATTCAAGGTCAAATCGGGTAAAACTGGCGGATTTCGACGAAATTTTAAACCTAGGTGCAGCATACGTGTCTCGGAAGCTGTTGCAATTGCTTTTTCGAACAAAGCCATGAGACGAACCACGCCAGTGGCGGGCTAACCTGCTAGTATTTACATAATATTGTAACACATGTTACATCTAAAGCTGATAAGTTCTAAATCCCATAACTATGTCCATATTCACATCATCCACTGGCCTATCACTGTGAGAGCCAATGGTTTAGTGATTTCGGATATTTTAAGTTGAAGTTAACTCATTGGAAGCAAAAGTGTTAAATCCCTATCTCTGCCACTTTTGACCAGCCAGAATTTCAAATCTCACTCACTTCTAAAGAGAAAATATAATCTGTTGACAAGCCCACTGCTCCGAACACATGGGATTCCATCTCTTATCTCAGTTGAACTTTAACAAGAGGTGTGCACTCGAGTGCTAGCATACCCCCACCGTGGCAAATTCAACCCGCATTATCCGTAAACCCAACAAAAAAGATTTTTAACTTTACAGAAAAATTTGGATTAATAATTTTGATATTGGTTCATATTTGTTCGAATGATTGCAGAAACCCAAAAAAGGGTAGAAAATGAAATGCATGGCTTTTGTTGAGTGTGATAGCATCCACAAAAAAAGGAAGTTTCAAATATCTACGATCAAAACTGTAGGATGAATTGATTACACCATGAAGGTACCCTCATACAGTAAAACAGAAAACTGAATTTCCAATTAAACAATCCAAACTTGAGTTATCATCCGGAAACCAAAGAAAAAACAAGAAAAATTGAATTTTCTAAGTCGAAAAGCCCATAACTCAGAGAAAAATCATCGGATCAAACTCAAATTCGAACTTGACCTGTATTTTGATATCATGGACTCACACGGAATTTTCAATTGAACAGTCCAAACTTTAGTTATCATCTGGAAACCAAAAAAAGAAGAAGAAAAAGTCCATTACTCCAGATTACTCCAGCTGATTACTCTAGAAAAAATCATCGGATCAAACTCAAATTCGAACTCGAAGTCGAAAATGAGCCGTAACTTAAAAAAAAAAAGTATGCAATTAGCATCATGCGGAGAGGCAGTCATAAGGAGATTGCATACAAACAATTATTGAAATTGGTTCATAGTTGTTCGAGTTATGAGGTCGGACGGACGGACACACGGAGGGAGAAAGCGTGACGGACAGACGCAATCAGTCCAGTATACCCCCATTTTCTTCGAAAGTGGGGGTATAATGACCCCTATTCCCACCATAACTGACAAGTGTAATGAAAGTGTCAATGACACTGTAGCTCAACTTGGAAAGGGAATACTTTAATGTATTACAGTCAATGGAGCTATTAGGAATGTGGAAAGTTGAATGTCTAATACGGCAGCGGCTATTCGCCATCGGATGGCAAATAGCGATTCTACCGATATGCGCTATTTGCCATCCGATGGTATTTTAAAGAAAAGAAAACATATCTTATCATCACAATATGCTAATATAACGAGGATTCCTACCGCCTTCGTGATCATTAGGCCCAGTTGACCGTCGGTTGACCACCCACAGATATCCTGGGGGGATGGCAAATAAGAAATCGACCAATTTTGAAGTAAATTTCGTATAGTTTGAACATTTAGTGGCACAAGCTGTCGCTATATGGCCACATAATCACCATTTGTACCCGCCTTACTGAAACCCCGTACCAGTTGACCGTCGGTTGATCACCTACAGATATCCTGGGGGGATGGCAAATAAGAAATCGAGTAATTTTGAAGGAAATTTCGTATAGTTTTAACATTTAGTGGCACAAGCTGTCGCTATATGGCCACATAATCACCATTTGTACCCACCTTACTGAAAACCCGGACCAGTTGACCGTCGGTTGACCACCCACAGATATCCTGGGGGGATGGCAAATAAGAAATCGACCAATTTTGAAGGAAATTTCGTATAGTTTGAACATTTAGTGGCACAAGCTGTCGCTATATGGCCACATAATCAAACAAACTCAAACTATACGAAATTTCCTTCAAAATTACTCGATTTCTTATTTGCCATCCCCCCAGGATATATGTAGGTGGTCAACCGACGGTCAACTGGTCCGGGTGTTCAGTAAGGCGGGTACAAATGGTGATTATGTGGCCATATAGCGACAGCTTGTGCCACTAAATGTTCAAACTATACGAAATTTCCTTCAAAATTGGTCGATTTCTTATTTGCCATCCCCCCAGGATATCTGTGGGTGGTCAACCGACGGTCAACTGGTCCGGGTTTTCAGTAAGGCGGGTACAAATGGTGACTATGTGGCCATATAGCGACAGCTTGTGCCACTAAATGTTCAAACTATACGAAATTTCCTTCATAATTACTCGATTTCTTATTTGCCATCCCCCCAGGATATCTGTAGGTGGTCAACCGACGGTCAACTGGTCCGGGTTTTCAGTAAGGCGGGTACAAATGGTGATTATGTGGCCATATAGCGACAGCTTGTGCCACTAAATGTTCAAACTATACGAAATTTCCTTCAAAATTGGTCGATTTCTTATTTGCCATCCCCCAGGATATCTGTGGGTGGTCAACCGACGGTCAACTGGTCCGGGTTTTCAGTAAGGCGGGTACAAATGGTGATTATGTGGCCATATAGCGACAGCTTGTGCCACTAAATGTTCAAACTATACGAAATTTCCTTCAAAATTGGTCGATTTCTTATTTGCCATCCCCCCAGGATATCTGTGGGTGGTCAACCGACGGTCAACTGGTCCGGGTTTTCAGTAAGGCGGGTACAAATGGTGATTATGTGGCCAGATAGCGACAGCTTGTGCCACTAAATGTTCAAACTATACGAAATTTCCTTCAAAATTTGTCGATTTCTTATTTGCCATCCCCCCAGGATATCTGTAGGTGGTCAACCGACGGTCAACTGGTCCGGGTTTTCAGTAAGGCGGGTACAAATGGTGATTATGTGGCCATATATCGACAGCTTGTGCCACTAAATGTTCAAACTATACGAAATTTCCTTCAAAATTGGTCGATTTCTTATTTGCCATCCCCCCAGGATATCTGTAGGTGGTCAACCGACGATCAACTGGTCCGGATTTTCAGTAAGGCGGGTACAAATGGCGATTATGTGGCCATATAGCGACAGCTTGTGCCACTAAATGTTCAAACTATACGAAATTTCCTTCAAAATTACTCTATTTCTTATTTGCCATCCCCCCAGGATATATGTAGGTGGTCAACCGACGGTCAACTGGTCCGGGTTTTCAGTAAGGCGGGTACAAATGGTGATTATGTGGCCATATAGCGACAGCTTGTGCCACTAAATGTTCAAACTATACGAAATTTCCTTCAAAATTGGTCGATTTCTTATTTGCCATCCCCCCAGGATATCTGTGGGTGGTCAACCGACGGTCAACTGGTCCGGGTTTTCAGTAAGGCGGGTACAAATGGTGATTATGTGGCCATATAGCGACAGCTTGTGCCACTAAATGTTCAAACTATACGAAATTTCCTTCAAAATTACTCGATTTCTTATTTGCCATCCCCCCAGGATATCTGTAGGTGGTCAACCGACGGTCAACTGGTCCGGGTTTTCAGTAAGGCGGGTACAAATGGTGATTATGTGGCCATATAGCGACAGCTTGTGCCACTAAATGTTCAAACTATACGAAATTTCCTTCAAAATTGGTCGATTTCTTATTTGCCATCCCCCGGGATATTTGTGGGTGGTCAACCGACGGTCAACTGGTCCGGGTTTTCAGTAAGGCGGGTACAAATGGCGATTATGTGGCCATATAGCGACAGCTTGTGCCACTAAATGTTCAAACTATACGAAATTTCCTTCAAAATTACTCGATTTCTTATTTGCCATCCCCCCAGGATATCTGTAGGTGGTCAACCGACGGTCAACTGGTCCGGGTTTTCAATAAGGCGGGTACAAATGGTGATTACGTGGCCATATAGCGACAGCTTGTGCCACTAAATGTTCAAACTATACGAAATTTCCTTCAAAATTACTCGATTTTTTATTTGCCATCCCCCCAGGATATCTGTAGGTGGTCAACCGACGGTCAACTGGTCCGGGTTTTCAGTAAGGCGGGTACAAATGGTGATTATGTGGCCATATAGCGACAGCTTGTGCCACTAAATATTCAAACTATACGAAATTTCCTTCAAAATTGGTCGATTTCTTATTTGCCATCCCCCCAGGATATCTGTGGGTGGTCAACCGACGGTCAACTGGTCCGGGTTTTCAGTAAGGCGGGTACAAATGGTGACTATGTGGCCATATAGCGACAGCTTGTGCCACTAAATGTTCAAACTATACGAAATTTCCTTCATAATTACTCGATTTCTTATTTGCCATCCCCCCCCCCAGGATATCTGTAGGTGGTCAACCGACGGTCAACTGGTCCGGGTTTTCAGTAAGGCGGGTACAAATGGTGATTATGTGGCCATATAGCGACAGCTTGTGCCACTAAATGTTCAAACTATACGAAATTTCCTTCAAAATTGGTCGATTTCTTATTTGCCATCCCCCAGGATATCTGTGGGTGGTCAACCGACGGTCAACTGGTCCGGGTTTTCAATAAGGCGGGTACAAATGGTGATTATGTGGCCATATAGCGACAGCTTGTGCCACTAAATGTTCAAACTATACGAAATTTCCTTCAAAATTGGTCGATTTCTTATTTGCCATCCCCCCAGGATATCTGTGGGTGGTCAACCGACGGTCAACTGGTCCGGGTTTTCAGTAAGGCGGGTACAAATGGTGATTATGTGGCCAGATAGCGACAGCTTGTGCCACTAAATGTTCAAACTATACGAAATTTCCTTCAAAATTGGTCGATTTCTTATTTGCCATCCCCCAGGATATCTGTAGGTGGTCAACCGACGGTCAACTGGTCCGGGTTTTCAGTAAGGCGGGTACAAATGGTGATTATGTGGCCATATATCGACAGCTTGTGCCACTAAATGTTCAAACTATACGAAATTTCCTTCAAAATTGGTCGATTTCTTATTTGCCATCCCCCCAGGATATCTGTAGGTGGTCAACCGACGATCAACTGGTCCGGATTTTCAGTAAGGCGGGTACAAATGGCGATTATGTGGCCATATAGCGACAGCTTGTGCCACTAAATGTTCAAACTATACGAAATTTCCTTCAAAATTACTCGATTTCTTATTTGCCATCCCCCCAGGATATATGTAGGTGGTCAACCGACGGTCAACTGGTCCGGGTTTTCAGTAAGGCGGGTACAAATGGTGATTATGTGGCCATATATCGACAGCTTGTGCCACTAAATGTTCAAACTATACGAAATTTCCTTCAAAATTGGTCGATTTCTTATTTGCCATCCCCCCAGGATATCTGTAGGTGGTCAACCGACGATCAACTGGTCCGGATTTTCAGTAAGGCGGGTACAAATGGCGATTATGTGGCCATATAGCGACAGCTTGTGCCACTAAATGTTCAAACTATACGAAATTTCCTTCAAAATTACTCGATTTCTTATTTGCCATCCCCCCAGGATATATGTAGGTGGTCAACCGACGGTCAACTGGTCCGGGTTTTCAGTAAGGCGGGTACAAATGGTGATTATGTGGCCATATAGCGACAGCTTGTGCCACTAAATGTTCAAACTATACGAAATTTCCTTCAAAATTGGTCGATTTCTTATTTGCCATCCCCCCAGGATATCTGTGGGTGGTCAACCGACGGTCAACTGGTCCGGGTTTTCAGTAAGGCGGGTACAAATGGTGATTATGTGGCCATATAGCGACAGCTTGTGCCACTAAATGTTCAAACTATACGAAATTTCCTTCAAAATTACTCGATTTCTTATTTGCCATCCCCCCAGGATATCTGTAGGTGGTCAACCGACGGTCAACTGGTCCGGGTTTTCAGTAAGGCGGGTACAAATGGTGATTATGTGGCCATATAGCGACAGCTTGTGCCACTAAATGTTCAAACTATACGAAATTTCCTTCAAAATTGGTCGATTTCTTATTTGCCATCCCCCGGGATATCTGTGGGTGGTCAACCGACGGTCAACTGGTCCGGGTTTTCAGTAAGGCGGGTACAAATGGCGATTATGTGGCCATATAGCGACAGCTTGTGCCACTAAATGTTCAAACTATACGAAATTTCCTTCAAAATTACTCGATTTCTTATTTGCCATCCCCCCAGGATATCTGTAGGTGGTCAACCGACGGTCAACTGGTCCGGGTTTTCAGTAAGGCGGGTACAAATGGTGATTATGTGGCCATATAGCGACAGCTTGTGCCACTAAATGTTCAAACTATACGAAATTTCCTTCAAAATTACTCGATTTTTTATTTGCCATCCCCCCAGGATATCTGTAGGTGGTCAACCGACCGTCAACTGGTCCGGGTTTTCAGTAAGGCGTGTACAAATGGTGATTATGTGGCCATATAGCGACAGCTTGTGCCACTAAATATTCAAACTATACGAAATTTCCTTCAAAATTGGTCGATTTCTTATTTGCCATCCCCCCAGGATATCTGTGGGTGGTCAACCGACGGTCAACTGGGCCTAATGATCAAGAAGGCGGTAGGAATCCTCGTTATAATAGCGTATTATGATGATATGATATGTTTTCTTTTCTTTAAAATTCCATCGGATGGCAAATAGCGCATATCGGTAGAATCGCTATTTGCCATCCGATGGCGAATAGACACTTCCGTCTAATACTAGTTAAAAGACATGAAGAGAAAAGTAAAATCCAAGATGGCTGCTGGCGGCCACGATTTCGGCCGAATGACCCCAAAATGAGTCGTTCCCATCTACGTGTCATCGTTAACATACATGACAAATTTTATGACGATCAGACGAAAGGTACGACCTGTAGCCCATGCTAAAGAATTTAGTCATACAAAGAGTAAAATCCAAGTTGGCTGCTGGCGGCCATGTTTTTTGGCCGAATCACCCCAAAATGACTCGTTCCCATCTACATGTCAATATTATCATCCATGACAAATTTCATGATGATCAGACGAACAGTACGACCTATGGCCCGTGCTAATGGATTAAATTTTGAAATCCAAGATGGCCGCTGGCGGCCATGTTTTTTGTCCAAATGACCCCAAAATAACTCGTTCCCATCTACATTCCAATTTCAACAGCCATGACAAATGTTATGATGATCAGACTAAAGGTACGACCTGTAGCCCGTGCTAAAGGATTTAGTCATACAAAGAGTAAAATCCAAGATGGCTGCTGGCGGCCATGTTTTTTGGCCGAATGACCCCAAAATGACTCGTTCCCATCTACATGTCATTATTAACATTCATGACACATTTATGATGATCAGACTAAAGGTACGACCTGCAGCCCGTGCTAAAGAATTTAGTCATCCAAGATGGTTGCTGGCGGCCATGTTTTTTGGCCGAATAACCCCAAAGTTACTCGTTCCCATCTACATGTCAATATTATCATCCATGACAAATTTCATGATGATCAGACGAACAGTACGACCTGTGGCCCGTGCTAATGGATTAAATTTTGAAATCCAAGATGGCCGCTGGCGGCCATGTTTTTTGTCCAAATGACCCCAAAATAACTCGTTCCCATCTACATTCCAATTTCAACAGCCATGACAAATTTTATGATGATCAGACTAAAGGTACGACCTGTAGCCCGTGCTAAAGGATTTAGTCATACAAAGAGTAAAATCAAAGATGCCTGCTGGCGGCCATGTTTTTTGACCGAATGACCCCAAAATGACTCGGACCCATCTACATGTCATTATTAACATTCATGACAAATTTTATGCTGATCAGACTAAAGGTACGACCTGTAGCCCGTGCTAATTAAAGGATTTAGTCATACAAAGAGTAAAATCCAAGATGGCTGCTGGCGGCCATGTTTTTTGGCCAAATGACCCCAAAATTACTCGTTCCCATTTACATGTCAATATTAACATCCATGACAAATTTGATGATGATCAGACTAAAGGTACGACCTGTAGCCCGTGCTAAATAATTTAGTCATACAAAGAGTAAAATCCAAGATGGCTGCTGGCCGCATGTTTTTAGGCCAAATGGCCCCAAAATTACTCGTTCCCATCTACATGTCAATATTAACATCCATGACAAATTTCATGATGATCAGACGAACAGTACGACCTGTGGCCCGTGCTAATGGATTGAATTTTGAAATCCAAGATGGCCACTGGCGGCCATTGTTTTTTGTCCGAATGACCCCAAAATTACTCGTTCCCATCTACATTCCAATTTCAACAGCCATGACAAATTTTATGATGATCAGACTAAAGGTACGACCTGTAGCCCGTGCTAAAGGATTTAGTCATACAAAGAGTAAAATCAAAGATGCCTGCTGGCGGCCATGTTTTTTGACCGAATGACCCCAAAATGACTCGTACCCATCTAAATGTCATTATTAACATTCATGACAAATTTTATGCTGATCAGACTAAAGGTACGACCTGTAGCCCGTGCTAAAGGATTTAGTCATACAAAGAGTAAAATCCAAGATGGCTGCTGGCGGCCATGTTTTTTGGCCAAATGACCCCAAAATTACTCGTTCCCATTTACATGTCAATATTAACATCCATGACAAATTTGATGATGATCAGACTAAAGATACGACCTGTAGCCCGTGCTAAATAATTTAGTCATACAAAGAGTAAAATCCAAGATGGCTGCTGGCCGCATGTTTTTAGGCCAAATGACCCCAAAATTACTCGTTCCCATCTACATGTCAATATTAACATCCATGACAAATTTCATGATGATCAGACGAACAGTACGACCTGTGGCCCATGCTAATGGATTGAATTTTGAAATCCAAGATGGCCACTGGCGGCCATTGTTTTTTGTCCGAATGACCCCAAAATGACTCGTTCCCATCTACATTCCAATTTCAACAGCCATGACAAATTTTATGATGATCGGACTAAAGGTACGACCTGTAGCCCGTGCTAAAGGATTTAGTCATACAAAGAGTAAAATCAAAGATGCCTGCTGGCGGCCATGTTTTTTGACCGAACGACATGACATTTTACCCCAAAATGACTCGTTCCCATCTACATGTTATTATCAACATTCATGACAAATTTTATGATGATCAGACTAAAAGTACGACCTGTAGCCCGTGCTAAAGGATTTAGTCATACAAAGAGTAAAATCCAAGATGGCTGCTGGCGGCCATGTTTTTGGGCCAAATGACCCCAAAATTACTCGTTCCCATCTACATGGCAATATTAACATCCATGACAAATTTGATGATGATCAGACTAAAGGTACGACCTGTAGCCCGTGCTAAAGAATTTAGTCATCCAAGATGGCTGCTGGCGGCCATGTTTTTTGGCCGAATGACCCCAAAATTACTCGTTCCCATCTACATGTCAATATTATCATCCATGACAAATTTCATGATGATCAGACGAACAGTACGACCTGTGGCCCGTGCTAATGGATTAAATTTTGAAATCCAAGATGGCCGCTGGCGGCCATGTTTTTTGTCCAAATGACCCCAAAATAACTCGTTTCCATCTACATTCCAATTTCAACAGCCATGACAAATTTTATGATGATCAGACTAAAGGTACGACCTGCAGCCCATGCTAAAGGATTTAGTCATACAAAGAGTAAAATCCAAGATGGCTGCCATGTTTTTTTGGCCGAATGACCCCAAAATTACTCGTTCCCATCTGCATGTCAATATTGTCATCCATGACAAATTTCATGATGATCAGACTAACAGTACGACCTGTGGCCCGTGCTAATGGATTAAATTTTAAAATCCAAGATGGCCGCTGGCGGCCATGTTTTTTGTCCAAATGACCCCAAAATAACTCGTTCCCATCTACATTCCAATTTCAACAGCCATGACAAATGTTATGATGATCAGACTAAAGGTACGACCTGTAGCCCGTGCTAAAGGATTTAGTCATACAAAGAGTAAAATCCAAGATGGCTGCTGGCGGCCATGTTTTTTGGCCGAATGACCCCAAAATGACTCGTTCCCATCTACATGTCATTATTAACATTCATGACAAATTTATGATGATCAGACTAAAGGTACGACCTGCAGCCCGTGCTAAAGAATTTAGTCATCCAAGATGGTTGCTGGCGGCCATGTTTTTTGGCCGAATAACCCCAAAGTTACTCGTTCCCATCTACATGTCAATATTATCATCCATGACAAATTTCATGATGATCAGACGAACAGTACGACCTGTGGCCCGTGCTAATGGATTAAATTTTGAAATCCAAGATGGCCGCTGGCGGCCATGTTTTTTGTCCAAATGACCCCAAAATAACTCGTTCCCATCTACATTCCAATTTCAACAGCCATGACAAATTTTATGATGATCAGACTAAAGGTACGACCTGTAGCCCGTGCTAAAGGATTTAGTCATACAAAGAGTAAAATCCAAGATGGCTGCTGGCGGCCATGTTTTTTGGCCGAATGACCCCAAAATGACTCGTTCCCATCTACATGTCATTATTAACATTCATGACACATTTATGATGATCAGACTAAAGGTACGACCTGCAGCCCGTGCTAAAGAATTTAGTCATACAAAGAGTAAAATCCAAGATGGCTGCTGGCGGCCATGTTTTTTGGCCAAATGACCCCAAAATTACTCGTTCCCATTTACATGTCAATATTAACATCCATGACAAATTTGATGATGATCAGACTAAAGGTACGACCTGTAGCCCGTGCTAAATAATTTAGTCATACAAAGAGTAAAATCCAAGATGGCTGCTGGCCGCATGTTTTTAGGCCAAATGGCCCCAAAATTACTCGTTCCCATCTACATGTCAATATTAACATCCATGACAAATTTCATGATGATCAGACGAACAGTACGACCTGTGGCCCGTGCTAATGGATTGAATTTTGAAATCCAAGATGGCCACTGGCGGCCATTGTTTTTTGTCCGAATGACCCCAAAATGACTCGTTCCCATCTACATTCCAATTTCAACAGCCATGACAAATTTTATGATGATCAGACTAAAGGTACGACCTGTAGCCCGTGCTAAAGGATTTAGTCATACAAAGAGTAAAATCAAAGATGCCTGCTGGCGGCCATGTTTTTTGACCGAATGACCCCAAAATGACTCGTACCCATCTAAATGTCATTATTAACATTCATGACAAATTTTATGCTGATCAGACTAAAGGTACGACCTGTAGCCCGTGCTAAAGGATTTAGTCATACAAAGAGTAAAATCCAAGATGGCTGCTGGCGGCCATGTTTTTTGGCCAAATGACCCCAAAATTACTCGTTCCCATTTACATGTCAATATTAACATCAATGACAAATTTGATGATGATCAGACTAAAGATACGACCTGTAGCCCGTGCTAAATAATTTAGTCATACAAAGAGTAAAATCCAAGATGGCTGCTGGCCGCATGTTTTTAGGCCAAATGACCCCAAAATTACTCGTTCCCATCTACATGTCAATATTAACATCCATGACAAATTTCATGATGATCAGACGAACAGTACGACCTGTGGCCCATGCTAATGGATTGAATTTTGAAATCCAAGATGGCCACTGTTTTTTGTCCGAATGACCCCAAAATGACTCGTTCCCATCTACATTCCAATTTCAACAGCCATGACAAATGTTATGATGATCGGACTAAAGGTACGACCTGTAGCCCGTGCTAAAGGATTTAGTCATACAAAGAGTAAAATCAAAGATGCCTGCTGGCGGCCATGTTTTTTGACCGAACGACATGACATTTTACCCCAAAATGACTCGTTCCCATCTACATGTTATTATCAACATTCATGACAAATTTTATGATGATCAGACTAAAAGTACGACCTGTAGCCCGTGCTAAAGGATTTAGTCATACAAAGAGTAAAATCCAAGATGGCTGCTGGCGGCCATGTTTTTGGGCCAAATGACCCCAAAATTACTCGTTCCCATCTACATGGCAATATTAACATCCATGACAAATTTGATGATGATCAGACTAAAGGTACGACCTGTAGCCCGTGCTAAAGAATTTAGTCATCCAAGATGGCTGCTGGCGGCCATGTTTTTTGGCCGAATGACACCAAAATTACTCGTTCCCATCTACATGTCAATATTATCATCCATGACAAATTTCATGATGATCAGACGAACAGTACGACCTGTGGCCCGTGCTAATGGATTAAATTTTGAAATCCAAGATGGCCGCTGGCGGCCATGTTTTTTGTCCAAATGACCCCAAAATAACTCGTTTCCATCTACATTCCAATTTCAACAGCCATGACAAATTTTATGATGATCAGACAAAAGGTACGACCTGCAGCCCATGCTAAAGGATTTAGTCATACAAAGAGTAAAATCCAAGATGGCTGCCATGTTTTTTTGGCCGAATGACCCCAAAATTACTCGTTCCCATCTGCATGTCAATATTGTCATCCATGACAAATTTCATGATGATCAGACTAACAGTACGACCTGTGGCCCGTGCTAATGGATTAAATTTTAAAATCCAAGATGGCCGCTGGCGGCCATGTTTTTTGTCCAAATGACCCCAAAATAACTCGTTCCCATCTACATTCCAATTTCAACAGCCATGACAAATGTTATGATGATCAGACTAAAGGTACGACCTGTAGCCCGTGCTAAAGGATTTAGTCATACAAAGAGTAAAATCCAAGATGGCTGCTGGCGGCCATGTTTTTTGGCCGAATGACCCCAAAATGACTCGTTCCCATCTACATGTCATTATTAACATTCATGACAAATTTATAATGATCAGACTAAAGGTACGACCTGCAGCCCGTGCTAAAGAATTTAGTCATCCAAGATGGTTGCTGGCGGCCATGTTTTTTGGCCGAATAACCCCAAAGTTACTCGTTCCCATCTACATGTCAATATTATCATCCATGACAAATTTCATGATGATCAGACGAACAGTACGACCTGTGGCCCGTGCTAATGGATTAAATTTTGAAATCCAAGATGGCCGCTGGCGGCCATGTTTTTTGTCCAAATGACCCCAAAATAACTCGTTCCCATCTACATTCCAATTTCAACAGCCATGACAAATTTTATGATGATCAGACTAAAGGTACGACCTGTAGCCCGTGCTAAAGGATTTAGTCATACAAAGAGTAAAATCCAAGATGGCTGCTGGCGGCCATGTTTTTTGGCCGAATGACCCCAAAATGACTCGTTCCCATCTACATGTCATTATTAACATTCATGACACATTTATGATGATCAGACTAAAGGTACGACCTGCAGCCCGTGCTAAAGAATTTAGTCATACAAAGAGTAAAATCCAAGATGGCTGCTGGCGGCCATGTTTTTTGGCCAAATGACCCCAAAATTACTCGTTCCCATTTACATGTCAATATTAACATCCATGACAAATTTGATGATGATCAGACTAAAGGTACGACCTGTAGCCCGTGCTAAATAATTTAGTCATACAAAGAGTAAAATCCAAGATGGCTGCTGGCCGCATGTTTTTAGGCCAAATGGCCCCAAAATTACTCGTTCCCATCTACATGTCAATATTAACATCCATGACAAATTTCATGATGATCAGACGAACAGTACGACCTGTGGCCCGTGCTAATGGATTGAATTTTGAAATCCAAGATGGCCACTGGCGGCCATTGTTTTTTGTCCGAATGACCCCAAAATGACTCGTTCCCATCTACATTCCAATTTCAACAGCCATGACAAATTTTATGATGATCAGACTAAAGGTACGACCTGTAGCCCGTGCTAAAGGATTTAGTCATACAAAGAGTAAAATCAAAGATGCCTGCTGGCGGCCATGTTTTTTGACCGAATGACCCCAAAATGACTCGTACCCATCTAAATGTCATTATTAACATTCATGACAAATTTTATGCTGATCAGACTAAAGGTACGACCTGTAGCCCGTGCTAAAGGATTTAGTCATACAAAGAGTAAAATCCAAGATGGCTGCTGGCGGCCATGTTTTTTGGCCAAATGACCCCAAAATTACTCGTTCCCATTTACATGTCAATATTAACATCCATGACAAATTTGATGATGATCAGACTAAAGATACGACCTGTAGCCCGTGCTAAATAATTTAGTCATACAAAGAGTAAAATCCAAGATGGCTGCTGGCCGCATGTTTTTAGGCCAAATGACCCCAAAATTACTCGTTCCCATCTACATTTCAATATTAACATCCATGACAAATTTCATGATGATCAGACGAACAGTACGACCTGTGGCCCATGCTAATGGATTGAATTTTGAAATCCAAGATGGCCACTGGCGGCCATTGTTTTGTGTCCGAATGACCCCAAAATGACTCGTTCCCATCTACATTCCAATTTCAACAGCCATGACAAATTTTATGATGATCGGACTAAAGGTACGACCTGTAGCCCGTGCTAAAGGATTTAGTCATACAAAGAGTAAAATCAAAGATGCCTGCTGGCGGCCATGTTTTTTGACCGAACGACATGACATTTTACCCCAAAATGACTCGTTCCCATCTACATGTTATTATCAACATTCATGACAAATTTTATGATGATCAGACTAAAAGTACGACCTGTAGCCCGTGCTAAAGGATTTAGTCATACAAAGAGTAAAATCCAAGATGGCTGCTGGCGGCCATGTTTTTGGGCCAAATGACCCCAAAATTACTCGTTCCCATCTACATGGCAATATTAACATCCATGACAAATTTGATGATGATCAGACTAAAGGTACGACCTGTAGCCCGTGCTAAAGAATTTAGTCATCCAAGATGGCTGCTGGCGGCCATGTTTTTTGGCCGAATGACCCCAAAATTACTCGTTCCCATCTACATGTCAATATTATCATCCATGACAAATTTCATGATGATCAGACGAACAGTACGACCTGTGGCCCGTGCTAATGGATTAAATTTTGAAATCCAAGATGGCCGCTGGCGGCCATGTTTTTTGTCCAAATGACCCCAAAATAACTCGTTTCCATCTACATTCCAATTTCAACAGCCATGACAAATTTTATGATGATCAGACTAAAGGTACGACCTGCAGCCCATGCTAAAGGATTTAGTCATACAAAGAGTAAAATCCAAGATGGCTGCCATGTTTTTTTGGCCGAATGACCCCAAAATTACTCGTTCCCATCTGCATGTCAATATTGTCATCCATGACAAATTTCATGATGATCAGACTAACAGTACGACCTGTGGCCCGTGCTAATGGATTAAATTTTAAAATCCAAGATGGCCGCTGGCGGCCATGTTTTTTGTCCAAATGACCCCAAAATAACTCGTTCCCATCTACATTCCAATTTCAACAGCCATGACAAATGTTATGATGATCAGACTAAAGGTACGACGTGTAGCCCGTGCTAAAGGATTTAGTCATACAAAGAGTAAAATCCAAGATGGCTGCTGGCGGCCATGTTTTTTGGCCGAATGACCCCAAAATGACTCGTTCCCATCTACATGTCATTATTAACATTCATGACAAATTTATGATGATCAGACTAAAGGTACGACCTGCAGCCCGTGCTAAAGAATTTAGTCATCCAAGATGGTTGCTGGCGGCCATGTTTTTTGGCCGAATAACCCCAAAGTTACTCGTTCCCATCTACATGTCAATATTATCATCCATGACAAATTTCATGATGATCAGACGAACAGTACGACCTGTGGCCCGTGCTAATGGATTAAATTTTGAAATCCAAGATGGCCGCTGGCGGCCATGTTTTTTGTCCAAATGACCCCAAAATAACTCGTTCCCATCTACATTCCAATTTCAACAGCCATGACAAATTTTATGATGATCAGACTAAAGGTACGACCTGTAGCCCGTGCTAAAGGATTTAGTCATACAAAGAGTAAAATCAAAGATGCCTGCTGGCGGCCATGTTTTTTGACCGAATGACCCCAAAATGACTCGTACCCATCTAAATGTCATTATTAACATTCATGACAAATTTTATGCTGATCAGACTAAAGGTACGACCTGTAGCCCGTGCTAATTAAAGGATTTAGTCATACAAAGAGTAAAATCCAAGATGGCTGCTGGCGGCCATGTTTTTTGGCCAAATGACCCCAAAATTACTCGTTCCCATTTACATGTCAATATTAACATCCATGACAAATTTGATGATGATCAGACTAAAGGTACGACCTGTAGCCCGTGCTAAATAATTTAGTCATACAAAGAGTAAAATCCAAGATGGCTGCTGGCCGCATGTTTTTAGGCCAAATGGCCCCAAAATTACTCGTTCCCATCTACATGTCAATATTAACATCCATGACAAATTTCATGATGATCAGACGAACAGTACGACCTGTGGCCCGTGCTAATGGATTGAATTTTGAAATCCAAGATGGCCACTGGCGGCCATTGTTTTTTGTCCGAATGACCCCAAAATGACTCGTTCCCATCTACATTCCAATTTCAACAGCCATGACAAATTTTATGATGATCGGACTAAAGGTACGACCTGTAGCCCGTGCTAAATGATTTAGTCATACAAAGAGTAAAATCAAAGATGCCTGCTGGCGGCCATGTTTTTTGACCGAACGACCCCCAAATGACTCGTTCCCATCTACATGTTATTATCAACATTCATGACAAATTTTATGATGATCAGACTAAAAGTACGACCTGTAGCCCGTGCTAAAGGATTTAGTCATACAAAGAGTAAAATCCAAGATGGCTGCTGGCGGCCATGTTTTTGGGCCAAATGACCCCAAAATTACTCGTTCCCACCTACATGACATTGTTAATATCCATGACAAATTTTATGATGATCAGACTAAAGGTACGACCTGCAGCCCGTGCTAAAGAATTTAGTCATCCAAGATGGCTGCTGGCGGCCATGTTTTTTGGCCGAATGACCCCAAAATTACTCGTTCCCATCTACATGTCAATATTATCATCCATGACAAATTTCATGATGATCAGACGAACAGTACGACCTGTGGCCCGTGCTAATGGATTAAATTTTGAAATCCAAGATGGCCGCTGGCGGCCATGTTTTTTGTCCAAATGACCCCAAAATAACTCGTTTCCATCTACATTCCAATTTCAACAGCCATGACAAATTTTATGATGATCAGACTAAAGGTACGACCTGCAGCCCATGCTAAAGGATTTAGTCATACAAAGAGTAAAATCCAAGATGGCTGCCATGTTTTTTGGCCGAATGACCCCAAAATTACTCGTTCCCATCTGCATGTCAATATTATCATCCATGACAAATTTCATGATGATCAGACTAACAGTACGACCTGTGGCCCGTGCTAATGGATTAAATTTTAAAATCCAAGAAGGCTGCTGGCGGCCATGTTTTTTGTCCGAATGACCCCAAAATTACTCGTTCCCATCTACATGTCAATATTATCAACCATGACAAATTTCATGATGATCAGACTAACAGTACGACCTGTGGCCCGTGCTAATGGATAAAAAATTTTAATCCAAGATGGCCGCTGGCGGCCATGTTTTTTGTCCGAATGACCCCAAAAGTAAAGTTGAGCTAATAAAGCATGCAGATCTAATACTCAAGACTAGGTTTTTAATAACAGGGGTGTTTGTTTTTCAAAAATGTTTTTTTTTATATAAAAAAAAAAAAAAATTTAAATTGAGCAAGGAGTTAAATCTAAATTTGACTGAATTAGATATAAAAAAAAAATATGAAAATTTTGTTTTCTTTTTTTTTATTAAAAATGTTTTTTTAATTCAGCAAGGAGTTAAATCTAAACAAAATGAAAGTGTCAATGACACTGTAGCTCAACTTAGGTAAGGGAATAATTTAATGGTTGACAGTAAATGGAGGAATAGGAAAGGTGCTAACCTGTGCCAAAGGATTTAGTCATGCAAAGAGTAAAATCCAAGATGGCCACTGGCGGGCATGTTTTTTGGCCGAATGATCCCAAATGACTCGTTCCCATCTACATGTCTTTATTAACATTCTTGACAAATTTTATGATGATCAGACTAAAAGTACGACCTGTAGCCCATGCTAAAGAATTTAGTCATACAAAGAGTAAAATCCAAGATGGCTGCCATGTTTTTGGGCCAAATGACCCCAAAATTACTCGTTCCCACCTACATGACATTGTTAATATCCATGACAAATTTTATGATGATCAGACTAAAGGTACGACCTGCAGCCCGTGCTAAAGAATTTAGTCATACAAAGAGTAAAATCCAAGATGGCTGCTGGTGGTCATGTTTTTTGGCCGAATAACCTCAAAATGACTCGATCCCATCTACATGTCATTCTTAACATCCATGGCAAATGAAGTTCTGACCATAGCTACGACCTGTAGCCCTCGCCAAAGGATTTAGTCATGCAAAGAGTAAAATCCAAGATGGCTGCTGGCGGCCATGTTTTTTGGCCGAACGACCCCAAAATCACTCGTTCCGATCTACATGTCAATATTAACATCCATGACAAATTTCATGATGATCAGACGAACAGTACTACCTGTAGACCGTGCCAATGGATTTAATTTTGAAATCCAAGATGGCCACCAGCGGCCATGTTTTTTGGCCGAATGTCCCAAAAATGACTCGTTCCCATCTACATGTCAATGTCAACATTCATGACAAATTTCATAAAGATCAGACCTGTAGCCCGCGCTACGGACACATGGACGACAACCCATGGCAATAGCTCAAACTTACAAAGTAAGTTGAGCTAAAAACCAATTATTTTAAAGGTACTCAATCCAATTAAGCACCCCTAAATTACTATTTCTTTGGCTTCGGGGTAAAAAATATTTGATTCAAGTCGAGGAACCCACCATTCAAAGCTTAGAGTGATCAGATATCGATTTTTGAAATGTGTTAATTTTTGGAGATGTGGTCCACTTCCACGTCTCATCGGACAAATTACGGGTGTAAGATGGATAACTCTAATTTAATGACATTAAGTCACATGTACTTGAGGGATATTCTAAACAGGGCATCACCTATAATCTATAAGAATATTCAATAGGTGTCTTATTGAGTGTTGCAAAGGGGGGAGGGTTAATTTAATATTTTTCTGCAGTTGAAACAATAGTCGTGTAGATTTATGTTTGTGTATACCCATTGCACAGATAATTCATATTGGCTAGCAGCCATTAGTTTAATATTCATAGCATGTGTATGGGGTGGGTAGGATTAATATAATTTTCAAGATCAATTAGTCAATCCAACAATCCATACAGGTGAAGAGTGCAGATACACCTAGATGAGAAATTCGAGGAAGAGCCCATAGATGCATGCTATACATGGGCTCTTCCTTTTTTTTCTTTTCGGAGCAGATCAATAGAAATATACCAGGCTCTTATGCAGGTGAGGGGGTGTGTCATCAGAAACCATGTAATGAAATTTCAACAGAATTGGAGGAACTTCAGTAGTATGTCATCCATTAATCCCATTTTGACATATATAAGCAATTAAATACAGCACCCTATCTGTTCCTCTTGCCACTGGTCATAACAGCAACTATGGCATTACTTGCAGATTTCATGGCAAGTGCACACATAATGAAAGTGTCCATGACACTGCAGCTCAACTTTGCAAAGAAGTAAAATTTATGTAATGAGCAATAAACGGAATGATGAATTGAATTTTGAAATCCAAGATAGCCGCTGGTGGCCATGTTTTTTTCTTCAGAATGACCCCAAAATGACTCATTCCGCATCTACATGTCAATATTAACATCCATGACAAATTTCATGATCCAACCAAAGGTACTAGCTGCAGCCCTTGCCAAAAGATTTAGTCATGCAAAGAGTAAAATCCAAGATGGCTGCTGGTGGCCATGTTTTATGCCAAATGGCCCCAAAATGACTCGTTCCCATCCACATGTCAACAGCCATGACAAATTTCATAATGATCTGACCAAAATACGACTTTTAGCACATGCCAAAATGGACGTCGGCGGCCATGTTTTTTGGCCAAATGACCTGACCCTAAGATGACTCGTTCCAATCTACATGTCAATGTCAACAGCCATGACAAATTTCATGATGATCCGACCAAAGGTACGAACTGTAGCCCATGCTAATTGAAATTGTTGGGCGATGTCTCCACACACATGCACCACGGATACTAAGCCATAACAACAGCTCAAACTTTACAGTAAAGTTGAGCTAAAAATGGATGTATTATGTTATAGGTCTGTTCGTTCGCTTTTGGTTTCCGGATGATAACTTGCGTTCTCAACTGAATGGAATGAAATTTGGGTTCCGTCCGCCAATATTTACCAGAGATATGGCCCATTGTTGTAATTACCAGGACCGTATTTTGCCTTTCAGTAAGAGTTTTTGCAGGGAAGAAAATGAAGAAACAGTTAACATAACCAAGCTTTTATTTATAACCTGCTTAGTCCCATATGATGAACAAAACTTCAACTGAAAAGCTGGTAAAATAACAGACAAAGGTAATGAATAATAATATACAGGGGTAGATTCGTGAGATTCTATTCACAACTTTAGCTTTTTTCGAAAGTGACTCTCAGCACAACAAATATATCGTACATGTGTGTAAAAGGAGAAGAAAACACCTTTATTTTGTTGAGTTAATAATGGTGTACAATAGAATAAAGAGGGAGCATCTCTTCCTTGGATGTTGTCTTAGATTAGATTTAGGGGAATAAAATAACACATTTTGAGCCAGAGAGACGTTTAAACAAGAGCTTCTGTCAATAGTAAATTTTGTTTTCATTAACTGAGAGAGTAATGTTACTGTTATTAGAACATTGAAAACTATCTTTTAAAGATTTCCAAGTGAAAAATATGTAACACCAGATAAAGCAAGCATGTATTCAAGAAGTGTTCAATAGATTTTTTTGTCACACGTTTTGCTGGGAAGAGATAGTGTCTTTAAAGTTAAAAGTTAGAAATTGATGGAAAATTGTTCTGCTAGATTGAGACAAGAATGAGTTGTAAAGGATCAGGGGAAACAAAATGTACAAAATTGATCACCTTTAGGAAATTGAAGAGATCATTTTGAGTAAACTGAACATTTGAGCATCATTATTAAGTAATACAAAAGGAAATGTGCAACTGAGTTAAAATGAAATCAATATTGACAATGGTTCAACATAGGTAATAAATAAAATCCTTTCTGTACAATAGTTTTATGTTTACAGAGAATTCAAACACAGAAAAACCCAAACACCATATTCAAAAACCAAATGCTTTGGTGAAAATGATTATAAAATTAGATTAATAAAAAAAAAAAATCTGTGTTCTCAGACATGTCCGTCATCACTAATACATAATACAGCATCATCAAATTTGATTAATTTCCATTCAATCATTATTTTATCCACAATTGGACATTTTGGTTATAAATTTGTGCTGAAGATGTTATGGATAAAAAGCAGTGGAGGATACTACATTTGTGGGTTATTTGAAGGATTTTATTCCATTAATAATTGATCATCCATTGATGTTTAAAATTCTTGCAAAAAATAAAGAGCATCGCTTGTTCATCAAAATTTACATATTTAACTGCCTGAGAACACAGATATTTATGTTCAATGGACTTTACACTATGTCAAAGTGAGGGAAGGTTGCCATTCAGGTTTTGAATGGAAAAGATAAGTCACACGAATGTTGATGATCTTATTCCACCTGAAGCTTTTTGGTTGCATACAATTCAATGTATATTCTAAATTATTATCATTCAAACAGGAGAAAAAAGTGCAAACTTCTATTGTGCCATACAAATAATTGCTATGACATTATTCATTTAATAACAGGCAATGGATATTCAAGTATGACAAGAGTACACAGTGCTGAATACTTTTTGACAACTGATCATTCCAGATAAAGCAGATATGACAGGTTAGACGCATCAAATTATTATAATATTTAAATCCAAATTAATTTCCAGTTAAGAGAAATGTTTTTAAATAACGCATAAAATATACAACTGACGCAGTAGTGACCGACTGTAGAAATAATGCGTGCCTCATACTTTAAAACCGAAATGTCGATTCCTTCATGCAGTTATATTCCAATACTGAGGACTAGTGTAAACTAATGTAGTGTTCAGAACTTTATTTTACATTATTTATTGCATTGTATCATAAAATAATAATTTGTAATAGTCAGGGTAATTACTTTGTTTTGTTTTAGTCAAAAAGTATCAACACCTCTTACAAACTTTAACATCAATGACAGTTATGCATGATTCTGATGAGATGTGCAATGAAAGAAAATGTAGACAGAACACGCATAAAACTATACATATGTACACTTTCTTTATAAATAAAATAAATATATGTAGATATATCTAAGACCAATCATCTGCTAGATGGTTTGGTTTATCACCGATCTCGTATCGCTTCCACATTCTGTTGTACAGTTTCTCCATGTCAGTCGCGTACGTTTTCACATTAAACAGAGGGCTGGTAGTTCGTGCATGCCACACTTTAGCTCTCATGGAAATCGAACTGAAAAAGTACAGGGTGATAATAAAGCTCAGAAGTGATTTACCAGAAGTATAGGATGAGTTCAGCAAATTTCAACAGGCTTCGTATAAAAAGACTGAAATTCCATGACTTTTCAATGACCCAGTAACATTTTTCCATGACCCGATAGATTATTACCGAAAGACTGATTTATGTTAGATATGGTAACAAAGAACACATTCATTTAATTAATTTTCAATTTAAAGTTAAAACGAGAGACCGATAACTGATAATTTGTCAAAGATATAATCACATCCAAATATCAGTCCCTATTCACCCAAGGACCTCTCACTGTGAGATCCAACGGTTAAGTGATTTCGGAGGATATGTTTTAGTCCAAGTCTTCTCGTACTAAAACCGGCTAAGATATTGGGATGGAGGTGCCGGTCTTTAGTCCGAGTTCCAGGCCCATGGTCTCCTTTGACACGAGTTAATCGTTAGTGACCCGCTCAAATAAAACCACAATTATATGAAATAAAATATCACAATTGCTACAATAAACGGATAGTTTCCGCAGAAGACATGCTATTTGATCTGAAACCCACATCGGTTGTGAATTGAAAGCGGTAATTTAATGTGAAAAGAAACTTTTGCCGCAGTGTTTACATATTTTTTAAAGTATGCGAACTCAGTTGACCTTGCGAACTGCGTTCGGCATTTTCCGGTGAAAATATTCCGTAGATTTTCAATCAACCACGCACGATGAATTCTCCATTGTAATCGTAATTATACGTGACAATAAATAAATTATTACATAGATTAAATACATATTGAAGATATAAATGTAATACATTAAATAAATTACGGGAATTATAACCATCTCACAGTTTAAAACAGTGTAAACACAATGACCATTAGAATATCATGGGGGCCGCCATTTTGTTTGTATCGAAATTCGTCTCGGCCAAAACAAACACCGGACAATGCCGAAGTTCTTCGGAACCTGAGTTCGGCTTTCAGTTAAGTAAACAAACAGAAAAAACAGCGATGTTGGTGACAATCAACCGGAATATTCTATGCGTAATTTAACATGAAAGTTAGATTATTATACACCATTATGACCATGATATGTCTCTCTTTCCGATGTATATAGCATCATGTATTGATTCATTAGGTAAATCGAGTAAAATACA
Source organism: Siphonodentalium dalli (assembly GCA_032622095.1). Taxonomy (NCBI): domain Eukaryota; kingdom Metazoa; phylum Mollusca; class Scaphopoda; order Gadilida; family Siphonodentaliidae; genus Siphonodentalium; species Siphonodentalium dalli. The sequence continues at coordinate 149,202,574 of CP136065.1, forward strand.
CCACAGATTCCCGCCACAGATCGTGGGCGTAACTCGTGTGATAGGATTGGTATGCAAGCGGGCTGGGACTAAAAACAGCAAATCGCCATCCCAATATCTTAGCTGGTTTTAGTACAAGAAGACTGGGACTAGATATGTTTAAGAATTTAAGTTAACTCGTTGGAAGCAAAAGTAATAAATGGGATATAGAAGACACTTTATATATAGGTGAGGGACATCACACCTTGTAATGGAATTTCAATAGGAGAAACCAGAGTTTCATGCTGCCATTAATCAAATTTGACAGATGCCAGCAGTGTTTATCTTTGACTTCATCTAACCAAAGGCCAGAGCCAGATCTAATATATAGAGAAATAGGACACTTGGTACTAAACCTGTAATTACCTCTGCCGATGCTCTGGGTCTCTAAACAGACTGACACTATTAATTTATGGTTTCATTACTAAATATTTAAAGGGACACATTGGGAACCTTTTTATGAACTTGTATCATAATCATCAATATCTAAATGAAAACAAATGAAAGCGTCAATGACATTTTTTGTTTAATATATATATTTTTTTTATTATTATAAAAGTTAAAACAAAAATTTGAACATATATTTTTTTTTAATTGAGCAAGGAGTTTAATCTAAAAAATAAATAAATATATTTTATATATTTTTTTATTTTCGAAAAAGGGTCATAACTCCTTTAAAATAAATCGGATCAAACCCATATTCGAACTCTTTTAGTATTTTGGGTTGAGAAACCGACATACCAAATTTGGATCCAATCAGATAAAAAATGTTTGAGTTATGGCAGAATGCGTGAATTCTAAGTCAAAAAAGGGCCATAACTGTACAAAAATGTCGGATGAAACCCATATTTGAACTCGATCTGTATTTTGGCTTGAGAAACCCATATACAAAATTTAATTCCGATCGGATATAAAATGTTTGAGTTATCGCATTATGTGTAAAGTGTCTACAGACAGACGGACAGACAGACAAACGACGAGTGGTCAATCCGGACATCGACACTATGTGTACCATACTATGGTATGGGTACACATAAAAACGGGGTTGGACGTGCACGTAACCACACACAAATGTTAGGAATAAGACATACAATAATGAAATAGCCAGACCGCGCATATCATAATTTACGATGTTGATATCGTCTTGATATATATTTTTTCATAGATTATATGGAATTATCATTCTCAGGGGTAGGAAAAGTCTATGTTAACATACATTCAGATTCATACTGATATTGAGTCTATTGTATTCCGGCCAACTTTTAATAACTCGAAACGCTTTTGGTATTTCCCCCAAATTATGTCCCATCAGGCTACGTTAATCGTTTAAATTGGAAACTTTTATCTTGCTTCTAATAGTGAGTTCTTATTGGCGCCACTGATGTGGAATCCCATGGTTCAGGAAATAGAAAGTTTACAACAAGTATCACACCCATTTTTTGTGAATCAACAGTTGACTTAAACTGCGACAGGAAGAACATGTCATTTCCATGAAGTACCACAATAAAAAAAAAAAAAAATTCCATAATATCCAGGTGTGGAAATTGGAATATCATTTTCCAGTTCTTTTCCAACCCATACAAACCAGGTTTCAAACAGACGGTGCATCATACAGAGGAATATATTGTGGCCACAAATCTTACACATTCCAGCAGATTGATATACAAGATAGAAGAAATTTATCTTTATATCCAGTGTGTAAGCCTTCATTTCGATGGATAATTAGTCGAGGTCGAGGTTTAGTGCACAAAGTTTATGCTACAAATACTTATAATAAATTTATTAAAATATTATTGTTTTTTCCTTTCTCTCAATTTTGCCTTTTGTAGCCTTTAAAAAAGAATTGCCCAAATGAGTGTGTTTAGCACATACAAAGTTTAAAATATATGTGCCATACACGGTGCATGTGAATTGTTCCAAAATTTAAGATTTCATATAAATACTTACTGTTCTCTATCAGTTCCCAATTTAGAGGCTATACAGATGTAATCCTCTTTAGAGGTAGCGACAAGCTCTGGACATCCCAGACAGCAAAGCTGTGAGGCAGCTACTCGAGAGGCTAGAGTTTCACCTGAATGAAAGTAATATAAACTATAATTGCTCATAAACTCGAAACTGTAGCAACAGAGCCAAATAAAACCATCTACCCATCAAGAATCGGGTCACCAACTCAGTGGGTTGTGATACCGACTGGTCAAGACAGTAAGCCTCATTTGTGGTCCCCTTTCCTAACCTCGGGACCTTCTCCTGGCTTGAATTTGGGCACCTAATATATCAATTTATTGTTATTAGAGTGGATTTGGTAATTCCCACTTAAACGAAGACACCAAATAATATCCTGCAGGGAAATCAAATCACAATAGTAAGACAGCCAGTTTGAATTTTGGTGATGTAAAATAATTTCTCTGAGAAGATGCAAGGAAAATATTTGACAATAATGAACCCAATAACAGCAGACTTTGACAGAGAACACCAACTGTACCTGGAAGTGTAACCATTGGAGTACCAGCCCACAAAACATCCATGCCTGTTGTGTGACCATTACACAAAGGTGTATCCAAACACACATCAGCCAACTGTCCTCGTCGGACATGCTCCTCCTGTAGAACAAAGTAAGAAATATTTCTTGAAATAAATATAAAAAAAAAGATCAGATAAAATTTTGTACATTGCAAACAACTATTTCCAAGTTGAAAACAATTATTTCCAAGTTGAAAAAGGGCAACAATTCTGCTAAAATGAGTCTCGCAACAGATCACATGAAGGTAAATTGCTGTACCAAATTAAATATAACCCCTCCCAACTTTGTTATCAAGAGGGTACATGAAATAAGTACTATCTCACCACGAGCAGACATTGATTAGCGAACTTGTTACTCTATTTCCTTGAATCTTGATCAAGAGATCATCTTCAGATTATTAGCTGTAAGACCAAGGCAAAATAATTTTATTTCACGGGCCCCGCCACATTGGATTGCAACCCCCCCCCCCCCCCCCCCCCCCCGTGTTTTTTTTAGTTTTTGAGACAGTTTATTTGCAAAGTCAACATTTAAGCTGGAACATAGTCAAACATATATCCAACTAAACTCACATTCAATTCTAAGCAAGGTTAGATCATAAATCAGGCTTGACTGCCGAAAATTAGTTTAAATTTATAAAAAAAAATATCTCTGTCAGGTGTTTTGTAATGTAATAAAGTCAGAATCCTAAATAACGGACCTATTTGTAAGTGAACAGCGGATAGAGTACATGACGTTTTAAATGAGTGGATAGATCCGAATGCATGAACCAAAGTCCTTTGAACCCTTTCTATTTGAAGTTTGTGGGTTTCAAGAGTAATTTTTTCAACATTTATAAGGATTAACTGTTTTAAAAATAAAAGAAACCTACTTAATTTTTGATGAATTAACAAAGGAAGTTTCCTTGTAAACAGACTAAAATAAAATGATTACAGGCAATATGTTGGCCAACATGCAATGTAGGCCATCTAAATGGTATTTACGTTGGGAAATAAAAAATAAAATCCACCCAGCCTCACCGCATTGATTTGAAAAATAAGTTGCCCATGAAATAAATCAAGGGACCCTTTGGTATATAATTTCTATACGTTCAGTGATAGATCATAAATTTTCTCAAAGGTACTGCTACATCAATTGCAAATTGTAACAAACATAGGGACTAATTGATTACTCCAACCCTTGAAATTGGCATTTTTCATCTACGGTATTGCTTTAGAATTACATGAAATTATATACTGGTTTCTACAGCCTTTTCTATGACAATGTCTTTTGAAGTAGCTAATTTTGAGGGCTGCTGCTATGTAATGTACTGTATTTACCTTAGGAGCCACAGGAGAGAAGATAATTTTTCCTGCAGGTAGGCCCAGACTTGTGGCTGTGTGAATCAAATTAGGTTCTCCGACAGCGGGGAATTTGAGTAACCATAACACTGCATTAGGCACTCTCTTCAGAATATCCACCCACATCTCCAGTGTCGATGGGTCAATCTTGTACAATTGATTGAAGTTACAGTAAACTACAGCATTATCAGGTAAACCATATTGTTGCCTCGAAGAAACAATGATATTCTGTGGAACTTCCTCACCAGTTGCTGACTTGTTATTTGTCTGTAAAACAATATTTACTGTTATGAATATAGCATAATTACATAATTTTATTTCTATTGTAATTTGTCTACAATTTTGTCTTCTGGTAAAAAGCAAAAGAAAAAAAAAACAGCTTTACATCCCAACTGTTTATTGGGATAGTTTCTCAATAGAGGTAAACACAAATATGCAAGTTTGTTGAAGAATTTCAGTGCAAAGTGGATAATTTCCTGTGTTACAGTCTAATGGAGCGATTAGGAATGTGAAAGTTTAAATGACTAAAGCCAAACTGCTTTATTTTACTGCTTTATGGATCAGCCTACTGACTTCTCTGTGGCTGACAAGGAAATAAAAATAAATTATAAATATTTTGTATTATTTTCACCACCGACTAGCGGTTTCAGCATATCAGTAGCAAATTATCCAACCACATTTCACTAATGATTAAACATACATAGTCCTAACCTACTATAATTTTCTCTGGCTTTAATTACCGTACTACCCAGCTGTACTACCAAACCATTATTTTAACTAGATCCATGAAGAAAACTGAGAAGTCAGCTTGAGTGAATATCAGAGCCGAGTAGTACTTGGTATTCAACTGGATTCAACTCAAGTGATGAATGGTCCATGTGAGCGACCCACGCACATGTACCTTATCTGTGTGTATGCGTGAACAAGCAGGCATATCAAGACCAAAAAAAAAAAATTCCTCACAAGGTATTCCAATTTTCGACAGAAATGAATTATCTGAAAGTAATTTCAGTCAGATCGATCAGGGTGTGTCTCAGACACCAAGCAGCAGTTGCAGTCATCCAATAAGAGACAGAATTGAAATGTTAATTACGTCAAGACGCATAGCTCTATGCATAAGGTGCTTCATAATGAGGCGGCCCCTCAAAGGACATATATAAACTAAACTTGCTTGATTTCTGCTACATGCCCAATAGTTGAATTTAGCTGCAGTCACGAATGTAGTAAATCTGATTGATTTATTCATGCAAAGATTCAAGATGGCTGCCATGTTTTTAATCGAAAATCGCTAAATTTGATAGCTCCTATCTAAAGGTGATCCTAAACATGGCTATAAATTTTCAAAACATTTCTCCAATAAATGTGGACTGCAGGGTGTGCCGATGGATTCAAATCTGAAACCCAAAATGGCTGATGGAGGGCAATGTTTTTTAACGAATTTCGGAAAAAATTGATGTCTCCCATCTAGAGGTAACCCTGATGATGTATATGAAGCTTGGTGATGATCGGATGGGAGATGTGACCTGTAGGGTGTGCTAACAGCAATTGTTGACAGATCATGAATGCACAGACGCCAATAATAGCAATAGTTGAGCTTATGCAAAATTGCTGTTTCCACCAGAGTTTGTCAGAAGTAAAATCAGATGTCCAACTCTTCTAACTGTAAACTAAATTTCAAACACTGTCACTATGGTTGTATTACCTGCATAGTAGTCATTCCGTTTTGAACAACAACCCCATTGATGGTCGTTTCTGGTAATCCAGATTTTATCATGCTAATCACAGGTTTTTCAACTAAGCCTTCTGAGACTTGGAGTACAGGCATTATCACTTCAGCTGGTTCCCCATTAACATCAGTAGTCGCTCCTTTGGCAGCTTCAATCTTCAACTCCTATGACAACAAATTAATAAAAAAAATAGTGAATATTTGTCATATTTCTTTCTTTACAATGTTTCTTACATATTGACACAAAATGCCAAGATTATGGAATCAAAACCACATTTCTTATTTAAAAAAAATAAACCTGCTATTCCAATGTATTATATTCATTACAAGAAGCTGTGTGTGATATAGTGGTTATCTACTATGAGGTGGGGGACATGTATTTTTGAGACAACGGGATCGACCCTTTTTATTTTTCGGGAATTGGGATCGTCAGATTTAATTTTCCGGGAATCGGGAACAGAATTCCACCGGGACCCGGGAAAGGTTGAAATTATTTTCCGGGACCCGGGAAATTATCCCCAATTAATCGGGATTTCCATTTTTATTCACCTAATTATGAACTGATTTCCCCAAAAATGCACACACCCGACCGGTATTCCAGCAATGAAAGATGAGTCGGGCATGTTTTGTTCCGTTCCATGTGTTTTGGTGATATTCCACGATTTGGATTTTCCCAAGTTAGTCCTGTATGAATCACTGAAATAAATGGTTTCCCATAGGCGACAGTGTTAATGTTTCGGCCAAATTCACTGAATTGAAGCCTGCAGGCCAAACCAGTGATGTTTACCTAGCTAGATTGACACCAGTTGATCACGAAAATGCATGAAAAATCATAGGTCATTTGTTTACTTTTTTAAATAAATCCCCAAGTGTACGACAGGGCTATCACACAGCCAAATTTGATCTGGAAAAACCCAGACCTACAGCAGCTAGTTAAATAAATTTCCCGCTCACAAAAATCCATTCCCCCATTCATTCACCAGTTTAAATTATTTAGATATGACGTCATCCTTTAATAACGTGTCGCATGTATCAGGTGAAGGTCATTCTTCAGTTACCTTCACCTTTAGCATTCCACGGTGTACTCGCTCCCCGACTCTAGAACACATTTAGCTCCCTGATTTCTGTAAGTTCTCTGTAGGGAGTATTCAGCTGTTGTCTATACCGTGCATCTGTAACAACTACCAACAAAGTCTGCTGGTATCCAGTAAATTTTAAAGTCATTTATCAGGCCTTATCATTCCCCCCAATTCAAGCCGATTACCGGTGTCCCCAAATTACGACAAAGTCCCCAAAATAAGAGTTTGTTTTATTGTTTTATCGATGTTTTTGACAGACTAAACACATTTTTTTTTTCGATCGGAAACGGAAATCAAAATCGGAACATTGTAAAACGCGGAATGCGAGTTCTAATTTAATAGTGAATTACCCCCCTTTGAAATTATCACACTCTTCTGTCTGGGAAAGATACGAATGTTTCAGCTTGGTTAGCGTGGACTAGATACTGGCTCTATGACGCCCCGGCGCTCTGCTCTGTTCGCCGCCATGACGGCGTGCATAGTGTAACGACGTAGCCTCATCGAGCCAGTGTCTAGTCCAGAGTTCGCGAGGGAGGCCTCGAACAAGTGGCAAGTCTCACAATAAAACGAGCGGTACATACTCTTCCAAACGGAAACGAAAAGAGGAAGACAGTCAAACTGCGCCCATAACATCCTTATTTACAAACATTGCCGCTGGCGAAACTGACAAAACGAAGGAAACTGAAAGTGAAAATTTCACTGAAACCGAAAGTGAGCCGACTGTCACAGTCATTTTGTTCACTCTGTTCAATAAGGGGTTATTTAGCAAATTAGTGTTTGGTTAATAACCATCATCCCAAAAGCCATATATATTATTAAATACATGATTTCATCATCAACTTCATTCTTGATAAGTTGATTAAATTTAATTTTTAATCAATTCATTTATTTATATTTTCATCAGTTTGTGACTTTGTCACAATATACATAAGTTAGCACATAAGTTCACATAATTTTGAACACATTCAGCAACAAGAATTAGATACTAAAATTATATTTATTAAATAATTGACTTAATAATATATTAGAATTATGCACAAGAATAAAGTCAAAAAGTGTTTTGGGATGATGAGTTTGATATCCAATTCTGTAAATGGTACTGTATGAAACAATTTTCTGGATGTGATCTTGTATATTGCTCTGAAAATGTGAAATGGACTAGAAATGAAAGATTCAATTCAATACAATTAGGTTGAAATAGATACTTATTATAGTCTGAGAAGCCAGGAAATGGCGTTTCGTTGTCTTGAAATCTCAAATTTTCGCAAACCTGCCGGAACCATGGTCCGGCAGGTTTGTTCGGTGTCCCCAAATTAGACTAATGGAAAGGCCTGCATTTATTTACACGAGTTTTACCACTTGGTCAATCTAAGCTGTTGTATCTGGTGACTTGTGTACATCTGTGTTGTCTCCTATTTCTCAGTTGGTTTGTGACTTGGTTTTTCATACTAACATTCCAGTTATGCATGGGGCACAATCTCAAATCACAAACCGTCTTAGATATATTGAGACCACATGAATTTGCATACATCACCTGACACCTGGACATTTAGGGACTACCTGATTTGCGGTATTCAGTGTAGATCAGTGTAAAGAGTGATCTGTTGATTCTGTTCAAAGGATTTGCATATAGGTTCGCATTTTATGTCATGTAAAATTATGTAATTGACCAGACAGTAGCCAGTAAATCATAAGATAGCATAAAAATACAATATATGTACATTGATCTACATTACTTGTGAATATTGTATGTTTTGTCGATACTCTATATTATATTTTAATTCCTGGGAACTGGCTTTTTTTTTTACTGGGAACTGGGATTTGCTTGTAATTCCTGGAAACTGGGAAATGGCATTTTTTTTTCCTGTGAACTGGGATTTGCCGATTTCCTGGGAATCTGGGATTGGACCCCCCCCCCCCCACATTATATATTTTGAGAACTACGTATGTGTGTATATACTTTATAGAATCGAAAACGGCTGCACCGATCGAGACCAAACTTCCCATTAAAGGGCAAAAACCCACGGGAATGGTCGTCACAGCATTTTGGAGAAGCTCCGAGCACCCATTCTCCACTCTCAGTCACAAAAACGGCACTGTGGAGTTAATCGCGTTGATAGTTAAAGAGCGTTCGTATCCACAGTGTCATTGATAAAGAGCGTGTGCGTGTAATGTGATTCTTACATCTGGGTCATGTAGTGTAAGACTGTATCCAGACATGAGCGTGTTGTGTGATTCTTACGTACTTAGGGTTTCCTAAGAACGGGGGAGATTTTCATCGGGTCAGTTTTTCAGCCCGAGGTGATCTTCACCTTGAAACGGGTACCCACAAATGATATATATGTGTGTGTCCTTTATAGACTCAAACCGATTGAGCTCAAACTTGCTACCTACGGGAAGTGTCATGGACGGGTTAAATTGTGACCCCGATCTGACCTTGACCTTGAAAATGATCAATTCAAGGTCAAATCAATTAAAATTGAAAAAAAAAATTTAAATTAAAAATATTAATTAAAAAAATTAAAAATTGTCATGTTTCTGACGATTGCCACCAGTGGCGGGCTAATCTGTTAGTCTACTATATATTTTGAGACTTCCATATATGTGTGTGTATATCCTTTATAGACTCTAAAACGGCTAGACCGATTGAGCCCAAACTTGCTATTTAAGGGTAAAAAGCCACGAGAAGTGCCATCGCACCACTTCTGAGAACTAGAGATGGGCGGTTAACCGTGGAATCAGTTCGGTTTCGGTTGTCGGGAAAAACCGGAAATGACAACCGTGGTAAGTTGGGAAAACCCGTTGTTTCGGTTGTCACAACTTCCTGTAATCATGGCAGAACACGACGAACAAACGAGTCCTGTGTGGAAATATTTTTCAAAGAAAGATAAGAAATCTAAGTGTGCCGCCTGTAATATATGCAGAAAGGAGTTCGCATGGTGAAATCGCGCGACGAATTAATTACGTTGCTTCCGTGTACACCTATTTTCGCCGTAGTAAACACAACACAAGTCAGTTTATTTCTCATGTTATTTTAATCATTAAGGCCGTACAAATACTCTGAAAGGTGAATTTGATAACGAGGATACGATATCAAAAGGTATCAATGATTGTTACCCCGCATTCCCTATTAGTTTTTATCACTGTTTGGATGTTAAATCGTCAAATATATTTGTGCGCCGTTGATTAAAAATGTTATGCCGGAATCGGAGCCGGAATGAATTATACCGTTTGTCGGTAAACTGTTGAGAAATAGCACTCATTCAGGTGGCTTGTATTGGATGCATGTATACTGTATAGTGTGTACAATATTATGTTCCCTAAATATGGTAATAGGCATATAGCCAGATAATGTGATTGAGAGATTCTAGTCATGTTTTATTTTCATTTTGTTGTTTATTTCCAATTTTATTTTTCAAATCATAACTATACACATATATCTAGTCACACACATTAGTTTTATGCCAATATAAATGATCATTATATTATTTCACACTTATGATCATATGATGCTGAATTGCAGTCATACACAATACACAGACTCACTTGCATTCTAGCACTACCACTCGACATGGACATTAACAATATACATGTAATAGTAACAATATGATACATAATTTAATATTATAAAAGGACATGTACCTCACAAGTTATGGTGATACAATTGGTGTGTTTTCTTTGTAATATGATGAAGCATAATTAGATTTTGTTCACATTAGTAATTTTTATTAATAAAAACCGAAACCGAAACCGAGACTCAACTCTTTTTCCACAACCGAAACCGAGGCAAAATTTCACAACCGCCCATCGCTACTGAGAACATCCGAGCACTCCTTCACCCTTCGCCCTGCCACCGTCGTTGGAATTGATGGGTTAATCGCGTGATAATTAATGAGCGTTTGTATACGAGGCGTCGCTATTAAAGAGCGTTCATCTATAACCTTGGTTTGCACGAAATCAATTTCCTAACACAATATTATTAAGTTGAAAAATTGTTAACAAGTGCAAATGTATTACTCGGGATATTACAATCCTATTTCACAAGATTGAAATACTGCTTCCGTCAGTTGTACCCAGACGACGATTGTCATATTGTCTAAATAAATATAATAACTACAAACTTAACACGGCCGAAACTCAAAAGTAAGTCACCTAATTTCGTGATACCGTTATTTAGAGTCCGGCCACGTGGCACTCGCCCTTAAACCATAGAATAAACCGCATCTGTATGCAATATATTCTTTGCTATAAATAAACGATGAGCGTCTTTTGTCATATACAAATGTGCATAGATCTATTATTTTGCCTTTTTTGTCGGCAAATCTTCTGAGACGCCATTGTAATGATTGTTTTATCGACTGTTTGAAATTATGGAAACAAAATTTCGTTAAAACCAAACGAATCATCCGAACTGATAAAGCCGATATTAAAACTATATTAAAACGCTATAACACCACGAGTCCACCCGTGTAGTCTTTGTGTCAATTGCACACTAATCAATAATAACCAAAGGAAATAATGTTTTTTTTGTACAATATAAAAACAAAACTGTCTTTTGTATAATACAAAAAACAGTCAACTCTTAGCTTCGGTTTTGGGAGTTGTCCTCCAGATAGCGAACTAGGGAAAAAAGTGAGAGAATGCTATCTGGCTTAGAGTTAAATGGACATTTCGCGACCTGATTTCCATTCTGTCCTAAGTGACATGCTGGTACGAAACGTCCATATGGGTATCGTTTGAATCGGCATCAAATTCCGCGTCTAGCGGTACCGGCCCCTAAGCGGTATCTGTTTTATTAGCTATTCTTTTCTGTCCGTTCTGCATAAAAACACTATTTCTTAGAACCATTACTTATAAAGCCAGTTATATCCTGTCATTTAAAAACAAAGATGAATTCTATCTTGAGTTTCAGACACAACAGATACTTATTCAGATCGATGTTGTTCTATGTGCAGTTCGGCTTTACGAACTGTCACTTACTACAGGATGGAACTGAAAATTTTTGCTAAATTCTCTCACATCGAACAGGTTGCAACTCAAGTTGCGATCGAACAGAGAAAATTTTTCCCGCGAAAAGAAACACACGTAGTCGAGGAGATATTGGTCGACCTCTGCACCCCAGGACTCAACTTCACCCCACTAATTTTTTTTCTTAATGTCTCCTCTAATTTTGTTCGATTGTTAACAAGAACAAAAAGTGGCCACAGAGACTCCAGACAAGATGGCGTCCATTTTTTTTTTGCACCAGGTCCCTGGTCGTAAAGATTATATCAAATGCGGTCTTGTTTTCTGCTTGATTCGTTATGCCAATATATAACCCTTACAAATTAGCCAAAAGTCCGACACCATAATCTAATATGGCGGCCAAGATGGCCGCCGAAATGTGAAAATATGCTATTTTTCTGACATTACACCACTTTCTGTTTGTCTCTATGGGAATATATTGGCATCTTGGCGTGAATTTATACATTTATCGTATAGAAGAATCATTGACGAACACAATGGGATCATAATATATATTAATTGTGGGATATTTTTGTCCGATATCACGTGTTCCCAAATGCCGATATAATAGGTCAAAGCCGAATCGACGCTAATAACGCGATGTAATGTTTCGAATCAATGAAAGTTATTGCTATCATAACAACACCCATGCATATATGTGCAGAAGATAATCGAGCTATGATTCCTCTTATACCTGAGTTCAGGAATATTCACCCAAATCCAAGATGGTGACCAAAATGGCCACCAGAAATAGAAAAATTGCCGAAAATCACTGATTTTAACATCAGTGATCGTTATTGTCACGACAACTCCACACCTGCTTATTATTGTGCATTTGGGAACACTTAGAACTGCCATTGTACCAAGTTTCCAAAATGGCACCACAATGCCCTCATATTCACATCATTGGGCATTATTTTCGAGACAACTGCACACATGCGGACAGTTGATTTGGAAATACTGAGGTGAAGTAATTACCTTGCATCTCATACAATAAATTGTTTTCCAAATCGAAGATGGCGGCCAAAATGGAGACCGAAATTTTAAATCAAGCTCACATTCCTTTACTTTCTTACGATGGTCGTTATTGTTACGCGAATTATGCCCACAATTACATGTTCATATGGAACATTGATATGACGTATTCATTTGAGTTTGGCAAACTCTCACAGTTAAGATGGTGGCCAAACTGCCGGCCAGAAATTGGGCGCCATTTTAGATCTGGGGAACTTTTATTTGGATATGATATAATATAATGAAAGTACTAACACCTAAGTGTTCCAAACTCACAATAGTTAACAGGTGTGGAATTGTCGTGACAATGACGCTCACTGATGTTAAAATCAGCAATTTTTGGCGATTTTTCTATTTCTGGTGGTCATTTTGGCCGCCGTCTTGGATTTGGATAAATATTCCACAACTCAGGTATAAGAGGAATCCTAGCTCGAGTATCTCCTGCACATATATATGCATGGGTATTGTTATGATAGCAATAACTTTCATTGATTCGAAACATTACATCGCGTTATTCGTGTTGGTTCGGCTTTGACCTATTATACCGGCATTGGGAAACGTGTTATTGGACAAAACTATCCCGCTATGAATATTATGATCCCATTGTGTTCGTCAATGACTCTTCTATACGATAAATGTATAAATTCACGCCAAGATGCCAATATTTTCCCATAGAGACAAACGAAAGGTGGTAAAATGTAAGAAAAATAGCATATATGCACATTTCGGCGGCCATCTTGGATTCTGGTGTTGGACTTTTGGCTAATTTGTGAGGGTTGTATATTAGCATAACGAATCGAGCGGAAAACAAGACCGCTTGTTATATCATCTTTACTATAACGGCGATCAAAGAGACCTGATGCATATAAACAAAATGGCCGCCACGATGGACGCCATCTTGTCTGGAGTCTCTGCGGCCACTTTTTCTTCTTGTTAACAACCGAAACAAATTAGAGGAGACACTGAGAAAGAAAATTAGTGGGGTGAAGTTGAGTCCTGGTGGGGGTGCAGATGTCGACCAATATCTCCTGGACTAATATATACGCGTCAAATTCGCAATGTAACATTAACGAAGAGTACATTCCATGAAGCCATATCAACATTACGTATGCAATATATCACCAAGAGTCGCGTGCTTTCCATACAACACCAATTCAAAATGCTTATTTCTATGTCGATGTGCTGGCTAACTGTTCCAAAGAGCGCACATATCACACTCTGCTCACATTGTAATCTCTAATTCTATCATGTTATACGGTAAATTGAGACTAAATATTTCTTCATGTTGTCCCAAGTGCGTATTATCTCTTTTATAATCACCACTTGGAACAGACCGGTCCTGAAAAAAATTCCGTTTCCATAGTGTCCCACGAAAAATATTCTTCTAAGACTGAGTCCATATTGTGCTAAATGCGAAAAATCGCACCCCACCTCCCGAATCTTGTCGAAATATCATATAAGAAAGAGCATCTCCTTATCGAAGTTGATGGTTATTGGCAGAATGAATACTGATTTCTCGGCAGATACCAGGATATCCACCATAAGTCTAATAACAACCAATTGCCAGAACTTTGAAATTTAAAAATCGATTTACTCGGAAACACAAAAAATGCACTTAGGACAGAGGTTATACAGGAGGTCATGAAATATGATAAAATGTACCATAGAATTTTCGTACCATTTTTAACTCAAGGGAGTTAACCCTTCCTAGTTAAATTGGGAATATACCATATAGTTCAGTGGGCAAGATAACTTTGACGGAAATATCTCCTAATAGCCCGGACGAAGTCAGGCACATCAGCTAGTTAATTAATAAATGTCCTTTTATTGTTCCTCATGCAAAAAGTGTAAAGGGCAAGAACTGCAGGACTACAACTTTTTTCAAGGCTGGTCGGCAACTGGAATTTATGACAGCAAAGGATCTATGTGTAATGTATTTACCTTGATAGTTTCTGCTGTTTCTCTCAAAGGTGCTAGATTAACTCCATTCACAATTTGAACATTATCTTTTATAGAGGAAGATGTTTCTTTTGTAACGACTATAGCTCTCTCGGTCATATGAGGAAACATATGCCAGTGATCACCAACAAAGAAGGTGTTAGGCATGTAAGCCAATCTCTCAGAATATTGTTCGGCAAGTTCGAGAGGCGAGGTCATTCGATCTGTGATTATGTAATCCATAAAGGAAGCGCCACTTGTTCCTGGGTAACCCAGCCACATCACCTGTTGTAAAAAGGAGACACCATAAATTTTCTTAAACCCTTTCTTATACCAAGGATTCCTACTAAATGGAGGGAAATGTTCCTAAGAGAACTACTAATCAATGAGTATTTAGTAAAGAAATGGTTTACAGAAGAATGGTTTTTATCACACATTGTATACAAAACAACTGACTTTTTTAACCCTTTACCCAACAAAACGGCCAAATAAAGCTTCAACAGCCTAAAATATCTTCGGTCTGTCTCAATAGAACCATACAAATATGGATATCATTGGAACCGGCTCCTTGACCACATTGTGATAGTTACAGTTATGCCCTGTGCCAATGCATTCTCTTATATATGCGAGTCGACCATAGGTCGCCTCGCATATATAAGAGAATGCAGTGGCATTTTTTAAAAACTTTTTACCATTTTTTCTTACATTCTTTAACAATTTTATAATTTTTAATGTGTTAAGCCAATGCATTCTCTTATATATGCGAGGCGACCTATGGTCGACTCGCATATATAAGAGAATGCATTGGCACAGGGCCGTTCTGTTGGGTAAAGGGTTAAGGAGCTAAAACTGAGCTTGCACAAGAATACTGGTGTTACTCTTCATTTTCAACCATCCATTCAGAGTTGTTATGGAAATTTAAGAATACAGGCAGTGACCATGTGATTGGTTTGCCCTCAAAGGTTTCTGTGTATAATGATCTTAAAATAGCAGTTATCTAAGCTATTGCAGTGCTCTTGTGGTGAGGGATTATTATATATTATTATTAAACAATAGGCCTCAGCTCCCAATGTAAAATATTTGGAGTTTGGAATAACATTTTTGATGTGCCATCAGTAATTAAAGATGGATTATCTCTTTAAATAACAAATTTTAAATAGTTGCGTGGGTATAAAATAATAGATATGAACTGAAGACCTATGTCCGGAAAAGCTTCTATCAATTAATATTGATTATATTTCGAATATTAAATCGGGCCCATTTATGTTACTATTTTTAGAACCGACCATTCGGATGAGACCGTATTGCGATATAGAGCACTGGGCTGTTCCTACGGCTACGCAACGAATGTCAAATGTCACAGATTGGTTGTTTGTACTGTTTTGTTCCACAGATATAAGCGATAATGAGTATAATTGACGTTTATTTGTGACAAAATTGCACAATATAATTTCTGGTCTCTTTTAACAGTAACCAATATTGTTCGTTAGCTGAACAAACACACCTTTTTAGACCAGAAAATATTCGAAATAAAATTAATATTAATCGATAGAAGCATTTCCGGACAGGAGTCTTCGATTCAGATCTAATATTTTATACCCCGGTAACTATATAATACATGTTTACAAAGAGATAATCCACCTTTAACAATTATACAACCTGCACTAATGAGATAAACAATATTATGCAAAAAAAATTAAATGAAGACCGCTATCTTAGGAAAATCATATTTGCAATGCAATTTCAAGAGATCCGTATTTTAAATTTGAGCTAGTGTATATGTACATAGCACACAACTTACTTGGATCGGTGCAGGCCTTAAGGCGAATATTTCATTTCTTGCACCCTTGGTATAACCATTCATATTGACCAGAATGTGAATTCCATCGTCATGGATACGGTCTGCAGCTTTTCCATTGCATGGAATCTACAAAGATCCAAATGAGAACATGTAGCAAACTCAATATATTGAAAAACATTGATGAATGAAGCAGGTAAGTTCAACGATATTCCAATGAAAATGGACATTCAGTAGATCATGCCATGAATCTCTGCTCTGGCTAATGCCCGTAGAGATCATGTTCCACCAGTACAAAACATGGGAACTTTTTGCAGTTTTGACAGTGAACCTTATAAAGTTAAAAAAAATTACGCGGGGAATATATTTCTTATTTATTACCTGTTCTTTAATACTGTACTTCCTTGAATGTAAACGTCCAAACTCAAAATTGCATGATTTAAGTGACTTTGTGAGCGATTTTGCTTTCCGTCGCTTACAATTATGGAATTTTGCCTGAGTAATGAATTCAATCACAATCGGCTCACAAAAGTCACAGAAAAGTATGAAATCTCAAGCTGGGACCACCCCCTAATGTGAAGTAGATTATTGAAGAACAAATTAATATTACAAAGAAACATATTCCCTGCCTTGTTTGTTCAATGTTACAATGTTCCCTGTCAGAAAGGGTCAGCACATCAAAAAGTTCCCAGGTTTTGTAGCGGATGAATATGATCTCTACGGGCGTTAGCCAGAGTAGAGATTCATGGCATGATCTAGACATTCAGTAGAGCAGTCATGTTGATTATCATAATTTTTAAGTGGCAAATATAATCAGCTATAATCATAACAAATGAATTGGCAATCAATGATATATGGGCAATTTCATTGCATAATTCAAAATGACCCAAAACAAAATAATCTAAAGATAATGGCCTGATTTGTTTAAAGATTATTCTAAATTTTGGACGATAACATTGACTTGTAACAAATCTTTGACAAACACTATATACGTCAGTATAACAATTTTAGTGGATTAGCATAAGACTATAATTAGTAGTCTATTTTAGTGTCAATGGGACAGGCCAATTATTATTTAAAATGGGACAGTGCAGATATGTTGAATTTGGTGAAATCTTTACCAACCGACCTGAGATAAATCAATGAAATGTTCCGCTTCTCTGCTGATTTTTGCTCTGAATGTTGTACCATCATCTGGACTTAGAGAATAACAAAAGATCTGAAAAAGATATGGTTTAGAAATTATAAATATGAGGAACTTTGGTTGGAATGAAGTGAAAGATTACCACATGAACAAGTAAGGGATTTTTTTAAAATAGAAATGCAAATATGAAGCAATATTTTGTTACATAACGTATGTGATTCTTAGTATACAATGTGAGATTCTCTCAACAGTGTATGTGGAGACCACTAATAAGTTAATCATTGCCTTTTTTGAGACTGAAAACATGAAGCATCGCCCTCAATAACACAACACGCATTGCTTTAATGCAGGGTTTCCGCTATACCGGCAGGGGGTCCCCTTGATGGCCCCGTTCCCCTCGCCAAGTTTTCCCCTCCTGCCATACCCCAGGACATACTGCATGTCTATAAAGGTATAAAGATGTTTAAAACTTCTGAATTTTGTTGGAATAGTACTAAGGAATTTTAAAAGGTGAATTTATTTTATATCTTGTGAGTGTACACACTCTAAATGCGTTGTTAAATTGAAACAGGAAGTGATCGGAACTGACATCGCTAGAAGCTATGCCTTTGAGGCTCGTTAGTTGCGTTGCGGTTAGTACCCGGTTATGTTATGCAAACGAGCAGTATTTTAATCGTACCTGTCATGTTTTATACCGCAAAATATACTGTTCCTTTGTAATAGAGCGATTCTATTGGCCGATATAACGAAAGTAGTTCAACCAGTGCTAAAAGTAAAACGGGCTACTTTTACCTGGATTTTTCCCCTTGACGGCTACCGGCCACATTCCCCTACCCCCTAGCGGAAACCCTGTTTAATGCTTTCTTTACTAAATGGTTTACTAAATTGATTACAAGATCAGAGGGATTTATATTAATAGTAGTTGGTGGGAACTGTTCAGATAATAAGTTCAACAAAACGACTGTTTGTTGAACTTATTATATGAACATTTCCTAAAGGGAATTACTTTTCAATGAGTATTTAATATAGAAAGGGTTAAATGTTAACATACAGCAAGCTGTCTTCAAGTCACGAGTTAATAATATTCTCTTGTGGAAAATGTTACATGCAATATCATATGATGCTAATGTTCATGTTCCTTATAGAAATACCACAGTTGGCATGCATTTACTTTAACAAGGATACCAGTTTAGTATATGCCTTCACTGACACTGAGAATCTATATATAGAGCCCAGAAACCCAGAAGGCAAATTCTTATGTATTAAAATGAACTCTCTATAATGAGGAACAATCAGTAACACAGAAAGTAAACTTGATTCACGTTGAATCAAAAGTTTACCAGTGTTCATAGATTTAGTAGTTTAGTATATGCCTTCACTGACACTGAGAATCTATATATAGAGCCCAGAAACTCAGAAGGCAAATTCTTATGTATTAAAATGAACTCTTTATAATGAGGAACAATCAGTAACACAGAAAGTACATGTAAACTTGATTCACATTGAATCAAAAGTTTACCAGTGTTCATAGATTTCAGTTGAAAACACAAGAAATATCAAGCATTTTCTGTGGAGACCATGATTTTATGTCTGCCTTCAGTGACACCAAGTATCCACATTATGGAAACCCAGCAACGCCTCAGAAGGCAACATCTAGTGTTTAAATATAAATGTCTCACTTTCAGAATCATATTTTATTTTTATGATTGAGTTTTTATGACTCAATCATATCTTAGCTAGCATAGAATGACGGAGTGTTAATTCCTATTGCAGTGGTGGAATTAGTAGCCTGATCTTGGAAAATCTACCAATCTGTTTTGGGCATATTGAGTTTTGATTGTCAAGAGAGATTGTTAATGGATTTTAGTGGAAAATACGAGAAATATCAAGCATTTTCTGTGGAGACCATGATTTTATTTCTGCCATCAATGACACCAAGTATCCATGTTAAGGAAACCCAGCAACGCCTCAGAAGGCAATGTCTAAAATTGTCTTAAATATTAATGTCCGACATTCAGAAACAGTGTTAACAGTTTTGGGCACAGTGACTTTTATCGCAAAAAGAAACTGTTAATGGATTTTAGTGGATAATGCAAGAAACATCAAGCATTTTCTGTGGAGGCCATGATTTTATTTCTGCATTCAATGACACCAAGTATCCATGTTAAGGAAACCCAGCAACGCCTCAGAAGGCAAAGTCTAGTTACTTAAATACTAATATTTCACTTTGAGAACAATATACATGTAGCTTTCTTGACTCAATCATATCTTAGGTGATACAGAATGAATATTAATTCCCATTGAACTGGTGTAATTAATATCTGCGGAATACATTAGTGGCGTGATCTAGGCATATGTAGCAATCTGTTAATAGTTTTGGGCAAAATGACTTTCGAAAAGGGACTTTTCAAGGATTTTAGTAGAAAATACGAGAAACATCAAGCATTTGCTGTGGAGGCCATGATTTTATTTCTACATTCAATGACACCAAGTATCCATGTTAAGGAAACCCAGCAACGCCTCAGAAGGCAACATCTGGTGTCTTAAATATAAATGTCCGACATTCAGAAACATAGTGTTAACAGTTTTGGGCACAGTGACTTTTATTGAAAAAAGAAATTGTTCATGGATTTTAGTGGATAATGCAAGAAACATCAAGCATTTTCTGTGGAGACCATGATTTTATTTATGCCTTCAATGACACCAAGTATCCATGTTAAGGAAACCTAGCAACGCCTCAGAAGGCAACATCTAGTGTCTTAAATATAAATGTCCGACATTCAGAAACAGTGTTAACAGTTTTGGGTACAGTGACTTTTATTGTCAAAAGAAACTGTTCATGGATTTTAGTGGATAATGCAAGAAACATCAAGCATTTTCTGTGGAGACCATGATTTTATTTCTGCCTTCAATGACACCAAGTATCCATGTTAAGGAAACCCAGCAATGCCTCAGAAGGCAATGTCTAAAATTGTCTTAAATATTAATGTCCGACATTCAGAAACAGTGTTAACAGTTTTGGGCACAGTGACTATTGATTGTCAAAAGAAACTGTTCATGGATTTTAGTGGATAATGCAAGAAGAGTCAAGCATTTTCTGTGGAGGCCATGATTTTATTTATGCCTTCAATGACACCAAGTATCCATGTTAAGGTTACACTGGTGTAAATACTATAGGCAGCTCCCCCTGCGGTTGCGGGAGGAGTATAGAGTTTCACAGTTAAAACACTCTGGGCTGTGATTGGTTGCATGAATTAAATGTAAACTGTTGACAAAAATTCAAGGAATCATTCTCCCACAAACTTCATTTGCCAAGAGGCCCATTCATTAAAGGTGAAGTCTGTTGTGGCTGTTTAGAAATTTTAAGTGTGATTGAAAAAATGACAATATTTTTTTAGTGCGGAACTGACCCTAGTCATGAAAAAACGAAAATTTGAAGTGGATTCCCTGCTAGACGGTGTTGATTTTTTTATTGGGAAAGTTTCCACAGATGTCAAGCTCACATAATCCGAAGGCAGTTTGAACAGTTTCCATTTGACCTCTGATGCAGATCAACAAACGTTAACATTGAAGCCTATGGGAAATATTTACACCAGTGTAACCTAAAGGGAAAAAATAGCTTTTTATCATTTTTGATTCCTGGGAGTCACTTTAAAGCTTTTTAATGCATTTTACAGAGCCTGGTCTTTCAGTCCAATGAATATCTCATGCTTGGTGTGGCTATTCTTGCTGCTGATGTCTTCTTTCACTTACATCAGCCAAAAAAATAGTAAGATTTTTCATAAAAAATGCCAATTTTTCAAGGTATTTTCAAAAAAATTCAAGGTGGTAATAGTCACATGATAATGCAAATGACCCATAACATGAGCATGTCAACGACACATATATCAATTGTTATAAGAACCTAATCTAACAAGTATTTTGGATTTTATAGCCAGTGATATACAGATATATATCATAAAAGTGTGTCATTTCCACTGGTGGGTATGGTCATTTGAAGGTTAATAGCACTAAAACTTGGACACATTTAAGAAAATGCTTCAGCAATTCAAAGAGAGCATATCTTTATTCAACTAATTCAATATACACCCACATCCAGTTATCTTGGATCACCCTTGCAGACCTGAAAATGTCATATTTTATTCTTCAATGTGCTGATAAAGTCATGCGCTTGATGCTCAGCTGATCAGATCTGGACTCAATGACCTCACATCACCAGAAGTTCTCTCATGGAAAGAATATTGTACAGTCTTCCATAGCTGATCCAAGTTTGCAACACCAGACCCCTAAAACTGAGTGAAAATGGGGCCTGAACATGACTGGTGGTGGAAAATTGTGCCTTTTTGATGAATAATTTGTTAAAGGGGGTGGGGTTAAATTGTGTGTGATAAATAAAGAACCATAGGGGTGATATTGTTTTTGAACACATTTTTTCCATTGATGGGCAATTCTGAAGAAATGTAGGGAGTTACAATTATTCCGCGAAAAAGCGGGCTATCGCTTTAGGTTACACTGGTGTAAATACTATAGGCAGCTCCCCCTGCGGTTGCGGGAGGAGTATAGAGTTTCACAGTTAAAACACTCTGGGCTGTGATTGGTTGCATGAATTAAATGTAAACTGTTGACAAAAATTCAAGGAATCATTCTCCCACAAACTTCATTTGCCAAGAGGCCCATTCATTAAAGGTGAAGTCTGTTGTGGCTGTTTAGAAATTTTAAGTGTGATTGAAAAAATGACAATATTTTTTTAGTGCGGAACTGACCCTAGTCATGAAAAAACGAAAATTTGAAGTGGATTCCCTGCTAGACGGTGTTGATTTTTTTATTGGGAAAGTTTCCACAGATGTCAAGCTCACATAATCCGAAGGCAGTTTGAACAGTTTCCATTTGACCTCTGATGCAGATCAACAAACGTTAACATTGAAGCCTATGGGAAATATTTACACCAGTGTAACCTAAAGGGAAAAAATAGCTTTTTATCATTTTTGATTCCTGGGAGTCACTTTAAAGCTTTTTAATGCATTTTACAGAGCCTGGTCTTTCAGTCCAATGAATATCTCATGCTTGGTGTGGCTATTCTTGCTGCTGATGTCTTCTTTCACTTACATCAGCCAAAAAAATAGTAAGATTTTTCATAAAAAATGCCAATTTTTCAAGGTATTTTCAAAAAAATTCAAGGTGGTAATAGTCACATGATAATGCAAATGACCCATAACATGAGCATGTCAACGACACATATATCAATTGTTATAAGAACCTAATCTAACAAGTATTTTGGATTTTATAGCCAGTGATATACAGATATATATCATAAAAGTGTGTCATTTCCACTGGTGGGTATGGTCATTTGAAGGTTAATAGCACTAAAACTTGGACACATTTAAGAAAATGCTTCAGCAATTCAAAGAGAGCATATCTTTATTCAACTAATTCAATATACACCCACATCCAGTTATCTTGGATCACCCTTGCAGACCTGAAAATGTCATATTTTATTCTTCAATGTGCTGATAAAGTCATGCGCTTGATGCTCAGCTGATCAGATCTGGACTCAATGACCTCACATCACCAGAAGTTCTCTCATGGAAAGAATATTGTACAGTCTTCCATAGCTGATCCAAGTTTGCAACACCAGACCCCTAAAACTGAGTGAAAATGGGGCCTGAACATGACTGGTGGTGGAAAATTGTGCCTTTTTGATGAATAATTTGTTAAAGGGGGTGGGGTTAAATTGTGTGTGATAAATAAAGAACCATAGGGGTGATATTGTTTTTGAACACATTTTTTCCATTGATGGGCAATTCTGAAGAAATGTAGGGAGTTACAATTATTCCGCGAAAAAGCGGGCTATCGCTTTAGGTTACACTGGTGTAAATACTATAGGCAGCTCCCCCTGCGGTTGCGGGAGGAGTATAGAGTTTCACAGTTAAAACACTCTGGGCTGTGATTGGTTGCATGAATTAAATGTAAACTGTTGACAAAAATTCAAGGAATCATTCTCCCACAAACTTCATTTGCCAAGAGGCCCATTCATTAAAGGTGAAGTCTGTTGTGGCTGTTTAGAAATTTTAAGTGTGATTGAAAAAATGACAATATTTTTTTAGTGCGGAACTGACCCTAGTCATGAAAAAACGAAAATTTGAAGTGGATTCCCTGCTAGACGGTGTTGATTTTTTTATTGGGAAAGTTTCCACAGATGTCAAGCTCACATAATCCGAAGGCAGTTTGAACAGTTTCCATTTGACCTCTGATGCAGATCAACAAACGTTAACATTGAAGCCTATGGGAAATATTTACACCAGTGTAACCTAAAGGAAACCCAGCAACGCCTCAGAAGGCAACATCTAGTGTCTTAAATATAAATGTCCGACATTCAGAAACAGTGTTAGCAGTTTTGGGCACAGTGACTTTTATTGTCAAATGAAACTGTTCATGGATTTTAGTGGATAATGCAAGAAACATCAAGCATTTTCTGTGGAGACCATGATTTTATTTCTGCCTTCAATGACACCAAGTATCCATGTTAAGGAAACCCAGCAACGCCTCAGAAGGCAATGTCTAAAATTGTCTTAAATATTAATGTCCGACATTCAGAAACAGTGTTAACAGTTTTGGGCACAGTGACTTTTATTGTCAAATGAAACTGTTCATGGATTTTAGTGGATAATGCAAGAAACATCAAGCATTTTCTGTGGAGACCATGATTTTATTTCTGCCTTCAATGACACCAAGTATCCATGTTAAGGAAACCCAGCAACGCCTCAGAAGGCAATGTCTAAAATTGTCTTAAATATTAATGTCCGACATTCAGAAACAGTGTTAACAGTTTTGGGCACAGTGACTTTTATTGTCAAATGAAACTGTTCATGGATTTTAGTGGATAATGCAAGAAACATCAAGCATTTTCTGTGGAGACCATGATTTTATTTCTGCCTTCAATGACACCAAGTATCCATGTTAAGGAAACCCAGCAACGCCTCAGAAGGCAATGTCTAAAATTGTCTTAAATATTAATGTCCGACATTCAGAAACAGTGTTAACAGTTTTGGGCACAGTGACTTTTATTGTCAAATGAAACTGTTCATGGATTTTAGTGGATAATGCAAGAAACATCAAGCATTTTCTGTGGAGACCATGATTTTATTTCTGCCTTCAATGACACCAAGTATCCATGTTAAGGAAACCCAGCAACGCCTCAGAAGGCAATGTCTAAAATTGTCTTAAATATTAATGTCCGACATTCAGAAACATAGTGTTAGCAGTTTTGGGCACAGTGACTTTTATTATCAAAAGAAATTGTTCATGGATTTTAGTGGATAATGCAAGAAACATCAAGCATTCTCTGTGGAGACCATGATTTTATTTCTGCCTTCAATGACACCAAGTATCCATGTTAAGGAAACACAGCAACGCCTCAGAAGGCAATGTCTAAAATTGTCTTAAATATTAATGTCCGACATTCAGAAACAGTGTTAGCAATTTTGGGCACAGTGACTTTTATTATCAAAAGAAATTGTTCATGGATTTTAGTGGATAATGCAAGAAACATCAAGCATTCTCTGTGGAGACCATGATTTTATTTCTGCCTTCAATGACACCAAGTATCCATGTTAAGGAAACCCAGCAACGCCTCAGAAGGCAATGTCTAAAATTGTCTTAAATATAAATGTCTGACATTCAGAAACATAGTGTTAACAGTTTTGGGCACAGTGACTTTTATTGTCAAAAGAAACTGTTCATGGATTTTAGTGGATGATGCAAGATACATCAAGCATTCTCTGTGGAGACCATGATTTTATTTCTGCCTTCAATGACACCAAGTATCCATGTTAAGGAAACCCAGCAACGCCTCAGAAGGCAATGTCTAAAATTGTCTTAAATATTAATGTCCGACATTCAGAAACAGTGTTAACAGTTTTGGGCACAGTGACTTTTATTGTCAAAAGAAATTGTTCATGGATTTTAGTGGATGATGCAAGATACATCAAGCATTCTCTGTGGAGACCATGATTTTATTTCTGCCTTCAATGACACCAAGTATCCATGTTAAGGAAACCCAGCAACGCCTCAGAAGGCAATGTCTAAAATTGTCTTAAATATTAATGTCCGACATTCAGAAACAGTGTTAACAGTTTTGGGCACAGTGACTTTTATTATCAAAAGAAATTGTTCATGGATTTTAGTGGATAATGCAAGAAACATCAAGCATTCTCTGTGGAGACCATGATTTTATTTCTGCCTTCAATGACACCAAGTATCCATGTTAAGGAAACCAAGCAACGCCTCAGAAGGCAATGTCTAAAATTGTCTTAAATATCAATGTCTGACATTCAGAAACATAATGTTAACAGTTTTGGGCACAGTGACTATTGATTGTCAAAAGAAACTGTTCATGGATTTTAGTGGATAATGCAAGAAGAGTCAAGCATTTTCTGTGGAGGCCATGATTTTATTTATGCCTTCAATGACACCAAGTATCCATGTTAAGGAAATCCAGCAACGCCTCAGAAGGCAATGTCTAAAATTGTCTTAAATATTAATGTCTGACATTCAGAAACAGTGTTAACAGTTTTGGGCAAAGTGACTTTTATTGTCAAATGAAACTGTTCATGGATTTTAGTGGATAATGCAAGAAACATCAAGCATTTTCTGTGGAGACCATGATTTTATTTCTGCCTTCAATGACACCAAGTATCCATGTTAAGGAAACCCAGCAACGCCTCAGAAGGCAATGTCTAAAATTGTCTTAAATATTAATGTCCGACATTCAGAAACAGTGTTAGCAGTTTTGGGCACAGTGACTTTTATTATCAAAAGAAATTGTTCATGGATTTTAGTGGATAATGCAAGAAACATCAAGCATTCTCTGTGGAGACCATGATTTTATTTCTGCCTTCAATGACACCAAGTATCCATGTTAAGGAAACCCAGCAACGCCTCAGAAGGCAATGTCTAAAATTGTCTTAAATATTAATGTCCGACATTCAGAAACAGTGTTAGCAGTTTTGGGCACAGTGACTTTTATTATCAAAAGAAATTGTTCATGGATTTTAGTGGATAATGCAAGAAACATCAAGCATTCTCTGTGGAGACCATGATTTTATTTCTGCCTTCAATGACACCAAGTATCCATGTTAAGGAAACCCAGCAACGCCTCAGAAGGCAATGTCTAAAATTGTCTTAAATATTAATGTCCGACATTCAGAAACAGTGTTAGCAGTTTTGGGCACAGTGACTTTTATTGTCAAAAGAAACTGTTCATGGATTTTAGTGGATGATGCAAGATACACCAAGCATTCTCTGTGGAGACCATGATTTTATTTCTGCCTTCAATGACACCAAGTATCCATGTTAAGGAAACCCAGCAACGCCTCAGAAGGCAATGTCTAAAATTGTCTTAAATATTAATGTCCGACATTCAGAAACAGTGTTAACAGTTTTGGGCACAGTGACTTTTATTATCAAAAGAAATTGTTCATGGATTTTAGTGGATGATGCAAGATACATCAAGCATTCTCTGTGGAGACCATGATTTTATTTCTGCCTTCAATGACACCAAGTATCCATGTTAAGGAAACCCAGCAACGCCTCAGAAGGCAATGTCTAAAATTGTCTTAAATATTAATGTCCGACATTCAGAAACAGTGTTAACAGTTTTGGGCACAGTGACTTTTATTATCAAAAGAAATTGTTCATGGATTTTAGTGGATAATGCAAGAAACATCAAGCATTTTCTGTGGAGACCATGATTTTATTTCTGCCTTCAATGACACCAAGTATCCATGTTAAGGAAACCCAGCAACGCCTCAGAAGGCAATGTCTAAAATTGTCTTAAATATTAATGTCCGACATTCAGAAACAGTGTTAACAGTTTTGGGCACAGTGACTTTTATTATCAAAAGAAATTGTTCATGGATTTTAGTGGATAATGCAAGAAACATCAAGCATTTTCTGTGGAGGCCATGATTTTATTTCTGCCTTCAATGACACCAAGTATCCATGTTAAGGAAACCCAGCAACGCCTCAGAAGGCAACATCTAGTGTCTTAAATATAAATGTCCGACATTCAGAAACAGTGTTAACAGTTTTGGGTACAGTGACTTTTATTGACAAAAGAAACTGTTCATGGATTTTAGTGGAATGACTGAGTGTTAATTCCTATTGCAGTGGTGGAATTAGTAGCCTGATCTTGGAAAATCTACCAATCTGTTTTGGGCATATTGAGTTTTGATTGTCAAGAGAGATTGTTAATGGATTTTAGTGGAAAATACGAGAAATATCAAGCATTTTCTGTGGAGACCATGACTTTATTTCTGCCTTCAATGACACCAAGTATCCACATTATGGAAACCCAGTAACACCTCAGAAGGCAATGTCTAAAATTATCTTAAATATCAATGTCCGAACATTCAGAAACATAGAGTTAATAGTTTTGGGCACAGTGACTTTTATTGTCAAAAGATACTGTTCATGGATTTTAGTGGATAATGCAAGAAACATCAAGCGTTATCTGTGGAGACCATGATTTTATTTCTGCCTTCAATGACACCAAGTATCCATGTTAAGGAAACCCAGCAACGCCTCAGAAGGCAATGTCTAAAATTGTCTTAAATATTAATGTCCGACATTCAGAAACAGTGTTAACAGTTTTGGGCACAGTGACTTTTATTATCAAAAGAAATTGTTCATGGATTTTAGTGGATGATGCAAGATACATCAAGCATTCTCTGTGGAGACCATGATTTTATTTCTGCCTTCAATGACACCAAGTATCCATGTTAAGGAAACCCAGCAACGCCTCAGAAGGCAATGTCTAAAATTGTCTTAAATATTAATGTCCGACATTCAGAAACAGTGTTAACAGTTTTGGGCACAGTGACTTTTATTATCAAAAGAAATTGTTCATGGATTTTAGTGGATAATGCAAGAAACATCAAGCATTTTCTGTGGAGACCATGATTTTATTTCTGCCTTCAATGACACCAAGTATCCATGTTAAGGAAACCCAGCAACGCCTCAGAAGGCAATGTCTAAAATTGTCTTAAATATTAATGTCCGACATTCAGAAACAGTGTTAACAGTTTTGGGCACAGTGACTTTTATTATCAAAAGAAATTGTTCATGGATTTTAGTGGATAATGCAAGAAACATCAAGCATTTTCTGTGGAGGCCATGATTTTATTTCTGCCTTCAATGACACCAAGTATCCATGTTAAGGAAACCCAGCAACGCCTCAGAAGGCAACATCTAGTGTCTTAAATATAAATGTCCGACATTCAGAAACAGTGTTAACAGTTTTGGGTACAGTGACTTTTATTGACAAAAGAAACTGTTCATGGATTTTAGTGGAATGACTGAGTGTTAATTCCTATTGCAGTGGTGGAATTAGTAGCCTGATCTTGGAAAATCTACCAATCTGTTTTGGGCATATTGAGTTTTGATTGTCAAGAGAGATTGTTAATGGATTTTAGTGGAAAATACGAGAAATATCAAGCATTTTCTGTGGAGACCATGACTTTATTTCTGCCTTCAATGACACCAAGTATCCACATTATGGAAACCCAGTAACACCTCAGAAGGCAATGTCTAAAATTATCTTAAATATCAATGTCCGAACATTCAGAAACATAGAGTTAATAGTTTTGGGCACAGTGACTTTTATTGTCAAAAGATACTGTTCATGGATTTTAGTGGATAATGCAAGAAACATCAAGCGTTATCTGTGGAGACCATGATTTTATTTCTGCCTTCAATGACACCAAGTATCCATGTTAAGGAAACCCAGCAACGCCTCAGAAGGCAATGTCTAAAATTGTCTTAAATATTAATGTCCGACATTCAGAAACAGTGTTAACAGTTTTGGGCATAGTGACTTTTATTATCAAAAGAAATTGTTCATGGATTTTAGTGGATAATGCAAGAAACATCAAGCATTTTCTGTGGAGGCCATGATTTTATTTCTGCCTTCAATGACACCAAGTATCCATGTTAAGGAAACCCAGCAACGCCTCAGAAGGCAACATCTAGTGTCTTAAATATAAATGTCCGACATTCAGAAACAGTGTTAACAGTTTTGGGTACAGTGACTTTTATTGACAAAAGAAACTGTTCATGGATTTTAGTGGAATGACTGAGTGTTAATTCCTATTGCAGTGGTGGAATTAGTAGCCTGATCTTGGAAAATCTACCAATCTGTTTTGGGCATATTGAGTTTTGATTGTCAAGAGAGATTGTTAATGGATTTTAGTGGAAAATACGAGAAATATCAAGCATTTTCTGTGGAGACCATGATTTTATTTCTGCCTTCAATGACACCAAGTATCCACATTATGGAAACCCAGTAACGCCTCAGAAGGCAATGTCTAAAATTATCTTAAATATCAATGTCCAAACATTCAGAAACATAGAGTTAATAGTTTTGGGCACAGTGACTTTTATTGTCAAAAGATACTGTTCATGGATTTTAGTGGATAATGCAAGAAACATCAAGCGTTATCTGTGGAGACCATGATTTTATTTCTGCCTTCAATGACACCAAGTATCCATGTTAAGGAAACCCAGCAACGCCTCAGAAGGCAACATCTAGTGTCTTAAATAATAATGTCTGACATTCAGAACCCAATGCAGGTTTTGACTCCATCATAATTAAGGCGATCAGAAGAATTGTGACTTAAAAATCTAGCATTCTATAAACATGAAGCCTATGGATTCATTTCTGCCTCCAAAGTAGCCACTACAAGAAAATCTAGCATTCTATAAACATGAAGCCTATGGATTCATTTCTGCCTCCAAAGTAGCCACTACAAGAAAACTCAGTAACGTCTCCGAAGGCAATGCCCAATGTATTAAATATAAAGGTAATTTCTAGTGTGTTATATTATAAATTATATAAGTTATATTATAAACCAAATTATATGTGATAAAAACAGACTGATTATGCGATGTGATGAAGTGAGGTTGCATATTGGCAGACAGAACTGGGTGCACTTGGTTGAGACAAGCTCTGCTGTACCACAGTTGTACCACAGTATACAAATCTCTGGCCAGTTGATAGTTTTGGGCACACTGAATTATGGGGCAAAATGGTTTTAATAATAGCAGCATCTATGTCTACTGCAGTATATATCATGGTACAAATGATTACATAAGATAAACGTTTTCTATTGTTCGTGGATTTTAGTGGAAAACATCAAGCATTCTCTGTGGAGACAATGTTTTTATTTTTGCCTTTATTGACACCAAGTAGCCATGTTAAGGAAATTCAGTAATGCCTCAAAAGGCAATAGTTTTTGTTGGAAGTATGGAGTAACTTATTGTTATAACAAGTCGGCATTGTTACATTGTCACACTTCGATAGAGTAATCATAATATTAATGTCTATAATTGGTCTGAACCTAATGTTGTAAACATTAATTTAATCAAATAAAAACTTATGGCTGAAAGAGAAGAATATTTTTTTCCTCTTATAAAACCCCCAAGTTACCCAACCCATATACATTATATAGAAAAAATCCCTTTTAGTTTTATCCTTGTTTATTCTGGTTTATGTTTAATTATTTTCTTTCTTCAAAATCCACACTATTCAAACAGAACACTTTCACAATAGTTGATTGAATGCTTGGATATATTATATATTGATTTCATCCAGAAGAAAACAATTCCTGGAAGGCCAAGATGTACCAATGTCAAGTAACCAGGACTCAACACATGTATGCTACTCCTGTCAATTTCACCTGAAAATTCTTGAGGAACATTATGTGCCTGAAACGGGTCTGAAGCTAGCTTCTCAGTGGAATATGCATCAAGAACTAATTAAATTTTTGACACAACTTATAATCACCAAAGGAAACTAAACAAAAGCATTGTCAACTTGTATTTGATCAGAGCCAGATATTCTGCATGGGAAATCTTCCCAACATGAGTCCATGGTTGGCGAGATCAAATGTAAAACTGACAGACCACCAAGAAAACCTTGGCAGAGCAATCAGAAAGACACATGACCTACAACACCTGGGGTGTGCCAACGACAAACCAATGTCATTTCAGAGAATGGATTATCTGGTCTTCATCATTTCAGAATATGTAAAATTTAAGGCTTTCTTTACTAAAACTTTAAAAGAATTCTCTCATTCAGTTAAACAAGACAGTCAATGACCAAGACAGTCAATGACTAAGGACTGAGATAGTAGTTTTGTTGACGATTTTTGCAAGCTGTTTGTCAAAATTACAGCAAATTAGAAATCTTGTGTTTGACTTGCAATGTGTGTTGTCGTGACAATGTCTTCTATGTACGTTTAGACTTTTGTTTGATAAAATAATCGGAGAACAAAACAACACCGTTTCGCAATATAGTTCTTTGGTTCTAGTGGCAATCTACTTGCCAAATTTAAGGTAGGAAATTACACAAATTTTGTTTGGTATTTAGTGTGCTTTGCTCTGTTCGCTTAATATATATCTTCATATTGCGGAATTCCACCAAATGTAGGTAAAATGTCGCCGGTCGATGCAGTCTTACTGAGTCATGAAGGGAGATAAACCCTGCATGGAGTTTGCATTTCCTAAGGGAACTACTCGTCATGAGTATTTAGTAAATAAAGGGTTAAACGTAAGTTCCTTTTTGGAAATCCCAACGAGATATATTTGAATAGAAAGGGGTCGAGTTAGCATCCAAGAAGAAACCAAATCAACAGTAACATGACTTGGGGAACATATTACTAATTAGTACTTGAAATTTCTTTAAATTCAAAATTTCCTCAATGCTATTCCTAAGGGAACTACTCATGAGAATTTAGTACTCGAAATTTCTTTTAATGAGAATTTACCTCAACGTTATCTTTCCGATGAAAGCCAGGAACACTCTGCATCAAATGAGAGGTGGGATGGTTTCCAAAATCGGAACTGACATATCCAATTCTCAATCGTCCGCTGCTGGCCTTCAGTTCTGTAGGGTGATCATACGCTGGTTTGTGAAGGACATTGGTCTGGAAATGGAAGAACATCAATTTGAATACTAAGTATTTAATGACATTCAGCACTCTGATATCAAATAGATTCCCAAAGACACCTCGTCTCTACCCTAATATAGCGCCAGTAATATGGTATTCTTTAAACAGGGAACTAACACAGGAAACTCTGAGAATTGGAATGTTTTTTGTGGAATTTCTAAAGCTGAAGCTTATACAAATTTGGAATGAGTAAACATTTCAATATAATTATCTGTATAAATGAGATGTGTTACATAATTGACACAATGGACACCTTTACACAATAAAACAAGAGGTGTGCACTCGAGTGCTAGCATACCCCCACCGTGGCAAATTCAACCCGCATTATCCATAAACTCAACAAAAAAGATTTTTAACTTTAAAGAAAAATTCGGACTAATAATATCGATATGGTGTTACAAGAAGCTTGTACAGAAAAAATTATTCAAATCGGTTCATATTTGTTAAAGTTATTAAGTCAGACAGAATTTTCTAAGTCAAAATAAGTCGAAAATAAAGTGTAATATTACGAAAAACAGTCTGAGCCAATCCCTAGCCGCATCATGTAGAGAGGGTATTGTGAGAAGCATGTATACCAAAAATAATTGAAATCGGTTCCTATTTGTTTAAGTTATTAAGTCGGACAGAATTTTCTAAGTCAAAATAAGTCGAAAAAGAGGCGTAACTTGTAAAAAAAAAGTCGGACCGAACCGCAATTAGCATCATGCGGAGAGACCGTCCTAAGGAGATTGCATACAAAAAATTGAAATCGGTTCATAGTTGTTCGAGTTATGAGGTCGGACGGACGGACACACTGAGGGAGAAAGCGTGACGGACAGACGGACGGACGGACAGAGTCAATCCAGCATACCCCCCATTTTCTTCGAAAGTGGGGGTATAATTAGGCCAGCAAGTAAGCAGTTCACCGGAGGAACTCGAACCAAACGAAATCAGAACGCCACATAACCAACACAGCCTTAAGTGTATATGAAACTCAAACCAAGCCCAATCAACATACATGTTATTGGATGAGAGAATTACGAACCGGAACAACATTATCACGATGTGATTATGCTTTAACCTTGCTAACCTAATCTATTGTAACCTGTACACATTAGGTGAACAAACCTTTTCAAGACACAGACTAGCATGTCGGGCTGCTATAGCTTTCCTCATTTTATGAGTTAGTGGATACAGCATACTATGGTGAGGATGTACAGATGGAAGTCTGTTTTTCTCAAGTTGATCCTGAACAATCTGTACCAGTCGCTTCATGCGGCTGCCGTAGTCAGTCCAATCACAGACAATCTACAAACAGTAACAATGGAGAAATAAATGTCCAGCTAATGCCTCCAGACCAATCAGAGATGATCTATTGGTATAATTTGGTAAACTGCATAAACAATTTCCACAGTGAATACCATAAACCATATCATGCAAGGACATCATACATCCTTGTATACACTTTTAAATGTTTTTGACTAACGATACAAAAGAAATTTTCAATCTTAAAGTCTTAGTGGGAATAGTGGCCAATCATTTGCATATGGTGCTTTATTACTACCCAGGGGAAGTAAAAATTCTTGAACAAATTACCCCCAGCTAAGAATACACAATGTGAAAACTTAAATGCTTCTGAATTTCTGGGGAAAAAATCATCGAGGGAAGATAAATAATAATAGTGTTTTGTCCGAAGTCAAAACACAGTCTTACTTGGAGACAGTGAGCAAGGTTGCAGTAAGCATCTGGAAAATCTGGTTTTAATTTCAATGCAGTTCGGTAGGAAGCTATAGCCTCTGGAATATTCCCTGAATCCTGAAAGAAACAACCATTTTAGTAAGACTGATTTTCATCTCTTTATAACAAAACAGTTGTAATTTTTTATTCCAGGTCAACAGCGTGTTACGATCAAACTGTTAGTGAGATAAACTGAGATAGATATATATTTGCCAACCTAAGGCTAGCTAATAGTACAAATGGCTGAATGATGATAATAAACACAACCATCCTCCGCACTCTCATTTTTCGAGTATCTCTCATCCCAGAAATAAAGAGGAGAAGAGGATTAAAACAATTTTGTACTGATAACCATCAAGAGAAAACAGCAAAATATCTACCAAAACTTTTCAGGTGTCTGCACAATTGTGCCATATTCCAAATTCAAATTAAATATGTATTGTTATCAAGAGAAATATAGTCATTAATATATTATCCCTTTCATAATGGGAGCTGTGCTGGTGCAGCATTCAAGATCCTGTGCCACTGCATTCTCTTATATATGAAAGTCTCCCATAGGGATACTCACATATATAAGAGAATACACTGGCACAGGGTTTTCGCAAAATTTCAGGAAACTCCAGTCATGGAAGGGTTAATAGATATCAGTACAAAATAAAGAACTAAATAAACGTCCAAATTAACGAGGCTTCAGTTAATAGGCAGATTTAGCAGGATTTAGAAAGAAATTCTAACATCTGTCGCTATTACATACTAGTACTGACAGACATTATAGTGCAGCAACTCACTTAGAAAATTCATGGTCGACAATTCTAAGTTGTAGCAATTGTGAGTTGTCAATGTCATTTATTTTCTCATTGTGAATTGACATGAAATTCTCCATAATTCAATTACGAATTACACAGAACATTCAAGATATTACAATTATCAATTAAGAGAAAAGCAAAAGTCGCTCTTTTCAGCCTATTAATAGAATTCGAATGGAAATCTAGCATGATGCTTTCATGCAAAAATATTGCTCTAGTGTGAAGTAAGAATTTCTTGGATTTACACCTGGCTATGAAATGGAGAGGAACATGGAAGTCAGTGAGGTGCCTACAATCCAAGCAAATCAGAAGCAGCAAGATACTCACTGAATTCTTCAACCAGCAAGACTTTAAGCAGTAAAAAACACAGCCATATCAGTTAAATGTGCAATATACAACATACACAACCATACTGTATGATACCCAGAACTCAAAACTCACTCATAATTTACTGGCTTCTCACACATAATAAATTAATTTGTAATGCAACAAGGCTGTAATGTTCAATGTTTTGTATCACAAATTTAGTTTCCCTATACTTTATTTAAACCTCTGGGTAAAATGTTAACAGATTTTTTTCCTTACCACAAACCAAATTTGCATCAACCTGTAAAAACAAAATGGCTGTGAATTAACACAATTTGTTCTGCCTTATTCTAACAGTTATTAACATTGAATGTTGACATAATCTTTAATGGAAGTACATGATATGGTAGTAAAATTTCAACTGTAAAATTTATATAGTTACCTTGTGTATAGAAGCAAGATTACTATGAGCATCAGCAAATGCTGGGTTGATTTGAATGGCACGTGTATAACACTGGAGAGCACCCTGGATGTCACCCATCTCCTTGAGGGTGTTACCCATATTTGAATATGCATCAGCAAAGGTTGGAGAAATCCTGGAAATCAAACGGAAATTTTCAAAGAATGAGAATATCAAAATTCAAAAACATTATGAAATTGATAAAATGTCCAATTTTCATCTGATCGGACAACAATAACTTTAACGTTATGATTCAGAAACCAAAATAACCACAGAATAATAAGTAAAAAAATAGCATAACTCTTATGAAATTCTTTGTACCAAACCATGATTCGCTAAAACTAGAATAAATATGTCATCTAGAAAGCAAATTAATCAGTAAATTCTCAGATGAAAAAGGCCATGATATTTGAATTTGACTTGTGGCGGTAAACAATAAGCTCACATACCAAATATTTTATTCATGAATCATTAATGATGCCATCTGGAAACCATTTGGATGGTAGAGAGGCAAAAAAAAAATCCCAATTTTTGTTGTCTCACCTGATTGCTTCCTTGTAGTGCAGAAGAGCCTCATGGAGCTTTCCTTGCTGTTGGAGAACACTGGCGAGATTAGAGTGAGCTACTGCAAACTCAGGATACACCTGAAAGTAATGTTTGTTTTGGTAAACTGTAATTCTATAAAAAAATATTATTTTGAGGTTTCGCAAAATGTTGCACTCGTTTGGCCCCATCCTCGAGGGACGTTAACTCCTCCTGAAATTTTGCGAAAATCATGTGCCAATGCATTCTCTTATATATGCGAGGCTCCCTATGGGAGACTCGCATACATAAGAGAATGCACTGGCACAGAGTCTTTAATGCAGCACCAGCACAGTTCCCTTCACAAAAGGGTTAAACTGCAATTCCATATATAAACTAGAATGCACTCACTGGAGCTGCCTATACTTGCGCCCATCACACATTTGGCATGTTGTGTGGTGTCTTGCCAACAACAGTTTGAACCACGGGTGGTGGCCCCTCGTTTGAGAGATCGATAAAAAAAATTTAGATATCAAATCTCTGTTCATCCATCGCTGAAATAGTTGTGTGTACGGACATAATATCCCTGTTATGATGATATGGACCTCAGTTGGCTGCATATTAGGAACGATAACTCTATCCGATCTAATTACAGGTGAGACATATTGGTAGTGTTTTTTACCTGTTAACCAACTATCAGATTTAGGCCACTCCGATGCATGGTGTATTATCTACATGTATATTACGCGAGGACCTTGATGGGGATAGCTTCAGTCTTGAATGTTAAAGTGACACACTGCGCTCGCTGAACGAAGTCTCCATGTGAACGATGTATTATCTACATTTATTACATGATCCTACCCTTATTCCATTCAATAAGCCCATTCTATAAATTGTGATATTAAACGTTCGTTTAATAACAGGAAATAGTGCCAGGTGAACTTTGACTTCTGGTTTGTCGTCTGTTTACATTCCGTACGCTACGTCTCAAAATACTATGGCTTCCAATATTTTTCCAACAAACTATAATGAATGAAGAGTTTGAAAAGTTATTTTTATCAATTATACGCCATTAAATACGGCAAATGGTCTTTATTTATCTGGAACTATTTGTTCACGCGGGCATAGTTACGTAAAACGTCATCGCATGACTTATAGAAGCCGATGTTAGTTATTCGACCGATTTGTTGATTTAAGTATGTTCTGTCGAGGTTTTGGATCATGTAATAAATAGAATCAACAACTCGTTCCCAGTTTATAGCGAAATTTACAAAACTAGTCCAGTAAATTAGGTCTGGACCTCGCCAAAGGCTCGGTCCAGACCTAATTTACTGAACTCGTTTTGTAAATTCCGCTATAAACTGGGAACTCGTTGTAGATCCTCTATGTATATCACGTGATGACCTCGATGAACGATGGGCAGCTTCCGCCCTGAATATTAAAGGGACAAAATGCACTCAGTATTTGAATATTAAAGGGACAATAGGCTCTCACGGGGGATGATTGCTAAAGTGACACAAGGCACTCACTATGGATGAATGTTAAAGTGACACTAGGCACTCACTGTGGGATAATGTTAAAGTGACATTCGCATTGAAAACTTCAAAAACTTCAAACGCGTTGACGTGCGCGTTACTAGGACTGACCCGCAGTTTATAAGGGTATACGTCTTGGATGGTAATTTGGCGCCTATAAAAATTAATAAGTTTTTTGAAATTTGTGAAGTTTTTGAAATTTGTGAAGTTTTTGAAATTTTTCAATATTGTTCATTTATGAACGATTTATTACCAAAATAAAACCAGATAACAATGCAAATTAAGTATATATGTGGATTTAAATTACAATTGATGCAACCATTTCATATTAGCGCGTGTTCATTTTTTACAGTATGTACTTCCGGTATGACGTAACATATTCACGGAAGGAAGGAAGGATAAACAGACATCCGAACCGAAAACATTACTTGCGTCCAGCATGGACTGGCGCAAGTAATAATATTCAAGACGTTTTCGTAAAATATTACTCATTTGGCAGGTTTGGAAGAAAAATCACGAATAGACAAATGGACAACAGACAGATCCTAGACAGATCCTACCATTTTATATATATAGATGAATATCTGAGAAAGATTGGTGAGAAACAAGGAAGAACATTAAATATAAATATATGAACAATGCCCGTTGTTCTGAACCTTTGTTCTTTTGTAGTCTTTATCGAAGGGCCTGATTGTGTGATCACTTCGAGCAGAAAATATTCTATCAGAATAAACAGAGTCCAAACAGGAAATGTTGCTGTTGTTTTTATAACCTATAATTATTGGAGGGTTGGGGTTCATAAAGTGACATTAAAGAGAAAATCTCACCTCCAACGCCTTGAGATAAAGCCGCACTGCTTCCTCAGTATTTCCCTGCTCTCGCTTGATGTTAGCCAGATTATTGAGAGAATCTGCATGAGATGGGCACAGCTGCAGTGCTGTGTTGTAACATTCCTCTGCCTCGACAACCTGTATCAAATAGAAATTGAATGCGATATGAAAGATATTATAAGAGAACAGCAGACTAAGGTACTCTTGAATGGCTAATAGTTCAGAGAAGAAACAGATGAACAAAGAGTGATAACTCTATATGCAATGTAAAATACAAGCAACGTCATTGTCATTGGACACTTCTGTGAAAGCCCTCATGATGGCCAACATGTTACCAAATGCTACTGATATCTGATAACCTATGGTTCAGATATTTGCTCGGATGGATTTAAGAATGGTATTCATGTTTTAGAATAGTCAATCCTCTAGTTTGGGGGAGTTATCCATTATTTTTGGTCTTTGCATCTGGTGTGACGAGATCTGGTTACTAGTATAGCCATGCAGCCCATACTGGATGATATATATATATATATATATAAATAAATATAATCACCTTTCCCTTTTCTTTGAGAGCATTGGCCAAGTTACAGTAGGCATCAGGAAAGTTTGGTTGGAGCTCAATAGCTCGCTTGTATGTGTCTATGGCCAAGTCTATCAATCTGAAATAAAGAACACAAATGATATGAATGGCAGATCATATGTATAACAAGAGATGGACTGTCGTCCGGTGCATACCCCCTCGTGGCATAGCGCCTAGTGTGGGCATATCTATAACTTATGAGGGCTATACTCAGACAGATGGACCCAAACACCAGCATTTTCATATAAACAAAAATGAGTAACTATAGTAACAATAAAAACAAAACAAACATTTGAATGTGCCATTAAATGTCCTCATAGTGGTGAACATCCATACAAAATTTCATTGAGATCCGAGCATTACTGTTCAAGTTATGAGCTGAACAGACATCGGATGGACCAAACAACAAACATTTCCAGATAAACAAAGATGAATAACTCTAGAATGGAAAAGCGGAATAGAACAATGGAACCCTCTATTGAATGTCCTCATAGTAGTGAACATCCATACCAAATTCCATTGAGATCCCAGCACAACTGTTGAAGTTACGACATGAACAGACACCAGAAGGACCAAAAAGCCAACATTTCCAGATAAACAAAGATAAATAACTCCAGAATGGAAAATCAGAACAAAACGATGGAACCCTCTTTTAATGTCCTCATAGTAGTGAACATCCATACCAAATTTCATTGAGATCCCAGCACAACTGTTGAAGTTATGACATGAACAGACACCAGACAGACCAAAAATCCAACATTTCAAGATAAACAAAGATGAATAACTCTAGAATGGAAAATCCGAACAAAACAATGTAACCCTCTATTGAATGCCCTCATAGTAATGAACAGCCATACAATATTTCATTGAGATCCGAGCACTACTGTTCAAGTTATGACATGAACAGACATCGGACGGACGTACAGACGTACGGACGGACGACGGACAGGTGCTAAACAGTATACCCCCCTTTTTTTTTAAAAGGGGGTATAATAATCAGATGGCAGTAAGACCACCAATATCCAAGATCAAATAATTTCCTCATCGACTATCTAACTATCAAAGTCCACGAGATCTGATAACCCATGACAGAGTTTCTGCCAGGGTAAAAATATTGGGTCCATTGGATATGACTGGCCAACCATGGTACGGCAAGCCACAGGTGATTTTTTTTAATTTAATGTCCAGAAACCCTCAGTTACTTGCACCTGGGAAGATCCAGATATGTTTTGTAAGTAATTAAAACGAAATAATATATGCAAGTAATCCGGTACGATATCTATTATTTGAAAATGTATAAACAGCAGCAAAAATTCTGGTCGTGAAAAATGAGGCGTCCTGTCACGTGCTGAAACGGAAATAGTCCAAGCAGCAAATGTAGAGTTATCACTAGTATAACGTACAGGATGCGGGAATGATTGCTCGGTTTACAATGTGCCATCCATTTTTTCACAGAATGTAATGGGTATGGTCAGAAAATTATTTGATGAATAATGAAAGTCAAAGCTGTATTCGTCTATATATCCCCTGAATAGATTGGAAATTTCCCATTTCGATATATCGGTTCCTCATTTTCGTTTATTAGTACATGATTAATAGACTGGAGTCGGGACAAGGCAAGCTGCTAAAATCAACCTTATCGAGTCATTGCATGTAATCAAAACCAAAAGATTTTCAGTGCACATATGTACATTATTGAAATTGCAATTGGACACCGACATCAACGAAATGTTCGTCTTTACATATACATATATTTGCCCAAACCGTTGGATGAGATGAGGGTTGTGGGGTATAGGCAGATGTCGATGATAAATTCGGCAGAGTCATGTGCATAATAGAAGAAGGTAGAAGATTAAACGGGTCTGTTGGTATGCTAATTTACCAGTACTAGGAAATAATGATTCAAATTATTTTTCTTTTGGTCATCAAAAGTGGACCGTTTAATAGAGCCTGTGCCGGTATAGCGAAAACCCTGTATGACGAAGTTATTAAGACGGGCCAATATAATTTAACTAATTTCAGCTGAAGAGGAATAATATTTTTTTTTTTTGGAAAATGTAAAAACATGATCGAACTCTATTTTGGTAGCAATTCTAATATGCAATATTCGTACAAACTGTCATTGAGGTAAATTACGCATCATTGACAAGTTAAAGCTGATAAAAGACTAGATTGACAGTCAATCCAGCATAATGCACATAATGACATCAGCATAAATCAGGACATAATCCACATTATTTTGGAAAAAAATCATTAATGAATTCAGATCAACATTCCTAATTGTAACAAAGAAACAGTTAAACCATGCAAATGCAATGTCAAATGGTTACATCAAACGAAATCTGGATCTAGTCCATATTCTTATCTGCATAACACATTTTTCCAAATTTTGAGCAAATGTTCATTAGAGATGGGCAGTTGTGAAAATTTGCCTCGGTTTCGGTTTCGGTTGTGGAAAAAGAGTTGAGTCTCGGTTTCGGTTTTTATTAATAAAAATTACTAATGTGAACAAAATCTAATTATGCTTCATCATATTACAAAGACAAGAGGTGGCATCAGAGATGCTGTGTCTCGTTTTCGGTGGCTTACCGCCGGTGGCTACCGCCAATTGGTGTGCATCAGTATCGGTAGACTAATTAATAGGTAAAATCGAAAAATGACTAATTAAGGGCCATAACTCCATCAAATTTTATCGGGCCAGGCTGGTTTTCGAACTCGTCCCGAAATATTCTTGGCAAGTATGTCTATTCCAAATACTAAACAAATCGGAGGACGTTTGTTGAAGTTATCACGCTAACGAGCTATAAATTCACGAAAAATGACTAATTAAGGGCCATAACTCTATCAAATTTTATCGGACCTGGCCGGTTTTCGAACTCGTCCGAGATATTCTTGGGAGACACCTATATACCAAATTTCAATCAAATCGGATAACGTTTGTTGAAGTTATCGTGCTAACGAGCTGAAAATTCGTGAAAAATGACTAATTAAGGGCCATAACTCTATCAAATTTTATCGGACCAGGCCGGTTTTCGAACTCATCCGAGATATTCTTGGGAGACACCTATATACCAAATTTCAATCAAATCGGATAACGTTTGTTGAAGTTATCGCGCTAACGAGCTGAAAATTCGTGAAAAATGACTAATTAAGGGCCATAACTCTATCAAATTTTATCGGACCAGGCCGGTTTTCGAACTCATCCGAGATATTCTTGGGAGACACCTATATACCAAATTTCAATCAAATCGGATAACGTTTGTTGAAGTTATCGCGCTAACGAGCTGAAAATTCAAAGGGCCATAACTCTGTAATAAATGTGCGGACGAATCCGATTTTTTGTCTGCAGCTTACGAGCATGAATATGTACTCACACACCAATAAACGGTTGAGTTATAAGCAAAACACGCCGCCCGCCCGCCCGCCCGTCCGCCGCCCGCCCGCCCACCGTCCCTCATCAAACTATAAGTCGAGTTTTGGAAAAAAACTCGACTAAAAACACACCATAACTTGTGAGGTACATGTCCTTTTATAATATTAAATTATGTATCATATTGTTACTATTACATGTATATTGTAACATTATTGTTAATGTCCATGTCGAGTGACAGTGCTAGAATGCAAGTGAGTCTGTGTATTGTGTATGACTGCAATTCAGCATCATATGATCATAAGTGTGAAATAATATAATGATCATTTATATTGGCATAAAACTAATGTGTGTGACTAGATATATGTGTATAGTTATGGCCAAAAAAAAAAAAGGTTTTGGTTCTCAGGCACCGCCGCATTGAATAAAAAGGGCCGCATTAGGCCTTTTTATTGCAATGCCCGATGTTACGACAAAAAAACTTACGAAAAAAAAAAATTGAAAAAAAAACTTTTTTTTGGGGGATTTAATCAACATGTCCATAGCAGATATGTGTTGAATATTAGTGTGCATTGAGCTCTAACATGTAATGTGTTAAAAAGTGACTTGCAGGCTTACAACATAAAGTAGATGACTACAATTAAGAAAATGATTAGCTGATCCTCATGCTCTTCTTACAATTAGTCATTGTGAACAACTTACACTAATTGTAACTTTATACAATTGAAAGGCACAGGACTAAATTCAGGATCACATATTAGAATGGGGAGTTATCAGTTTTTAGACAACAATAACAGTAGTTAATGTCAGGGGCATTATATATTGTTAGGTAATCCCAGTCATACACTGGTAGTACAATGTCATTTTTATATGAGTTTATATGCATAACAGTTCCCTCTACCTTTCTGGTTATTACTAGACAGAGGAAGGTATCTTTGTCCATGCTTACTATGCGCAGAAAAAAATAAAAAATAAAAATAAAACCCTCCCTCCCTCATTGATTTGAAAAAAAAATTGCCCGAGAACCAAAACACTTTTTTTTTTTGGCCTATGATTTGAAAAATAAAATTGGAAATAAACAACAAAATGAAAATAAAACATGACTAGAATCTCTCAATCACATTATCTGGCTATATGCCTATTACCATATTTAGGGAACATAATATTGTACACACTATACAGTATACATGCATCCAATACAAGTCACCTGAATGAGTGCTATTTCTCAACAGTTTACCGACAAACGGTATAATTCATTCCGGCTCCGATTCCGGCATAACATTTTTAATCAACGGCGCACAAATATATTTGACGATTTAACATCCAAACAGTGATAAAAACTAATAGGGAATGCGGGTAACAATCATTGATACCTTTTGATATCGTATCCTCGTTATCAAATTCACCTTTCAGAGTATTTGTACGGCCTTAATGATTAAAATAACATGAGAAATAAACTGACTTGTGTTGTGTTTACTACGGCGAAAATAGGTGTACACGGAAGCAACGTAATTAATTCGTCGCGCGATTACACCATGCGAACTCCTTTCTGCATATATTACAGGCGGCACACTTAGATTTCTTATCTTTCTTTGAAAAATATTTCCACACAGGACTCGTTTGTTCGTCGTGTTCTGCCATGATTACAGGAAGTTGTGACAACCGAAACTACGGGTTTTCCCAACTTACCACGGTTGTCATTTCCGGTTTCCCCCCCGACAACCGAAACCGAACTGATTCCACGGTTAACCGCCCATCTCTAATGTTCATGCTGGAGATAAGTTTACAAATGTATTAAATATTGTATTCTCACCCTTGTTCATAATAAACACAGGCCAAGTTTCCGTGAACCACCGCATGGTTAGGACTGAGATTCAGCGCCCTCAGATAAGCAGCAACAGCTCTGAAAGTATTTTAATCTCCAATTGGAACATGTAAATATAAAGGAATGGCAGATATATAGTGCCAATGTTTAGTATCGTAACAAATAAATGATTTTCTAAATAGAAAGTTTTATCAATTTAGAACTTCTCTGGAGATTTTGAATTCTAATTATCTTTGAAGATATTTATTCAACCTAGCTATTTGAAAATACCATAGTGTATGAAGT
Source organism: Siphonodentalium dalli (assembly GCA_032622095.1). NCBI lineage: Eukaryota > Metazoa > Mollusca > Scaphopoda > Gadilida > Siphonodentaliidae > Siphonodentalium > Siphonodentalium dalli. The sequence goes on from CP136065.1 coordinate 149,247,393, forward strand.
TTTTGAAGTAAGGACCTAAAAGCTTATAACAATATGGCATAATTTCCAAAATCAAATTCACCTTTGTCAGGATCAGGGATGGGGTAATTGTAATTAATTACTTTTCCTCAAGTAATTGAGAGTAATTAATTACTTTGATAATAGCATGCAGTTCCAATTAATTTGGAAATTACTTTCCAAAATAATCATGATTATCATTTAAAGAGGACATAATAAGCATCTTTTTACATTTATTGGTGATGTTTCATTATGCAGTTGTGCATCAAAATATTGGGATAGACCATGTTTTATGTGTTCAGTAAATAGTTTTTAATTTTCTTATATGCATTGCAAATAATGCACAAATCATGCAGTTGTGCATCAAAGTATTGAGATAGACCATGTTTTATGTGTTCAGTAAAGTTTTTAATTTTCTTATATGCACTGCAAATAATGCACAATATTATGAATAAAAGCATTGGAAACAATTATAAATTCTTTGCATGCTCAGTTAGATTTAATACACAACACAATGAAGATAAAGATTTATTTGATGATCATCCATTGATATCTTGATTCTGAGGATAAATGCAGCTTAATCTCCTGAATGCAGTCAAGGACATATGGCTCATTAGGTCTGCGGATGTACATCACACCTGCTTTGTTCAGATAATTAGCTCTATGGTGCCAGTGTGACTCCACGGCCATTGTCTGCAGTAGTTCCAATTAGACTTCATCCGAATTGAAGATGGCTAGCCTTTTTATTCATATTAGAACCTTTCACGGTCATTCATATAAGGCAAATTTTAGTACGCCGAAAAAAATCATAACTTTTGTACCCTGTTGTTATGTCGGGTACATTGAGTACAAATTAGAAAACATATTCCCGGAACTACTTTCACGCCCATGGGTTCATAGGGTAAAAATTGTTACTTCTGGTTACTTTACCTATTAGATAATGTTACATTTGTTAATTTTTTTCTTCTTAGAAATCCCAAGGTACCAGGGAAAACAATAAATATTGACACACAGACATGTTACTATTTACTTCTAGAAAATAAAAACAAAATTGAGATCGGCATGTAAATCTCAGCCAGGCCGGGTACCGGAAACAGAGACATTTTGTTTTAGCCTACTTATGAAATGTACCCAATGTAACCGACGTAAAAACAGGGTTCAAAAAGTTCTAATGTTTTTGCTGCATACCAAAATTAGACATATCTACTGTCATTCACTTGTGTTGTAATAACTTGTATGACAACTTTTGCCATTTATGCTGATATACAAGGATCAATAATAAAAACAAAATCTACAAATTTGTAATGACTGGAGAGCACCTACATAAGTCCAATACCATAACAAATGGCATATGTTTTTTTTTGCATACGTAATGTATACATTTAGTCACATCTGATTATAGTAAAATACATGTAGTAAATTCTGGTATATATGTGCTCTGTTGTATTTGTAATTGAGCTTTTTGAAAGTAATTGTAAATAATTACTTTGAGTAAGTGAGTGACCCCTCCCTGGTCAGGATACCTTCAATTAGACAGAATATGTTGAATTTATAATAAATTGAGATCTCCAAGATCCTTATAAAAATTAATTTCATCATTCAATGAGAGGGTTTACCTGTCAAAAATTCTTGCTTCTTTCAAGACATTTCCCAAATTTATATACGAGTCCAGAAAATTTGGATCCAATGCAACTGCCTGAAAGTAAAAAGCAAGTAAGTTAAGCGAGGAAAGCCCAGAAATACCCGGAAATAAACATTCTTCCCACTATTTAAGAGCAAATCAAATTAATAGAGAAAATATTCTTTAGCTAAATACAGGAAATTGAAGTGTCAATGACACTGTAGCTCAACATGGAGAGGGGATAATTTCATGTGTTACAGTCAATGGAGCTAATACTAGATGTCAACATGAAGATATATATAAGGTTTTACTTATGCAAAGAGTAATCCAACAAAAATTGAAAACATTTGGTGGCTCCAATCTTGTGGTCACCCGAAGATCAATATGAAGTCTGGTGAATATCGGATAAGGGATATTGTCTGTTTGTGCGCCAAGGGATTTAGTCATGCAAAAAGTTAAATCAGCCATGTTTTTAATCGAAAATCAGTCAAAATCAACAGCTCCCACCCAGGTGATCATATTAAACATGCCTGTAAATTAACAAAACATTTCTCCAATAATTGTGGGCTGCAGAGCGTGTCGATGGACTAAAATTTGAAATACAAGATGGCTGCTGGCGGCCATGTTTTAAAAAAAAAAAATTTTGGTAACAAAGGGAGGCTCCCAGAGTAAAATCCAAGATGGCTGCCAGTGGCTGTTTTTCAACGAAATTCAGACAAATTTGATAACTCCAATCTAGTGTCACCCTGAGGATCCATATTAAGTTTGGTGAGGATTGGCCGAGGGATGTCGTCTTTAGGGTGGGCCATAGGATTTAGTCATGCAAAGAGTAAAATCGAAGATGGCTGCCAGCAGCCATGTTTTTCATCCAAAATTGTTCAAATTTGACAGCTCCCATCCAAAGGTCATCATAAACATGCCTGTAAATTTGGTCACCCCGAAGATCCATATGAAGTTTGGTGACGATCAGATTATAGATGTGACCTAGGCAAAGAGTAAAATACAAATGGCCGCCATGTTTCCAAATAACCCCAAAATAACTCGTTCCCATCTAAATGTCAACAGCCATGACAAATTTCATAATGATCAGACCAACAGTATGGCCTGTAGCCTGTGCTAATGGATTTACATTGTTTAATACTGAAAAAAAGATGTTGACGACAGCCATGTTTTTTGGCCACTTCACACCAAAACATATCGTTCTCATCAACATGTCAACATCCATGACAAATTTCTTGATCATCAGACGAACAGTATGGCCTGTAGCTTGTGCTAATGGATTCAGTTGTGAAATCCAAGATTTCTTTCCCCATCTACATGTCAATGTTAACAGCCATGCCAAATTTCATAATGATCCAAACACAACTACAACTACCCGGAGCCTGTGATAATGGAAATTGTTGAGACGCACAAATCATTGAGAATAAAAGTGATTTGTTTTATCAAGTGGTTTTGGTTTGTGGTCTTTTGTGCCTGTTAAACAGTTTACCCCCAAACACATAGCAAGTTCAATAGCCTTTGATGTCTATAAAACAGAAAAATTCCAAGTTCTGAAAATATTTACGTAAACTTTGAATGTCTATTAATAAATTCAAGTAACCTATTATTACCTTTTCGAAGTGATGAATGGCCAACCAGATTTCCCCCTGAGCATTGAACACACATCCGAGATTGCTCCACGCAACAGCAAAATTAGGACATGTCTCAATTGCTTTCAGATAGCATGCCTGCAAAAGTAGAAAGGGGCAAAAAAGAGAAGGGGGAGGGGAGGAGTAATTCAGATTTGGTCCATAAAGTTTTGAGTCGCAGTGCCGCATTGCTCAGCAGTAGCGCCGCTATGATGCGCAAAGGGAGGGGACGCCCGCATATGCATCAACTTCTTGATTCCAACATAATTTTGTAGGCATTCTGGTGATAAATGCAGTAAGCTAAAGCAGGTAATAATTTTATTATACTTGAAAGATTATATATCCCACATGCAATGTAATGCTAAATTAATGTATTTAACTGGTACATACAACTCTTCTCATGCCTTCCAGCTAATCACTACTCAAATTATTGGTCACCAGGGAATTCTACAAAACGATGAGCCAAGAACTTGATACATGAATATTCCATTTTTCTCTGATAAGAATGCAAACAAACATTTGCACAAGTTTTTTGTGAATGCATACATCACTTCTCAGAGAGAGCAATTGTAAAATATTGTATAAACATAGAAAACTATAGAAAAAATAAAAAATTCTTGTTTAAAAATTCCAGCATATTCAAAAGAAATAATTTTTTTTATTAACCAAACCTTTACTATAACAAGTTGCATTGTTTTGTAAACTTTAAGTAAAGGTTAATCTTTCATATCTTCAAAACTTATGTTTTTGTATAATTAATTAAAATAAAGTATAGAAAAAGTTGGGTTAGAAAAAGATCATTGCTACCTGAGAATGATGCAAAGCATTCTTATAGACAAATCTGTCTGAAATCAGAAAAATGGCATAACCTTCATGGAAAATATGCTTTTGAGTGTATAATGTCTGTGAGGAATTCTCTATGAATTCCCAACATCTGCTACACCCTGAAAAAAAATCAATCTAATTGAAGTTCTTTGAAACTATTAGCTGTATATTCCATGAAAATGAATATCAGAGAAACATGGATCGCCAGCGACCGCAGCGCAATTAGGGTCCGCGCGCAAAGTTATCTGGAAACCAAGTCTCCATTCTAGCACATTACATCTTCTTGTAATTAAGACACCACATATATTTGATCAAATTGTCCCCTTTTGCGATATATATTTCCTTAAAGGTTTGAAAACCTCAATCAAGGTTTGAAAACCTTGAGGGATAAGTAATGTAATTTTCATTTGAATTCCAGATATCTTGTGTGCACTAAATTCTTAAGAATATTTACCTGAATGGTGGTATACAATACCTCATTCAAATTTTATACATAACACAATTACCAACATTTGACTCGTACCAGATCTAAACTTCGGCAATCAGTCTCCGGCAGTCAGTTACCAACCAGGCTGGAAGAACAATCCGCTGCACATTATCCTTAGTAGAAATTATAAAAAAGATAGAAATTAGTCACTCTCAAATTGATGATGGATGGTATGAATGATTAATGCATTGCAATTTCAGATTCATTTTGCTTGATTGAAATAGATAATAATTCAGAATTGTCTGAATTTCAACTCACTGTGACTGTACAATATTCTTACAGCTCTGCTTTTATTGATTCTTTTTTCTAATTCGCATAAAATATATATATTGACTAAATAACTACAAAGTTGTTAACAAGTTCCTATTTGTACATAAATGAAAAACATTGAGGTTGCAGTACCAAAGCTTTCCAATACATGTTCAATTGCAAATCTGAAACAGAGAACACAGCAAATTAAGCCAGAGCAACAGATACTGGTAAAGCATGTGCAAATGAAATATATTATAAATAGTATTTACCAATGGAGGAATTTATGAATAAATGTACATGTGGAATTGAAGGCGAGAGTTAAAGTATTATTGTATCAAGTTACTGTAGTATTTATTATAGTACAATAAAACCTCTCCATAGTGTCTTACTGTTGTGTAACTGTACCAAGTTAATTAGCTGGCTTTTGTTCGCAAACGCTTTGAACTGGTTTGTGCACATACACAGTCGACGCTAAAGATAGCTTCTTCCTGAAGTCGGCTGATTCACCACAACATTTATTGTTATCATGTCTTACATTATTATCATGTTAATCTACATCATCTATTATTTATATTTCTAGTAGATTTGACTAGTTCATTAAAAAAAGACATGTCTATCACTAATGCAGTTGTGTCTTGGTCACTCTTGGTATCGTGAGCAATATATATATATATATATATATTCCGATGGTGGCCATTTTCTATAAAGCGAACCCCTCTCTAAACCGAACCGAAGGGTGTTCGGTTTAGAGGTTTTACTTCACATGTATTTGATATTCCTTTATTAAACTTTGTTAAAATTTCATACATAGTCTCTGGCAGAAACATGTGATGAGAAACAGCTATTAATTATATTAAAATATCCTAAAAGGTAATGCCCACAATCTCCTCCAAACAAATAAATTCAGAATTCATTTAAAATATTCATGTTGACATGGTTAGCCATCTCTGAAAACTAAGTAAAAATTTCAATTGGCTAAAAAACCAACGAAACAGCAAGAATCGCTCACTGTTGGCAGTTAACATTCATGCATCACAATACTTGACGACAGTATCTGAGTTGAACGCGGGTTCAAGGAATCAAATCAAACTCAGTTTTATTACTCCAACAGTCAGTAATCTTAGCCGTGTCATTGGATGCAGCCAATGATTGAAATTCAAACTATATCAAGTTTCTAGTCCAGGCTACCCATGTACATATTACCGAAATGTGTTGCTTAAACTTTCTATTTTGCTGTGTTATCAGTATTCTGCAAGGAACAAAGGACATTAATGTAAAAACAGCAACATTTGAGTTCTCAAGATTGTTAAAAAATTCAACAAAATTATCTAACTAATAAATTAATGCAGAGATGAGACAGGTAAGCTATATCTCCTTCAATTGTGCACCGATTCTTTTAACCATGAACACATTATTGTACATGTGAATAAGTCCCAAAGAAGATAGATAAATGTAGACTTTAATCTTTATATATATTCTAACATAAATGGAGATCTGCGTACAGTATGTGACAAATCTGTCAGAAGAAAACAAAACTCCTACATGTAACATTTCAATGGAATATTCATTCAGTTAAAGTGAGTTGATACCAAAAGATACTGCATAATTGGAATGTTCATTTGCAGTATATTAGACAAGAAAAATCATTGAAATGATACATGAGAATGATATGTAATCAAATCCAAAGTACTAGTAAATACCCAAATGAGTTAGCACTTTTATATCTAGATGGTACTGAAAATCTCAGCACCATCTAAGAATAGGCAATCACAAATGTGAATTCTCAAATTTTTGATATTATTGTAACAAAATTTAGTTAACTTTTGATTAAATGAAACTCAGATCTCCTATCCAACACAAATGTTACTGTTTTCTCGGCTGAAATCAAGCTTTGAAATTTTTTTCACTTATTAATTTTGGACAGAAGTTTGCTTAGGTTTATCAACAATGCAGGATTTAGCTAGCAATAATTGTATTCTTAAAATGCTCTTTCATAGCATGTAATAGAATACTTGTAAAATTTGCAAAGCGAAAAAATGCAATATTGTTACGTATCAAGACCATTACCTTCTGGGCAAAGGAATTTTTTTTAATATTTACATATAACCTCATCAGATCACTGTTTCCTGAGAAAGGTAAGAACTTCAAAGAAATTTCAAATTATAGCAAGTCATCTGATCGTAGTATAGAGATCAACAGAAATACTTTAGAATACTAAGAGAATAGCCAAATCATTATAACCAAGAAAGTATTATTGGGATGGAAATAAACGCAGGGGTATATTTATTCTTTAGTGAAACATTCAACATTTCTTTAATAGTTATGAATTTGTGCTCCAATTGCTGTACTTCATCTAAGCTATGAAAAGAGAACCAGTTCAGCTAAAAATAGGTCCCAAACATTTGTACTGTCACATTTTTTACAGCTGCACATACAAATATACATTCAAATAAAGCTAAGAAACAAATCAGTTTAAAAAATATTTCTTTTGAAAAGACACTACAATTATTTCATCTCCATACATTTATTTATTTTGGGAAAATTCTTCCACTGTAATGTTATTTCTCTCCCTACTTTTATTTGAATCCCAAGGGTAATGTGTTCTGCCTACTCTCAGGTGCATAATAATAGTGTCAGCATGATTATTAATTTGAAGTAAATTCCCAATGATCACTATTATTTGGCAATGGGACATAGAGTGAAATTGACATCAGTATTATTAAGTTTAGCCTGAATCATCACCCATCACTATTATTAGGCCATCATAATTATTAGGAACCTGAGAGTAGTGAAGGTAATAAACTTGACAATGAGATAAACAGAAGCAAGCCATTTAAAACATCAATCAGGCCTTCCGTCAACAATATTCTGAAACATAGAAAAGCTTTGGTACAGAAACTCTGCTCATTGCTCAACTGTGATTGTATTGAGAAAAACTCAATCCAGCTTACGTGTATACAGTAAAACCTCTCCAAACCGGACCCTCTATAAACCGAATCCCTCTACATAATGAACGAATTGTCCGGTCCCGAATTCACTCAAGTGCATTGTCACTAAACATTATGTCTGTAAACTGGAAACTCTCTATTCAGAACATCGGACAGCTTTGTTAGTCCATAAAATGAACGATCACATGTATTTTACCTCCAGAAACCGAACGAGTGCATTGGTAAAATAGTTTCATATTGGTGTATGTGTACAATATAATTAGCGGTCTTTTGGTTTTGAACCAGATTTTAAATGGCATCTGATTAGATAACTCTGTGCTTATTTCACACAATAAGTGAACAATAGTGACTTCATAGAGAATTAGAGCACAGACAGTTTGTTTTTACATCAGTTATTGAGGCGAGTTGGACTTTGTTTTTACTACCATTGTCCAAATATAATTCCCAATAGATACACAATGGTGCTGTATAGTCACCATAACAGTTTGAATGGATCTTTCACAATGAAGATGCAGATATTTTTTTGTGGATGCTGAAGTTTCAGAGCTTTGTCAGTTCTCAAGACAGATACCTTCCAGAGGTCATGGAAATGAAAGCGATAACAGAAGCAACGACCATTAAGTCAGCATGTGCTCATACACAGTAGATGCTGGATAGATTCATCGTGAAGTCAGACTGAATCACTGTAAAATGGATCATTTTCAAGTTTCATCGATAATATGTATTAGCATGTTTATCTATATTGTGTTTTATCGGCGATATTTAAATTTGTAGATGATTTTCCTAGTATATTCAATCAAGTCACATTAATGAATAATGCAGAGCTTTTGTCTTGGTCACTCTTGCTAAGGGCCGCAATATATTCCGACGGTGGCACAATTTCCAATAAACCTAACACCTCTCTAAACCGAACAGTAGGGCCAGTCCAAAGGGTGTTCGGTTTAGAAAGGTTTTACTGTATAAACAATTAGCTAGTAGAAAAGAGACAACAGTATAATAGATTCTGCATTTAGAGTAATCTGTTTTTGAAACTTATCAGTATATAGTATACTATATAATGAATGGACACTTTTGAAGTAAACACTTTCAGATGATTGAAAAAGAAAGAATTATTTGACTGTTTGGCAGTTTTTTTATAACTGCATGATTACGCGAGGAAATGAACAAATAAGGCCGAAAATGGGCCGAAATTTAGTTATCTGTTGCAGTGGAGCGCATGATGATCAATCAGGTGCATGTGACAGGTCCCTCTACCTTGGCTTCATCTAGCCGTCCAAGTGCTTTCAACAAATTCCCCAAGTCACTCCTCACACAATAGAGATCCTGAAAATGAGAATAAATTGAAAGCGTCAATGACACTGAAGCTCAAATTGGAGAGACGTTTCTAAAGGCCTAAACATCAATAAACTTTTTGCGAGAATCAAAATATAGCATTTCTACAGCGAATCTGCTTCTGATTCTGATTTGTGTCAGATTTTAAGCCTAGGCATTAATGTTTTAATGCTATACTAAGCAATCAATGTACGGTAATGAAAAAGAATAAGGAGAGTACTTTACAGGTAATGTCAGCTATGACTTTATGCTGGCATTCATATTTTTTATAGAATATAGTTCAAATTCGTTAGCTCCCATGTGATCCTAATCATGCATGTAAATTTTCAAAACAATACTCCAATACATGTAAATGTGGGCTGCAGGGTATGCAGATGGATTTGAAGGATGAGGGATGTGGCCTGTGGGTGCTGAAGAAAATTGTTCCCGGACCCACAGATAGCAGATGTAAACCTATGACAATAGCTCAAACTTGGCTTCATCAATTTTCAGCTAAAAATGGATAGTGTTCGTCAATACTAATACCGTCTTCGGCTAATGCTATAATATTGTTGACGAAAATTCCAAGGGCCCACACTATTAAAAACATGCGGCAGCATCTATGAAATTTAACTGGATTTCATTTTTGGCTTTGCGTATCATTCCTTGAAAATATAAACTCTCTATACATGTACCCTTATTTTTTTAGATACCCTGCAAGAATCGTTCACACCCCTCCTAGTGACACCACTTAAAACAAGCAGGTACCAGGGAGTAATCCAGTGCCGATTTGATAACAGTGACCAGTATTACGCCCAAATTCACCAAGGATATGTGACGCCCAAATTAACAATGAAATAATATCTTTGTCCGAAAATTTGGGCAAACATTACTAATGTAACATTTTCTAAGTCAAATTACGTAAAAAAAGGGGCCATAACTCTCGCAAAAATTATCGGCTTAAAACGAAATTCGGACTTGAGCTGTATTTCTATATATGTAATCCACAAAATAACGGGTTTTGCGTATAAACATTCCAAAATCGAGTTATCATCCGGAAACCAAAAATCATAAGAAAAACTGAATTTTCTGAGTCGAAAAAGTGGCATAACTCTGCCAAAAATGGTCGGACAGAACCCAAGTTCGAACTTGACCTGTGTGTTGGTGGGAGAAAGTAATATACCAAATTTGGATTCATTCTGATAAACTATACTAAAGTTATCATCCGGACAACAAATTTCAAGGATTTTCTAAGTCAAAAAACGTCAAATAAGGGGCATAACTCCGGTGAAAATTGGCGGGCGGAACCCAAATTCGAACTTGAACTTACTTTTCGGCTAATAAACCCACATACCAAATTTTATTAAATTTGATTCACTCTAACTAAAGTTATCATCCGGAAACCAGGTTAACGGACGCCCGGACGGACCAATACTATAATACGGCCGTTTTTTCAAACTGGCGTATAAAAATGGCTGATATCTTCTCTCTATTTCTGTCCCAGGGAGAAGTGAATTCTTGAGTCTTACCGGGTTATACTGTAGGGCAGTGACATATGCTTGTACAGCCTGCTCCATGTCACCAGCCGCAACCAGAGCAGCAGCAAGATTGATGTACCCATCAATGAAGTCTGGCTTTAGTCGGACAGCATGGCGATAGTTCTCTAAAGCTTCTTGTAATTGACCTCTCTCCTTGTAGACATTGCCAAGGTTAGAATATGCTTCGGCCAACATAGGATTCTGTTTAATTGCAAGCTGACTGAAATAAGCTGATCTGAAAAAGTGACACAACTTTCAATTAATATTTGCTGTATCTGCAGCCGATATTTGAACATATACGTTAACTGGTCATTATACAAATTGATGTATGTCATGTATGAAATGTGTTAACGAGTATATACTCTATCTAGGAAATAATAGCAGCAAAACTCCCATTACATCTGAAGTAAAATTGTGGAAATAAGCTGATCTGAAAAAGATGACAATTAATATTTTCTACCTGTATATCTGAACACATAACTGATAATTTTACAAAATTAATGAGAAATTGCTCTGGATAATAAACACTAATTGTCATGTAAATGCAGGTGAACTAATTTATATATATATCAATAATTACCTTATCTACTAGTACCGGTGAAAAAAAAAAGACTTCTGAAGCAAATTGTGATAAATGCAAATTTGGATGTTATCACATGAGATTGAAAAAAATATTAAAGAATTTATAGATAAGAATCATGAATGTATGAGGCACTGGCTCAGTAAGTATGTCTACATTGCTTCAATGGTAAATAAATTATTATTTCCAAGATAGAGTACATGTATATACTCGTTAATACATTTCATACAAAACAAGAGCACGAGAGTCTCGTGACAAGACCAAGATTGACACAATTAGATTTGAATATACCGGTAAATAAGGTATTAGAAAGCAATTTGATACATGTATAAAACTAACTTGTCAAGTCTGCGACATTGAAAGTGGATAGAACTGAGCAGCAGCAAAACTCCTGTGTTGTCTGGTTCCTGCCGCCACAGATTCATGCAGTGTTGTTCAGAATTCTCATAATCACCTGCCTGATACTCTCTATGGGCTAATTCTGCAAGCCCTGAAAATAGAATCACAAGACTTGCACTACCAGTATTATTTTCATTTATCATCATATTGTCGGATGCAACAGATTACCGGTAAATATAGATCTTGCTTCAGATGAACAGTTCGGTTGCTGGTAAATTGAGCAAGTAAACACGCAAGTGTCCTTCCCTGATCAAAGAATTCAAATTTCTTAAAACATTCTTCTAGTTCATCTCAAGAGGGTCAACTGTTGGTTCATTAATAGTAAAGTCATTTAAAAGCTAATATTAATGAAGTCTTCTCGGTCCACAACAGCTTGGGATATCGGTTGGGTTGAATCTGTTTTGGACCGAGTCCCATCCCGTTACTCTTCTATAATGGACTTTACGGCCAGAATTGTGGGCAGGAGTTATGTTGCTTGTACAGTATGTCTTCAGATAGGTCAAATGGTAATCAAAGTCTGCTCATACGTAAACCAGCTACATTTAGGATATTGGGGTAGCAAGATGCTGTTTTATGTCCGAGACCATCCTGATGCCATTTCTATGACAAATTTTATGACATAGGGTTAGGAATTGTCGTCTATTTTACTTGATTTAATCATTTTACTGCAAACCCTGAAAATAGAATCACAAGCCTTGTACGACCAGTATTATTTTCATTTATCATATTGTCGGATTCAACAGATTACCGGTATAAATATAGATCTCACTTCGGATGAGCAGCTCAGCTGCTAGTAAATTTAGCAAGTAAACAGGCAAAGTGTCCTGCCATCATCAAAGAATTAAATTTTAGCCTAAATTTTTTTTAAAACATTCTTCTAGTATCATCTAGGGTCAACTGTTGGTTCATTAATATTAGTCATTACCCTAATATTAACAAATGAAAGTGCCTCCAAAGCTCTTCCAAACTAGACCAAGTCTTTTCGATCCACAACAGCTTGGGTTGGGTTGATGTTGTTTGGAAATTTTCTACATTAACGGACTTTACACACAGAATCATGGGCGAGAGTTATTTGCTTGTACATGTACATGTATGTCTTCAGATTAGGTCAAATGGTAGTCGAAGTCTGCTTGTACATAAACCAGCTACATATTAAACATGTTAGATACAAATGTATATGGGATAACAAGATGCTGTTTTAAGTCCAAGACCGTCCCGATACCATTTCCATGATGGATTTTATGCCCAGACCTCAGGGACCAGCCTAGACCTGATTTTCAGGGCGAAGTGACTTCTCCGGGAAGTTCTCCCTGTCACAAAAACAAGGCGAAGTGGGCATTCAATAGGTCGAAGTGGCCTTTACAAAATGTAAATCGACCAGTACAATAGTCACCTACATGTATATAACGAAAATAGGAGATATGTAATATCTAAATTAAAATGATGAAACAATGGTTCAAATATGGAATAATTATGTTCAAATCATCACTCTAATAACTATGAATAATTTCCAAACATAATTGTGAGAGAATGGTAGCATTTTATTTAATAATTTTGGGAGAACGGCATTTTTTAGAACTGCTTATGAATACAAAAAACTTTTTATTAAACAATGCTTAAGAGTACGAAAAATATTGCTAAACGAAACAAAATCTTGTATATTCTCACTCATTAAAAGTGCATAAGCTGGGTACACCAGCAGTAGAGAAATTAACATGTTACACAAATGAATGGTTTTCAAAGTTGTTCTGGCCTTTACAAACTGTAACAAAGGGGTGATGAGCAGACACATGGAGCTAGTAAGGTGTATGAGTTGTAATTTCAGGTGTGATAATCCTCAAATAACAAGTCACTGTACTAGTAGATACATTACAATGTATTCACAATTGTCTGCAATCAACTCGCAGGTGTGAATACGCTCTCAAATCGGATTAATATATATGTACATGTATACGTCAATAACAATTAGGGTGTTTTATAAGACGCTGTCTATAGATAACTGGGTTCAATCAATGTTAGCAGTAGATTATGATGAATATTTTCCCCGATTTTCGTCGGTCAACTTCGGAAATTTCAGGGCGACTTAAACTTTGCCTGACTGCAAAATTAGGGCGAAGTGAGCAAGAATAGGGAGACTTCTTCGGCCACATCACCCTCTCGGCTGGTCCCTGCCAGACCTGGGGGCAGGAATTGTATATTTTACTCGATAACCAATTTTATCGGAAGCACGTCAGTTTGCTTCAGTACAATGCACACTTCAAACTACAGGTATTCTCGTGTCTGGAATAAACATTTATTAAATTTTCATTTATGGATGATTTTCCACCCTGCACAAGGCTTATTCCAGTCTGCATGTTTATTTAATTTTGTGTATTGTACTACTACTAGTAGTTAATGATTTTGGAAGAAAGGTCTTGACAGGCCGATTTTGTTGTTTCCCCCAACAAATCTTGATCAAGTGTTGTTTATAAAATCCTGTAAGTGTCAATATACAATAATATTGTTGACAGGGAGTCGCATGTTTGAGATGAAGTAACGAGACTTCCCAAACACCGGTGGGAACATGGATTTAAAATCCGATAACCACATGCAGCTTAATTTATGTATAAATATATCTATATTATTTGTATCCAGCATATATAAATACATGTACTAACGTAAATAATTTTAGAGCTCATCTGTGGAAACAGACATGATTTTTTTAGCGTTAACATGTCGGTTTTAAAACAGCCACCTTCAGATTTACAGAACTTGTAGCTATTAATAGCGCTTGTTCCTACAATTGAAATGATGTTGTCGGCTTGTCGCATTGATGTAAACATGAAACTTGATGGAATCTTGTGACAGAACCTGTTTTCAAAAGCTTATTAGGACTAGTACATTAGTACAACTGTATGTATTAGTATCCATCCCCACTCTTTTTGGTCAGGTACCCATTCAATACTACTGATAAAGTGCATGACTGTATTTCGATGAAAATTTCAATTTCCGCCCTGCACTAATATATTCCAGTCTGCATTATAATAATTCTTGTCGGTTTTTCCACTCTGCACTTATATTCCAGACTGTACTTCTATTCCAGACAAGAGAGTAGTCTCGTACCTGGCTCAGACACTCCAGTCACTGTTCCGTCCAACTCCACGATGTAATGCTTCCGCCTTCAGAGTCCAGTAAGTGCCACGATCTTAGGGGGAGAAATTATGCCCCCTATTATTTTCAGATACCATGTCATGAGCTACTGCTTTCCTGTGCTAAAGTACAACTTGGCACTGGTTACCTGGAAGATTTCTGGTGATGCTATATACCGGTACTAGTATACATGTAGCAACGACGTAATCCCCAGAAAGTATGTCGGCTAGTGCTGGGCGGTTTCCCGATTAATCGTCAATACCCGGTTAATATTTCAATATCGTCAGTAATATCGTCTAAACTAAAATAATCGTAATATCGTCGGCAATTAGAGGGTGCCAGACCATCATAAGCGTATACAAACAAATAGTTTAACTCAAGCCTAAATCGAGTTATTTAAGTTTTAAATTCCAACTAGTAAACAACGTTTAGGACGACTAACAAAATTAGGGGGATATGAAAACCCCGAATACGTCCCCCTTTCGCTCACAATATTACACAAACGCTCCGACTTCCCTGCGTACTTTTTACTACAAGAGAATTCACCAAATGAATTGACGACTGATCGGGTGATAGATCAATATGAATGTCAGTTTTGCCATGCCTCTTCCTTCAGTACAATGATGCACATGCACCGTCAATCAAAATAGTAAATGAGCGAAGATACCGCCCCCTTCTCGTCTAGAAGAAACCACTCACGGCGATTCTGTATACATAAATGCACACCAGTCTCGCGTAGTTTCACGTGACAGGGTCATCGTCGTAGTGTTTTCTACATAAAAGCACACGTGTTGATATTTTTTGTAAGTTGATTTTCTTCCCTTCATCAAACAAACAACAATGCAGTTCTTGTTTAATACCAGTACTAAGGTCAAAATGTGACCGATGATCCATTATCAATTTTATTGCAGTTTCGTTATTGTGATAAAAGAATGCCTTTGTCAGAACTACGGAAGAAAAATAGTCTGAATTGAAGCAGACAGCAATTATTTACAGCAACATTTCAATCTCGCGCCGACTGAGACTGGTGTGCATTTATGTATACATAAATGCATGCGGTGTGCATTTATGTATAAAACGTTACGACAACGACCCCATTAGCGGCACTTACTAGTAGTACTACTACCAGTATAGTAACTAGTCGCTACATCAATCAATGTCATCATACATGCCAGAATGTTGCGCCATGCCCATAGATGATAGCATGAGTATGCGGAGTGCTAGGAACGAGTCCAACTTCAAACTAGCTGTCCAATATTTCGGACACAGACATAGAAAAAATGGAGCCCCGGAGGTGACATCCGAATATTTATTTTTAAGTCGTGGCCACGAGAATAAAGTCGAGGCCACGAGAATATGAAGTCGTGGCCACGAGAATATGAAGTCGTGGCCACGAGCATATGAAGTCGTGGCCACAAGAATAAAGTCATGGCCACGAGAATAAAAAGTCGTGGCCACGAGAATATGAAGTCGTGGTCACGAGAATAAGGCACGACTTCATATTCTCGTGGCCACGACTTCATATTGTTGTGGCCACGACTTCATATTGTTGTGGCCACGACTTCATATTGTCGTGGCCACGACTTCATATGCTCGTGGCCTCGACTTTATTCTCGTGGCCACGACTTAAAAAAACATTCGGATGTCACCTCCGGGGCTCCATAAAAACATGAATATGGTATAAATAATTTAGAAATTAGATGAATAGGTAAATAATATTTATAATAAATTATAATTTATAGACATAGTAAAATGATAGTTGTCTAAGTTGAACTTGAATCCACTCCAGGAATGCAGGATGTGCCAGACCTGTTGACCAAGCATTTCAATAGCATGATTATTATTCATACTAAAAGATGAACTGCAAATATGAAACGATACATATATTAGAATATGTAATACCTGCAGGATCAGTTATATTCGTAGTCATTTTGAGGTAACTTTGTTTAGAACAAAGATGTCCTGGTCCAAAATGGCGTTCACGATTGAACTTGAAGAACAGCCAAATCGAATCGATGATTTTTCAAACAGCAACGAATAAACGGGGACAGTTAGTCGATTTCAATCCGGAAACTGGTTAAATGTTAATAACTCCAGGTACTCCTCCGAGAAACAGAAGAATCCACGAACTATACACACTTTTTATTTCATTATAAACACATGATTTTCGCTATGAGAAAAGTCGCTCATCTTCAACAACGGTAAAACCCTCTGCAACAGGATGACGAGTTTCCCCTGAATGCGCATAGCAATAACTACATGCGCATTTTCATTTACTGATTAAAAATGGTGTCTATATTTCAACTTTATTTTGTGAGAAATGTTTCAGTAGTTACTTTATAATTGACAGAATGTTCTATTTTCGACTGTGTAATTTGACTGGAACAAAATTAATGGTTGCAATTTATTATTCATGTTCCGGGCAAGTTGGGTTCATCTGACGAGCAAAATTGGTTATTCTCCGGCTCCACAATCTGGGATGATATAGCTCGTTTCGTTAAACGTTGATATGATGTTTCTATTTTATGAGGCACAAAGCATCAATTAAAGGAGAGATTATTCTAGTATAAAAGCGTCATGGTGTTCTTTTATGGAAAATGGTCTTATCAATTTGTTAAAATTTCGAATATTTAGTCTGCATCAATTAAAAGAGCATTTATGACTAAAAAAGTTTCCGCTATATCTTGTTTCAGAAAAGCAGACAGGTGCGCGTGACGTAATAGACGGACATGGGGTGGGATGGCTCTGCTTTCAGTGGAATATTTGTTTATTTCCAGAGTTCTTACATTGAGATTATTTAATTTATTTCGAGATAACTTATCAATATTTTGAGATAACTCCTCAGTATTTCGAGATAACTTCTCAATATTTCGATATATTATCAGCTAGGCATGCGCGTGTAACGTGCACGTCAACTCCATATGCAGGCCTACACAGCTTTTTCGGAAGTGTTTCGATGTGGGCGTCATACAGTGAATCATAGGGGGTGGGCAACATCACCCTCCCGGCCTCCCCCGCATCCGTCACCACATCGGTTTAAACAACCTCACATTCATATTTCATAACACTAAATGGCTCTATCGTGCATCTTGGGATCTGGAAACACCACGAATGATAATCGCACGTGTCGTTGACTGTAAAACTATTAATTGATCTTCATGGAGATATATAATTATGTTGCCCAAATCCCATGATCGACACAGTATCGCGGTACTTTTATCGTGGTTTACCGTCCGTAGTACATTTTAGCTCACCTGAGCCGAAGTCTCCGGTGGAGCTATATAGTCATCACTCGTCGTCCGTCCGTCCGTCCGTCTGTCCGCTCTGTCCGCTCTTTAAAATTGGATTTTGCGTAAGTCACTTGTGGGTTGCAACCCACAAGTCAATCAAACAAAAGATCGCACCTCACAAGTATACTCACGTCGGTCCGCCCGTCCGTCCGTCCGTCAACAATCATCTTCTTCTCCAGAACCATAAGACGGTTCCAACAGGTTCATATTTGGTGTCAATGTTCCCTAGGTGAATCTCATTCAGATTTGTTCAAATGAGGTCATCAGGTCAATTAGTTGAAAAAGCAGGGCCACAACCCTAATGGTTCATAGTAATTCTTAGAACAAATTCTTTTTCCAGAACTATAAGGCCTAATGGGTTCATATTTGGTGTGGATGTTCCCTAAGTGACTCCCATTCAGATTTGTTCAAATGAGGTCACCAGGTTGATTAGTTGAGAACCCAGGGCCATAACTTATAGTAATTCTTAAAATGATTTCTTCTCAAGGAATATTGTGCTGATTAAGCTTATATTTGGTATGGAGGGACCTTGGTTGACTAGGCTTCAGATTTGTTCAAATGGGGTCACTGGTTCAAATAGGGGCAGAGCCAGGGACATAACTTTAAAAACAAAAATTTTAATTTTTGCATTTTGACCTTTAATTTTTGTTTAGGACACATCACAGCCTCATATTTCTTACCTAGATTTTTCTTAGCATGTTCTTCATCTGTATGGATTTTGGTAATGTTTATTTAATCCCTTCCACTCTTGTTTTGATATATAATTCATCCAAGACAGGATTTCTCAAACATTTTTCATCTGATCAACACCAAATTTGGTATATGAATTTTTGACACTTATGTACAAATCAAGTTAAAATATGGGTTTGATCCGATATATTTTAACAGAGTTATGGCCCTTTATAATTCACACCTCTTTGCTATGCACTATTAATTTTTAAGAGAACACTGAAGCCTGTATACCTATTCTCAGCACAGAGGCATATATATCTGTAAAGGTACAGGTCATTAATTATATAAACTAGCCAGATGACATGTATTATTCTAATCTAAACATATATGTAGCAATTTAACAACAAACTGGTGTGCCAATGGTTAGGTGATGACTGACATTCAATGATAATGTGAATGGCTTAGAAAAGTTAGATTTCTTCAAGTCTGGAACTAGTGTGTCTGACATTTACATAGTGTGGTCCCCAGATGGTGAATTTAGTGTTGCTACCCCATACAGCATGCTAGCGTCACCAAATACACCCGCCAGGGACCTAATTCTGCTTAGTCTTCATCTTCTGGGAAGTATCCTAAGTATCAAATTGACAGTTTGATTTAATCACTTTTTTCCACCTGTTCAGTTTCAATGTCCCCCTAATTTGCAGAAGATAAAATGCATAATTGAGGTGCTCAATGGGTGTGTATCACCAACTTCAACTGTAGGACTTCAATTTGTTCCTAGGTTTTATTGGCCATTGATGCCTAATCAGATTGAGGATGAATTTGGTGATGCTAGCCTGCCTTACAGAATATTGTCATTAAATCCACATTTTTGGGACCTAATTCTGCAAATGTCAGACATACTAAAATCAGGCTTGGCCATTTCATATTATTTTTTTAATCACCACTTATCCAGATGAAATCATACGACTAATATTCAAAGAAAAATGGGGGGGGGGGGGTATATATTGGATTAATTTATCTTCTATCTGTCAGGCTTCCACCCTTCTGCCTGTTGAGATGTCTATCCATCCATCTATCAACAATTGATTTCTTCTCCATATTAAAGATAGAATGTGTTTATATAGTTCAGTGTGCATGTTCCCTGGGTGTCTCACAATCAGATTTGTTCAATTAAGTTCATCACATCAAATACATGTAGGTGCGAAGCCAGTGCCATAACTCTTTTCCTCCATAGTAAGTCTTAAAACAGTTTTGTCCCAAGAACCATTAGGCATATATAGTATACTGTTTTGCAACTGTCTGTCCGTGCGTCCGTATGTCCGTCCGTACGTCCGTCCGATGTCTGTTCATGTCATAACTTGAACAATAGTGCTCGGATCTCAATGAAATTAGGTATGGATGTTCACTACTATGAGGACATTAAATAGAGGTTTCCATCGTTTTGTTCGGATTTTCCATTTTAGAGTTATTCATCTTTGTTTATCTGGAAATGTTGAATTTTTGGTCCATCTGGTGTCTGTTCATGTCATAACATGAACAGTAGTGCTCGAATCTCAATGAAATTTGGTTTGGATGTTCACTACTATGAGGGCATTCAATAGAGGGTTCCATCGTTTTGTTCGTATTTTCCATTCTAGAGTTATTCATCTTTGTTTATCTGGAAATGTTGGCTTTTTGGTCTGTCTGGTGTCTGTTCATGTCGTAACTTCAACAATTGTGCTGGGATCTCAATGAAATTTGGTATGGATGTTCACTACTATGAGGACATTACAAAGAGGGTTCCATCGCTTTGTTCGGATTTTCCATTCTAGAGTTGTACATCTTTGTTTATCTGGAATTGTTGGCTTTTTGGTCTGTCTGGTGTCTGTTCGTGTCGTAACTTCAACAGTTGTGCTGGGATGGATGTTCACCAATATGAGGACATTTAACCCTTTACCCAACAAACCGGCCAAATAAAGCTTCAACAGCCTAAAATATCTTCGGTCTGTCTCAATAGAACCATACAAATATGGATATCATTGGAATCGGCTCCTTGACCACATTGTGATAGTTACAGTTATGCCCTGTGCCAATGCATTCTCTTATATATGCGAGTCGACCATAGGTCGCCTCGCATATATAAGAGAATGCATTGGCCTAAAAAACACTTTTTACCATTTTTTCTTACATTCTTTAACAATTTTATAATTTTTAATGTGTTAAGCCAATGCATTCTCTTATATATGCGAGGCGACCTATATAAGAGAATGCATTGGCACATGGCCCTTCTGTTGGGTAAAGGGTTAATGGCATATTCAACTGGTTTTTTTTTTGTGTTATAGTTATTCATCTTCGTTTATATGAAAATGCTGATTTTTGGGTCTATCTGTCTGAGTATAGCAGTCATAAGTTATAGATATGCCCACACCAGGCGGTATGCCACTAGGGGGTATGTACCGGACGACAGTCCATCTCTTGTATTTGGTATGGAGGGGCCTTGGGTGACTGGGGTTCAGATTTGTTCATGGGGTCATTTTTAGGAAATGAGGTCCCCAGAGGGTGAATTGATATTACTAGATGAATGGATCTCATATTCACCAATATGAATAGGGGTGATCTGTAGTGTTCCATTGGTAATTTAAAGGTAGATATTCACTGACCAACATGAAGCCTCTCTAGCCACATATTGTGTTTAGATCCACTTCTTTTAAAGTGATTATGAAAAGTTCTGACTGTTATGGTCTCAAGAGTCCCAGTCGTATCAGTCTTTGCAGTCTGGTGAGCGACCCCAGTCTTTGACTGTCTTGTTTTTATAATGATTACATTGGGTGAGCGCGAATGCGGACCATATATATATGTTCAAAGCATACATTATATGCAGTCGATTTATCCGCATTTGGGATAATCGCTAGCCCAATTTCATATTATCAGCATCCCTATATAGGCCTATCCAAAGAAGTTATGTCCTTCCCGGAACTAACTCTATAGTATTTTTTATAAAAAAAATTAAAAGTATTTTTGCACAGATTTGAGACATTTACTATATATGGTCAATGAAATGGTGGAATTAACGATCTAAATATATATATATATATATATATATATATATATATATATATAGTTTACTACCGTAAGGGTGTGATTATACTCAGACAATATTATGGATTAAAATGTTGGCGGTATAGATTGCAAGCCCATGCAGTTTGGGTCTTCCATATGAAGTGTATCTGATCAACGACTGCATTGATTAAGAGAACCTACCACCACTCCCAGGTCTCCCTCGTTGGATTTTATGTCTCCCATTCTACTACAAGAAAACCATAGTCAGAAATGGTAACGCCACCAAGATCGTATTATTAGCCATAAATATAAATAATAATACAATTATTCTATAAACTAGCTTTCAAATTTTATGCGGGAAATTTGCGTACTTCCATATTTCAAGTTTTCCCGTTTCTCGTGGCATACATTACTTTCATCAAACTGTCTTCTTTATTACACAAGCTGATTCACCCGGGCTGTTTCCCATCTGCTTTCCGGTGAAAGGTGCGATTTGACCTTCAATTGACTATTTCGAAAGTCAAGGTCAGGTCAGGGTCATGATTTGTCCAGTCCAAAACACCCCCACCCGTAGAAAACTACCCATAGGTATCAAATTTCGTCGAAATCCGTCCGTTTTACCCAACTTGACCTTTAATTAACAATTTTGAAGGTCAAGGTAAGGTCAGAGTCATGATTTGACCCGTCCAAAACACCCCCCCCCCGACAAAAGTACCCATAGGTATCAAATTTCGTCGAAATCTATCCGTTTTATCCGAGTTGACCTTTGATTGGCCATATTGAAGGTCAAGGTCAGGCCGAGGTCACGATTTGACCCGTTCAAAACTCTCCTCGGACCAAAGTATCCCTAGGTATCAAATTTCGCCGAAATTTGTCCGTTTTACCCAAATTGACCTTGCATTGACAGTTTTAAAGGTCAAGGTCAGGTCGGGGTCACGATTTGACCCGTTCAAAACACTTCCCGGACACAAATACCCATAAGTATCAAATTACGTTGAAATCTATGGAAAGCCGAGGAGGACATGTTGGTTGCTAATTGCTTGATATACGACGCGGTATTTTGAAGGTGTTTCAAACTAGGAGATAGAAGTATTCTGCCTTTCAAATGGTGATGAATTATAGTAGTTTATTCAAATTTTATGGCATAAATTGTTATTAAAACCGTATATACTATAAAAAATTAATGACTCGAAAATTAAGTGGGCCTTTAAACAAAGTCACAATTGCATTTAGGCTCATCTCATACTCGTCCATTCAGCGATATTCTACTGCGCAGTTTGTTATAGCCTCCAGTATTTATTGAGCGTTATACCCCCAACTGTTATAATTCGCCTTTAGCAGGCGTACTCTTGCCTCAGATTATTGAGATATTAGGTCACACATAATCACATTAAATCGCATCGTAACATAGCAATTGTGTGGGCTCCTTGGCGTGAATATGTAATGAGAAATAAGGTCATACGTAATGACATTAAACTCAAGAAAACCCTCGAAAACAAAACAAAATCACATTTAATGTTTTACGTTATTTCCTTCATAAAAAGAATCTTCGTGATAATGAACGCTCTCGTTACTTTAGAATATAGAATTAACCTTAAAATAAAAAAAATCTTTGGAACACAGAACCTTCGGAATAACGAACCTTCGGATTGGTGAACCTTCGGAATAGCGAACATTCAGAGAAATTTCGGAATAGTGGACCTTCGGGATAGTGAACCTTCGGAATAGAGACATGCCCCCCAATATTCATATTATATGCCCAGAGTTCAAAGGTATGGACCCATAAAATTCTAAACTTGGCCCTTAAAATATTGAACTCCAAATTGGAGCACACACAGAACACCACTTAAGTCAACTGAACCTATGTCATGTCCCAATGCGGGAGGGTCCATATATACCACAACATTCATAGTATATGCCAAGAATTCAAAGGTATGGGCCCACGTAATGACATAAAATCTCAAGAAAACCAGCGAAAACAAAACAAAATCACATTTAATGTTCTAAGTTAAGTTATTTCCTCCTGTATCTGTATCGGTGTGCGCGCATGATCAGTTCGGATGTGAGCGCACACTCCATATAAAGAATCTTTGTGAAAATGAACCCTCTCAAATTAGTCTCAATACTTTAAAATATAGAATTAACCTAAAAATAACAAAAACCTTCGGAATAGAGAACCTTCGGAATAGCGGACCTTCGGGATAGCAAACCTTCATAATAGAAGCATGTCCCCACAATTACACCGGTGACGTAAACACATGTGCCAATCTTAGTTGTACTCTCGTAATTATCGGTACGATGAAACGGTGACGGAATCTGACGAGGTTTGCCGAATGTACAATCACCCAGTGAATTATCGATCGACCATGCGATATCAAAAAACCAAAAGCTAGAAACACCACACTACGGTGGCGTAATAAGAGTACGACCAGACTTGTCTATTATAGCCTTTATATCTTTATGCTTCGTAAAACAAACGTGTAGTCTTAGTGTCCCTTTTAATGCGAATGCCTCATATTTTAGTTGTAAATTCCGTTTATTTTTAATCTGAGATAAGAGCATTTTTTATACCTTTATTGTTTATTTTAAAAAGCAAAATGCCTCATATTTTAGTTATCAAATACGTTTATTCATTTTAAATTTAGACAGAGTCTTTATATACATTAATTAATTTATATATTTTAGAAGCAAATACCTCATATATATTATGTTTCTCGGGTGAAAAGTAGTTTTCCTTTCTTTAGACAAGGTGGCCACTAATCGTATTAATATATATACCGTACAATAGTAGTTTATAGTTTTATTGAAATAAATCGCCTGCAGTAATTGAAAACGTTTGTTATGAACATCGCAGAAGAGGGTGTAAAGTTATCAATCATCCTTTAGAAAATCCTTCCGAAAAAGTTCGTCTACAGATTGCTCAGAATAAACATTTAAACGGTTAGTGACCTCTTTGATTTTAATAGTATTTCACATTTATGTTATATGTTCAAATAAATAAAATATGTAATTGCAAAAAGTGTCTGAATGATACCGATCACAGCTGTTAATCAAATGTTCAAAAGTATTTTTCGCGCGATTATTACCATATATTATGGACCACTCAGCCATCGAGTCAGTCGTTTTTTCATTACCGATCATGCACGTCAGCATATTCGAAACAGACGCCTGTGGAACATCACTAATTTTGCATCTTTTCAATAAACTTTGTTGTCAAATCCCAATATTATATTACTAATTTGCGATTTACACAATAATATAGTGTCCATACATGAAGACGAGCATGCATGTCATTTTGAATGCCACTACTTATTTTTCATGCATTTAACCAAAATGACTCTTTCGAATCGGGCTTGATTACTACTATCCACATGATTAGCGTTGCGTTTTAGCTTTAAAAAAGGTCTAGTTGTTGAAATTTCCTAAAAGCAAATCTGCTACGAGCACATCATTATAAAATCGCTGGTGCTATCTAGACATATCATACCACTGCTATAGACATTCCATATTTTATTGCTATGATCGGCATATATGGTTATTTTTTAAATAGAAATAGTTTACTCAACACTTTGGTCAACATTGCTTGCATTGGTGGTACATATATATAGAAAGACTTACACACTATAATGTTGAATACTTGTTGAGTAAAATTTTAGTCAACGAGATTTTCAGTGTGCACAAGTATGTATAGGTTTCACTGTTCAGTCTGGAGCTGTGGCGGTTTTTCATGATACGATTCGAGCTATGGGCTTTTTTCATGATACGATTGCTTGAAAAAAAGACACTTTTTTCGGGCAATTGCATAGCGACAAATGGCAATCTTTGTCTCCATATAATGCTTAAGTGATTCGTGTTTTAGGATATCAGTTTTTGTTTAAAATCAATTTAAATACAATGGTATTATAAAAATTCTGTTTATATATAGTACTAGAAGGTAACTAGACGCCACATCCGTCCAATCTCGCTACTCTCATCATCTACTTGATGAGAGTAGCGAGATTGGACGGATGTGGCGTCTAGAAGGTGACCCGACTTCGTCCGGGCTTTGACCTTGAATTGTCCATTTTGAAGGTCAAGGTCAAGTGGGGTAACGATTTGACCAGTCCAAAACACTGCCCGGAAAAAAGTACCAGACAAACGTGCCCGTCGAAATCCATCCGGTTTTATCCGATTTGACCTAGAATTGATCATTTTGAAGGTCAAGGTGAGGTCGGGGTCACGATATGACCCGTCCAAAACACACAGTGGACAACAGTAACCCCATGTATCAAATTTCGTCGAAATCCCATCAAAATTGGCGATTTGACCTTGAATTGACCCGATATCAAGGTCAAGGTCACGTCGCACGGGCAAATGAATATGCTTATGAGACTCCCCGTACGAATGTACCCCCACATACCAAGTTTCATCGAAATCCCGTGATATTCGGGCGTTTGACCTTGAAATGACCCGATTTCAAGGTCAAGGTCACGTCGCACGGGCAAATTAATCGGCTTATGCCACTCCCCGGCCGAAGAAACCCCCACATACCAAGTTTCATCGAAATCCCGTGATATTCGGGCGTTTGACCTTGAAATGACCCGATTTAAAGGTCAAGGTCACGTCGCACGGGCAAATCGGGTCGGCCGTTTTCGAGTTCATCGCGAACACACAGACACACAGACAGACAGATCTTCCAAAATATATAATAGACTAGCAGGTTAGCCCGCCACCGGCGGCTTGTCCGAAACATGACATTTTTAAAATATTTTTTTTTAATTTTTAGCTCCACGCGTTTCAATAAGAAAAATTTGTACCCGGTAGCTCCACCCGTTTCCGAGATCTGGTCTGCGCATGCGCGAAGCTGGCGTCGCACGGACTCGGCGACCCGATAAAATTTGTACCCGGCGCAAGATACATTCACATAGCAAATTTCAAGTCGATAGCTCCACCCGTTTCCGAGATCTCGTCTGCGCATGCGCTGCACGGCGGTCGCACGGGCTCGGCGACCCGATCAAATTTGTACCCGTCGCAAGATACATTCACATACCAAATTTCAAGTCGATAGCTCCACCCGTTTCCGATATCTCGTCTGCGCATGCGCTGCACGGGCGTCGCACGGGCTCGCCAATACGACAGCGACGACCACCTGGTCAAACTACACTCACGTACCAAGTTTCGTCCCGATCGGTCGAGGTGTTGGTATCTGATGCAAAAGACGAAATTGTGAGTGTTGGTCAATAGTCCCCGCCGTGAACCTCATCGTCGCAAAGAGCGGACAGTCAATTAACCCCGTTGTGAACCTCAATCACCAACGCGACGTAAACATGTGTTGCGTTCTAAAAATAGGAAAGCACTTTCTCTCTGCATAATTCTGCAGATGCTAATAACGTTGCTCCCCGTAGGTAGCAATATCGTTGTTGTTGATATTTACGGCTTGGGGGCTATTTTCTTATTTAGCAAGTTTGAGCTCAATCGGTTAGAGTCTATAAAGGACACACTCATATATATGACACTTCCCGTAGGTAGCAAGTTTGAGCTCAATCGGCATTCCCTGGAATTTCCCGTAGATTGGCAGATTCCAGTAGCTTTATAACGGTATATCTGGGGAGAAATTTGATGCTATATTCGTGATTATGTGGGATGATTTCGGTATATATTACAGCGCGCCATCCGTGCTCGCAGGGAATACATTTCGAGCGATAACGTTTGCGTTCCCGTATAACTCTGCAGATGCGAATAACGTTGAATGGGAAACAGACGCTCTTTATAGAGATGCGTCAAAAACAAACGCTCATTAAATAATCACTTGATTAACCCCCGCCGTGCCTTTGCGGTGATTTGAGATTGGAGAACGGGTGCTCTGAGCTTCTCTAAACCGCGACCACGGTCGTGTCGGTGGGATTTGACACTTACATAGGAAGATTGAGCTCAATCTTTACACGCGTTTTGGATTCTATGAAGTACATATATACGAAGTCTCAAAATATATAGTATAGACTAGCCGATGAGCCCGACGTTGTCCGGGCTATTCAAAAACCAAATTTCAAGTCGATAGCTCCACCCGTTTCGGAGATCTGGTCTGCGCATGCGCGAAGTTGGCGTCGCACGGGCTCGGGGACCCGATAAAATTCGTATCCGGGGCAAGATACATTCACATAGCAAATTTCAAGTCGATAGCTCCACCCGTTTCCTAGATCTCGTCTGCGCATGCGCGAAGCTGGCGTCGCGCGGGGTCGGCGACCCGATAAAATTCGTATCCGGGGCAAGATACATTCACATAGCAAATTTCAAGTCGATAGCTCCACCCGTTTCCGATATCTCGTCTGCGCATGCGCTGCACGGGCGTCGCACGGGCTCGCCAATACGACAACGACGACCGCCTGGTCAAACTACACACACGTACCAAGTTTCGTCCCGATCGGTCGAGAATCGTAGATTTGTATTAATGACAGACAGACAGACAAACAGACAGAGGTCTTCAAAATATATATGAGACTAGCCGATGAGCCCGACGTTGTCCGGGCTATTCATCCGGGCTATTCAAAAACCAAATTTCGATCGCTCTACCCGTTTCCGAGATCTGGTCTGCGCATGCGCGAAGCTGGCGTCGCACGGGCTCGGCGACCCGATAAAATTCTTATCCGGGGCAAGATACATTCACATACCAAATTTCAAGTCGATAGCTCCACCCGTTTCCGAGATCTCGTCTGCGCATGCGCGAAGCTGACGTCGCACGGGCTCGGTGACCCGATAAAATTCGTATCCGGGGCAAGATACATTCACATACCAAATATCAAGTCGATAGCTCCACCCGTTTCCGAGATCTCGTCTGCGCATGCGCGAAGCGGGCGCCGCACGGGCTCGCCAATACGACAACGTTCACCGTCTGGTCAAACTACACTCACGTACCAAGTTTCGTCCCGATCGGTCGAGAATCGTAGATTTGTATTAATGACAGACAGACAGACAGACAGACAGACAAACAAACAAACAAACAGAGGTCTTCAAAATATATATGAGACTAGCCGATGAGCCCGACGTTGTCCGGGCTATTCAAAAACCAAATTTCCAAGTCGATAGCTCCATCCGTTTCCGATATCTGGTCTGCGAATGCGCGAAGCTGGCGTCGCACGGGGTCGGCGACCCGATAAAATTCGTATCCGGGGCAAGATACATTCACATAGCAAATTTCAAGTCGATAGCTCCACCCGTTTCCTATATCTCGTCTGCGCATGCGCGAAGCTGGCGTCGCACTGGCTCGGCGACCCGATAAAATTAGTACTCGGGGCAAGATACATTCACATACCAAATTTCAAGTCGATAGCTCCACCCGTTTCCGAGATCTCGTCTGCGCATGCGCTGCACGGGCGTCGCACGGGCTCGCCAATACGACAACGACCACCTGGTCAAACTACACACACGTACCAAGTTTCGTCCCGATCGGTCGAGAATCGTAGATTTGTATTAAGGACAGACAGACATACAGACAGACAAACAGACAGAGGTCTTCAAAATATATATGAGATTGTGAGCAAAATGTCATATTTTCCCCCCAAAATTGCAATAAAATTGATTTTTTGGGGTCGCGACAATTGTATTTTTTATTCGTCCACCCGTACGAGATGTGCCAGGACTGTGCCAACACATTTATATATAAGAAAACTATATATATAGCTGAAACAGGCTCCGTTTGGTTGCCTTTATTCAGCTTCGGGGAGGCCTGTGCATTGGCTCGGACTCTAATTTTCGATGGCTCCGACCCTTATCCTGGGAGAATTGATCGGTTCGGACTCTATATAACACAGTGATGTTGCTTCGTCTTTTCCGGTTCAGAGTATATAATATCGCGGCATTATCGCCATTAACATGCACCTCGTCGTCCTCATATCGCATAGTAGTGATCGTATTCAGGGATAAATCAAATCAAGAAAACCATAGTCAAAAATGGTCCTCAAGATCATATTATTAGCCATAAATATAAATTATAATATAAAATATATTGGTTACACGAATGCACCGCCTCAGAATTCCGTTAAAACAACTAATCCTTCAAATTATTACAAAAAACTACGGCTTATTACTGCAGGTTTCTTATTCACCACACCAGAAAGCTTCTAAATGCGGATAAAATTGTGTTCCCGCCATAAAATTTTAAAGTGTACACGGCCCAGCCATTGTTCATACCTAAACATCGAACGCAATTAACGCTGTCATAATAGTTACATACTGCAACTATAAGACATCCAGCGAATACACACCCCACGAAAACCCGAAATGTGTTGTCCTGCGAGATATCCCATCGCTATAGCTCAATTTGTCACGGCCAGATTAGCCTTCCTACAATATCCTAAAACAATAAAGCTTCTCAAATCATTGGCATAGTCAATAGAACTTTCACGAACTTGGACATCGACACTTTCTAATCGCTCTACATTAGCATGGTCAGACCTATCATCGAATACTGTAAATCTGCATGGAGCCCACATCACAAATATCAAAGCATTGTGTTAGAGAAATACAAAGAAAAGCAACGAAACTAGTTCGTCAAATCAAAACTCTATGCTACCGAGACCGAATGATAAGGCTCAATCTGATGTCTTAAAAATATCGAAGATTTAGAGGAGATCTAATCGAGGTATATAAACTTTTGAATGGTCATTACAATATCAATGCCTGTGACCTATTAGAAAGACATTCATCAGGAAGAACAAGGGACATAATAAAAAGCTACAGATGCCCATTCTTAACAAGGCCATAGGAAAATGTTTCTTCACGCAAAGGGTGGTAAATAGCTGAAACTGTCTGCCAGACTTCGCTGTTGGGGCTCCAACACTCGATCAATTCAAAATATACATGGACTCATTCTTCTATTATATAAAATACGAGTTCGACGACAAGAATTAGTTAGTAATATGTTCAAGTGACTCACAAGTAAATATCGAATGACAAATACATATATTTGTAAACAAGCATTGCAAAAAATGTTATTGGACGAAAAGTCGCAAGACTTGTTCCGTATTATGATTATGATGATGATGATGATGATGATGCTATGATTGATAGAACAAACCACTATTATGATGATCGTGTCGTTATTTGTTTAAAATGGGTATCAATTGACATATACGCACCCGCTTCCTCAATAAAATCAACATATTCCGACCATTTAGGGGGACCTTAGCGAATTAGGGGATTTCCGCGAATTCGGGGATCTCCGCAAATAGGGACCTATACTGCAAATTGTCACACCGATCAGCACCAATTAACGAACCGTTGTGGACTCGGCTGTATCTTACCAACCTCTTTAAAATACGTATCATTTGAGATATACGCACCCGTTCCCTCATTAAAATCAACATATATTCCGACCATTTTAGGGGAACTCCGCGAATTCGGGGACTTTCGCAAATACCTCCGCAATAGGGGACCTACTGCAAACTGTCACATCGACCAGCACCTAATTAACGAACCAGTGGCTGACTCAGCTGTCTGACTACACTCAGACAACACGTATCAATTGACATACGCATTTTGCAAATTATATTTTTCATTTCTTCTAATATATTTGTAATTGGCATAGCTTATCACAAACCAGAATCAACGACAATAAACGAAATTGAAATGCCAACTACAGCTTTTACCGAACTTGGGGTCGCAGTAAAACTTTAATGCGTCCCAAAATAACCGGTAAAACCAATTATCTATTTATAAAATACCCAGCGAACCACGGCTTTCTAAAATATGTAGAACAGTATACACCGGGGGCGTTAAATAGCAACATTGTATCAACCAAGCTCAGCATATATATATATACTAGAAGGTGACCCGACTTCGTCCGGGCTTTGACCTTGAATTGTCCATTTTGAAGGTCAAGGTCAATGGGGTCACGATTTGACCAGTCCAAAAACACTGCCCGGACAAAAGTACCCGACAAACGTGCCCGTCGAAATCCATCCGGTTTTACCCGATTTGACCTTGAATTGATAATTTTGAAGGTCAAGCTCTGGTCGGGGTCACGATTGGACCCGTCCAAAACAATCAGTGGACAAAAGTAACCCCACGTATCAAATTTCGTCGAAATCCCATCAAAATTGGCGATTTGACCTTGAAGTTACCCGATTTCAAGGTCAAGGTCACGTCGCACGGGCAAATGCATATGCTTATGAGACTCCCCATACGACTGTACCCCCGCATACCAAGTTTCATCGAAATCCCGTAATATTTGGGCATTTGACCTTGAATGACCCGATTTCAAGGTCAAGGTCACGTCGCACGGACAAATTAATAGGTTTATGCCACTCCCCGGCCGAAGATACCCACACATACCAAGTTTCATCCAAATCCCGTGATATTCGGGCGTTTGACCTTGAAATTACCCGATTTCAAGGTCAAGATGATGTCGCACGGACAAATTAATATGCCTATGTTCGTCCCCGGCCGAAAATACCCCCACATACCAAGTTTCATCGAAATCGGGTGGGACGTTTTCGAGTTCATCGCGAACACACACACAGACAGACAGACAGACAGATCTTCCAAAATATATAATAGATAATATACACCCATGCAGTGATACCTGGATATAATCTGAAAGTATGCAATGTATATGGAAAGTTTCCATAATGAGTGTAATATACTATATTCATGTTCTACAGAATGGTGTATGCAGGCCTATAGAACTACATTAGAATATTCATGATGTGACATATTATACGATTAAAATAGCTGTTTCATATATAGTATATGGAATGCATATATAATGGAGATTCCCATGACCATAACTTCAATCACAATTTCGCGAGAAAGAATTCATCATGTGAATATGTTATTACTAAAATATATAGAAAGGACACCCGGGCTAAACATGTAGTTGTCGCTATGTTTTTCTGTCTCACCTGAATCGGCCCACAATACTTATATATATATAAGTATTGTGGGAATCGACAGCAAAACTGTTCGGTGCCGAACATCATCCATGATTCTCGACGGCCCCAAAATCATGGACTTCCGAAATTTTTAAATTTTGGTGCCGCCCCACCGATCCCATGCAATAACTGTCTTTAAAGTAACTCTTGCAACTTCGCAAACCGCGTAATTAGATTTCCCACAAAATCCCTTTGAATTGAGCCATCTAGATATTCCCATAAATTTCTAAAACAATTATTTATAAATGGTTAAAGGCCTATATAGTGTCCTTTCCGATGTCAACTCCCCATGACTTCGAGATGACCCCCGACTGTCTCAAAATTATGGTGATGTATATACACAATATCAGAATGCATGCATGGGCACTGGCTCAGTAATATATTTCCATTGCTTTATATTGATATTTTCATCGAACTTTTATGTTTGGATCGGAATGGCACACCCAGATGTCCTTCAACTCAGATCAAGCTTGTTATAGGTAATCGGTCCCGTTTTTCGCCCATCGCGGGTTAGAACCCACTCCAACATTATCTGTATATATAAATATATATATGATCGTACCTCGCTCCTCCAAATCAATCTTATGACCTATACATATAAGTCGGATCTATTTATATATATAAAGGTTTGGTGGAAATTTGCGGAAAAACTATTTTTCTGTCACCCCATCCCCGATCCCATTCCAGACTCTGATACCTTTTCAACTTTATAAATAATACCAGTATATATGTTTCCGTAAAATACCCCCCCCCCCTTAGATCCATTGGTCCTAATTTGAAGCCCGCTAGATAGCTGCCCCAAATCCCCCCAATAGGAGACAAACAGACATAATTTTGTTGAAAATTTATCATAAATTCTCTCCTTATAATATGACTATTGACTGTTCGCGATTGTAAATCCATCGAATTTTTTACAATATATTTAAAAATTGTAACTCCTTTGTAAACATATTTCACACGTTTCGGCGCATATATAGTAGTCACCTGTCACCAGTCGAAGTGACAGCGAAAACAGGGCGAATAAAATGTAGGCCTACCGATCAAGTTAGAGTCGGAACACAGATAGCTGGTTAGATTCCAATCTGAAACATTAAATCGGAAAAGAGTCGGAGTAATTTCTTAAAGGCCCACTTAACTTTCGAATCACCAGATCACATTATATATAAAATATTCCATATTATATACCATGTGAAAGAGGAAGATCCAAAACATTTTGTATTATCAACTGATCCGGTCGAATAAACTGGGAACATGTTTTTATCGAGTTACCGAGGTATGTTCTGTGCTTAATATTGATCCGGACTGTACTGTATTTAAAGTATATTATTCTCAATGGAAGAGGAATAACTCTATCTATTAGTTTGAATACGGATGCATTCGGGGTTGACACCGGGGGAAGTCTTGGAATGAATCTGAGAATCTCTATCACTTGGTGGACACTCCTATATAGGCCACAGCTGTATTATGGTGGAATATATATATATTTTTGGTTCCACTTCCTATTGGTATATATAATATGGAATTTGTTGTATATAATGTTATCTGGGTATTCGAAAATTAAATGAGCCTTTAACTATGGAGTTTCATGCCTAGAAATCAAAATATGGCGATTTTTGTGATATGTGAGAAACAATGAACTCAATACGCATCCATTACACCCACCTTTCTGTAAATAAAGTATTTTTTTCCGCTAAAAAGATATAGTCCAGGAGATATTGGTCGACCTCTGCACCCCCCCCCCAGGACTTAACTTCACCCCACTAATTTTCTTCCTTAAGATCTCCTCTAATTTTTTTCACTTGTTAACAAGAAAAAAAAGTGGCCGCAGAGACTCCAGACAAGATGGCGTCCATCATGGCGGCCATTTTTTTTTAATGCACCAGGTCTCTTTGATCGCCATTATAGTAAAGATGATAGCACATGCGGTCTTTTTTTCCGCTCGATTCGTTATGTTAATATACAACCCTTACAAATTAGCCAAAAATCCGACACCAGAATCCAATATGGCGGCCAAGATGGCCGCCGAAATGTGAAAATATGCTATTTTTCTGACATGTTACCACCTTTCGTTTGTCTTTGTGGGAAAATGTTAGAATTTTTGCGTCATGTTATACATTTATCATATAGAGGAGTCATTGGCGAACACATGGGGACCATAATATGCATTCATTGCGGGATATTTTTGTCCGATATCACGTTTTCCCAAATGCCGGTATCATAGGTCAAAGCCGAATCTCCGTTAATAACGCGATGTTATGTTTCGAATCAATGAATGTTATTGCTATAATAACAACACCCATGCATATTATTTGCAGGAGATACTCGAGCTAGGATTCCTCTTATACCTGAGTTGAGGAATATTTACCCAAATCCAAGATGGCGGCCAAAATGGCCACCAGAAATAAAAAATCGCCGAAAATCGCTGATTTTAACATCAGTGAGCATTATTGTCATGACAACTCCACACCTGCTTACTATTGTAAGTTGGGAACACTTAGACGAAGAACTTTCCTTGTACCATATCCAAATAAAAGTCCCCCAAATCCAAAATGGCGCCCACAATGGCGGACAGATTTTGAAAAATCACCGAAATTCCCTCATATTCACATCATTGGGCATTATTGTCGAGACAACTCCACCCATGCTTACAATTGAGTTGGAAATACTGAGGTGAAGTAATTACATTACATTTCATGCAAGAAACTGTTTTCCAAATCGAAGATGGCGGCCAAAATGGCGACCGAAATTTGAAAACAAGTCTACATTCCTTTACTTTCTTACGATGGGCGTTATTGTTTCGCGATTTCTATCCACCATTACATGTTGATATGGAATACTGACATGAAGTATTCATTAGGGTTTGGCAATTGATACTCACAGCCAAGATCGCTGCTAAATGGGCGGCTAGAAATTGAAAAGAAATTGATATTTTCACATATTAATTTCAACTTTTTGTCATAATATCGGTATGTAAGGACGAAACTGTACATAAACCATCTACTAGTTCAACTTAAAGGTATCAAAACGCATAACATAGCTTTCTAGCTTACGATTTTAAATATTTGCTAAATATGATATTTGTGCGTCATCTTGAACTAGGAAGGCATATGGCCGATGAGTATACAAGCTTACAGAAGGTCATCTCTATGTACGTGTCTCATACCCATGGGATAATGACATGTACACCTGGCGAACCAATTAGCTGGTCACTTCTCAATAGATGGTTCGTCAACTCACAAACTCAGCGAACGCATTGGCATATGTGGACAACTTCGACAGTGTTTCGAAGGTTGCTAGCTGTCTCATTCCCTTGGACAGATGTCTATCTGCTAAGGATAAGACCCTAGTGTACAGACTACCCACACTTCTTGACCATTATCCGAAGCAAACTGTGTGACGCCCCGCAGTTGTCTCATCGAATATCTCCCAGCAGAGAAGAACAATGCTCGCGGTGCTAGTTTGTGGACATGCGCCATGATAGTGGGAATGAAATGGGCCACTGTATACACCACCCCTACACCTGGTGCATGTTTAAGATATCGAATGTCATGCGTGTCGGTTTTATTTGGTGTGGTAAGATTGTATTTCCACATCCGTTTCGAAGCCTTTCTGATTCAACTAAGTACACCTTTGTCTGGATAATACTATGCTAGCCTCCCTCAAAACAGTCGGATGGACTAAAGGATAATGTCTTTATAGCATGAATGTATGCGTGTTTTGTTATCCTCTCTCGGGGTTAGTGTCAGTATGTGGGCGGTATTATTCAAGAAAATGTCAGGAACTGTGGTGCATTTATTTCACTATGTATTTAAAGAACAATTTACAGTCTCGATGGCAATGGCTGTGGATGTTGGGGAACGCGACCTTTATGATCATATATAGCTTTATATATATAACTTTAGAATATAGTAGTTAATGTCTCATGCAGGGAAATGGTCGCAATGGTGATGTTACCAAGAAATCACTTGGTGTACCAACGTTTGTTGAACTGAGTGCAAGAGCTCATCAACGTAACATTCCTCTGGATGTTCTTCGCGTTGAACATTTCACCCTTTTGTTGATGGCATTTGTACTTTCTTGAACCATACCACCCAGCGTGAGTATGACATATCAACCAACTATCAAAGGTATCGCCTTTAAGACTACACCCCAGTATTGGTGGGGCTTATACGGCAGTAGCCAATGGCATACTCCTGATCCAGTTGTTTAACGGCTTCCAAACGGATTGGAACATACAATCTTAGCATACAAGGAAAGCAAAGCCACACATGAAATCCTGTCTGTATCTAAAACATAACAAAATAAGGGGCGGTGCAGTCATGGTCCAATTTCATTTCCACTATCATGACACATACCCACAAACTAGCACCGTGTGTATTGTTATCATCTGATTGAATCTGTTCGGCGAGACGATTGCTGGACGCCAACAAGCTTGTTCTTGTGATCATGTTCAAGGAGTTTGGGTATATTATGCATTATGGTATTCTACGCCTTAGCAGAAATGCATCCGTCAAATGTCGGGCTTTCAACATTCGAAGCCATATACAGAAGTTGTCCGGGTACGTCATTGCATTAGATGAGTATGTGAATTGATGAACCATATATTGAGAAGTGGCTGTTTGGGAAGATCACCAGGTGTATACGTTGTTATCCCCATTAGGTCACCAAAGCTGACAATACGCAGATAGTAAGGTCCGTCTGAAAGCTAGTATACGCATCGACCGAATACCTTTATAGTGTATCGCACAAGATGACGCATATACCCCATATGTAGCATCTGAATTATACCATAAGCTATACCACGAATGAAGCTCGCTAAGAATTCCAAGCTTTCGAAACAAACACGTGAGCTGGACACCGGCATATGTATTGTTTGAAACATTCCGATTAGTGGCACCCTTCTACAAAGAAGAGTAGTGAACTGTTGTTGTGGGTGAAATAGATTAATCTGACGAAGAGACGGAAACGAGTCTAGATAATGCTGAATGTGGCAATTCAGAATAAGCTCAGGTACTGTTGTTTTGATTCTTGAAAGTCATAATATGACTATTCGGCGCACCTATATATGGTTACGGCCAGTATGAGCCCTTAGTGGAGAATGGATTTTGAAATGCCACATCGCGATTGTGGGTTTTCATCCTTCCAAAAGGCTACGACTTACAATAGATGGCTTATATTATGTACCGTTTCGTTTATACAAATCAATGTTATGACAAAAAGTTTAAATTAGTATGTGATAATATCGGCTTCTTTTCAATTTCTGTCCGCCAGTTTGGCCGCCATATTGACTGTGAGTATCACTTGCCAAACCCTAATGAATAATTCATACATATCAACATGTAATGGTGGGTAGAAATCGCGAAACAATAACGCCCATCCTAAGAAAGTAAAGGAATGTAGGCGTGTTTTCAAATTTCGGTCGCCATTTTGGCAGCCATCTTCGATTTGGAAAACAATTTCTTGCATGAGATGTAAGGTAATTACTTCACCTCAGTATTTCCAACTCAACTGTACGCGTGGATGGAGTTGTCTCGACAATAATGCCCAATGATGTGAATATGAGGGAATTTCGGTGATTTTTCAAAATCTGTCCGCCATTGTGGGCGCCATTTTGGATTTGGGGGACTTTTATTTCGGCCAATTTGGCCGGTTACTTCATGTGACTTTTTCATCTGACGTGTGTGTCGGATAATTGATCTGGAGGATTTATGTAAATGTTAGCCCAAACTACATTTCCAAGTAACGATGGTTTTGTTGTTTATTTTGAGGAATAATACCGCGTCAGATGAATTCAGCCCAAATATGTTAACAGTTGTCGTGTCAAACATTCGGCAGTAGGTTAGCGTTATTTAGTATTTGTGGATGTCATTTAACATGGGGAAAATAGACTACTGCGCTTGAACGAGCATGTGAATTTGTCGTTTTTAATGTACAGCAACTTGATAATCAATAACAGAGGCATTCTCTGTCAAATAAGGTCGCTCTATTTACGGTATTAATTGCGGAACTTTCTAAAGTAAACTACGCGTAAACGGATACATACGGTAAATTATAGAATGTGCCGGAATCGGCCTAATCGCCCCAGGGCCAACTCGCCCAGTCGACGTGTGTCAATTCGGTACCTACTATAACATGTACCCGAGTCCGATACGGAATAAAAGATGTATACGGGTGTTATATAGCGTTTGGTCCGTTGTTTCTCAATGAATATTATTGAAATTTGGTGTATATGTCCGGGCTGGGACATGGAATACAACAACGTTTGAATTGTTTTTAAATTTACAAATTTGTTGATTTTATTCAATTTTTTTTCGTTCTGAAAACACACTATAAAGTGTATATAATATAATAACGAACACGAGACATACATAATTTATAAACTGTTAACAAAAGATATCAAATTCAATACATGACAAAGATGACTCAGTGGAGTTTATAAAGTGAACATAAAAACATTGAGGTAAGAATCTTTTTAAGGAATGCAACTTTATTTAATGATAATAAACACATAAATTAAAATAACAAACATGAGACATACAAGATTTATAAACTGTTAACAAAAGATATCAAACTCAATACATGACAAAGATGACTCAGTGAAGTTTATAAAGTGAACATAAAAATATTAAGGTAAGAATCTGTTTAAGCATTACTAAACCGTTTAGCACAGACCACAGTCCACTTCACTCATCCGATCATCACCAAACTTCATATTTATCTTGATATTGATCTATCAGATGAGAGCTATCAAATATTTTTTTAATTTCATAGGAAAAAATGGTCGCCAGCGGCCATATTGCATTTACGTTATATTTTATCGCGTCATGTCGATATGTAGTATTACTTAGAAATTTCACCTTTCCAGATTCATAATTGCTCCATTGACTGTAACAGATGAAATTATTCCCCTCTTCGGATAGAGTGTCACTGAAACTTTATTTTGTCAGACTGTCTGTATAATCACTGATTATATATGGCAATAATCTGTAATAAGATGTAGCACTATTTTATTTTATATTTACATGCAGTGCTGTTTTTATACATCAATTATAATCCCCCTAGATCATCATGTGATCGATCATACATCGCGCGAGGACCTGGTTGAATTAAGGGGGGTTTTATGGATCACTTCTGTCCTCAAGCTAGATTATACTTATGACATTTAATGGCATGTTTCTAACGTGGAGGGTTAGATATGCTTGAGAAACCACCACTCTTTAATTCACACCAAGTTCTCAGCTGTCATGTTCGGATATTAGAACCCATAGCCATGATATATGGTTTATTTTGTGTATACTAGTAACATAGTTATTTTCAGTACCTTTATATACCAGTACTGTGTATAACAATGCATATAAATTAATCCATGTATACATGTATATTGATTCAACGGATTCAGTGGTTTTGTCCATCAGTCTATCAAATTTGCGGGGAAAACATGGCCACAAGCAGTACACCCTGCTAAATTTCGAATTTGAATCAATTGGTGCACCCTGCAGCCAGCTTTTATTGGAGAACTTTTTCTTATGTGGATATTTTGGGTCACCGCTAGATGTGAGCCATATTTTGTTCTCAAACTGTCCTTGTGAAGACATCACTGCCAGCGGTGATCTTCAATTTTACTATTTTTATGGCTAAATAATTTGGTTGATCCTACAGACGACACCCCTTGTCCGATCGTCATCAGATTCCACAATTATCTTCTGGATAACCAGGGTGAGAGTAATCTAATTTTCCCGAATTTCGTTAAAAAACATTACCACAGGCAGCAATTTGGTATCTTACTCTTTGATCCTCTTTTGCATGACTGAATTGTTTAGCAACTGTACAGACATATCCCTCATCTGGTTTTTATATACATGTATATCTCTTCATGCGGATAGCCAGTATTACGTATAGGTACTTCAACTTTCTGCATTCCTGTCATCATTTGAAATATAAAAATTTACCTGATACATGCACCCTTCAAAATTTGTTTCGTCGTATCTATTTTAATGACCCGTATGGTAATATTGATACAGATATATTTGTCAAACATTTCTTTGTACAATATACAGGTATTTAGTTTGTAACTAAATCTAGAAATATATAATAGTAGCTCGTGGACCCCACTTCGTCCGGGATGTTCCCCTCTGATTTTCGGAGAAATGCGCGATTTAACCTTGAATTGACTATTTTTAAGGTGAAGGTCATGTCGGGGTCACGATTTGACCCGTCCAAAACACTCCCCGGACAAAAGTCACGACAAAAGTACCCGTCGAAATCCGCCCGGCTTTATACCCGATTTGACCTTGAATTGACAATTTTGAATGTCAAGATCAGGTCAGGGTCATGATTTGACCCACCCGAAACACTCCTGGGACAAAAGTAACAGTAGGTATCAAATTTCGTTGAAATACTTCCGTTTTACCAGATTTGACCTTGAATTGATCTTTTTGAATGTCAAAGTCAGGTCGGGATCAAGATTTGACCCGTCCAAAATACTCCCTGGAAATAATTTCCCCTAGGTATCAAATTTCGTCAAATCTGTCTGGCAGTTTTCCCGGCCATAGCTAACAGACAAACAGACAGACAAATGTCCAAAATATATATTAAACTAGCTGATGTACTCGACTTCGTTCGGGCTAGTTAGGGATTTTTTTTGTGATCGCCTCCATCTGGACAGTACCCAGTATATACAGCGTCTGGCCAAACTATTGTTCAATTGGTCCAGAAACATGCCTATATCAGCACGTTCGAGAACATGGTCCCACGTGAAATTGGACCCGTCCATATTGCTCCCGGGATCGAAGTAGTCCTACACACAAATTTTTAGTCGGATCGGTCAAGGTCCAGAAACATGCCTATGAGCGAGGTCAAGTTGACACGTTAAATACCAAATTCGAGCAGTGTTAGAGTCTATAACACATACACACATGCATTCACGCATACACACATACATACATACATACAGACAG
Organism: Siphonodentalium dalli; assembly: GCA_032622095.1. Classification (NCBI taxonomy): domain Eukaryota; kingdom Metazoa; phylum Mollusca; class Scaphopoda; order Gadilida; family Siphonodentaliidae; genus Siphonodentalium; species Siphonodentalium dalli. The sequence continues at coordinate 149,288,976 of CP136065.1, forward strand.
GTGTTTCAAAATGTATAATCGATAGCTACAACAATTCTATGGTAGATAGTTCACGGCCGACCTGATGCATGCATCTTAGTTTTCTTGTTTGGATATGGTACAAGGAAAGTTCTTCGCCTAAGTGTTCCCAACTTACAATAGTAAGCAGGTGTGGAGTTGTCATGACAATAATGCTCACTGATGTTAAAATTAGCGATTTTCGGCGATTTTTTATTTCTGGTGGCCAATTTGGCCGCCATCTTGGATTTGGGTAAATATTCCTCAACTCAGGTATAAGAGGAATCCTAGCTCGAGTATCTCCTGCAAATATATATGCATGGGTGTTGTTATAATAGCAATAACATTCATTGATTCGAAACATAACATCGCGTTATTAACGGAGATTCGGCTTTGACCTATGATACCGGCATTTGGAAAAACGTGATATCGGACAAAATTATCGCGCAATGAATGCATATTATGGTCCCCATGTGTTCGCCAATGACTCCTCTATATGATAAATGTATAACATGACGCAAACATTCTAACATTTTCCCACAGAGACAAACGAAAGGTGGTAACATGTCAGAAAAATAGCATATTTTCACATTTCGGCGGCCATCTTGGCCGCCATATTGGATTCTGGTGTCGGATTTTTGGCTAATTTATAAGGGTTGTATATTAACATAACGAATCGAGCGGAAAAAAAGACCGCATGTGCTATCATCTTTACTATAATGGCGATCAAAGAGACCTGGTGCATTAAAAAAAAAATGGCCGCCATGATGGATGCCATCTTGTCTGGAGTCTCTGCGGCCACTTTTTTTTCTTGTTAACAAGTGAAAACAATTAGAGGAGACCTTAGGGAAGAAAATTAGTGGGGTAAAGTTAAGTCCTGGGGGGGGGGTGCAGAGGTCGACCAATATCTCCTGGACTAATTAATAAGCAAATTAAAAAAAAATCGGAATAGATTCGGAGCCCGATCAAAAAAGAATCGGAGTCAAAATCAGTTAGATCCAAAACTGCAGGAATTGTTGAATCCCAGTGTTTGCGCGCTTTTGCGCACATTTTGACAGTTTAAACATTATGATTTAAAAAAACGGAGTGTCTAAAGAACGGTATATAGGCCTACCGCTCTTTGGCACTGAGGGCTAAAGAACGGTATACCGCTCTTTAGCGATGAGGGCTAAAGAGCGGTACGAATTATAACGTTATACGTTGGCGCAATGCGCAAAATATCTTGGCAACGCACGTGCCGCTCATCCAGCATGGACCGCTCTTTAGCACCGAGGACTAAAGAGCAGTATACCGTTCTTTAGCACCAAACACTAAAGAGCGGTATACCGTTCATTATCGTATCAGGCCCATATAGCTAAAGCGCGGTATACCGCTCTTTAGTGTTTGTCACTAAAGAGCAGTATACCGTTCTTTAGCACCAAACGCTAAAGAGCGGTATACCGTTAATTAGCGCATCAGGCAGGGGGGGGGGGGGGGGGGGGTCGGAAAAAAAATTCAGGCACGTATGGCATTTTGTCCCTTTCGATAATTTTTTGTACCCACCCACCCCCACCGCCAATTTTTTTTCCGTTTTCGGCAGTTTTTTCCGACCATTTTTTGACACCCACCCCCCCTTTTAACACTAAAACAGAGATTTGCGGGGGGAAATTCACTGTAAACAGCTGTATATGAATTTCTGTCCATACTATTTATCATGGATGTTAACATGGACATGTAAATAGGAATGAGTCATTTTGAGGTCATTCGGCCAAAAAAACATGGCTGCCAGCGGCCATCTTGGATTTCAAAATTTGCAACAAAATACAACACGATAACTGCCTGCAGTCAGTTTACAGTTAGAATTACATTATTTCTCTCATTCAAAGTGGGTTTGAAGCCCAACTCATTGCCAAAACACTCAAAAACAAGCAGGAATTTTGTTTTTTAGTTGCGGAAAAAATTGCTTGTTGGTGGCTTTGACCACCCACCCACCCCGGCATACGTGCCGGAATTTTTTTTCTTCACCCCCCCCCCCCCCCCCTGCATCAGGCCCATATATAGCTAAAGCGCAGTATACCGCTCTTTAGCGTTTGGTACTAAAGAGCGGTATACCGTTCTTTAGCCACGGCCTTAAAAAAAATATATAATTTTTTTTGCAACCATCGGTTTTGGGTAATCTATTCTGATAACTAAAGCGTCTTTTGCAGAAATGTTGTTGTTGTTGGAATATGAATTATATGATGATACGGGGACCATTGAATCGGATTGTGTACCTTTAATGTAATGTCCGTCTTTCCATCTTTCCATTTGTCCGTTTAAAACGTGCCTGTGGTTGTAGTTATTTCCGAGTACAACTGTACTTCCTAATTAGGTGTTTTACTCCGCGATGTCAAGCCACGCCCACGCATGCTTTCGTCGAGGCGAAGTTGACAAAATTCCAGAGTTAGTTAATCGGTTGCAGAGTGCAGTTTGTATTTTATCACGGTAGGTAAATTCGTTTTGGAAACATATCATAAGTTGACATAGTATTACGACCAGCGTTACCTATTAACGACACATATTTATTCGTGAAATATTAGAAAAGGCGTAGCAATTTTGGTTTAGTTTCTGTGTGTTCTGGCGCCAGATTTGTTCACGGGATTATTTCTCATCGTTGGATTCTCCGTTTGCGGAAGTGAATAAATTTCAAAAGCGTTCTTTGTAAGTTTCAGTGGTTACTACTGTTTATAATGTTTTCTAATAACATTACGTTTCAGGAAGAACTGAGCAAGAGTAGTGTCATCTCGCGAAGAATGGGAAAATTCGATTTTTATTGACAGATTTTATTTAGTGACACATCATTTCATGTCTATGAACTTTGACCCCACCGAGGTCACTAAACTTTGAATCACAGGCCTTCCAAACAGTGACTGCGATTTTGATAAATAGAAATTTAATGCATCTATTCTCTATAAAATATTAAGAAAGGTAAGTGGACTAATTACTTCAAAAATCTATAATAATTAATATCACTCAATTATCACTGTTTAGATTAATTAGAAGGCCTGTGCTTTTAACCCATTACCAGGTCTGGCAAATGTGAGAATACAGCTACAATAGCTGTATTCAGCTAACCTAGCTGTATTCAGCTATATATTATACTCTCAAACAGGCTGTTTTTCGATAATAAACTAGAAGCGCTAATTTGCGCATCAAAATTAGGCTACCATATATTCTCCGGTCACCCTCAACCAAATCAAAATCGTCGCTTGTGTTCTGACATAGTGTTGCCTTTTGTCGACACGGCAATTCTGATTTTGTGTGAAAACTTACTACGGTGGTCGATGTCAGTAAATATTCTGGGGACTATTTTCTGCAAATGCATTCATTAACTAACTTATAAAATAAAGATCAAATTCATCCCAAACACTCGTTTACTTCTTCCCGATGCTAAACCGGTAGGGGGCGTTAGAATGGTGTACCTATATCAAGCATTTAGAATTACATACCACTAGCGGTTTGTGAGCGATACTGGTGACTATTCATAACTGTATATACAGATATTGTGCGACATATTGCAAATGTATGGCACAACATAGGGACAACTGAATTGAAAATGCGACTTATATAATTTCTGAAGTATTTCAAACATGAAGTTCTGGTCGTTAGCGAGTTAGAACTATTCAATCTGTTTTGGCGGGAAAATATATAATGTGTGAAAACTTACTAAACATAACATTGGTATTTGTATTTTCACGATTCGACATACAAGTATGTGTTTCCGTATTTTTTGAGAGAATCAGCTCAAGCAGTGAGTGGAGCTCGCTCGGTTAAACTCTGGCTAGAGATGTTCCCCTTTTTACCTGTTTTAACGCACCAACCAAACTGCGTTTTAGCAGCATCATATTGATACTTCCGGGAATGATTAAGATGTTCCATCTTCGGTGATAAATATTGTATTTAATGTATTTTTCAAGGTATTCCGCATTGCATAAGAGAGTTATTAACCATTATGACCGACATCGACCGCCGTAGTAAGTTTTCACACATAATCACCATCGCCGTGCCGACAAAAGGCAACACTTTGTCAGAACACAAGCGACGATTTTGATTTGGTTGAGGGTGGCCGGAGAATAGGGTAGCCTAATTTTGATGCGCAAATTAGCGCTTCTAGTTTATTATCGAAAAACAGCCGGTTTGAGAGTATAATATATAGCTGAATACAGCTAGGTTAGCTGAATACAGCTATTGTAGCTGTATTCTCACATTTGCCAGACCTGATTACTTTGGAAGCTTTGTTTCTTGAAAGTGATCTCAACTGCATACATGTACCTGTAGTCTAGCAAGAGAATTAGTGGAAAAAAAACTTGCATGACGCCATGTGTTGTCTTTTTGACCTATGCACAGCAGTAAATTTGCTTACATGTTTGCTGAGAATGTTTTTGATGCCAAAATCTATATATATATACATGATTGTGGTGAAGAAGGGCCCTTTTCCCTGGAAATTTCCCTAGTATAAATTAAGCATTCAGCCCTCAAAGTTGACCGTCCATGGAAATAAGCAATGCCGTTGAAACATATGGCATAACATGCCGCAGCATTAAATTTGCAGTGGGACATTTTTCCAGCTAGTAATTTTGAGGGCTGAGGCTTAAAAAAATAATATTTGTGGTAACCCGATCCCTACCGTTCGCCAGATTCCCCCCCCCCCCCAAAATAAAATAAAATAAATTCCAAAGTTCCCAATTTACAGTCTGAAAATTCCCAAACCATTCTCCCAACTTGACTACTTTATTCTTCCAGTTTATATTAGTCTAAGTTGTTGATTTTAATTCAATGAGTCATTAGGCCTAAAAAAAAAATACGTTTGTTTCCGCTAACCCGACCGACCCTATTTTAAACCGCCGACCCTAAACTTTTTATTGCCATTGCAAAAAACAAAATAATTTGACCCAAAAAAAATAAAAAAAAACAAAAAACAAATATTTCAATTTTTTTTTTTTTAATTTAGGTCCCAATTCATATCATAACAAGATGCAAAACATTTATATATTTATATATATTGACATAAGAAATTTAAGTTTACAAAAAGATTTAAGTTTAACAGTTGGAATCATACTGTAAAGTATGTTTGGCTTTATCTAGCTTTCATCTGTGAAAACTTCAAATAATTTGAGTTCAGGTACGGTATGTTATCATTCAGCATTCAGACTTCAGTATTTCAATCAATTACAGCACAGGAACATTAACAATTTGATCAAATCAACCTGGTTATCAAGTGGGATCTCATAATACCAAATGAAAAATTAACATAGAGATTAGTACCATATATAGTCATTACTACCTTAATACATGTACATTGTTTCTGTACTACGTGTACATGTAGGATTTCTGTATTACATGTACATGTAGTATATTATGTACGGTATGTGTCTCACTTGAATTTTATAAAATAGCCTATTTATGAATTAGAGTGATGATGGCAAGTCTAATTTCAAGCAGGATAAGGCTTCCGATAAGCATAATCCATAGAACCAAAAGATATCTGACAATAACTTATAAGCATTTCCAATCCATAAATATATAAAAAGTTCCAAAGTTATGCTTGAGAAACTTGATAAAATTGACCTCTCTGTAAAATTCAAAATACTGACTCAAAGAGCCTTAGATTAGATCTAAATGCAATGGATTTTCAAAAAATTTCCAGGGGAAGAACCCCCACCATCATCAGGGGGTCACCCTTCCCAAACATTCCTCCGATCAGGCCTTCAGGTTATGCCTTCGGCATATCATTGCCCAAAAACAGGTGTCCCCAAAAAATACCTAGATCCTTCACTGAATGCGGAGAAGGTGGTGTTGTGAAGCCATCCTTAAGAGATCGGTACAAGACGGTCACTCCAATATGTGAACAGTGCAGTGGTGCTGGACTGACTCCAGTTGTCGCCAGACCATATAGGAAATATTAGGATTATCAAAGACTATCTTAGTATATAGACTAGTATATATGTAAATATTAAAGCATATGTAAGATTGAATTGGAGTTTCTAGTTCCTCTGTCATCTGGGTTAACCTGATTGGGGCTAAGAAGTGCGTAGTTTGGGTTATTGACAAGTATTATACAGTTATTTTCAAAGATACTGAAGAAAAAAAAGTTAAGCCTACCTACCTACCCTAATTTTTTTTAGCTCGTTAGCGGAAACAAAGGTATTATTTGTTTAGGCCTTAGCCTAATTAACATGCAAAATCGCACTCACAAAACACACCAAAATGGGGTTAATGGGCTAACAAATAACATTAAAAAAACGCGATTCCTCGAAAATAGGCAACTTTAACCCGAAGTCTTTTAGATTTATGGGTATGGAATATGTTTATTAAAGGGGAAGGGAACTATCGCATAACGAAAAGGCATGTTCATTAAGTAAGCTGTTTTCTGTGTGTAAAAATTCAGCGCAAATTTAAATCTCCACACAAGATCGGAGATATGCGTCTCAAACTAACCCGCGCAAGCAATTACGTCAGTAACTTAATGCCGCCATTTTGGAAGAAATATTATCTACCTTTATAGTTTGTGACGTCACGGCCTCACTTGGCTGTTTAACGCTAGACTGTATCGCGTACGATAGTCTGTTTTTAGATATGAAAATAAATTAAACAGCAGATGCGCCATAAATGATTATCTGTTGTGAATAAATTATAGCTCGCGGCCGCGGATGCGAAGCGACCTAAGGTATAGGTATGCAGATATGAGATATACTAATCGACTTTTTCAGCCCAATCTAAAAATAGATTGAACTTACCTCAAATAGAATATAATTTATTCATAACTCAAGGGTCAGCCAAGTCTAAAAAATTATTGTTGGCGACGGCCGCCATTTTGTATTGATTAACACCACCTCGAAATGTGTAATTGGGCCAAATGCTCCAGGGCAAAAATTAAAAAAATTGTTCCGGTAAATGTTAGCTATACTTCATCATACGTAGGAACATCATGCTCCTAAAGCCAAATATATTTTAAAAATTGATTGTAGATTAAACCAAAGCACTGGTTCACAAAAACTGATATTGCATGAAAAAGTTTTGTTTACATACTAGTATTTTATAAAATTATTAAAAATATTTGACGTCATGATCTTACAAATATGGGTGCGCCATAATTAGCGGGAGTTTTGTATAACGCGATGTGATATCCTTGTGTTTGAGCATCAGTCCTTCGATTTTGGAAAACGTAGGTGCGCCGTATATCACTCTGAGCTTTTGGGATTTGCGCGCGCCTTTTTTGAGGGAGCACAATTAAAATTAAAATTGATGAAATGACTACTGAATAAAGACAAACATGTGTATAATGCACAAGTATCATTCTCCCAGAAACACAAATAAAACATATTTATATCAGTTTTATTATCAGTTTTATCAAACAATAGTCTCTGACTGCCGTAGCTGTCAAATTTTGAAAGTTATCGATGAGCGAAGAACTGCCATTAGTTATCCAGTTAAGATGAAGTTTTTTAGTTTGACCAATGAGAGCTTGGCTAGTATGGCTACTATCAAAGTCTGCGGCGTTTTCGCGGTCTTAGATTAGTAACTATCTAGAGTATGACTGAACATAAACGAGCCAAGGAAATAGTACATATCTGAAGCATGGCTGAGTTAAAGATTCCGGATGGTAATTAAGTATTTTCACTGACCAACGTTTGTCAGCAAGTCAGAATATCACAATTAGTCGACTTCCGGGTCTGAGAGCACATGCTCAGACTCGATTAAAACTTCGAACTCAGAAGTGGAATCATATAACCGCGATCAGATTCACTGTATTCCGACGAATCAACTCTTTCGTTTTGATAATATTTTGAGCATTGTCGCTGTCACTATCAGACATGATATACCGTAATCTGCATAAATTTATATAATAGTATTCGCATTGGTACAATTTGTCCAAATGAATCCTCGAAATACTGCAAGGTGAAACATAAACGCTGCCGCCAAAGTCAGTCTGCTTTTTGCGGGAACTCGCACATGCAGTAGTTGTGACGAGGTGTCACCCCAATCATTGAGTGCGAAAGACGCCGCTTTGATCTTTGCTACCAGGTTCGTAATCAACGTCATCACTGCTGAGAAAGATACATGGTGAATAGTCTTGTTGGCGTTTAACCATTGGTGTGTTGTTTGTTAAAATCACGTTCACTGGTTGCAAATTCCGATGCGCGCATTTGATATTTTCGGCGTGCGCATTTAATAACTCGCTGGTTTTTAGATGCGCGCGCGCCAAGGCGCGCAAGCGCAATTGCGCGCCTTAAAATCGAAGGACTGGAGCATAACTGAGAAATCCAAGGTGTTTTATCGCACCATTGTTGATATACTATTATATTAACGGCCTGATTTGTTGAGGGTTTCCTTCCCCTTTAACTCATTTGATATTTTAGGGGTGCTGATTAATAGAAATTAAATGGATTTGATTGTTTGATACTATTTCTCAACAATCTGTAGTTTAATTTTTGGATAGTTAGACACTGAAGCATGTAACCCCAGTGTGAGAAATGGATGAAACATTGATGATTTGTGGGAAGGTACAGGGAGGTGGGGATTTTATTTAGCAGGTTGAATATTGTTTACATACAGGGAACTCATGCTTTAACGCAACATTCTACATGTGTATCATCGAATAGCTACTTAATTCTACATGCATGTACCAACTTATACCAAGAATCAATCATATATAATAGTTTCTATTACTAGAATAAAGTCTATATCAGATTTATAGAGATATTGACTTAGTATGAGCTGGTATATACAAATCATGTATCAGATTTATAGAGGTACTGTTTCACAGACTTAGTTTGAGCTGGAATATACGCTGTTGTTTTATTAAATAGTTCATTAAGTTTTAAACATCTTATTTTTTAAATTCATTTGATAATGTCATTATGAAAAATAAAAACTTAAATAAAAGAATATAAAATACAGTGCCTTGCAGTTCATTATTATATTATATCCAGATAGACTATGTACATTAGAATGGTCTAATAATCATTTGGAAGGATGTTCAGGAAATATAAGCAGATGACAGTCAATAGAAACTGGCAATGCAGAAGAAATCCTATTCATTGGTGGCAAATGTTCCGATAATAAGTAATAATAATACCATTGGTCATTTGGTGAACTTATTATCTCAACATTTCCTAAGGGAAAACTAGTAGTCAATGATTATTTAGTAAAACAGATTAACAAAGAGTAAGCAATAGTTAATTAAGACCTGGACAGGTCCGGCATGCATGTGTTAGAAAAAGAAGAAAAAAAAAACATTTGTATTTCTGGTTTACTTGGCTTGTTGGAAAAAAATGGTCATGACTCATGGTTGGATTTTTTTTGTGGCTAATTGTGTTAGTACATGTAGGTAACAACCCTTTATAACATGATTGACATTATATTATACTGGTACCGACTATACCGCTATTCTCAAAGTAATTGACCAGAAAAACGGGGTGATACCCCGGTCATGACCACGGTGATACCGGTAATAAACGGTAGTGGTATCAAGACGGTCATGGCGGTGGAGTTACGGTATTGGGCGATAATGATACCGCGGTCTTTTCGCGGGCACCGCATTAATTTTGTTGAATACCGCGGTGATTTTCATGGAACTCTTTGAGGGGAGGTATTTACTCACACATACTTGTTCGCGTTAACAAGCGGTATCAGTACTGCGGTATTGGAGGATACAGCGGTATAGTACCGCCATATTAACGGGGTGACACCACGTTATTGGTGGTCAGTTACTTTAAGTATAGCGGTATGTGATAATCAACAGAATAAATGTTAGCCATATTTGGTACTATGGGTATAAAGGGCTATGTATACAAATATAGGTCCCCCATGTCTTTTCCATTGGAAATGTATATTTCAACAGTACACACTACAATGAGGTGGCATACATTGCGTTTGTCGTCACTTGAACATTTGACGAATCGTAACATTCAATTTCAGCAGTTCAAACTATTTCAGCTATTTTTTCCCCCATTGGTGAAAACGTTAGTCTGCAACATTCTTGACCTTTCCGTTTGGGGCGATAGCAGGGGTGTGGGAATGATTATCTGAAAATACTTAAAATTTGTACTCCATCTATAGCAAACACAATTGTGTGACAAATAACAATATAGCCAATAAATTTGGTTTCCAAACAGAACAGGTGGAAGTGCCATAGTATCACGCGTGGAGACACCTGTATGCATGCTGTTCACATATGCTTTAGAAATCTATTTTTGTCTATTTTTGACCAGTTAATAGTTATGGGCAACAATTTGTTTTAAGAAATTAATTATCATATTTAAAGTAAGTAATTGTTTATACTCAGCCATTACTTATAGTTACCGGGTGCATGGTACAGGAGAATCACTTAATAGTATCATTTGACAGGTGAGAGTGCATGTATATCATCTGATCTATATATTTTTTTCTTATTGGCAATTAAAAGTTTAAATGACAGTGATATATTTAAAAAAATATCTCTTAAACATCAATTGCAGGCTAAGATGACCTGAAAATTATGTTGGATAAAGGTATAAGCTGTATAATAACCAGCTTAAATATGTCCATTTTTTTTTTTACCTCTGCATGAAAAAATAAAATAATAAAAAAAATCAACAAAAAATCATTTCCCTGGCTGGCACGTTGGATTTTTTTGGCAAACAAATCGGAAATGCAAATGTTTTTTTTTTGCATTAGCCATTGCTCTACCACCAAACTTATGTTCGCTTGTGTTCGTTGTTCAGAACACCAGTATTCAGGTAATGCTATACACTAAAAAATAAGTCATCAAAGGTGGAAATATATTAAATACCTATAGATTGGACCTCTACACACACGCACACACACACCCACACACACAATTCTACCCTTATATTCCACTTTTTTCACCTGTGTTTGTTTGTGTTCATTGTTTAGTAGGAACGATATTAAAAAAATCTCAGGGTGTGATGCAGGGTGTTTCCACCCTGGGAAATTGGAACACTGTACCTGGGTAAAGTGAACCTGGGTGCAGATATCCCTGGTTTTACCCAGGTGCATACCCTGGTTTTACCTAGGTGAAAACCCCCTGGTTACACCTTTGTATATGGCACCTGGGTTCCACCTGGGTACATTGTTCCAATTTCCCAGGGTACAAATCCGGGTAGTGTGCACCAGGGTGTATTAAGGTACAAGTGTTCCCTGGGGCAAATATCCCTGGTTTTTAATACCCAGGTGCATTCCCTAGTTTTACCCAGGTGCAAGCCCCTTTGTCACAACCATATATATGGCACCTGGGTACATATGCTTCCAATTTCCCATGGTACAAACTGAGGATTCCTACTTTTTTCGCTCAGTTTTAAATTTGTGCACCCAATGGTGCGCAAAAAATAGTACCCGCGCTACTGCGTGAATTTAAATATGAGTAAGGTAGTTAATTTCAAATGTATGAAGCTAAATTGCGTTATATGCAATGTAGGTCAATGGAAACGGCTGTAGATTGATCTATATCTTGACCATGCGATGATTACATGCACCCAGACACCCGTACTATATTTTTTATGAAGTGTCGTCTATTATCTGAAACCTTGCTCGGGATAATCTAAGTCTATTACATTCTTCAAACTGTAAACTATTGAGTACCGTAAGTCCGTAACATAAGTTTATTCTATCATGAATTAATCACGTTTTTTATTCTCAGTCCATTTTCAAAATGTCTGCCTCGATCAAGTTTGGGGAACCTTAATAGCTGAATTAGCATGTGACAATCAACATGCAACAAAATGAAACTAATTGATTTTCCGCAAAATAGTTTTTTTTTCCGATAAACTATAAACATGCCACCAAAATGATGCAACAATGTATTGAGACATTATTGCATCATGTGCAGTCAGCTTTAATATTAAAGCACACAATCGGATGCACACATCTAAGATGTGACCTTGCATGTATGCATTGGTGGCCCACCCATTGGGGGCTGTCTGGAGTGGGTCCAGGAAGCCCCCGACCATATTGCTCTGAGAGTTATGTAAAACATTGTGAGGCACTACATTTGCATGAAGTGACAACACATCTGTAGGACAGGATGCATATTAGTGTGCACAGGGGTACCCTAGCTACTCTACGTTATTAATATTGACTTCATTTTTCATTTTAAGGTAATTCTGCCTTAGTTATTCATCATGGCAACAACACCAACAGCACCAAAAGCTCTCCTATCCGAAATTTCAAAGCAGAAAGATCTTCACCATGTGGATACTGCAGATAAAACTGTTCTGCCGTCAAAAGAAGGTGAATATTTAACCCGTATGCACTATGCATGTACCAGGGTTGGCTAATTTAAATCATTGATTTAAATAAATTTTTTTTAAATGATTGCATAATGTCAAGAACTTGCAATATCTAACAAGGTTTTTTGTTAACTATAACATGATTATGATTAAACAATATACAAAATTGGATAATAGATATGAAAATGTGAAGTAATAGTCAACCCTATAGAAACAGGCATACTGCATGGTACCGTGAGTACTGCTCCAGCAACGGCCTGTTCCGTTGGGATCATTTGGCAAAAAACATGGCCACCAGCAGCCATCTTGGATTAAAAAATTTAATCCATTAGCACGAGATACAACACAGATACAATTTTTTTTTATTTCTGTGTGCAAACCAAAATTATTTTTTTTCAAACAATAATACTCTTGAGGAAATCTTGAAAGATGTTGTTTCTTTTCCCTGGCAATAAGCAATGCCTTGTAAAATGCGGTGGCTACATTTGGAATCTAACATCCCACAGCATTAAATTTGACTTGGGACATTTTTCCTAAATTCGTGGACTGACTCCAGGTCTTTCTTGCTTTATCAGCACTTTGATTTGACACCCCAACAACAGGATTATTCAGCCATGTAATTATTTTTCACTGAAATCTTGGTACCTTCTTATTTTGTGGCTAATGAAATGATCACAAGGTACATTGATGTATGAGTAAACAATCTCCACAGTATAGAAATTACTCACCAGCCTTGCAATTGTTTATTGTGGCATAGCTGATAAGAGGTTTACTTGTGATTGTTCAGTATATTAGCCTGTTGTATCTTTCCTTTGAACCTGTATATTGGAAAAAAACAACAACAAAAAAACAACAAACAGGCAGCCAAAGTTTTTAAAAAAACAGGAAAACAAACATTGAAATTTTTTTTTTACAAAGAATTAATTAAAAAAAAAAAAAACCTGAACAAAGAGGAATTTAAAAAAAATGCCCACTGGTTTGCCTTTAATTTCTGCATTTGTTCGATACAATATAATAATTAGAGCATGACTTGTGAAATACGCCGATATAGTGCATAGTGCGGTTGTGTAGTTCACTCCGCTTCGCGTCGTGAACTACACAACCTCACTATGCACTATATCGGCGTATTTCACTCCAAGCCATGCTCTATTTATTAAGTAGTTGATAACTGAGAATTCCCCACAGTGGCTATACCCCCAACCCCTAGAGGAAACCCTGATAAACCAATTTACAACATTCTGTACACAATGATATTTCTATCTGCATATTGGTATTCAAATAAAAAATATAAAATATGATTTACCAAGAAACTTAATTGTTGTTACGTAATTCTGATGTTTAATACCCCCCGATCTGGTAGGAGGTTGAGGTATAGAAAATATTGTTTTTTTTCCATTCATACAAATATTTGGTATTGCCTACTTTCTTGACTTATCCTCGGGGGGCATATGCACTTGATATTTTTAGTTCATCTGTATACAATACATTTATTCATAGCATTTGATATAGAAGTATCTATGACTTCTGTCTGTAGAGATACATGTATTACCCACCTGATGATATCACGGTTTGTGTGAGGCTAGAATGTGTGGCAAGCGAACTATTGTCTGGGCTATAGTCTTCAAACTATTACACACCTGCTGATATCACAGTTGGTGCGAGGCGAGAAATGTGTCATAGATAATAAAACACCTAAATTGGTTGTCTTGGGGTGGAATAGCAAAATAATTTTTCTCTAGGTCGTGTCTTATTTAACAGGACTGTGGCCTTGGCCAACAGTCCTGCTTGCTGTTCAAAAGACACCATCTCGGGGGAAAATAATTCTCGCTATTACACCCCCAAGGCAGTCATTATGTGTATGCTATTTGTCTAGATATTCAATATTCCAGAAGACATTTACACTCGGGAAGGCAGCCTTTTGTACTGTAATTTGTGGAATGTCAGGCCCGCAATTGTCAACTTTTGCTGGTATATGTAATTAAGATTTAAACCAAGATATTCTAATAAATGATGAAAATCTAAGGTTGTAGCCAAGCTACCAATTTTTAAAAACGGTTACAAATGCTTTGATTTATTTTTGTGGGCCAAAATTTGACATATATGCGCATTGGCCTATCTTATTTATGTCAACTTATGGCTTGATGATCTGCTGGAATTTTTATTATCTTATCCCATGTACTAGTATGTATATATATGTATTACCATAACAACAGCTCCGCACACTGTACTGTCACACTCAATGTAACACGTGTGGCTGAGTGCAACGAAGCAGTCGAAACTAATTGATTTTCTCTCTGAACCTGAATTTTTTGAAACTGAAACCAGCATGAAATAAAGTAGATTTATTGAGCCATATATTTTTCCAGATACTAATCTCATCTTCATTGTACTGGACTCAATTTAATTATCTTTGCCAACCTGGGAGCGGGTACTATATTTACTAAACAGATATGGCTTGTTTTAATCTATGTATGATATATTAAAAATTATATGTAAATCAAAGTGTTTATCAAAATACACCTCGGTTGATAATTTCAGCTGATGTCCATATTTTGCTGAAAATGTGTTTTCTAAATTCTAATTTACCATTCTGGTATTTTGTGATGGTTCCACATCCAGAATTTTGATCTGACGATGAAATACATGATGCATATGTGGTGATGTTCTGTGGGTATTTATTTCCCATCTTATTGATGTATTTGTGTTGTATGATCTCTAAAGTGTCCTGGGAATCGACCTGGGCATGTATTGGGTCTAATTCAAGAACTTGTTATATTCAAACTTAATTCTTGTGACCAACCACAGCGTTATATAAACACAGGCCACACATCCGACATTTACAGGTTACAATCAAATAATTATTTCCCATAGGCGACAGAGTTAGGATTAAGCCATGCCCACGATTTACAGAGCTAAACTGGAGATATTGTGGCGCTTAGAACTCCACATCAGACATAAGTTGTGGAAAAAGAAATAATGCCTTACCATACTTATTCCTGGAAATAAATTGGCATTTCCACAACTACCTCCTTTTGTGCAAAAAAATTCAGCATAGAACAATACCCCTACCCAATTTGGTGACCAACGTAGAGGCTTGATGATCAATCTCACACACAAATGTAGTGATCCGGATCGGACCACCTTGGGTGGTCCAGTCTACTGCCAAGGCGGTCCGGTCCAGGCCATTCCGGTCCAGTACATATGCCTGGACCGGTCCACCTATAATAGGCTATATATGTTAATGAATTCTCTGTTTTTTCTCAAAGTTTTTACTCTGTATAGTACAAACTATAAGGTTACTGAGTTCAGTGCATTGCAATGAGTCCATATATGTTAAAACTTACATTGTTTGCCGATTGTATGCATCATTGTCTGTCTCTGGTGGGATATACTGGGAACGATGCACGATAATAGTGTTTCTAGTAATGCGAACATGCACTAATTAAATGTATTGGACAGATATATAGCTAGGGCCAGAATGTGTTATAACCAATCTAACATGGCACTCAACTGATCGTATGCATGGTTCGTATCATACTTATTTTCATTAAAGTGAAATTTAAATGAAATAACTATACTGATGACAATTATACAAATGTGTACTAATATGACTACTACATTAATATTGGAGTCTTGGAGATTGTGATGGCTGATTGTATAGTCCTGACAATTACAGTTATATACCTAAGTACAACTACTATTGGATTAATGTGACTGTCTTGTGTATGTACTATGTAATGTTGTTTGCATGTTTCTTCGATAATTATAACTGTGAAAAACATAGAATACTCTATTCGATATTCATCCAAATTGATTAGTTGATGCCATGTTACACTGTTTATGACAAATAGTTCCATACTCATTCAGTTGCATATTTGTCACATTGATAGGGTGCTACATAGTGTTGACCAGTGTAGGATAGTAGTTATTAAAAACAATTTAGAACGAAACAAGCAATTTTTATATTTTGAAAATGTTTTCAGAATGCTTAACATTTTAACATTTGGTTTACAGTAACAGATTTGAAAATGTTTTCAGAATGATTGACATATTAACATATGGTTTATTCTAACAAATTTGAACTTTTTTCAGAATGTTCAACAATTTAACATTTGTTTTGTTCCCAACAATAGATATTAACAACTTGAATGCGTCAATACATCGTTGGTAATTGATATGACGGCAAATACGCAATAATATTCGCGATAGTTTATTATAACTGAAGTAAAACAGTGGACCGGACCGGAGAGTACCGGACCGGCGGCAAAAAGCGGTCCGGTCCATCCAGTGACACCCGGACCGGACCGCAGTCCACCCCTGGACCACGGACCAGACCGGTCCAAAGCGGTCCGGTCCGCATCACTACACAAATGGCCGAGGAATTAACATAGCCTATGAATTTCTTTTTTCGTTCACATTCAACAACCGAAGATATTATACACCATTCAAATGCCAAGGGGCATAATTTAAATTATTTATTTGCTTGTAACCTACGGTTATATACCACAAGTACCTTATTTCATATCATTTAGCCCTAATGTCCCCCAGAAATAGCTTGCGGCTACATTTATTTGAAAGATAATTGAATTGAATTCGAACTTTCAAGGAAGAATAATTTGATAGTGTACTGCAAATGATTATATAGAGCATGACTTCTCATGCCTTCAACATCCGTCTGTCCTTTACTTCCAATTGGTGGTTTGAAGTGCCAGAAGTGTTGTCTGTCGACATGTAGGAAATAGTCCTCATTATCCTCTTAATGCCAAGAGGATTGTACTCTTATTCTAATTTTATACTCAGGCTATAAGAGGACTTATCTTTCAGAAGTTTATTTGCATGTAAGAAGAATTTGATTCATCACAAAAAACTCAGTAAATATTGCGCATCGTTATTTTCTCCCAATATGTTTGGGGACGTTTTCTGGACTTATCTGGGAAGAGTTTTTAGCCCAACTTTGTAAAGTTTCAGCTATTGCCGTGTGTTAGTCCCCGTACATGCGTCCATCCATCAACAATTTCCTTTGGCTCACCCTCCAGGTCGCATCCCTCATCTGATCATCACCAAACTTCATATGGATCTTCGGGGTGACCTCTAGATGGGAGCGATAATTTTTTTCTGAAATTTGTAAAAAAAACATGGCCGCCAGCAGCCATTTTCAGCTCAACTTTACTTGTTAAGTTTGAGCTATTGCCATGGCTTGGCATCCGTCGTCTGTGTGTGCGTCATGCATGGTGACGTCCATCAACAATTTCCATTAGCACAGGCTACAGGTCGTACCTTTGGTCAGATCATAATGAAATTTGTCATGGCTATTGACATGTAGATGGGATCGAGTCAATTTGGGGTCATTCGGCAAAAAAACATGGCCGACAGTGGCCATCTTGGATTTGAAAATTCAGTAAAGTAGCATGGGCTACAGGCCATACTTTTTGTCTGATCATCATGAAATTTGTCATGGATGTTAATATTGACATGAACGAGTCATTTTGGGGTCATTCGGCCATCAAACATGGCCACTGGCAGCCATCTTTGATTTTAATCTTTGCATGACTAAATCCTTTGACATGGGCTACAATAGTACCTTTGGTCGCATCATTATGAAATTTGTCATGGCTGTTGACATTGACATGTACGAGTCATTTTGGGATCATTTGGCAAAAAACATGGCCACCAGCAGCCATCTTGGATTAAAAAATTTAATCCATTAGCACGAGATTCAACACAGATACAAACAAAATTTATTTCTGTGTGCAAACCAAAATTATTTTTGTTCAAACAGTAATACTCTTGAGGAAATCTTGAAAGATGTTGTTTCTTTTCCCTGAACTCTTTGTAGACTGGGGTATAAAATAATAATTTAGTGTCAGAAACACAATCTGACACCAGTAGCTTCTGTTACCAGAAATTTATGTTTTCTTTCATTATTTTTCCCACACGCTGAGTCTGAGACATTAATGTTACTATTTTTAGAACACTACAAAATTCCCACGTTCCATATACTTTTTATTCGAATACTAGTATGTGTGAAACCAGATGTTTCTCATTTGCTTTTCAAGGAAACTAATACGTTACACTATCTGAAAAGTCAGTTTACTGTTTTGACTTGTAACTTTATTTCATTCTCAAATAAATCTTGATTTTTCAAGAGTACTTCACAGTCCTTAAAATTAGCCATGGCAATAAGCAATGCCTTGTAAAATGCGGTGGCTACATTTGGAATCTAACATGCCACAGCATTAAATTTGACTTGGGACATTTTTCCTAAATTCGTGGACTGACTCCAGGTCTTTCTTGCTTTATCAGCACTTTGATTTGACACCCCAACAACAGGATTATTCAGCCATGTAATTATTTTTCACTGAAATCTTGGTACCTTCTTATTTTGTGGCTAATGAAATGATCACAAGGTACATTGACGTATGAGTAAACAATCTCCACAGTATAGAAATTACTCACCAGCCTTGCAATTGTTTATTGTGGCATAGCTGATAAGAGGTTTACTTGTGATTGTTCAGTATATTAGCCTGTTGTATCTTTCCTTTGAACCTGTATATTGGTAATGGTGCTTAGCTTCCAAATTATTTGTGCAGAATGTTACTGGGATGTAGTTTGCATGCATGATTTAATTTATAAATGTCCCCACAGATATCTTCCTGGTCAAAGCCTTGAACCTTGCTGAGCTCTATTACATGAAAAGAGACATATCTTTCACTTGATCTCACCACTTTCCTTGTGTTAAGGTTTTACTTCACTGGTTCACTGCTAAATATCCTACATACACATAATGAAATGTGTATATATATTTAAATAAACAGAAAATCATTGAATTTTATGCTCGGAGTAGGTAACTTACTACATTTGCACTCTTTTCTCAAATTTGACCCCCACATATATACATTTGTGATTAGGTTATGAGCCTGGATGTCTCATTAGGCTATGGTTATTGGCCTGGATGTCTCATCAGGCTATGGTTATGAGTCTGGATGTATCATTATATAGGCAATGGTTATGAGCCTGGATGTCTCATTTAGGCTCGTTGTCGGACGCCATTGGGCAAAACAATTTGTCATTTGTCTCAAACTTTTCACAAAAGTACCATTTCTGATAATTTTATCGTTCGGCATCCATACAAACCTCACAGTGTCCCAATTTAATTAAACATGTAACAATATTTCAAAAATATTACCTGACAAACTCTATTTAAATGATTAAACTAAACAAGCAATACAGTGTCTTCACCAAAGCCCAGATCTGGGCTTCCAGCACACTTACATAGGGTCCAAATATGGGCTTTCAGCACTGAACCAGTTAAGGGGTCATTTTTTACATTTCACAATCATATATACATGTATGTGCATTTCTGTGTCCCAGTGTTTAAAATTACATTTACAGGATAACTAGATAAGGATGGTGTATGATTGTGAGGTTAAGGGTTTTAGACGAAGCTGATGAACCTACACAGAAAACTACTTGATTGTTAAGTTAGTACACCACACAAAGGAATCTAAACTATATGAAGACCACATCAAGCACATTATATAACAATACAAATTTCAAAAATATGACTTTAGTCATGGTTTTAGATGGGAAATTTTTGGGAAGAGCGTTCTCCGCAAGTATACTAATTGAGTGGAAATGAATAACCGTAATAAAAAGTACATGGTCTGAACAAGTAAAAGAGTCAAACGACTTGAATGTCAATTTAATAGAGTTCAATAGTGCTTCAAGAATCTCAACATTATGTTAGGTGTGAGCTAGAAAATTTTGAGAAGCCATTACCATGAAGGCATGAACTGTTACATCAAGGTACTAGCCCAATGTTGGTATGCAGGTCAGTCCACTCAAGCTGGGAGCAATCAACACTAGGCCACAGTGTTAGAGACAGCTGGTAAGCTGGGAATTTGGCTATGGACATATGTCCTAAAAGTGAGGCCCCAACGGTTTATATCAATTCTTGCAAAATGGATGTTCACAATATTCCAGTGCAAAAGTGCAGAAGGAATCCTATTCATTAGAGATATATGTTCAGATAATAAGTTCAACAAATTGCTTATTATCTGAACATTTCCTGAGGAAAATATTCGTGAATGAGTATTAGTAAAGAAAAGGTTAAAGTACTGCATTTCAATTTTGCCAGTACATTAAATACTTAATGGCTTGTATGGGACCAACTCATATATTTGTGATATAATTATGTCTGATGTACCCTATGGCTATGTGGTGGCAAGCTGTTGACAAAACTTTCATACCTTTTGGCTATTCTCATCATCTGATAACATCACACTGCTATTCACTTTTATCCCAGTACAATGGACTTGTCTGCTATTTCATTTGGAGGGGTGTTTTGCTAATATAAGTGCAGAAAACATAGGATTCCCCATTAATTCATTTATATGGAATTATTTAGATAATAAGATCAACAAATGGACTGAGGGTGTCTGTTGAGCATATTATCTGAACTTTCCTAAAGTGAACTAGAAATATTTTGTGTACAAATCCAATAACGGATATTGTAATATAGACTAAATGAAAAGCCTTAACCCCTCTGTATTTCCTGTCTGTAGAATGTAAAGGAAGCCTATTAGCAATTTAGCACATGTGTTGCACATTAAGAAATGCTTGGTGTGGGATCTTCAGAAAGGCAATTTCACAATGCAAATTATATATTTATACAGGCATCAGTTGAAGGCAAGGGAAGCTGGAGCCCCCCTGCATGCTCCCATTGTTCTACTGCCCCTAGCTGGCTATCTCTTTTGTCTTGAATAATATTCCTTGACCCTTCCATGACTGGAGCTCCCTAAATTTTTTGAAAACCATGTGCCAATGCATTCTCTTATATATGCGATTCTCCCATAAGGAGCCTCGCATATATAAGAGAATACATAATATAAGAGAATACATAGGCCTAACAATATTTACTTTGACATTGTAAGCCAGTGCATTCTCTTATATATTTAGAATTCCGTAAACTTTTAAAGACACATCTTTTTAAAATAGCTTATGGACTCAACTGAAATTTTTAACTGACTTTATCTGGAGTTTCTCTTCGAATGACTTTTTTAACCATTAATTTATATCTGTGATTTTTTTTTTTTTTAGGATTTGCCATCTCTTAGACTTATTTTATCCGCGTGTTCTCTCTTTTATCCTATAGTATGATGATCTTTTATTGTATATATATTTTATCACATATTTTATGTACCAGCGCCTATGAACACAACTCTGTAGTGAAATAGGCGCTCTACAAATGTTAATAATAATAATAATAATAATAATATGCGAGGGTTCATATGGGAGACTTGCATATATAAGAGAATGCACTGGCACAGGATCTATAATGCTGCACCAGTGCAGCTCCCGCCATGAAAGGGTTAAAAGGCTTAAAATAGCATTTCCTTCTGACACCCCTCTGATTCCCACACATGCTCTATGGAGTTCCATTTTAAATAAAATTGTTGAGTGTTGAAGTCAGATTATTACTCTTGCCTTAATTGTGAAGGCTTACATTGTCATTCAGGTAAATCTAATCAAATTCTTCAGATATTATATGGGTAGTGTATCGTATCAGATCATGCCATGAATATCTACTCTTTATAGCTACATACGTAGAGATCATATTCCTCGAGTGCAAAACCTGGGAACTTTTTGATGTTGTGACAGGGAAGTTTATATTATAACATCGAAAAAGCAGTGAAGGTAATATATTTCTTAGTTCATACCTTTTCTTAATAATGTATTTCACTATAGGTGAAAGTCCCAACTCAAAATTGTACAATTTAAGTGACTTTGTGAGCAATTTTGCTCTGCGTGGTTACAATTGTGGAATTTCTTCCTGGTAATTTATTCATTGTTTTTTTGCGATATCAAAAAGTTCCCAGGTTTTGTACTGGTGGAATATGAGTTCCACGGGTGTAGCTATAGTAGAGATTCATGGCATGATCTGGGTAGTGCAATCTGTCAGAGGAATACATGCTTCTATTAATCGAGAAAATAAACACTATCTTTGCAAGAAATTTTCCATGTATATGTCTGTTCGTTCATCCTGCAGAAATTTGAGGGATAAGATCATATTTAATTGTCATAAGACCACTGTACATGTAACACCCTTCACAATTGCAACATGTGGGGCAGCTCCAATGGAGCTAATGTATGGTGTTACAAATTAATGGAGCATGACTGACACAACCAATCACATGGATGAAATATGTTGTCCTGTGGAGATTTACGCTACATGTCAATAGCAGCATTAAACATTCTCACACCCTCCAGCTGTTTGTATTGTACACAATGTTGTCTGGTTTAGTGTATTTGGATATGTCCATGACCTTCCTTAGTTTGACAGACATAAATAGTTTGTTTACCTGATCCAGCAACAGGCATCAACCTAATAAACTGTCATATTGGCAATTTTCTATGAATAGTTTACTGTATGATTTGAAATTTGTCAGATCAGTTCACAATTCAAATCACTAACCCTTCCATTGCTGAATGTATGCTCTCCTTCAGTTATAAAAGTTTATCATATTGAGAGGTACATTGATATGCCTGTAGAGATCATATTCCACCAGTACAAAACCTGGGAACTTTTTTATATGCTGAAATTTATAAATTCGAAAAAATAACACTGGGAACACTGTGTGGAATATATTTTTTATGCCCCCCGACTTGAAGTCGGCGGGTATATAGTCGACGTCTACGTACGTACGTCCGTACGTCTGTCCGTACAAACATTTTGCATTATTGTTCAGTAACCGCTGGGTAGATTAAGCTGATATTTGGTATGGTGATAGAGCAGCATGGGGGAACAGCTACATGCATAGCGCGGGTTTCGTCCACCCATTTTCACCGGAGTTATGGCCCTTTTTTGACTTAGAAAATTAAATTTGGTCTGTCCGTACAAACATTTTGCATTATTTTTCAGCAACCGCTGGGCAGATTTAGCTGATATTTGGTATGGTGATAGAGCAGCATGGGGGGAACAGCTACATGCATAGCGCGGGTTTCGTCCACCCATTTTCACCAGAGTTATGGCCCTTTTTTTACTTAGAAAATTCAATTTTTCTCTTGTTTTTTTTGGGGTTTCCAGATGATAGCGTGAACTTTGGTGGTACAATTGCAAATCCCGTATTTTTGTGGATCAGTTATATGAAAATAGATGTCAAGTGCGAATTTGGGTATGATCTGATGATTTTTAGCCAGAGTTATGGCCCTTTTTTCAACTTAGAAAATTTGAATTTTGTCCGTCCGTACAAACATTTCGCATTATTGTTCAGCAACCGCTGGGCAGATTTAGCTGATATTTGATATGGTGATAGAGCAGCATGGGGGAACAGCTACATGCATAGCGCGGGTTTCGTCCACCCATTTTCACTAGAGTTATGGCCCTTTTTTTACTTAGAAAATTCATTTTTTTTCTAGTTTTTTGGGTTTCCAAATGATAGCGTGAGCTTTGGTGGTACGATTGCAAATCCCGTATTTTTGTGGATCAGTTATATGAAAATAGATGTCAAGTGCGAATTTGGGTATGATCTGATGATTTTTGCCAGAGTTATGGCCCTTTTTTGGGTTTCCGGATCGCTTGTTTTTGGGTTTCCGGAATTTCTAGTACAAACTTCTTTTGGAATGGTCATATAGACCTCCTCGGATATCC
Organism: Siphonodentalium dalli; assembly: GCA_032622095.1. Lineage (NCBI taxonomy): Eukaryota > Metazoa > Mollusca > Scaphopoda > Gadilida > Siphonodentaliidae > Siphonodentalium > Siphonodentalium dalli. Next base: position 149,312,871 of record CP136065.1, read on the forward strand.
GCAGTTTCGTCCATGATTAATCCGAATTGCTACGGTCGGGGGCAAATGCCACGCGACAGCGTACCTCTTGTTAGTTTATTTCTTTGTTCCTTAATAATGTACTTCACAGTAGATGAAGTTCCCAACTCGAAATTGCGCGATTTAAGTGACTTTGTGATCATTTTTGCTTTGCGTCGCTTGCAATTATGGAATTTCTCCTGGGTAATTAATTCAATGTTTATTGCGAAATCGGCTCACGAAAGTTGCGAAAAGCATGCAATCTCGAGCTGAAGCCATCCCTAATGTGAAGTAGATTATTGAGAAACAAGTATCAACAAAGAAATATATTCCCTGCCTTGTTTGTTCAATGTTCCCTGTCAAATGGGTCAGCATATAAAAAAGTTCCCAGGTTTTGTACTGGAGGAATATAATCTCTACAGAGGTTAGCCTGAATAGAGATTCATGGCATGATCTAGGTCTAATCTATGGAATTGTTCAAATTAGCCTTATAGCTGGTATGAGAAGTATTTGTTTTTTACAACAAAGTTTGCAAAAACAGATAAAATAACTATGCGCTTTGTCTTTCCAAATCTCAAGTTCTCAACTGAAGTCTCTGGCTGGTGTCGATGAAGAAACATGGGACTTGACTTGTACATGTATTTACTCAGTCCACATTCAGATTCAGGTCATCAACTCACACATAATTAACTGGAGCTGTTAAAATTCTGTTAGACTCAATACATTGTTGACAATAGAATAGTCAATCACAATTTTCAATAGTTTACTATAATCAATAAATAGTGCATATTCCCTTGTACATTGGATGGTCCATCACTTGTTGTTCCACCCATGTCTGTGGATTTCAGTTTTTCCAAAAGCAGTTGGAAGGCAGTGTATGGTAGTCTGAAGAACAACCAGAAAAGCCAACATTCAGATCTCTGTTGGCTTGAACTTTAGATTGATTTTGGTAGTGCGCCATAACCACTATTGTGTCCTAACTTTATAAAGGCAATAATTTTCTCTAAAGAATGTTTTTGGTTTGTATAGTGAACAGACTTCAAACCTCACGATCAGAACTTGCGTAGCATACACTCACAAAACTGTTTTTGTTTCTTAAACATAGTTTTCAGAAAATAGTCGCTTATAAATAATAGATTATTTCAAAATATAAATTATCATGAAATCTAATAATTGTGACAGCCCTATATATGCCATGAAGTAACAAGCAAGGTACATGTCTTCCTTCATAAAATTATAAACCATCAAAAATTAATCATTACTGAGTGCTCTTATGCCAGACTGCTTGACATAACAAAAAGTAGTTCTGTCTATAATATACCCGTCACTGTCATATCAGTGTGAACATTCACATGCTCATTATATGGGGAATGTGGGAAATTCACTGACCCAAGATGCTATTCCCTGTTATAATGTGTCTCAATAAAATTGTTTCAAGTAGATGTTGTGATGTTTAATCATCCTTTAGTTGGACCCCAACACCTGCACTTCATGTATCTATATGTTAATTAGTGTATGCTTATTACCATTCAATGGGACACTGGAGTCCCCTTGTACCCCAGGTGATCTGCTGTATTGCCAACTCATGCAGAAGGAATGTCGGCTTCACTAGGTGGGAAATGACTGTACAAATTAGATTGTTGTTCAGTGAATCCGATCATTTACATGTAGCCAACAGCTGTCTCCTAATCCAAAAATTAAAATTCCAGTAGTAAATGTAGTAGCAGGGTTTGTGCTAGTTGTTGTGGGGAATGGGTCCACTGTAACTGTATTGTGCCATATCTTTCCTTTGATTTACTAATTTGATTATATAATGAATACAACATGCTTTTAAAGAAACTTTCGGCCATTGGCCTTCTTGGTGTATACATTAGTTATTTTGTATCCCAGATTTATACTCTGGCCTTCTTCAGCAAGTATATATTCCCGGACTAATTTGATAAATTAACTGTTAGAGTTACATGTAGCAGTGACGGGTAGATCAAAGAAAGCGAGAAGATCGAAGGTATCGGAAGGCACAACTTTAATCTAACGAAGTATATATATAACTCAAAGTAAATTACACACTATACATGGTCATACACAGTTCACTCACTCAATTGTCACATTTGTTAATGTGATTAGTAGTTGAGTCTGGTATACACAGGCGCGGATTCAATCCCCGACATCCTCTGGGGGACGGATGTCCACAATCACAGCCAGTACCCTACTTTGTCCAGAACAAAAAGGCAAAATAATCCTAATACAACATGACAGATGTTGGCAAGTAAATCTGGTCTCGGACATCTGAATAGAATCATATTCCCAGGCACATGTGCATGTACAAGGCGATCATCAAACGGGGACTGTCCAAAGCAAGGAAGTGTTTGACTGATAAATGCAGGTAAGAAAGGTGAGCTGTCAAACACAAATGTATGATCATAAGTGACCACAGTTGAGATCAATTGATGTGATGTCAGAAATCCTGGCAATGCACGCATAGCATGTTGCAATTGAGAGTTAGTCTGTTTAATCACATATGGCATTGGAGATTGCTCACATAGTACCAAAGAATATTTCACAGACTGGAAATCACAGGTCGCAGAGTTGACAGAAGTTGAATCAACACTTAAATCCAGCCTGATAAATGTATCGGAATGTAGTTCGAGAATCCCGATGTGCAAAAGGAGCCTATACAGTTAAAAATAATCAACTCCTTAACCACAGCAGAAAAAAGCCATATTTCCGACTAAATCCTGAAAAATTACCCATAATTCTGCTGTGGTTAAGGAGTCGATTATTTAGAGCATTACTGTACTTTGGAGATGTCATCGGTATCTGTCAGAATGAGAACATAAGTAGGGCCCTGCGAATCGATTCGATTCGATGCAATTCGGAATCTTTCGTCTTGATTAGATTCAATTCGAAATCGGCTGTCCAGATTCAAATTGTATCGAATCACTGGCACCAGTTGTATTCTCATTACGGCAATGGACAATATTGCTTTTTCGAGAAGATAGTTTATGATGCCATCGAAAGACCACATATGTTGCGGACTGAGCTATACTATATAGACCACTGAAGCATTGCAAGACTAATGAAACTGATCTTGCAAAATTTCATGTCGAACTTCAGCTACGTGTATGCTACTGACTTCATTATTGGCTCAACTTACTTTGTAAGTTTGAGCTATTGCCATGGGTTGGCATCCGTCGTCCGTGTGTCTGTCAACAATTTCCTTTGGCGCGGCTACAGGTCGTATCTTTTGTCTGATCTTTATGAAATTTGGCCGCTGGTGGCCATCTTGGATTTCAAATTATTCCCCTACCTAAGTTGAGCTACAGTGTCATTGACACTTTCATTGATTATGCTAACATTTCGATATTATAAAGCAGAGATAGCCACAAAGGTTGCGCACTTAATTAGTTAAATGCTAATTTGATCCATTTTGGATAATATATGCAATATATACCGACAATCACATAACTAAGTTAGTAAATTGATACACTCAGTAAAGTGATATCTACATCTTCACTATTGATACGACTGATGCAATGATATGATTTGAGATTCGATGCGATTCGGAATCACTTGGCTGATTCGATTCGAGATTCGATTCGAAATGAAAATGCCCGATTCGCAGGGCCCTAAACATCAGGTGATGTCGGAGAGACTTAAGAGATTGGAACAACAATAGAACTCTCATCCATGGTTACAAGGTTGGTGGCAGGCAGAGGCTTTTGTGGTCTTGGAGCAGCAGGCGAATCACTACAGGCATCTGGTATGAACTGAACCTTTGGGAAACTGGAACCAACATCGGGTGTATGAACATACCTGATCAGTCGGGGAAATACATACATGTACTTTGGAAGACCGTCCCAAGAGTGGTCAGATCACGCGAGACCTATCTCTCACAGGGTATATAGTGTTTTCAAAGAGATCAGCCTCTTGAAGATATACGTCATCTTCCGGCTTATTAATTCCCATGATGTTTACCCAGAGTTGTTAGTTTTCTCCAAGCTGGGCATGCAGGCCCTCGAAGGGTGTTGTATGTATCAGAAATAGTGAAGTCTATCAATGAGTCCACTTTGCATAGCAGTTCCAGAGTTTTGTTGAATAGCCGTGTCCGGTGTTCTGTGGGTAGTAGTCATATCAAGAGGAATCTGTTAGAGGGACCAAATGACCGGAAGATCGAATGAAAGTGAGAAGATCAAAGGAATGGGAAGGCACAACATTACTTTAGCGAAGCATATTTACAACTCAATTACACATTATGCATGGTCATACAAAGTTCAATCACTCAATTGTCTCACGCATTATCCAGCATCAGTCGTTAAGTGATTAGCAGTTGAGTCTGGTAGGCACATGAGCCTGTAAAATGTTATAAATTAATCCTTTCAGTGCCAAGTCCGATTTTTATACCCCCCCCGCAACGAAGTTAGGGGGGGTATACTGGAGTCAGCTTGTCCGTCCGTCCGTCGTCCGTCCGTCCGTGGACACAAATTTGTCCGGAGTTTTTCTCAGTCGTTTTTTTTTATCAATTTCCTTGAAACTTGGCACAGACATCAATCACCATGGGAACCTGTGCACCTGCGATTATGACGTCTGTCGGACCTTTTTTGGTGGAGTTATCCCCCTTTTTCGACTTAGAAAATTTTCGCAACATGTATACTTTTGTCCGAGCTTTTATTCCTACATTTTTAGGTCAATTTTTTAAAAACGTGGCACAGATATTGAGTACCGTGGGAAATTGTGCACCTGCGATTATGACATCTGTCCGACTTTTTTTGGTGGAGTTATCCCCCTTTTTCGACTTAGAAATGTTTTTGGCAACAGGCATAATTTTGTCCGAGCTTTTATTCCTACATTTTTCGGTCAATGTTTTTTAATCTTGGCACTGATATTTAGTACCATGGGAACCTGTGCACCTGCGATTATGACGTCTGTCCGACATTTTTGTGTGGAGTTATTCCCCTTTTTTTACTTATAATTTTTTTCGTAACATGCATGATTTTGTCCAAGCTTTTATTCCAACATTTTTCAGTCAATAGGTTTAAGATTAGGGTTATGGTTGTACACCTGCAATGGGAACTGTTATTTTATTATTTTAACTAAATGTTTACTGACATGTGAAACATCTTGGTATTTTAAAATCAGGGGGGTATCCGTAGTCCCATTGAGACAGTCACACCTCTAGTTGTATCAACCCATATTTCCTTGATCATTTTTCAAATTTATTGATTATAATAATGTGATACATTGATGGAAAGAGCTTTTTCCATCAATGTATCACATTATTATAATCAATAAATTTGAAAATTGATCAAGGAAATATGGGTTGATACAAAAATCGGACTTGGCACTGAAAGGGTTAAAGGATATTGATGACCATGAAAATTTTTCAATATCTCCATCATTTCTGGTTATCTCCGTGGTCATGTGGTTAGAGCTCTCTGCTTATTGTCTGAGTTAACACAGTGTCATGAATTTGATGCTCAGAGGTTGTCTATTGGGTTTCCTAGTGTTGGCTATTGAGTTTCCTGGTATTGGCTAGGTTACGAGATAAGCGACCTAAGACTGATGAGTCATACTTTGTTCAATTATCGCACCAAGTAGTGATCTTTTATGCAGACCACTCATACTCTGCTATAGTAATGCTCTAATAATTGACTCCTTAACCACATCAGAATTATGGGTAAATTTTCAGGATTTAGTCGGAAATATGGCTTGTTGCCATTCATTGGAAAACTCTCAGCGAGAGCTTTTCGATGAATGGCGGCAAGCCATATTTCCGACTCAATCCTGAAAAGTTACCCATAATTCTGCTGTGGTTAAGGAGTCGATTACTTTGGGCATTACTGTAGCTTCATTGTACCTACATGCAGATATGAAATAGGCTCCTAGATTGTTGTGAAGCAAAAGTCACACTGTCCTTTGTTTATGCCATTCTGATCAAAGTGAGCTCATCTCAATTTCCCATGGGAAGACAGGAATACAATCTGAGCTTGTGATCCTTTCAGGGGCATCAGGCAGGGGGGGGGGGGGGGTGTGACTGCCTCTCAATCCTGCCCTCCGCTGACTTTAATTAAACTGGCTAAGTTTTCTGTAATCAATTTACTTTAGGCATGTAATCGGTCCATCCCTGCCACCGATGGGGACACATGAAATGACGCAAAGTGCCATTTAATTCTTCATAGAATGACAAGGAATCCCTCTAATGAGATAAAGCAGCATTGCTGTTTTCAACTAAGAGAGCAGTCTATTCATTCTTGTACATGTAGCTTAATATGAGCTCCAGGCTGATAATTGCTTTAACCCTTTCTATACAAAATGTATTCTCCAACTCATGAATAAAAGTATTGGAATGGTCTTTCAGGAAAAATATGTAGACAACAATATACTAAAACTACATAAGGAAATATACCGGTATGTTCAGATAATAAGTTCAACTATGGTTGTTTGCTGAACTTATTATCTGAACATTTCCTAAGGAGCTACTTGTCAATGAGTATTTAGTAAAGAAAGGGTTAAAATACTGTATGATTACCAGACATTTTTTTCTTTTCAACATTTATGACGATACCTTTGACTGTAAAAATTTCCCTTTCTGGAAGTTGTGCCCCCAGCCCTTGGTTGTTGCTGGTGCTCTTGGCTCCACTCCTGATGAGGGAAAAGTTGTCCAGTGGTTGGGAGGAATTTGATGGCTCATCGTCACTACTTCAACAAGCTCAGAATTGATCCTAATTTAGCCTTGAGTCTTTGCCCAATGAGCCCCTCAAACACCTTCAGCAGGAAGACTTGTGCCTGGTTAAATATGTTAAGCAGGAAAAGGTTGTTTGCTGAGTTTACCGCTCTACTGCATGTCCTATTGCATTATTGTTGACGCAGCCACTAGGTCATCTCCTTACTAGTCTCAGTCATCTGAAAATAAATCATTCTGTCAACACAAACTAGTGCACCCTGCAAGGTTTATTGAGTACTTTTGACAAATACTGACAAGTTTTATATAACACCGAGGTATGATTGGGAAACCTTTCTGATATTGGATGAAAGTGAGGTCACTTGTTTTCTTTATATTGCTGTGGCTTCTGTCATTAGATTTAAGAAATGAATGTAGTGCCGTGGCCGTTGGGCACATTGTGTGAACAGCAAAGCGGTTTACACTTATTGCGCTTCAACTGCCACAGTGACATACCCCTCAATAAAACACACTCAAACGACATTAATTTCTTATATTTATATGGCTTTTTACTTATCAATTTATAGAAAATTATTCTGTAGTTTGAATACTACATCACGCAATGCAGTATTTTAAATAGCCCAATATTATACCGGTGAATTATCGATTGATTAGTTTTTATGTGTACCCATACCATGTATGGTACACATAATGCCGACGTCCGGATCAACCATCCGTCGTTCGTCTGTCCGTCCGTCCGTCTGTCCGTGTTTACTAATGACTACTAATGTGGCTAAGATTGTGTATTTATGTGCATAACTTCCGTTGCGTGGCTAGCCACGTAACAGCTTTCAGATGGACGTTCAAAAATGATCTATTTGGCCTAATCAGCTTATTTAATTTTGTAGTTACTCAAAATTTGGAGAAAAAAAAGTCCATCGATTTAGACATCCATTAGGAGATGTCGGACACTGACGGACATTTATGTGGCTAGCCACCCAATCACAGACCTGTCAGTTTCTCTTATTCTACTGTCCCAGTTGCTGTGAGCAAGTTTTTGAGTTTTAATCAGCTTCTTCTGCTATAATTCCAACATGTTATGAATCCATAATCTGGAGTTTTATCACTATCTACTACTTGATAGCCACATAAAATTTTATGGCTACTTGAGAAGCCACATAAAAACTAAAGCCACATTACCATTTCTAGCCAGATAGGTCGGAGCCACATATCTACCCATTTGTTCGTATGTCCGTCCGTCTGTCCGTAGACACTTGCTATCCGATTCAATTACTCAAATATTTTGTATCGGATCGTGTTCAAATTTTATGTGCATGTTTATGATAACACACTCCTCACCTGTATAGTTTTTGGTATCGATCGGTTGATCGGTTTAGAAATTATTAACACTTTGCATCCGCACATAGGCATGAGCTATCTGATGCTGTAACCAAAGTATTTTTTGTCTGATTGTTTTCATATCTGATATGTAGGTTTATGATGACACACCCCTCACCTGTATTGTTTTTGGTATCGATTAGTTGATAAGTTTAGAAAATAATTAACCCTTCACACATATGCTATCCAATCCAATAAATTGAACATATTTCTTCTGATCTGCCTCATATTTCTTACCTAAGTCTTTCTTAGCACGTTCTTCATCTGTATGGATTTTGGTTTTGTTTAGTTAACCCTTTCCACTTTTGTTTTTAAATAGAATTCATCCAAGCCAGGATGACTCAAACATTTTTCATCTGATTGACACCAATTTTGGTATATGAATTTGTGACCCCTAAATACAGATCAAGTGCAAATATGGGTTTGATCCAGTATATTTTAACAGAGTTATTGCCCTTTATAATTCATACCTCTTTTCCATGCACTATTAAATTTGAATAGAACAAGACACAACACACACCTGTGTTATTGGAAGGGGATAATTTATTGCTTTGGACACAGTGACCTGATAGCACCACTGGTGGCTGCAGAATTATAAACAACTGTCAAACTGTGATTGATTACAGACTCTTTATTCCAATTCTGTTCTGTGTTGAATCCATGCAGTTCATGGCATTATTGTTTACAGAGATACTGTTGTCATAACTTAGAAAATAATTAATACACCAATTCCTTAGTTCCATCATATGATGTCATTGAAAATGATTAACCCTCTGCACACATGATATGGTCTTCTGATGTGTTTTATTTGATCATTCTCCTATTCTATGTCCATGTTGATGGTGATCCACTTTTAACTTGCATGGATTTGGGATTAAAATTAACCCAATCGATAGACTCATAATATCTGATAGACATATATTAAGTTATCACTTTAACTTTGAGCCAGGTTCATCATTAGAGGATGTCTTATTTTGAAATTCCCTCAATTGCATTTGGGCTACAGGATAATATTAACAGTGCTGGGATTCTTGAGACTGACTTATTGTATGGGTTTCTAAATGCCATTCTTTTTGTTGACTACTCTGTGTTTATCAGTTCATTAGTTTGGGTAAGATTAATTCCTTACTATCCGATTTGATAACTCAAATATTTCCATTAATTATGTTTATAGTTCTGGCACAGTTTATGATAACACCTCTTACCTGCATAGTGAGGGTCATTTGGTTTATTTGCTTAAATATATTAACATCCTTCACCAATTATGTTGACACAATGTGATAGCTAAATATTTTTTGCATGATCACTCTATAAATAATCACATCTGTGATAATCATCACACATTCTTCACATGTATAGATCTTGGTATCGATTGAATCGTTTTGAAAATATTAACTTTAACTTCAATTATATTTAAACTGTTTACAAACATATCTTTCCAATGATCAAATTAGAAGAAAATTAACATTTATATCCAATCATTAGCAATCATATTTTATATCCTGGTCTATACATCCCTTCTATAGTTGATCAGTTATTGATTGTTTTTTTAGTGGTGAAATATTAATAGGTTGCTATGAATTTTTAATATGCAGCTGACACAAAATATAATAAACAAAAAATAGCAATGATGCTAAAAAGAAACACACAATATGTTATGTCTCATGTTCCAATGTAATAAGTAGATAAATTGAGTTGCTATGATGTTTGTCTACCTAATTTCGTAACTATTTGATATTTAACAGCTATGGTGCTTCTCTCCGACTATGGATTGAGCTTAATTAGCTTTATAACTCTATAAGACATACATGTATCTGTGTTGGAGTCACTAATAGGTTGAAATCAAAGCCGCGTCTGTGTTAACATTGTGTTAATGTGAGCAAGGTGCCCGATAAGTGTGATTTCACTTGTGAATTAATAGTAAGGTGTGAATTGTTTAAAGTTTTGCACTCATGAAAAGGATGGGGTAAGGATATATGAAAATAGCTCATCGCTGTCACCAAGGTATGGGTTAAACATCTGCTGATCGTGATCGGCCTCTTGTTAGAGAGAGTAGGTGGGCGCAAAGCGCCCAGGATGGTAGAAAAGATCGAGTGATCTTCTCCTTCGTTTGATTAGTCTATGTCCACGTGCTTAAATACCACGCCCAGTTTTCTTATCTATCACACTTTTAGTCATCCTGGTCAACAAGACATGACAGTTGGTTCATGTTATGGTCTGTGCTGTTGGGATATAAAATTCTTGTCCCAATTGTCAGTTGTTCAATCACTGAACAGGATTTAATGTTACACACATGGGTTATGCAAATGTTTGTTAATGAATGTTTTGGATATCATTTTGAATATTACTGAAGTACAGTTTTGTTGCAAATACATCTCAATTTTGTATTCCGGCTAATTATGGGAAAATTCAAATATATCTTGCATTTTTAACGCTTTTCGGCTTATTTTGTTGACCCCAGAGAAACTGATGAGTAGTTTCAGAAAACTATTTAACTCTTTTAATGCCAAGGCCAAACTCGTACAACCTCAAATAGTATAGTTAGAATACCATGGTAATGAATTTTAATACAAACATAGGCAACTTATCTACCATATATCTACAAAAATTTAGCAGAAACGTGGAAATGTTAACTATTAAAGGAACCTATGTTCAACTAGTAACCATGAAACCCAAAATTTCTAATTCGACTACATGTGGTATTGCATCATTGTTGATGCTGCTGCTAGCCCACCTCCTGGCTGGTATCCCGTCACCTGAAAATAAATCATTCTGTCAACACAAACTAGTGTGCACTGCAAGGTTTATTGAGTACTTTTGACATATACAATCAAATATAATATAATAACACAGTCACATAAATATATGTTATAAGATGAGGAATTGAATAATTACACCTTTATTGACTCATTTGTGTATAATGCACACAAGCTTTCGGCCTCTCATAATCTAGCTTGGCCCAATATCGTATCCACCCCATTATCGTTCTATCTCTATGTAGTGCCCAGTGTGAGACAAAAGGTCAGACACTAATTAACTCTCAGCCATTCAGAGATAATAGAATTGGCATGCTTTGTCATTCAATAATTTAAACTTGTACCAGTGACATCGGTATTGTTCAGCATATGCACTCATCGTATGTCTTTAAGTCCTATTGAAGACCCTTGATAAAGGCTTCACAGAAGGACGAAAACTTGTGTGCATTATACACTAATGAGTCTATAAAGGTGTTATCATTCAATTCCTGTCACCTTATAACTTGATCAAGACTCATACGGCTATGCATATACCTGTACATTATCATAAATATAAGTAAAAGATTCATGATTTGCATGTCAACAGCCAGCCGAACATCCTGGTATACTCATGTTTTTGCTGTGTTCACTAAAAAATAATTATACAGATCCTGTTATGTTGAATGTGTGTTGTTCCTGTATACATTTTTCATGTTCAATTTTCAGTAAAAAAAAGTTCTGCTTTCCAGTGCTTTCATGAAAAAATCAACAGCTGCTGACTGTATACAGTTAGCATACTCCCTCTGACACCAATGAACCAAAATCTGCAGCACTGGCAAACTGTACTCAAATGCCTTGATTTCAGGTGAATGCTGATGGCTCCCACCCACTAGTTGTTGACATATTTTGACAGACCCAGTGGCACCGAGTCTGTCAACATATGTCAACATCTAGTGGTGGGAGCTATCAGCATTCACCCACAGCTACCTGGAACAAAATGACCCAACTCCCAAAAGTAGATAACAGTTATGTAATTTTGGGAGTGGGAGTCATTGTGTTCCTGGTACCTGGAAAGCAATGCATTTCAAGAGCACAGATTAATAGTTAGGGCATATACATTGTTTGATAACACTCTAGTAGTTTGGGGAGTGTTTGGCTCTTATCGCCTGTTGACAAGACTTCCCCCTTATGTCTGATAAATCAGGGCTATTAAGTCCAAATAATTCCTTTGCTGAAAAAATTGAGTCCGGCCTACGAAACAGCAAGTTTTTAGTCCGATGTGAAGCATGATTGCCAAGAATACAAAATTTTGCAAATCAAACACCATTTTAAAAGTATTTTCGAGCAATAAACTGTTATTTAGCTACTTGCTCTTACAGTTTTCACCCAATCATTGACATAATTCCAATCCAGATCAGTGTTTCGCACAAGTGGATAGATTCTGGTTTTATGCCATGAAACGTCTCTTTCCAAGCATCTTCACTTTTTCTGAACAGATATTCTGTTCCAGTTAGAAGGTTTCGAATGTTGTAGTTTGTATGGTTGAAGGTATGGGTTAAACATCCGACGATCGTGATCGGCCTCTCCTTAAAATACGTACACAGGGTTTGCTAAAATGTCCTGAAGGCGACATAGTTTTTTTAATTTAGTTCGAAATGACATTGTTTAGTTGTTTATTCTGCTGCGATTTCTGATTGAATAATTGTTTAAATCCAATGTTAATGAACAGAAAAAAAATTGCTGATTTTCCTGGATGGGCACAGACTTTCATTAACATTGTTGACGTAACTGTCTCAGCACCGATAACCAATACTCATATCCTGAAAACAAGCATTTATAATTTTATAATTCATGTGACATCATAATGATTTTAGCAAACCCTGTGTACCCTTTAGCACATGTTAGCAAACCATGTGTTTACCCTTCAGCACATTTTCTAAACTTGTGTACCCTAAACTTGTGTATCACATATTTAGGTTAGAGTGACCCCTTCAGCCATTGTGAACTTATACATGTAAAACCATTGAGAATGGGTACCCAGTATGGTTAAAAGGGTCAGGTTACTACAATGCGGAGGGCGGATTCAATTGGGGCAAGGACCAGTTTATTGAGTGAAATTCGGCAACAACTGTTGTTTCTGCTCGGCAGAAGCATGTACCTTTATTTTAAGGTACTTGGCAGAAGTAAAAATAAATATTTAGTGAATGAACATTATCTATTTTTCGTCTACCACTGTTTTTGTGACTCTTGCTTCTGATTATTGGTGGGCACTCAATATCTCTTATTTAATAGACTGGTTCCTGGTCCAAAACTGAGAAAATATGAAAATGTAGTAACCTGATGCCGTTGGCCCCAGTAAGCATACTCCTCAATCTCATCTTCAGCTCAAGTTAATTCACTGACTCATGGCAGTATTTATAATTTATAATATTATGACACAAGGCAAAGTTCAATGTCTGCAGGAAAAAAAGCATTTACTACACCCATTATTTTAATCATACAAACATTTAGACATGTTGCTGTCATACCATTGAGATAATCGGTATGATTAAAATGCCTGGATTGAATGATTATAAATCTGCATTGCCACCAGGGAGGCCAGATAAATTGTTTAGATAAAAAAAAATGCTTACAACATACTTGCTACAAAGTATTGTTTTATGCTAGCTCCTTCATTGTCCCACTAATGGATTTAGAAGCTAATCTATGGGAACCTTGAAAATAAATCAACAAAAATGGAAATGATAATAATATCAATGAAATTATTAATTTGTGGCCATGCTTCATTGAATTTCTTGCTAGTGCATCCTATGGTACATTGTTCTAAAACTTACACAATATAAACTTATAAACAGTTAAAATGCAAGGAGATAAAGATACACATTTAAGACAACAAGTTAACAATGGTTAGAATTATGATAACGAAAAGGCAACAGATACAGTAATGCCCTAAATAATCAACTCCTTAACCACAGCAGAATTTTGGGTAATTTTTCAGGATTTAGTCGGAAATATGGCTTGTTATAGAGCTTTCCGATGAATGGCAACAAGCCATATTTCTGACTAAATCCTGAAAAATTACCCATAATTCTGCTGTGGTTAAGGCATCGATTATTTAGGGTATTCAATTCAACATTTATGAAAATATTGGTGTCCATAATTATTGGTCTCGGGCCTCTTCTACGAACCTTCAGTTGAAACATTTCTTGAAGGTAGTGTGGCACAAATCATCCTGTAAAAATATAGGGGATGTAGCGGGTGTTATTATAAATAATAAATAAATAATAATGCTTATATGCATCCCCAGGACGGGCCCTAAAGCACTTAACAAGAAAATATTCATAAACACATGAAATACACAACAAATCTGAGGTGAGTCATCGGACACCTGATATCGATTTGTGTGTTCTTAGGGTATCGTTTTTGGAACAGGTAAGTCTTCAGTGAGGCCCTGAATCCATCTAGTGATCATGTACTGTGTAAATCTCTCTGAGGCCATTCCAGACATCGAGTCAGGCGACGCGAAAAGCTCTTATCACCAACCATAACAAGGTTTGCGCCCTGGGGGTGTGAGCAAATCTGCATCCCAAGAAAGAAGATTACGACTAGGAACAGAGGATAAATAAGTTCTGTCAAGTAGCCTGGAAGTCAAGTTTGGATCCTTCATATGGTGGAAAGCAAATATAATGATTTTGAAAGATATTCTGTCCACAATCGGCAACCAGTGTAGTTGGGAGCGCATAGTCACAGAGGAACTTCCTTTCTTTTGATGAAGTACGATTTTGGCAGCAGTGTCTTGGGGACACTGCAGTCTAGTGATCCAACAGTCGAGGAGGCAGAACAACAGAGCACAACAGTTATCAAGTCGGCTGATGATAAACAATTTCTTTGCTGCATCGAAAGCGAGGTATTTGACCCAAGTCGAGGTATTTGACCCAAGTCGCCTCAGTTCAGAGAAAATAGACTTGCACTGATTTATATCAATGTGCTTGCATGGTCATAGAGAGAGTTCCGTCGAGATGTACTCTTGAGATTTTAAAGAAACTTTGAAAAATTTATAACATTGTTTTCTAGATGGATGGTGGAAATAGTCATTGTGTCGATGATAGAAGGTTTAGCTATCAACATTATTTTTGTTTTCTCATCGTTGAGTTTCAGTTTGTTGACAAATATATGGGTCGGAAGTTTGGGCAATTTTGTTCTTGATTATATTTTGCTACGTACATGTAGGTGCCATGTAATGTTGAGTAAAAATATTGCGAGTTCTAGATTTGAGTCGAATCGGTGTTCCTTTTGATTCCTAGTATACTCTCTAGATCAGGCAACAGCTAAATTCATAAGAAATGGGAAATACACTTTATTTACCCATACACAAGCAGATATGGATATTTCAAAACTAAAAAAGGTTGTTTGAAATTCAAGACTCGAAACCTAACAGGATTCTTTCACAAAAAGTACGGTATTAATATTGATAAATTGTTTCACCACCAACATTTGGTGAATTTTTTTGCACTATCTGATTTACATATAATTTACAAATATATTATACAAAGGTTCAAATAAGGCATGTCTGTTTAACCATTATGAATTGAGAATGCGAACTGCATAATTCTGCAGTTTGGGACTGTACAAAGTTTTCTCCATCTTATTCATAGTTAACATGTAAACTGGCTACTTTATCCATATCACTGATACATGTAGCTTGACTGGAACTATTTAGCACATTCACTGCATTGGCCCTATTCAATTATTTTAAACTTTGCTAGAAAATGAGGCAGCAATAACAAAACACGCACTTCTATTCTGAGTTTTTGCCCTCTCTTCTGTGTACAGATGCTTTTAGATACTATTTTGTGGCCAATAAAATATAAAACACCATTTTAGGCGCAAATGCACATTTGAATGGAAGGGGTATTTCTTAATACATTTGGGATAATCATAAGTCCAGTTAATTTTTTAATAATTATTACTATTCGCTCTTAGTATTACCTGCCAAAACAATAATTGTCAATAAATACAGCACAAATTGAACCCAAGTTTGTGTCACAATCTGAGAATTATCATGACTAATAACCACACTATCAAGACTAAGCCGCATTATCACATTTTTTCTCCAGACCTAATATTCCAAGTAATGTCTTATTGCAACAGCTGGGCATAACACTAAACAGAGTAAAATATATAAAGCAGGATACTGATTTATATGTTATTCTCAGTCATTGTTGATCTAACCCAGAATGGGACCTGTTGGTGTTGTCTGGCCCCCACATTTTCCCACTGAGTGCACATGTCACAGCGCTATTCCATTCAATTTACTGCAGTTTATCTTGAGCATTTTACATGAAGTGTTTACAGATAATATAAAGCCTGTTCTATGTTCAAGTTTTCAAAGTACTTGTGCTTAAAGGGCTCCTACACAATACGTGTATGTTTCTTGATCTTTCTTTTATTATTAAATACAAAGCAATTTAATCTCAGTCTTTAACATATTAACCCATTCTACACTGAATAGATTCACCCATTCAGTTATAAAAGTATGCAATATAATGGTCTATTATTAATTTGGAGGGATGTTCAGGTAATAAAAGCAGATGACAAGACAGATGAAAAGATAATACATGTGCAGATGGATTTCTATTAATTTGTGGGAAATGTTCCGATAATAAATAGGAAATATTCAGATTATAGTTTCGACCGGTATAACGGTAGTCATTTGTTGAAATTATTATCTGCACAATTCCTAAGGGAACAACTGAATATTTAGTACAGAAAGGGTTAATAGTGGCAGTTCAAGTGACTTATTTTTAAAGGGGATTTCCATGTAAATCTCCGTAACAAATTCTGACAAGTGTTCTTGGGGTGACTTTATGCAATATTGACAACAATATATATTTATCTGCTCCAAAAAAAAATTCTCTCAAGACTAATTCATAGCAAACTTGATCATTTGTCTCGCTCACCCCCCCCCCCCCCCCCCCCCCCCCAGTTAAATGTTCTGACTGCTGTTCAATGATACCATGTACCTACTTTAGTTTACGGACAAATGCTTCACATATAACTTTTGTTCAGAAGATTTGCATGACATTTCTCATAAATATTCGTTATTTGACCTACCTGTTAAATCTGATTTAGATTTGTTTGGGTATTGTTGAATATGACTTTCTGATTTAAATTTCATAGATCCTGTCTCTTGGTTTTGGTTAAAAATATTTTATTGCCAATACAATAATTATGACAAACAAAAATTACCACCCCTTAACTATGCCTTCCTTCTCATGCAGGGTCTATGAGGTACATATGTAGTGGCATACATTTTTTTCCCAAATGCCAGCACATGTATCAGGTTTATAGAGGCACTGGCTATTATTATAAAGGATGAGTGTTCATTTCTTCAATGTGAATGAACAGAATTCTCATTTTGTTTTGGTCAAAATGGCTATGTATGAATCAGTATGGCACATTGAGTGAGGGTTAATGGACGAGTGACTGGACAGTCATAAATTTTAGTTCTGTATGTCCAGTCACGAATCATGCATTAACTGACTTAAAAATATACAAGAAGTAATTACATTCTGATGAAAAATTAGATAAATGTCAATAACTGAGAGATATAATAACATGTTTATGTCTAAAAAATAGTCCTTGACTGATTGTTGACAGACAATAAAACTATGCTCCTTGACACAGTTCATGTTACTGTAGCTTGTGTACTATATATAGCATGCTCTTTTCAAAACCAAGCATCAACATGCAGTAATGCCCTAAATAATCGACTCCTTTAATAACCACAGCAGTATTATTGGTAACTTTTCGGGGTTTAGTTGGAAAAATGGCTTGTTGACATTCATCGGAAAGCTCTCAGTGAGAGCTTTCCAATGAATGGCAACAAGCCATATATCCGACTAAATCCCGAAAAGTTACCTATAATTCTGCTGTGGTTAAGGAGTTGATTACTTAGGACATTACAGTATCTACACTTATTATAAAATATTAGTTTTGCTCTGTTAACAGTACATTTCTATATTTATATACTGTCCACACGCTTATCTATATTTTTGCGCACATAAAATTTGTTTATATTCATCACTATTATACGAATGTATCCACAGAAGAACAATAACTTTTATTACTGTACGCTCGCATCCTGGCATGTTCCGTTTCATGTGGACAGATATACCCTGGTATGCAACATGAGCTACATGCCCATATCAACAAAGAAATGAATTGCGTTGCGTTCATAATCTCTAACCAAATGTGTTGTTTGTGGGTGTAGTGCAGATTGTGAGACTATTACTCCGTCAGGTCTCAGTGGAGGCTTGTTGTGCATACATTGTGGAGACATCAACATTCAGTTTACGAACAGCAACTAAAAAGAGTCTATTCGGGAAAAATGACGTGGAAGGTAGAACAAAAGGGACTAGCTTTTAATAGTGGGTAAGGGGTGGAAGGCCTTTATTTTACCAACTCTGACCCCTCCCAGTCCCCCTGTTAGTAATATTCCACAAATCTGATTGGATTACAATATAACTATTGCCAACTATTAACCACTTCATTAATGTAACCCCATATGGTTATATTTCTGTTATCAGCATCTCATTATAAACTTAGGTTTAATTTCAACCAATATCCGACTGTAAACATATGTACCGTGTATTAGTCAGTCTATCTCTCTCATACTTTGTATCCAGGATGTAGTTGGTCATCAAGTACTCTTAAATGTTAATCATACAATGCATAGCATGAGCTGTCATTCACCAACATGTAGATTATTTATCTCTTTTGTTAAATTTCTATTTGAATAGCGTTGGTGTCCTGTTACTTCCTAAACTTGAAAACTTAAAACCACTTATATACACAGGCCTGAAATATAAGTCGTGCTAAAATGAACCTTCATTGAAGTTCATTCTTTGTGTTTTATATGATATATGAGTTTGAAACTTTTTTTTTTCACAGGGGAATCTAAATTCTTAGGATACAATTTTACACTTCCTGCTCAAAAAGGATGTCTTTACTTGTACTAATCAGCCTAACCCTTTCTATTCTTAATTGATTCTCCCATTCAGTTATAATTGTTTACATTGGAATGGTCTATTATTTATTTGTAGGGATGTCGGGTGATATAAGCAGACAACAGATAATACAAGTACAAAAGGAGTTCTATTTATTGAGGGAAATGTTCAGATAATAAGTGAACTTATTTTCTGAACATTTCCTAAGGGATAACTACTCATCAATGAGTGTTTATATTAGTATAGAAAGGATTAACCAGTAATGTGACTACAGTAAAGCTCTAAATAATCGACTCCTTAACCACAGTAGAATTATGGGTAATTTTCAGGATTTATTAGGAAATATGGCTTGTTGCCATTCATCGGAAAGCTCTCACCGAGAGCTTTCCGATGAATGGCAACAAGCCATATTTCCGACTAAATCCTGAAAAATTACCCATAATTCATCTGTGGTTAAGGAGTCGATTATTTAGGGCATTACTGTAGTTGGGTATTGTTGAAACAGATTATCTGCTTATAAAACTCAGGCCTGGCATTCTTGAAAATTGGCATTCAGCCAACCACAAATCACGACAGGACTCCGCTGCAGCCAATCAGAAGATAGTCGCGTGGAATTTTATTATGAAAAGTGGTCGGTGACTTCATATTTTGAGGCAAGCCATGAATAATGGTGGTAAAAAGGAGGATATTGGAATGTTTCAGACTATTGAATGTGTAGATGTTCACTGGATTCACTCAGACTGATTAACTCATCTGCTGACACCTTTGTGGTCTGCCACACCCAGCTAGTGTGACGGGGGGGTGGGGGGGGGGGGGTTAACAGGATGTTATTATAATTTATTGGATGCTTCGAACATTGTTGAAAGATATTATTTTTCCTGGAGACATCCATATATAGCATTAAAAATATATACCCCTTTGTTCTATTATTCAGTAATATGCCAAGAAAAACAAGAAAATGAACTAAAAGGAGCAATTACAGATTTCAACAAAGGCAACTTGAAAAAAACAGAAACGTCTGAAAAGAACCCACTTCCGCAATCGGACGGTAATGATGACATAATACTGACAACATTTGTTTATTTTAACAGTTATAATTGATCATTAGTTTATACATATACTTTTTTATGAGTCCACTAACTTTTCCTGACGCTTATTTGAAAAATTGCATGTTGCGAAAAAAAATTTGGAGGAATTATGACATTTGCATGTTTTTGAATGTTTGTTTGCATTTAGTTTCTTATGATAAAATATATATGCATGACTTGGGATTATATGTTAAATTAGCTTTCTGCAAATAACTTACTACAAACCAATTTTATTAACTTGCTTGCAATTGTATTCTTCTATCAATAATTTAATTGCACTTTTCATTGGCTTGTGCATTAGCTGTACATGTATCGGCTTAAATTTTATTGGTGATTGTTCAAATATTATTCTACTTTTATCATGTCGAGTATTGGCAACATTTAGAGTCAATGATTTTTTTTTGTATTTTTGTTTCAGATGACAAATTTTGTACAAAAATGGAGAATTTCTTTGTAAACGTTCAATTCGAGGACATCCTTTTTGACCGTTTATCAAAATTGACCTATATAGTAAATCCTCAAACTATTGACAAATCACATTTCAACGCTACCAATGCTGAAAGATGTGAATTATAATTTAAGATATATCATCCAATATTGCTCCATTATGTCAACACACAGCTGTAAATAAGTTCCATGTGGGAAAATCTTATGCAAAAGTAAATAAATGCCGAACCACATATTAAATTTTGGCCAACCAGATATGCTCAGACATGAAGCTGTTTAATCCTAAGTTGACATATCATGTTTAAGCCCAAAATCCAGTTTCAAGACTTACACATGATCAGTCTGTTTAATTCTATTATCAAGCCTTAAAATAGTGTCTATCATTTGCATAATGAGGTCCCCAGAGGGTGAATTTAGTGATGCTATCCCGTATAGTAGGCTAGCATCACCAAATTCACCCTCTGGAAACCTCATTCTGCTCAGGCCTCAATGGCTATGGGAGACCTAGGATCAGATTGAAGTTTCCCAGTTAAAGTTGATGTTCACCCATAAGTCGCCTCACTTTATGTGCATTTTATCTACTGCAAATTAGCCATTAGGGGATATAGAAACTGAACAGAAGGGGGAAATGAATTTAAAACAATGTTAATTTGAGACTATAGATACTTTCCAGAAGATGAGGCCTGAGCAGAATGAGGTATCCAGAGGGTGAATTTGGTGATGCTAGCACACTGTGTGGGGTACCATCACTAAATTCACCCTCTGGGGACCTCATTCTGCAAATGACACACACACTATTTCAAGGCTTGTATATTATATTAGTCTTAATAACACCATAGTTCTGAATATTAATTACATTTAAAAGTGAATTGTTTTCTGAATATTAGCCATCAAACAGGAGAAACATGAAAAAGAATTCCAGGATTCTATCTCACAATTCAACAAGGGAGGTCTGAAGCGTGCCCAAACTGAGGAAAAGAATCCTCTACCTCAAAGTGATGGTGAGACATCTAATAGGGAAATTGTTCCGCTATAAACACACTAGTAGTAACACATAAAGCTACAATACAGTGGTGCTTTTCTGGAATTGTAAATTGAGGGAATGTTTGCAATTTGTTGAGCTAACTAATTACATTACTAGTTGAGCATAAACAAGGGAAATAAGTTCAAATTGGCAAAATTCTTAAACACCTTGTTGTTTGAAGACGTACACTCATGAATCATGTCAAGTAGACTACTGAATTTGCTGAATTTGTCAACAAAAGTTTTGATGATAAAGCTACTACATGTAGTATCAAATCAATTGTGATGCATGTACAGGGGAAATGTGACCAGTACTGCAGTTCAGTTATATACAATGTACATCCCAAAAATATTATCTCTAGTCAACTCTAATAAGTCTTAATTGAATGGAATGAAATTTGATATGTGGGTTTACAAGCACAAAATACAGGTCAATACCACATGCGTATTTTGCCTTGCCCTAGCGATGATCTTGTTAACACTATATGTATGCATATTGCTTGCATATTTAAGTTTACTAGTAATTGTTTCTGAATATTAGCCATCCAACAAGAGAAACATGAAAAAGAATTCCAAGATTCCATCTCACAATTCAACAAGGGAGGCCTGAAGCACGCCCAAACTGAGGAAAAGAATCCTCTACCTCAAAGTGATGGTGAGACATCTAATAGGGACATGTTACCACAATAAACTTAACAAAAAACAACGTGTTGCTTTGCATTGCAGTATTAAAAATTGCTAGAATCGTAAGTCATAGCTGATATGACAAAAACTGTTTGGTTGCTTTCTCTTGTGGAGCCATCACAGATTTATGAATTAAAGGCTAAATGAATAAGGATAATTTATTATTATAGGGCTATCATGATAGCAGATCTTCCCTGACAATTGCTCTGGCTCAGAATTCAAAATCTACATCCAGCTATCAATTCTGTCTAATGCGGATGTTAACACAAAGGAAAAGAATGCGCTCTACTCTAGACTATTGAGCCCAAAAGGCGTAAGCATCTGTTGTAGATAAATCCCATGTTTTTCTGGGGATGTGGAAAGATGTGCTATACTCTTCATAATTTGGATCACAATTTAGGATCGGGATGACTCGGATTCGGTACTTTACTACTCTGATTCTTGTATTATTTGTAATAAGACGAATGTTCTTTGTCGATGTCAGACAGAGAGACGTAAGCGTTGCATAAGTGTTACTGCCGATGTTGTTGGGAGATAACTTATAGTATTCAAGCCCGTACTCTAGTTTCAAGGCTTGCATGTTCTCAGTATGTTTAAAACTAGTGTTTTTAGTCTTTTTATCATCACAGTTCTGAATATATTAGCTACATACATGTACCTAAGTTAATTGTTTCTGAATATTAGCCATCCAACAAGAGAAACACGAAAAACAGTTCAAGGATTCCATCTCACAATTCAACAAGGGAGGCCTGAAGCGTGCCCAAACTGAGGAAAAGAATCCTCTACCTCAAAGTGATGGTGAGACATCTAATAGAGAAATTGTTCCACTATAAACCTACCCACAATGCGATGGTGCTTTACCAAAATATTAAATTGAGGGCATGTACTCAATGCAGATCACTGTAAATTGCAAACACCATCACACATGGCTGATTCTATTGTTTACTGTTGTAAATATCTCAGATGTTATTGTGCCAGCATTGTGAGAGTGGGATAGACCCTCACATGCACAAATCCTGTTGTCGTCAGGAATGTGTGCACAAGTTATATGCAGGTGACAGTTCTGATGTTGTCCTCCTCCATGGCCATATATTGAATATTTAATGTTAATATTTGTAAATATAACATGTACATGTTGATTTATGTTTTGCATGAAATATATATAGCTGATGCATGTTAAAAAGCTTCAAACATGTCTTTATGATTACAGCACAATACATCTTTTGACTGAGCAGCGCACCATTGCAGCTATTGATTTTGACCCACTTCACCACTATAATCGACTAAAGTTCATGTTCCTAACATGTTGACCTAGAGCTCCTAATAAATGTGATTTAAGTAACATTCAAGTAATTGATTAAATGTTTATTATATGATAATTGTTTGAAAATGTCAGCTAATGGTCATATTCTGATCAGTAATCACTGTGTATTTTGTGGTCATCAAGGGGAATAACTCTGTTAATTTGCCAAGATAAATACCCATTTTGCATGATTATGGCATTCTGTATCATTCAAAAGGCTTTAGACACACATCCACCATAAAACATTAGAATTATATGTATACCTGTTGTGGAAAATTTTATGACCTCAAAGTTTTACTTTATTTATTACTTGTGGGTACTACACATTTTCAATATTGTCAACAAATCTTTCCTTTGTTAATTTGTCATATGGAAGTCTTTATGTAGTCTGTGTGATATAAAATTCCAAACCATGAGCTGATATATCACCAGTTTAGAGTCAACAAGTGGATTCACAAACATTTCATTTATGGTAGTTGCTGTTTTATACCCCGGTTATTCTATTTGTTCTTAGTATCTAACCTGTGATTGTGAGGTCCGTCCAACTTTCTTTTAGTGGAGTTATTCCCTTTTTTTCAAATTAGAAATATCTTACAACCGTGTAGTTTTGTCCAATCTTGTATTACTTCATTTAATTGTTTCCTTAGTCCCATTAGGACAGTCGCTCCTGACACCTAGTTTAACTTAGTAATCAATTTGATTTCAATACTCAAAAGCATAAGTAAACCCTTCTATGACTGGAGCTTCCTGTAATTTTGTGAAAACCCTGTGCCAATGCATTCTCTTATATATGTGTTTCCCATAGGGAGCCTCACATATATATGATAATACATTGGCCTAACTATATTTACCTTGACCTTGTAAGCCAGTGCATTATCTTATATATGCGAGGCTCCCTATGGGAGACTTGCATATGTAAGAGAATGCACTGGCATAGGGTCTTTAGTGCTGCACCACCGCATGAATAGAAAGGATTAATACCTGTGAGATATTTCATCAAACTCTCTTGAAATTTTTTAATCAACTATCTACAGTGGCCGCCTAACATCACATGACTCTCCAAATGTCATGTGACCAATTACCAATCAGCTCAAATTCTGCCTTAAAATAATTTTTATTTGACTATCTCACATTTTGTCAGGCACCAAACAGACATGGTTTGACATTTCAAAATGAGGCCTGACATGTCTTTTTATAACCCGAAATAATGCCAAGTGAAACTAACAATGATTTATTATCCCCCAATTATGATCCACTTCTCAATTGTCACTTTTTAAAAATAATGCAAATCTGCCAACCCTGGCCACATTATCAGACATGCTTGCCAATTTCATACTCAAATCTAAGGTTATAGAAATCTAAAAATTACTCTGATCCCGGTGCTGTTACTAGTACCATATAAGGGTATGCCTATCATTACAAACATGTGACTGTATAGAACACAGGACAGTAGTATTATATACATCTGAAAAACCCAGATTTTGGCAAAACAAATAATTAAAATTTACTCTCCAATAGAATAAATTTCATTTAACAGAATACTATATCGATTTGTTTTGCAAATATCACATTACCAGTGACATTTTCCTTAAAAATACGTCAATATTTCAACCTGACATTATGTCAGACAGTTTCCAAGCAGAGCATGGCAACCTATAAACTTGAATCTATTCAATTGAATTTGGCGTCTGACAATTGTCTGTGTCAGACCACTTATTTGGAGCCTAACTAATGCTCTAAGTAATGAAATAAAATTGCTTATTATGAATCCAGAGGAAGAAATCAACATTTTCCGTTGGTATATGATATGACTGTTGAATCAAAATTAGTTTGGTGCTACCTAGGGTCCTGCAAATATTCGATATTCGATTCGAGATTCGATTCGAAAGTCAAATTCGATTCGAATTCGATTCGAAATTTCCAACTCGAAATTTCAAATATACACTGACAAAAAAGTAGGATGTTAACGGACAGGTAAACACATCGATCTTAGCTGTTTCTGTGCAATATTATTCCCAAAACTTATGAATATATGCAGCTTATATAATTCTTATTGTACATCGCGAAAGTTCGCATGCTATTACGTATAAGTATAGCCAGTAATTAGACACTATAAGACGACTAAATGCATCTGAATTCTAGCTTTGAACATGGTAGCCAAAAGCTTGGAGATCGCCGATGGACCGATGACGCACGTAAATTATAATAGCGATGAAACTGAGCAACGTTCAGTTTCATTTCCAAACAGTGGCGGCAGGAAGACGGCCTATTTGGCTATGCCGCTCCTGTACAATATAGTCATGTTTATTTCTGAATATTTCACTGTCAGCATTATGTTTGTAAATATTGTGCAAAAACAATCAAAAACCGCTAGCGTTATCCACCGACTATACGTCTCAGATTCCGCGTTATGTAATATCGCTGAGAATGCAAACAGCACGTGTTCCCGGCGTTGAAAAGTGCACATGGGCGGTGTGTTCGTTTGAAGTTGACTTTCAGTGTCGGTGCGTTCCTTGAAACTTGACAATTTGTCGTCTGTTATTCATGTTTATTTTAAACATGATACAAGCTGCATGCAGTACTGGAACTTACACGTGTGATGAAAGCAACATGGTATATAAATCGCAAGCGTCTGGGACAACAACCCATCTAAGCATCCAGCACTACATAAACAGGTTACCCTGGACTGTTGTTGCCTCTTCAAGTTTATAACAACAGGTGTTTCCCAGTGCCAATTTGCAACTGTGCATGTACATGCAAACTCTAAAAATTGCACGTGATTTTAATTCCGATAATCCGTTTTGTGGTTATATATTTAATCGTCGTGACGACGCATGTACGTTTTAATGCTTTTTTTTTCTCGACAATTCTCAATTGAAGTTGATAATATCAGGAACGATCGGTTGATCGCCAAATAAGTTATGATGGAACTTCATGGAACTTCATAGAACGTTTCATAAATCGTCTAATAATTGACAATAAATGCCCAATTGAGAATGCAACACACAGGTATGATTCGATTCGAAATTCGATTCGATATTCGATTCGATTTCGTCGACTCGATTCAATATTCGATTCGATCAAAATCTCCAATTCGCAGGACCCTAGTGCTACCATATCTGATTGATATATTGCAAGATGTCTTTCGTTGCAGTGCTTTATCTACAAACTTAGTTACTGCTTATATGAGCAAAAGTGTAAGTGAAATTTAAGCTTTTTGATGAAAGCATATTTGGATTTTATATTTGCACATCTCCTAGCTCCTGTTAATTCCATACTGTCCAAATTCAGCAATGTAATTTCTACTAACATTCGTAAAAGATATCTACAAATTTATGAAATCCATAAACTAACAAAACCATAAAGCTTTGGGTTTTAAACATGATGGTCATTCAGACCTGCAAATCATCAATCTAGTTCTAAAAAGTTAAAGACATATTATGGACTTGTTCGGGTGTTTGAAACTGATACGTTAGTACTCAGACGCTATGCCAACTGTGGGAATGTAGCATTCTACTAACATTGCCGAAAATCTCAAAGAAATCGACCATACCACTCCATAGATATCATCGTCTGAACTACACATAATTATAAATATTTACATCTTGATTCGGGACGCAACTAACAGAAATTATTTCGCCACCGACATTCTAATTACTATTTATTTAACATTTAATTAATATATAAGAATGACAGTGTGTGTGTGCTGGAAATATGGATTAATAGTCATCAAAATAACTACTTTGAGCAAGATTAATCTCCATTTCTATTTGATCACCCAACCAGAGAATTTCATATCACTTTAATACTGTGTCAAGTTTTCAATGCGAGATACATCTGTGGAAATCCAAGTCAATGGTTGTACATAGCTAATAATATGATGGGAAGATAATAGTCAGTGGTTATAAAATATAAAGATACATGTAATAGGTATATTTTGTTGCAGCATTCACATATTTGGTTATGCCTCACTATGTACAGATGTCAATCTGTTATAATTTATTATTCTATATTCTAATAACACCATTGTGTCTGTAAACTAGCTGCATATATACTAATATATAATATACTAATGTGTATTGTATGTATACAATTTCCATGTTTCTCAAACTAGCATAATTGTTCGAATACTAGTTGCATTTATAAGTCTGTTGTGTCTGAATAGCTGCATATTTTAAGTTAATTCTTTCTGAATACTAACTTCATGCATACCCAGTAAGCTATTTTTACTAGCCAGT
This sequence comes from Siphonodentalium dalli, assembly GCA_032622095.1. Taxonomy (NCBI): domain Eukaryota; kingdom Metazoa; phylum Mollusca; class Scaphopoda; order Gadilida; family Siphonodentaliidae; genus Siphonodentalium; species Siphonodentalium dalli. The sequence continues at coordinate 149,340,451 of CP136065.1, forward strand.
TTATTATTTCTGAAATTTAGCTACATATATAGGCTATTTTTTTCTGAATACTAAATACATGCATAAGCTCATAAGCATTTTTCTGAATAATAGCCATCCAACAAGAGAAACAGGAAAAAGAATTCCAGAACTCCATCTCACATTTCAACAAGGGAGGCCTGAAGCGTGCCCAAACTGAGGAAAAGAATCCTCTGCCTCAAAGCGATGGTGAGAATTCTTAGGGAAATTATTCCACTATACTCATACAATACAATTATTATACGCCTGGCCCTCCATCCGTCCGTCCGAGCAATCATCTCCTAGTAGGTTATTGGATCTCAATAAAATTTGGTAAGCATCATAGACATCATGAGAACTTTCAGAGAAAGTATCCAATGATGTTACTCGCGTTTTCCATTCTAGGGTTATTATGCCCCCGACTTGAAGTCGGCGGGTATATAGTCGACGTCTCCGTCCGTACGTCCGTCCGTACAAACATTTTGCATTATTGTTCAGCAACCGCTGGACAGATTTTGCTGATATTTGGTATGGTGATAGAGCAGCATGGGGGAACAGCTACATGCATAGCGCGGGTTTCGTCCACCCATTTTCACCAGAGTTATGGCCCTTTTTTCAACTTAGAAAGTTTGAATTTTGTCCGTCCGTACAAACATTTTGCATTATTGTTCAGCAACCGCTGGGCAGATTTAGCTGATATTTGGTATGGTGATAGAGCAGCATGGGGGAACAGCTACAAGCATAGCGCGGGTTTCGTCCACCCATTTTCACCAGAGTTATGGCCCTTTTTTTTTGTTGCGAATTTGGGTATGATCTGATGATTTTTGCCAGAGTTATGGCCCTTTTTTCAACTTAGAAAATTTGAATTTTCGCTTTTTGGGTTTCCGGATCGCTTCTTTTTGGGTTTTTAGTCAACATTTCTGTACGAACTTCTTTTGGAATGGTCATATAGACCTCCTCGGATATCCGCAGTTTCGTCCATTCTTAATCCGAATTGCTACGGTCGGGGGCAAATGCCATGCGACAGCGTACCTCTTGTTAATTTTTGTTGATCTTGGAATTCTGATTTTTCGTCTGTTGGAGCAGATATCGGATCTCAATACAATTTTATGTTTGAATTCAGGAGGGCTTTCAGAGAAGTTATTGATTCCATTTTCTGTTTTAGAGCTAATCCTCTTTGTTCATCTGAAAATGTTTATTTTTCGTACCTCTGAGGAGATATCTCAGACATAGGTTATCCGATCTTTATGAAATTTTAAGGATGCTTGCCATCAGGAGGGTTTTGTTAGAATATCATTTCTTAATGTAGGGTCAGATAGAATATCATTTCTTAATGTACGGTCAGATAAGGTGAGGGGTTGAAATTTCATGCTTCCTGGTGTTAATAACAAGAGTTTTGCATTTAGTGTTGGGGAATGGTCGTCCAGTATCAAATGTTGCGCGTTTCCTCATTTCAGTGGTGAGTGTTTAATATTTGTCATGTTTGATGCAATACTAACTATAGCATGGAGCATATTATTGTTTCTCAAAATAGACATGACTGCATGGCATCTTTCTATGAATTTCTATAAAATATGCCTATGTGATGTATATATCTTTAACTCCTCAGTTACATTCTTTTCTGAAGAACTTAATAGTCTTGCTGTATTATTGAAAACTAATTGAAATTATAATTAATGAAAATATTCATTTATATATTTATATAATATTTAATGCATGTACATGTTTATATTTTCCATATGTTACCCGAGAGCACCCCGGTGGACTTGTGGCTCAAAACTGCATTATTATTATTATTATTATTATTATTGACATGCTTATTTTGCATTTATATCTGATCTTGTTTTAGATAAATTTTCATACATAGTTTGTTAGTCACATTTTGAGAATTGAGAATAGTGTACTTATTATATGTGCAAAAAAATTGGGCACATGGACTATGGGATTTAATTAAGAGCATGCTTATACATGTATATATGTAATAAGAGTGATGACCAATGTTTTATAAGATTTCAGTGTTCATCATAAGCAGTTTAAATTCATAAATACTGTTACTTATCAACATAAAAAATGAGCTGAGAAAGTTTTAAAATAAAATATATAATAGGTGTCTGCATGCCAAAAATTAAAGGCATAGTTTATTATTGCAAATTGTTTGTTAGTTCTAGGAATACTGATTTACAGTTTAGAGCCATTATCATATCCTGGCCCTCATATAGACAATGATATGCAATGTGGATCAGCTCAATTTCTTGCCGCATTTTGGCATCAGTGTTTAGAACTCATTTTGGCATCACTTTTTAGAAGTCATTTTTCATCTGTTTATTTGTTGTCTTGTATCTTCTGCTCATTTTCTAATTGTTTTTTATACAACAGCAATCCAAGCAGAAAAGCAGGAACAAGAGTTCAGGAAATCGATCGGTGATTTTGACAAAAACAAAATGAAACATTCAGATACACAACTCAAACAGTCTCTGCCTGATAAAGAAGGTATACCAATATACTCTCATTGAAAAATGTCATTGTCTTGCCTCAAATAAGGCTTATTGCTATCCGCTAGCTACTATTTGACTTGCCGGTTCTAATGCTCTGTACTTGTGGTATAGTTTTATTAGCTCACCTGAGACGTAGTCTCCGGTGGATCTCTGGTCATCACTCCTCGTCTGTCATCCGCCCATCCATCAACAATTCTGTAAACATCTTCTCCATAACCATAATTGGGTCACCAAGTCAAATATGGGTGGGGCCTGGAATTTAACTCTTTCCCACCATTAACCCAAGCAAAATCAATAAACCCACAAACTATAAACATAGTAATAGTATACCTAATACTTATTACCTAAGTTATCATACTTAACAAACAACTTACAAGAACTCATATCGACAAACGCTATACTAAGATAGTTAGGCTCCCCTTGCTAAACTCTAATCTTTCCCACCATGGTAATGCTGAAAACAACTTCTTCTCAAGATCCATTAAGCTGATTTAGCTTATATTTGGTCTGGAGGTTCCTTGTGTGACTGGGATTCAAATTTGTTCAAATTGGGTCACCGGGTCAATTATGTGTGGAGCCAGCGACATAAATTTTTCCCGCTATAATAATTCTTAAAACAATTCTTCTCATGACCGTTGATCATAAGAGGTTTAGGACATATAATTTTTAACTTTAAACCATTTTGATTTAAAAAAAAACAAACAACAATTTAAATAATACATTTTTTTAAATTGAATTTTTGAACGTTTTTTTTAGATTTAACTCCTTGCTCTAGCTATGTTCTTGGTTATAAATACTTGTTTTAAATGATTTTGACAAGTACTGACTGTTGTAGTCTTCAAAATCACAGTCTCACCAGTCTCCTCAACTCCACGGTCCTTGACTCTTGCTTAGTTCACATCCAATTTCTCAGGAAATTCATTATCCTAAATTTAAAAATATTTAATCTGACCTCGTATGAAGGTTATTATCATATACCTTACTGGTACATCTGATAAAAAAAGTTATTGTAGCAATTTCAAAAAAATGTCTTGCAAGTGCAAATGACAGAATTCAGGGGAGAGAAATCGGGCTATTTTCCTGTTACCAAAACACAAGAGTAGGGTCTCCACTGAATAGGAATATCATGTTACGTGTCAAAATTTTTCTCTTTTTTTGTGAACCTCCCCAGTTTTGTAAAATAATTAAACCTTCAAACCAGTAATGTCCCATTTAACACAGGCTACACTGTCTGTTATGCCCCCCCCCCCCCCCCATATACTTATTTTTCAATTTTGTCAGACCCCCCCCCCCCCCCTACAACCCGATATATCATGCACTGCTAACTTATCAACCGTTAATCCTTCAAACCTGCCATCTTCTTCGTGGGAGATTTTGGTCAGCAACGTTTTATTTCAATTGAATATTGCACTTTTCGTAGGCCTTCATTCCTGCATATATATTGTCATTTTGATGTTTTTAAAATCCTTACAAAAATGTCGCAAGTAGTGTTATTGGCCATTTCTCCATATGTCACTAAACTGGAGCAAAGTAAGATCATTGGAGTGTTGCGAGCTGTAATTAGGTGTTTCATGCATGCAGTAAAGTTACTTTGGTAGTTTCTGTACTGTGACTACCGAGAATGATGGAAGTTTTTGTTAATGGATTGATTCTGTCAAGACTGTTTAAGTAAAAATTGTCATTGCTTCAAATTCACTTCTTATTGAATAGATTGAGGATCATCATATAATGATCAGCGCATATAAACAAAAATACAAACACAATTTGAGGCCCAAAGTATGACATATATCAGCGACAATAAACTTGATGTTTCTGATTACATCAGTGCTCAAATTTATCTATACAGATAGAACTTGAGTTTTTGCAATTTGTTTTCAGCATTAAAGCAGGAAAAGACTGAACTAGAACTGAAGGCATCTATTGGCCATTTCAACAGAGGCTCACTAAAGAAAACAGAAGTTCAAGAAAAGAATCCATTGCCATCCAAAGAAGGTTGGTGCCTCACGATAGAAATGTTAAATTGTGATCTGTGTGTATTGAACATGCACCATATCTACGAGTTGAGTGTTGTTCAGTTTCCACTGCCAGACAGGCATTAAATCCAGAATCCAGGATGAGTGTAAAGTTTGTTCAAGTTGGTATGCTAATTAGGATTAGAAATACCAAGCAAAGTAAATATTATTCTGCATAAAAGGGCTCAAGCCTTCTAAATGGGTTCATGCAATATATTGAGTTCGGTAGCCTAGTGGTTAGAGTGTCCAACTTGTAATGGTGTTGACGCATCGGCATGAGTTCGCGCCCTCTGGTGGACCATCGTTTCTGCAACAGTGGCTTGGTCGGACTAAGCGGTGTGTGTGTGTACTGTAGACCTGCATGCTGTTAAAATCTCGCACCATTTTGTGACCTTTGGGCAAGGTCACTTAAACTGTTCGCTTCGTGGTACAAAGACGAGAAATAGGGACCTGGTTGTTGGATAAGCGTAAGGCTGGTACTGGAGATAAGCGCTATATAAGCACCATTATAAATAACATAAAAGTCTGTATTGAGTTTGTTGTTTCTAGTATTTTCATTATTAATTACTCTCCAATAATGAGATTTTGCATGTTAAAACCATTGTTATGTAAACATTAGTATTACAGTGGCATTACCAATAAAAGTCCAATAAACTATCAAAAGTTTAATAAAAATTTGATGGTAAACATTGGAAAAGGTCAAAATATTGAATATTATTCTGAATATCATATTTAGACTGAAATATTTTAACTTACTACACGATTAGCAAAGTTTGTTGACAAATCACTGTAACAGTTTTGTTTACATAGTATGGTTTCATCATGTGAAATTTCGTTATTGGAGAACTATCAATAATGAATATAGTTATCTATTTTGCCATGTTTTTCTTAGTGGTGATGTTTTTACGAACTTTTATATTTTTGCACATTTACCAATTGCAAGTGCCTTGGGTCCCTTTAAGAGTCCCTTAAAATATCAAAATAAATTGGTAGAACCTTCTATATCAAACAAGATAGTCTTTTTCAGGTGGTTATTCTTGACTTAAGGCCAAAACAAACTTCATATGGATCTTCGTTCGAGCTACAGTATTGACACTCACATTTTGTTTGCCCTATTAACCATGTTATTTTATGCACTATTTAAATCAGAAGCATAAAATGTTTTGTAAACATTAGCTTGGAACCCGGGTTACATCTGTAAATCCTCTCCATTCCAGAGTATATAGGTTCAGCAAATGAAGTGTATAAGCTATGCCCTGATGATTCCAATGAGACAACTGCCTCAAACACAGGTTTTTACATGCATTGCTTGATCAGATATTTGTCAAACATCTATTCCTTGATGCACACTGTCACAATTATTCCAGTCAGGTGTCTATCCACACATAATCCCTAATTGGGCATTGTTGCATGGCTCTTATCTATATGGTTTCCATGAATTTCCTGATTGTTAGCAGGCCTCAATATATGGTGCTGGACATTTTCAGAATGAGGTCCCAAGAGAGTGAATTTGGTGACGCTACCACGCGCACCAGGCTAGCGTTATCAAATTCATCCTCTGATGACCTCATTCTGCTATGGGAGACTTAGACCTGATTTAAGTTCCCATATAGAGAAGATGGTTATGTGCCTCCATTGGGCACACATGTTTGAATTATGAATTGTATAATTTGCCAATTTCGAAGATATACAGAAACTAAATTAAAAATCAAATAGAAACTTTCTAAAGAAACTGAAAAAAACTTGTTAATTTGATAATAAAGATACCGGTACTTTCCTGAAAGATGAGGTCTAAGCAGAATGAGGTCCCCATGGGGTCAATTTAGTGATACTAGCTCTCTGTGCTGGGTAGCCTCATTAAATTCGCCCTCTGGGGACCTCATTCTGCAAAGTCCAGCACTATATTTTGAGGCCTGATTGTTAGGTTACTGAGCATCTCCAAGATAGAAGTTGCATCAAACGGGATCATCCGCTTCGTTTTATTTGTTATTGACCAAATCAATGTTTTGTCAATTGATGAAAACTGGGAATGGTTCTGGGTAACAAAATTATCTAAGCCATGCGACATTGTCCATTTCTGCCACACTTAAGGACACAGAAGTGTATTGGTCACACACACCCTCACACACACACACACACCGAATACCTGCAAAATGATGTTACATTTTTTTTATCACCTCTCCTTCCTCAACCCAAAACATTGGCCTTCATCTCACACCTTCTATCGCTGTATCTCCAATTCTTCTCATAAAACCCCAGAAGATGTGAAACTTGAGATTTGAACATTTGTGGTTGCAGTGATTGACATTGTTGTGTATATATTGTATTCCAATATTAGGAGACTTTAATATTATTATGATGGTGGTGTTTCAAATGAATGTATGCATTTCCATTTAATGATTCACTGGACAAGTTTCATTTACCTTTAGGATCTTACATATTGAAAAGTTTAAATTATGAAGAGCATTGTTGCATCAGTGGAATTACAAACTGATTCAGTCACTGAAATTAAATCCATTGATTGTTATCTGAATAAATAGAATTGATATTAATCATGAAATTCCTTCTTCAAATTTGAAACAAGTCAGTTTTGTCCCTCTGGACATAAATCTCAGCTATGCGTTAATGGTTTCGCCATCATGAATGCTTTCTAATGAGGGACTAATGATGTTGTTTGAGTTTTCTATTCTCGATTTATCCTTCTTTGATTTAATATCTGGAAATTTGTTTTTTGTCCGTCTGCACAAATATCATTCCGGAAGGACAGAACAACCACAAAAACACAAAAAGTTATCGTTTACTGTTGTTTCGGTTTCCAATCAATTAAGCATATCATTTGGCAAGATACATTTGCAAGGACTTGTAAATCCTTCTGTCTCTTTATTTCTGCTTTATGTATAGATGTTTTTTCTTTGAATACAGACTGTTTAAATCAAATTGTCTGAACAGTATGTGCCGTTAAATTCTGAAATTTGTGTTTGTTCTGTTATTATGATCTCCATTTGTATTTTGCAGATATCCAGAAAGAGAAGGAGTCATCATAGGAGGCAACGAAAGAACCACAACATTGCCATCAGATTGTTAATAGTCATAGCTTTATGCTACTATAACCATATATTTCTTGCATACCACTGTACATACTCAACCATGGTGCTTCAGTCATTGCTCTTCCGCATTAAACTGTGCCTTCCTTGAGCTGCTGAATACAGTTGAATTAATCATTAACTCCATCTTGAAAACTAACCACGTTTACCAGAAGTTGTTCATATGTACCCAGTGGAAATAAATATACACAAACTACATTGGTATCGAAAATCTATCTTGCACGATTACTTGTACTAATTAAAAATGCATCCCACCATTCCAAATGTACATAACACTCCAAAATTCCAAATCCGAATTGATGAGATTTATTCAGTCAGTTTAAAAACTGAAAAATATCAGTTTCACTCTGATCTATCAATAACTCGAACAAGATGTATCATGTGATTTCAAATTCTGCAATTTCAAGGTCACATGTTAAACTTGTACATTTGGTAAATATGGGTTGGTTTAATGTTTTTGAGGTTACAACAATAATTATTAGGCCATTAAAATTTATATCTGTGTTCTCTCGCAATTAGATCTCAATTTTGAGATAAGGGAGGGGGGGGGGGGGGGGGGGGCTATTTATTGTTATACTTTTTTTTCAAAATCTGGAAAACATACACCAGAAACCCCAAAATATTCATTTTCGTTGTTCAAATCCAATATATCTATTATAGAAAATATTGAAAACAATGTTTGACAAGGTCTTAAGGTTTTCATTGACGAGGGAGGTGACGGAGAACACAGATTTATTATTTAATTGGCCTTAACTTTGCAAATTTTGGGTGTTTTGAGTTGATTTTATTCTGCAGTTATTTGTTGATCTACAGTAATGCCCTAACTAATCAACTCCTTAACCACAGCAGAATTATGGGTAATTTTTCAGGATTTAGTCGGAAATATGGCTTGCTACCATTCATCGGAAAGCTCTCACTGAGAGCTTTCCGATGAATGGCAACAAGCCATATTTCCGACTAAATCCTGAAAAATTACCCATAATTCTGCTGTGGTTAAGGATTATTTAGGACATTACTGTATCACATATACTGCTGAGAGAAACCAGTTTCACATTTACTTTATGTAAGACTGGTCCATATTTAATGCCCAAGCTAAATAGATTACACATATTAAGATCATTTTGAATTACAAGCACAGAACAGTATTAGTTGAGGCCATGTCGACAACTTGAAATGTAATGCATGTGCTATGTTTACAACATAACCTATTTCATGTGCATCTTTGCAGAAATGTTCCAGATATGAACATCTTGAATGGAAAAAAATTATAATGTTAGTACAGTTTTACTGAAGGAGTTTCTAAATGTCTATACTTTTCCATTTACAAATAAAACTAATAATGGTATTTCTGTGCACAGTAATACAATGGTTGTCATATACTTTGTATCTTGTAGTACTTTTAAGCACACTGATTGCTTGCAACTTTTTTGAATTTGGTTTATTAACAACTTTTTGAGTTTGTTGGTGGAAAATAAATCATTGTTTGAAGGGACCAATATTTTCTTCTTTCCTGTTTTTGTATATATTTTATTTTCTCTTTGTATTGTCTTATTGGCTATTCCTGTCAAAACTTTAGAATCGCGATCACTACATTTTTATTTCACACCAATTCATGGAGAATTACTGTTACAAAACCTTACACATTTGAATCATCTATACAGATTGAGTCCATCTCATCTGCATACCAGAAAGACTGACATTCTTTATTCATTCCATTGTTCTCTTGGTAAATGGTACATTGTTCTCTTATTTCAACTTTGTTTCTGGACCAGGCATACACACAATCAAGCTATTTATTTTTGTTGCATAATCCCCATGGAAGTGATATTACATCTGATAACTCTGTGGAGGAATGCAATACATAATTTAAAAGCAAAGCATTTGGAGTACTATATAATATTTACAAAACCTTTGTCCTATAGTGTGTAATAAGATAGTTTCACACATATGTTGAGTTAACGTTGGTCATTTATCACATTCCAGCATACAACTCCTGTTCTTTTAGAAATTCACCACTTCAGATATACACAATGTTAACTTGTTCACATATGAAGCATTATATTATTAAATTTGTAGTTAGTACTGCTCTGGCATATGCTCTTTGCATTGTTATTGTAGGAATGACCTTGTTATAAAGTCGTACTGTTGGAAAAGTCAGATGTCCATTGAAACATTTTCAGTTCATTTTTCAAATGCCCGAGTCATTAACACAGGACTAATTAAAGGTAGCTTGTTTCATGTACTTTCTATTCTACATATAATTGTAGTTTAAATGTTAAATACTATGTACATAACTAATACATGAAGAAAACCTTATTTTCTATTTCATAATGTTTGAGGTCAAAAGTAGCCATTTTGTATCAGGCATTCCATGGTTGATATGTTTTATTGCTAAGTTAGTAAAATTTAAATAAGAACTTTACAGATGGTAATTTTGAAAATGGTCATTGGACACCTCTCTTGTTGAAAGTTCAGATGACCACGATTCAATCATTAGTGGAGGAATCGGGTCCGACATAAATTGTGCCTAGTCTGTTCACACGATTGCGGTGTCATCGCATATGAGGATATCGCAAGCCATTTTTAATCATGTGATTGACTACCCTATGATCTTTCTATCTATGATTTTTGTGAACACACTACTGCAATTCTATCAAAAGTGGAAGTAACCAAGGATACACAATTTCGCAGCTGAAATCAACAGTCTTTGATATACATTTTATACTCGCAATCTTGTCGTGAGCATGCACAGTCCAACTACCGGTTACTACCCATGACAGTAAACTTCCCACTTACGATTGAGTCGCAGTCATCTGAACGTTCACTTAAGCCACACCAATATTATAGCCTGGTTTATGAACAGTTTGGTGGGACAAAAGTAGATGCAGGAGGGGAAAATAATAAAAAAAGTATTCATCAATACAAGAATCTACAAACAGCGAAACTACGGATGAATTTCAGAATTTCCTTGTTAAAAAGTTATGTTCTGTTAGACTTTTATAAGTAAACTGAGGTATTTCTTCCCATAAATAGTTGAAATAATGGGGGGAAAGGAGAAAGCCAAAGAAAAGACTCTGCCATCAACTATTTTCTTACTATTTTAGTCCACATTATAAACCAATCAATAATTTTTTTTATGTTGGTGCACATTATGGGAAAAAAGTTGCAGGAAGGGTTTATAAACCAGGCTATTAAATTTCTGTTGCCTTAAATGTTTCTTTTCCTGTGCAACTGGAGTTTTCCAACAATTTTCCAAAACATTACATATTGTTAACCATGTTTTATCACTGGAAATTGATTTGTTTTGTTAATGACAACTGTGAGAGCAGAGCTATATCCTATTACAATCCAGGAAATATGCACTGTACTTTCTTGAAATTAAAACATTTGACTAAATCCACGTGAACATTATTTTATTCTGGTCATAGAATTCAAATTGCAGGCTCAAGAAGAAATTGTTAACGAATCCAAATGTGCGAATAATCTTATGAAACAACATATACATAATCTGCTTCGTGGAAATTTTTGGCCGAGTTTAAAAAAGAAAAACTCTACCATAGTTTGGCGAGTCAGTTTGCTGGCAGCGGCAGACTTCTTCAGATGGTGTTTGCGCGATATTAAACTTTAAGAAAATTCAATTTCGTTGATATTAGGTATATGAGGCTTGCTCAACAAATTCTTGATCGAGTTAAAAATAGACCAGGTCCGCATATTGTGGGTTGGAGTTACAACCCTTAATTAGTTCATTTTCATGAATTTTTATAGTATTAGCATGATAACTTGAACAATTGTTAACTGATTTTGTTGATATCCAGGATATGAGACTTTCTCAACAATACTAAGCATTTTTGGCGGAATTACGGTCCTTATTAGTTAATTTATTTGATTTAGATTTCGATAACTTGAACAAGTATCAACTCATATTGTTGATATTCGATATGAGCCTTGCTCAACAATGTCTACATAGAGTCATAAATCTGGTCAGGTCCGCAAATTGTTGACAGAGTTATGGCCCTGTAATAATTAGTTTATTATTTTTATTTTAATCACGATAACAAACAAATATTAACTGATTTTTGTTGATATTCAGTATATGAGCCATTCTCAACAATGTCTACATCGAGTTCGAAAACCAGCCCTTAATTAGTTCATTTATTTTAATTTTGATCGTGATAACTTGACAAATATCAACTGATTTTGTTCATGTGCATTATATGGGGATTTCTCAATATCTTGATTGAGTTCAAAAGCCAGCCGGATCCGTGTATTTTCGGCTGAATATTGGACTTCCTACAGTGTTGTTTATGGTAGCCAGTTGCGATTAATGCATTTTCAATCCAAGCCCATGTTTCGCGTATCTAAGATGGCATCCACTATGGTTGCCAATCTCCATTCTGTCTCAAAAAACAGGTGCCATATGATAATTTGTGCCACAGAAATTGCCCATTTATGGTCGCTTGTATGAAATGATTAATGGAGTGAATGGAGAGATTTGGATAGAATTAATTTTTTTTTATATTTGTCAAATGATGAAAATGATGAAAATGGTTCATGCATAAATCCTCAAGACATATTAGGTCTGTTTGTTTAATTGGTGGCACAAGGAGGGGTGTGAGCAATTCTTGCGCAATATCTAAATGAAAGTGTCAATCGTACTGTAGCTCAACTTGGAGAGGGGATAATGTCATACATTAAAGGTACTCAATCCGATCAGACGGTCCCCATATCATCAAGTTACAACATTTCTTCAAAATATGCTTTAGTTATCAGATTCACTGTCGGCTTTGACGGGTGGGTTCCTAAACTCAAATCCAGTATTTTTGACCCCCGATGCCAAAGAAATAGTAATTTGAGAGCGTTAATTCAGTTTATGCATCTTTAATACAGTCAATTGAGCGATAAGGTATGCGGAAAATTAAGTTGAAATGTTTGCGTTCAAATTAGATAGCTGCCATCTAGAAGTGATGCACTAGCAGTCATGTTATTTAACGAAAGTTGATGGCTCCCATCTAGTGGTCACCCCGAAGTACCATATGAAGTTTGGTGACTCAATGTGGCCTTATGGTGTGTCAAAGGATTTAGTCATGCAAAGAGTAAATGAAAGTGTCAATGACACTGTAGCTAAACTTGGAAAGGGAATAATGTAATGTATTGCAGTCAATGGAGCGATTAGGAATGTGGAAAGTTGAATGTCTAATACTAGTTTATAGACATGAAGAGAAAAGTAAAATCCAAGATGGCTGCTGGCGGCCATGTTTTCGGCCGAATGACCCCAAAATGAGTCGTTCCCATCTACATGTCATCGTTAACATCCATGACAAATTTTATGACGATCAGACTAAAGGTACTACCTGTAGCCCGTGCTAAAGAATTTAGTCATACAAAGAGTAAAATCTAAGATGGCTGCTGGTGGCCATGTTTTTTGGCTGAATGACCCCAAAATTACTCGTTCCCATCTACATGTAAATATTATCATCCATGACAAATTTCATGATGATCAGACGAACAGTACGACCTGTGGCCCGTGCTAATGGATTAAATTTTGAAATCCAAGATGGCCACTGGCGGCCATGTTTTTTGTCCGAATGACTCCAAAATGACTCGTTCCCATCTACATTCCAATTTCAACAGCCATGACAAATTTTATGATGATCAGACTAAAGGTACGACCTGTAGCCCGTGCTAAAGGATTTAGTCATACAAAGAGTAAAATCCAAGATGGCTGCTTGCGGCCATGTTTTTTGGCCGAATGACCCCAAAATGACTCGTTCCCATCTACATGTCATTATTAGCTCAACTTTACTTTGTAAAGTTTGAGCTATTGCCATGGCTTTGTCGTCCGTGTGTGCGTAAGGTGTCAACAATGCAGGCTACAGGTCGTACCTTTGGTCGGATCATTATGAAGTTTGTCATAGCTGTTAACACCAACATTTAGACCAGAATGATTAATTTTGGGGTCATTCGGAAAATAAACATGGCCGCCAGTGGCCATCTTGGATTTCAAAATTCAATCCATTAGCACGGGCTACAGGCCGTACTGTTTGTCTGATCATCATGAAATTTGTCATGGATGTTAATATTGACATGTAGATGGGAACGAGTAATTTTGGGGTCATTCGGCCCAAAAACATGGCCGCCAGCAGCCATCTTGGATTTTACTCTTTGTATGACTAAATTCTATAGCACGGGCTACAGGTCGTACTTTTATTCTGATCATCATACAATTTGTCAAGAATGTTAATAATGACATGTAGCTGGGAACGAGTCATTTTGGGGTCATTCGGCCAAAAAACCTGGCCACCAGCAGCCATCTTGGATTTTACTCTTTGTATGACTAAATTCTTTAGCATGGGCTACAGGTCGTACCTTTTAGTCTGATCGTCATAAAATTTTTCATTGATGTTAACGATGACATGTAGATGGGAACGACTCATTTTGGGGTCATTCGGCCGAAATCATGGCCGCCAGCAGCCATCTTGGATTTAACTTTTCTCTTCATGTCTATAAACTAGTATTAAACATTCAACTTTCCTAATCGCTCCATTGACTGTAATACATTAAATTGTTCCCTTTCCAAGTTGAGCTACAGTGTCATTGACCCTTTCATTAACATTCATGACAAATTTTATGATGATCAGACTAAAGGTATGACATGTAGCCCGTGCTAAAGAATTTAGTCATACAAAGAGTAAAATCCAAGATGGCTGCTGGCGGCCATGTTTTTTGGTCGAATGACCCCAAAATGACTCGTTTCCCATCTACATGTCATTATTAACATTCTTGACAAATTTTATGATGATCAGACTAAAAGTAAGACCTGTAGCCCGTGCTAAAGGATTTAGTCATACAAAGAGTAAAATCCAAGATGGCTGCTGGCGACCATGTTTTTTGGCCAAATGACCCCAAAATTACTCGTTCCCATCTACATGTCATTGTTAACATCCATGACAAATTTTATGATGATCAGACTAAAGGTACGACCTGTAGCCCGTGCTAATGGATTGAATTTTGAAATCCAAGATGGCCGCTGGTGGCCATGTTTTTTTTTTTAATGACCCCAAAATTAATCATTCTGGTCTAAATTGTTGATGTCAACAGCTATGACAAATTTCATAATGATCCGACCAAAGGTACGACCTGTAGCCTGCATTGTTGACGCCTTACGCACACACGGACGACAAAGCCATGGCAATAGCTCAAACTTTACAAAGTAAAGTTGAGCTAAAAATCATGCTTTTTAATGAAATTCAGAAAAAATTTAATTTCTCCCATCCAGAAGTGATCCTAAACACGACTGCAAATTTTCAGAACAATTCTCCACTACCGGGTTCTGGCCATGTTTTTTAATGAAATTTGGAATAATTTGATTGTTCCAATCTGGTGGTCACCCCGAAGTACCGTGTACAATTTGGTGACAATTATCTAGTGGTCACCTTTATGATCCATATGAAGTTTGGTGATGAGGGATGTGGCCTGTATGGTGTGCCAAAGGATTTAGTCATGCAAAGAGTAAAATTCATGTTCTGTTAACAAACTTCGGAAAAATTTAATTGCTCCCATCTAGATGTTATCCTAAACATGACCGTAAATTTTCAAAACAAAGGATTTAATGATGCAAAGAGTAAAACCCAAGATGGCTGCCGGCGGCCATGGTTTTCATTGAAAATCATTCCAATTCAATAGCTCCCATTTAGATGTGATACTAATCATGCATGTGGATATTCACAACAATTGTCCAATAAATATTGGCAGCAGGGTGTGCCAATGAATTTAAATGTGAAATTGAAGATGTCTGCTGGCGGCCATGTTTTTAAATGAGTTATAATATACAGGAGAATGAACAGGTGGTTGGTGGGTGTCTCAAATACTAATGGATTATTTTGCAGACTGCCATATGTTAATCACGTTTTTGACATATCTGATAACTTGAGATTGAGCACAGAAGTGTACTTTTTGACAGGTAAGTCAAATTTTAACATTCTGAATACTTACCATCCAAGGCCCATCACACCATGTCACTTTTATCTGGTGGTTCCCGGGAAGATGGATAAATGAGTCTCGGTAATTACATGGAAGAATTTTTGTTTTTAATTTTATTTCTTTATTTTTGTTGTTAAATTGAGCAAGGAGTTCTATCTAAAAAAAATTCAAAAATAATTTTATTTTTTTAAATTTTTCTCGAAAAAGGGCTATAACTCTGTTAAAAAAAACCTTTTGATCAAACTCATATTCGAACTCAATCTGTATTTTGGGCTGAGAAACTCTCGTACTAAATTTGGTTCTGATCGGATAGAAAATATTTGAGTTATCGCACCATGCGTAAAGTGTCAACAGTCAGATGGACAGATGAAGGAACGACGAGCGGTCAATCCGGATGTTGACATTTTTTGTCAACTTTACTTTGGAAAGTTTGAGCTATTGTCATGGCTTGGTATCCGTCGTCCGTGAGTGCGTGTGTGAGGAGTCAACAATACAGGCTACAGGTCGGATCATTATGAAATTTGTCATGGCTGTTGACATCGATATTTAGACGAGAACTAGTATTTTGGGGTCATTCGGCCAAAAAACATGGCCACCAGCAGCCATCTTGGATTTTACTCTTTGTATGACTAAATCCTATGACACAGGCTACAGGTCATACCTTTGGGCGGATCATCATGAAATTTGTCATGGATGTTAACAATGACACGTAGATGGGAACGAGTCATTTTTGGGTCATTAGGCTAAAAAACATGGCCGCCAGCAGCCATCTTGGATTTCAAAATTCAATCCATTATCATGGGTTTCAGGCCGGAGTGTTTGTCTGATCAGCATTAAAATTTGTCGTGGACGTTACTATTGACATGTAGATGGGAACGAGTCATTTTGGGGTCATTCGGCCATAAAACATGGCAGCCAGCAGCCATCTTGGATTTTACTCTTTGTATGACTAAATGCTATGACACAGGCTACAGGTCATACCTTTGGGCGGATCATCATGAAATTTGTCATGTATGTTAATATCGACAAGTAGATGGGGAAACGAGTCATTTTGGGGTCGTTCGGCCAAAAAACATGGCCACCAGCAGCCATCTTGGGATTTTATTCTTTGCATGACTAAATCTTTTGGCACGGGCTACAGGTTGTACCTTTGGTTGGATCATTATGAAAATGGCTGTTGACATGTAGATGGGAACGAGTCATTTTGGCGTCCTTCGACAAAAAACATGGTTGCCAGCAGCCATCTTGTATTTCAAAATTCAATCCATTCGCACGGGCTACAGACTGGAGTTTTTGTCTGGTCATCATGAAATTTGTCATGCATGTTAGTATTGACATGTAGATGGAAACTTTCATTTTGGGGTTATTCGGCCGGCAGCCATCTTGGATTTTACTCTTTGCATAACTAAATCCTTTGGCATGGGCTACAGGTCATGCCTTTGGTCGGATCAATATGAAATTTGTCATGGCTGTTAACATTGACATGTGGATGGGAAAGAGTCTGGAACCTTCTTGGATTTTACTCTTTGCATTACTAAATCCTTGGGCAACACTTCAGTTCACTTCCCTCATCCGATCATCACCAAACTTCATATTAATCTTGATCTACTGGATGGAAGCTATCAAATGTTTTTGAATTCCATTGGAAAACATAGCCGCCAGCAACCATCTTTATTTTACTTTATATATATTTCTTCATGTTGATAATCTAGTATTACTTAGACCTTTCAATTTTCGGCATTCCTAATTGGTCCATTGACTGTAACACATGAAATTATTCCCTTTCCAAGTTGAGCTACAGTGTCATTGACACTTTCATGTGTACCATACTTTGGTATGGGTGCACATAAAAATGATGGTCTAGCCAGAAAGTTCATATTTTCAAAGAATGATTCACTAAGCCAAATAAGACTAGCCTTTTCCAAATTTCAGGTAAGTAGCCGCATGCTATTAAATGGGTGGGGGCAAATTGTGTAAAGTTTCTTTATTCCTAAAGGTTTTCTTTTCCAAAGGTTCTTTATTCCAAAAGACATCAGAATTTATGTTTTCACCCCCCCCCCCCCCCAAAAAAAAACCCCACTGAATTAAAAATACTATTACCACAGAACATTAATACACCCTAAAGTTAGACTTCATGTTCTAATTTCCAAATTGTTAATAATAGCAGGAAGACGGTTATCAGTTTATCATTTATGCTGCTACACCAGCATCATGTCTCGGGAAGTAATATAAAAGTTTAAAAACAAACTGCCTTCATCTCCAATGTATAGCTGTTGTGTTACTCATAAAATGATCGTGAATGAGGACGTTTCCTCCTCGATGATCTTAAGATCAGCTTAGTAGTATGGATGTACTAGCGTTTATGACTAGTGTGGGCTGTGAAAATAGGATTTGAGAAATAACGTCATGCTTTACATAATGACATTAACTGCTGACGAGTTATCTCATACTTTTTTGCATGTAATTAAAATGGAGTCGGCAGTCCACATGTTAAACATCTAATGGGATATTGTATGTAATGACGCTATACATCTAATGAGGAAATCCATGGAATAATGAACCCTCTCAAAACATTCGGAATCAAGAACCTTAGGAATAGAGATCCTTCAGAATAGCGAACCTTCGGAACAAAGACATGACCCCAAATTCCATGTATAAAAGTTGATGAGTGATGTGGGCACTCACTAAGCAAATTGGTAACGAGGTTGAACCATGGGTGCTGGGATATCCCCATGGTGAAAATTGAAATATGTGCAGGTCGGAAACAAAATTGTAAAAAAACAAGACGGTCAAAGACTGTGGGGTCGCTCACCAGACTGCAAAGACTGGGACTTTGGGGACCACAACAGTCAGAACTTTTCATAATCACTTTAAAAGAAGTAGATCTAAACAAGATATGTGGCTAGAGAGGCTTCATGAATGTAGATCAGTGAATATCAAATTACAAAATCTACAAAATCTACCTTGAAATTACCAAATCTAACTTGAAATTACCAACTGTACACTAGTGATCACCCCCTCCTCCAGCTCAAGAAGTCCCCTCTCGCCCGGGCTCCAGACTCCCAAGTCTTGGGTTGAAATTTCACAACCGACATCTCAACCTTTCTCAATTGTTGGAAATTTTCAATCTCACAAGCGCTTTATATAAAACCATTTAGACATGTTTAAAGCCCAATTATCCATGGACCCAAAAACACTATATGCATGTCATATTAATCAGTCAGGTAGTTCCAAGGTAGACGTTTTAATGAATTTTGTATTTTAGTGATTTTTTAGACACAAAGTCTTAAGTCCCCATAGTCCCGTCATTTCTTAACGGGTTGACCTCATGTTAACAGATCTGAATCTCCGTCACTAAAGGATCCTCCATACTATATGGTCCAACCTCTCTTGAGAAGACATTATAAGTATTACTATAGAGACATACAGTTATGTCCCTGGTCCCACCCTATTTAACCTGGTGACCCCATCTGCATAAATTTGAATCCCAGACACCAAAGAACCCTTCATATTAAATATCAGTAAAATAAACCTGACGGTCCGTGTAAAGGAAGCCTTTTAAGAGGAAAACTGTCCTTTGCTTGGCCCCTATTTGACCAGGATGACCCCTTTGAACAAATCTGAACTACAGTCACCAAAGGACCCTTCATACCAAATATGAACCAATTCACCCTGATGGTACACGAGAAGTCGTTTTTAAGAATTACTATGGAGGGCAAGAGTTATGGCCCTGGCTTCACAACCATTTGACAGCGACCTCATTTGAACAAATCTGAATGTGAGTCACCTAGGGAACATCCACACCAAATATGAACCCATTCAGTCTTATGATCTAGAGAAGATGTTCAAAGAATTGTTGACAGATGGATGGACGGACAGACAGATGAATAGGTGACAGATGAGAGTGATGACTATAGCTTCTTCTCATGTGAGCTTCAAATTTACATTTCATTGAACAAATCTGTCAGTCACCCCCCTAACACTGTGGGGACATTCCTGTGAGAATATGACATACAACATTTATTTGAATGCCAGACTACATTAGCTTAACAAAATTCCCATGACCTTGAGAGCAAGTGCATTCTGAGAATTATATTCCATTCATGAAACCATCAGCTACCAGTGTCTGAGAGGTGTTGACATAGATAATTAGGTTTTAACGACTGCACACACAGCTTTTTGATACTCCTACAGCTGTGATCAAAACAAGGATTTTAATGGGGTGAACAAGAGATAACATGGTATGATAGTGTGGTGTGGCAGGGACAGGAGGTGGGGAGGGTGGGGTTGGGTAGCTGTGATATGTCTAAAAAAATCAAAGGTCAAACTGCAAAAATGTAATATTTTTTTTAGACTTATGTCCCTGGCTCTGACCCTATTTGACCCAGTGACCCCATTTGAACAAATCTGAACCCCAGTCACCCAAGGTCTCTGTACCAAATATAAGCTAAATCGGCCAAATATTTTTTTAGAAGTCATTGTAAGAATTACAATGAGTTATGGCCCTGGTTTCTCAACTAATTGACTGGTGACCTCATTTGAACAAATCTGAACACCAGTCACCCAAGGACCCTCCATACCAAATATTAGCTAAATCGGCCCAATGGTTCTGAACAAGAAGTCGTAAGAATTACTATGGAGGAATAGAGTTATGGCCCTGGCTTCGCAACTATTTGACCCAGTGACCTCATTTGAACAAATCTGAAAGAGTAACCTAGGGAACATCCACACCAAATATGAACCAATTCGGTCTTCCGGTTTCAGAGGAGATGTTCAAAGAATTGTTGACGGACGGACGGACAAGGAGTGATGACTATAGCTCCACCGGAGACTTCGTCTCAGGTGAGCTAAAAAGTGATGACGAACAAATTACTAAACAATTCTAATGGACTGAAATCCAACATTTCAGATAAAGAGGGATAACTCTTGAATGGTAAATGTGAACATCGATGAACCCGCCTTTGAAAGTCCTCCTTATCCCAAACCCTGTGCACCAAATTTCATCGAGATCCGATAACCCATGTTTGAGATATGAACGGATGGATGGAAATCCAACATTTTCAGTTAATGAAAGAGGGATAACTCTTGAAGGGAAAATATGATGTCAATGAACCCTCTTTTGAAAGCCCTCCTGTTGCCAAATTTCATCAAGACCTGATAACCCATGGTTGAGATATATGGACGGAAGGAATTCCAACATTTCCATCTTGGATTTTACTCTTTGCATGAATAAATCCTTTGGCACACCCTACAGGCTACATCCCTCATCCGATCGTCATCAAATTTCATACGGATCTTCGGGGTGACCTATAGATAGAAGCTATCAATTATTTCTGAAATTCATTAAAAAACATGGCTGGCAGCAGCTAACTTGGATTTCAAATTTGAATCCATCGGCACACCCTGCAGCCCTCATATATCTAAGAACTGAGAGCTATTAAATTTGAACAATTTTCTATATAAAAAAAACTTGGCCGCCAGCAGCCATCTTGTATTTTACTCTTTGCATGACTAAATCCTTTGGCACACCCTGCAGACCACATCCATCATCTGATCATCACCAAACTTTATATGCATCTTCATGGTGACCTCCAGATGGGTACACGTTTTCTGAAATTCGTTAAAAATATGTCTGCCAGCGGCCATCTTGGATATTACTCTTCGCATGACTAAATCCTTCGGCAGAACCTGCAGGCCACATCATCATCCGTTCATCGCCAAACTTCATAAGGATCTTTACGGTGACCTCAAAATGGGAGCCAACGATAATTTCCAAATTTCGTTAAAAAAATATGGTCGCCAGCAGCCATCTTTGATTTTACTCTTTTTTGACTAAAATCCTTACATGCGACATCCCCCGTCCAAACTTCATATGGTTCTTTGGTGTGACCTCTAGATGGAAGCAGTCCAATTCTTCCGAAATTAGTTTAACGAGAGGCCGATCACGATCGGCAGATGTTTAACCCATTCCTTGGCGACAGCGATGAGCTATTTTCATATATCCTTACCCCATCCTTTACTGAGTGCAAAACTTTAAACAATTCACACCTTACTATTAATTCACAAGTGAAATCACACTTATTGGGCACCTCGCTCACATTAACACAATGTTAACACATGCGTGGCATTGATTTCAACCTATTAGTGACTCCAACACAGATACATGTATGTCTTATAGAGTTATAAGGCTAATTAAGCTCAATCCATAGTCGGAGAGAAGCACCATAGCTGTTAAATATCAAATAGTTAAGAAATTAGGTAGATAAACATCATAGCAACTCAATTTATCTATTTATTACATTGGAACATGAGACATTACATATTGTGTGTTTTTTTTATTATCATTGCTATTTTTTTGTTTATTATATTTTGTGTCAGCTGCATATTAAAAATTCATAGCAACCTATTAATATTTCACCACTAAAAAACAATCAATACCTGATCAACTATAGAAGTGAGGGATGTATAGACTTGGATATAAAATATGATTGCTAATGATTGGATATAAATGTTAATTTTCTTGTAAGTTGATCATTAGAAAGATATGTTTGTGAACAGTTTAAATATAATTAAAGTTAAGGTTAATATTATCACAACCATTCGATCGATACCAAAATCTATAGAGGTGAAGAATGTGTCATGATTATCACAGATGTGATTATTTATAGAGTAATCATGCAAAAAATATTTAGCTATCACATTGTGTCAACAGGATTGGTGAAGGATGTTAATATATTTAAGCAAATAAACCAAATGACCCTCACTATGCAGTTTAGAGGTGTGTTATCATAAACTGTGCCAGAACTATAAACATAATCAATGGAAATATTTG
Organism: Siphonodentalium dalli; assembly: GCA_032622095.1. NCBI lineage: Eukaryota > Metazoa > Mollusca > Scaphopoda > Gadilida > Siphonodentaliidae > Siphonodentalium > Siphonodentalium dalli. Next base: position 149,362,871 of record CP136065.1, read on the forward strand.
AGTTATCAAATTGGATAGTAAGGGGTTAATCTTACCCAAACTAATGAACTGATAAACACAGAGTAGTCAACAAAAAGCATGTCATTGGATTTAGAAACCCATACAATAAGTCAGTCTCAAGAATCCCCGCACTGTTAATATTATCCTGTAGCCCAAATGCAATTGAGGGAATTTCAAAATAAGACATATCCTCTAATGATGAATTCAATTGGTCATTTCTTGAAACACTGACTGAACCTGGCTCAAAGTTAAAGTGATAATTTAATATATGTCTATCAGATAATATGAGTCAATCGAATGGGTTAATTTTAATCCCAAATCCATGCAAATTAAAAGTGGATCACCATCAACATGTTCATAGAATAGGAGAATGATCAAATAAAAAACATCAGAAGACCATATGATGTGTGCAGAGGGTTAATCATTTTCAATGACATCATATGATGGAACTAAGGAATGCTGTATTAATTATTTTCTAAGTTATAACAACAGTGTCTCTGTAAACAATAATGCCATGAACTGCATGGTTTCAACAGAGAACAGAACTGGAATAAAGAGTCTAACATCAATCACAGTTTGACAGATGTTTATAAATCTGCAGCCACCAGTGGAACTATCAGGTCACTGTGTCCAAAGCAGTAAATTATCTCCTTCCAATAACACAGGTGTGTGTTGTGTCTTGTTCTATTCAAATTTAATAGTGCATGGAAAAGAGGTATGAATTATAAAGGGCCATAACTCTGTTAATATATACCGGATCACTTGATCTGTATTTAGGGGTCAGAATTTCATATACCAAAATTGGTGTCGATCAGATGAAAAATGTTTGAGTCATCCTGGCTTGGATGAATTCTATTTAAAAACAAGAGTGGAAAGGGTTAACTAAACAATACCAAAATCCATACAGATGAAGAACGTGCTAAGAAAGACCTAGGTCAGAAATATGAGGCAGATCAGAAGAAAATTGTTTGACTTCGATACATTGGATAGCATTTGTGAGCAGGGTTAATTATTTTCTAAACCGATCAACCAATCGATACCAAAAACTATACAGGTGAGCAATGTGTCATCATAAACCTGCATATAAAATATGAACACAATGGGTAAAAAAATACATGAGTTATGGCATCAGATAGAATATGACCAGGTATGGATGGAAAGTGTTAATCATTTCTAAACCGATCGACACCAAAAAATATACAGGTGAGGGGTGCGTCATCATAAACATGCACATAAAATTTGAACATGATCCGATAAAAACTACTCAAGTAATCGAATCGGATAGCAAGTGTCTACGAACAGACGGACAGACAGATGGACGGACGAACGACAGATGGTTGATCCAGACGTTGGCATTATGTGTACCATACATGGTATGGGTACACATAAAAACATGGGTATCTGGAGCAATCTTTGATTTCAGATTTGAATCCATCTGCACACCTTGCAGCCCACATTTCATGGAGAAATGAAATTAATTTCATTCACACATTACAATCCATTTACTGAAACTTTTTTTCTTTTCTTTATCATTCTATTGACTGCTCAGCATAAAATTATTAATGCCTCCCCAAGTTGAACTACAGTGTCAATGACACTTTCATTTGATTTCACAGTTTTCCCACAAAAATGGCACTCACCCAAGCATAACTTCAATCAAATGTTTAACATTAACACTCAAGCCTTGAAATAGGGTGTCTGTCATTTGCAGAATGAGGTCCCCAGAGGGTGAATTTAGTGATGCTACCCCACATAGTGGGCTAGCATCACCAAATTCACCCTCTGGGAACCTCATTCTGCTGAGGTGTGAGCAGAATGAGGTCCCCAGAGGGTGAATTTGGTGATGCTAGCCCACTATGCGGGGTAGTATCACTAAATTCACCCTCTGGGGACCTCATTCTGCAAATGACAGACACACTATTTCAAGGCTTGTTAACACTCAATCAAGCTGATCATAAAGGTTATACATGTTGTATAATTATGCAAAATGTTTTAGCACTATAATTATGCAAAATGTTTTAGCACTGAGATCCATTGCTTGGAAGATATGGGTCAATGTAATAGGGAGAGGGGGACAACCTTTTCTGAGGGGTTTATTTTGGCAAAAATAGGTTATCTTGTCATCTGAGGTTATCACCTGCCATCTTTCCAAGGCACACAATATCTCCAATGTGAGCCACGGAACCAGACATTAATGTAAAGAATTACTAGATATAATTTGAGGCTTTGATTTGCCACGTGCCTGTAATAATCAAGTCAACTGCTGTAGAGCAGAATATATGAGCATTGGGTCTCCATAAACAGAAGTGGAGAAATATCCATAATTATACTTGGAATTGTCCCAAATTTAAAATAAAAAGATAGTTAACCAACAAACCTAGCAACATCACTCTGAAAATTTTCAACAGGTATTTCTTATTTCATCAAGAAAATGATTCACTATATATGATTGACAATTCTCTTAAATCATCTGTCCATTTATAGTATTATTCTGTAATCTATGGACATGCCTGTACATAGCTAGTACACTTATAAATGAAGTTCATCTAATCCAGAGTGGTATAATAGATACATGGGGGGGGGGGCATGCAATCTTACTGCTGATATCAAGGGAGACATTAATAAATAAAAATAATTTTAGTACAAAATTTTAATGAATTATCAAAACCTTAATTGTAAAAATTATATAAATAATATTTTAATATGACAATCATACAATCTCTCTTTGGAATCTTTGAAATTACTCGAGTTAAAACAATTTACCAGAAGAAAGCCAACCAGTAAGATGACACTTTTTGGACAAATAACTAGTTATAAAAGTATACTGTATTGAAACAGTCTAATCTTCATTCGTTGGGATGTTTATTCACATACATACATAAAAGCCGACAAAGAGGCCAGAGAAACTCTTGGATTTATTTAAGAAATTTTAAAACATATAACATCGTTACTCTAGCCGATATCCGATTGGTTCACTATAGTAACATTGCTACTCTAGCTGACATCTGATTGGTTCACACATATAGTAACATTGTTACTCAAGCTGACACCCAATTGATTCACACATATAAAATTTAGTAACATTGTTACTGTAGCTGACATATATATAAATCATGTAACAATCATACCAGTACATCCCTGAAATAGCCACACACCCCCATGGCAATGATATGTGAGCCATAAGTCCAGAAGATATCGTGTATCATTCTCACATGGCTATCATTCTCACATGTTTATGGAATTTAATTAGCCTTTTATAATTAATACAGTCATCACAAATGAATTGGTGGGAATTGGTAATACAGTTCACAAGTGCAATACCAAGGTCATTCAAGAAGGTCTGGTGAAACTCAATATATGAATCCCAATGTAAGATGCTAAATGTGGGGAAAATACCTTCTCTTTCCAAGTCCAATAACTCGGGCACATATCCAAGGACAAAGCCACTTATTAGTATTAAATCCTACTAGCACTTAAGTCTGATCACTGATACTGGACTTACAATCCTACCCCCCCCCCCCCCCAAATTGGGTTATCACCTTACCAAAACAAATCCAAATCCGATGATCCACACCCGAGTTACAAAATGAAATTCATAGACACAAAATTCACCAAGTTTCAAGTCCAACAAGGGTCGTAACTCTGGTAAGAATAAATGGACGAATTTGGTAGTACGTGAGTATTCTTTCCCCTTAGCTGGGCAACCAAATCCAATGATCCACACCCAAATTACCAAATTAAATGTTCGCATGGACCAGCATGGACACATAATTAATTCCAAGTCTAACAAGGCCAGTAACTGTTGGGAAAATAAATGGACAAAACCAGCAGTATATCAGCATACCAAAAGATGAAATCTGATAATTAACACCCAGTTTACAAGGTGATGTTTGTATGGACGGACGAACCCCTCAACTATAGGCCCTATGATTGTCTGAGTGAAGTGAAAGCAGACATTACTACCCTGTTATTAGATATTCAGCAGTATCCGAGCCAAAAACATGAGAATTCAATGAATTTAGCTGGAAGATAAACATTTCTGAAATGATTATCAAATATAAATCTCATTTCTCTGCTTAATAATATTGGCGGAACACCTTTCTGTAGAAAGCACTATGGTGAACTGTCATCCTGTTTCACGAAATCACAAAATCTGGTAATGTTTATCAAACTGTGTCAATCCTGAGGTTAGCTTTCTTGAAGTCAATCAGCATTGTAGCATGGTATCCTATGTTCGAATATACTGTCAAGTACTCACACAGAGCGAACATGCTGTAAACTGAAAATTTAAGAAGTAAATCAATTAATATATTTGAAGATTTGAAATCTCATCATGCTGTTATCTTATTGGTCAAAGTGATTTATCAACAATCGATTGCAACGTTTATTACCCCCAACTCAAGAGCTGATGATACACAACAATGAGAAGAATTAAAAACATGTCTGCAATCCATCAATAAACAGATGCTCAAAATAATTTAGAGAACAAAATTGTTTTTCTAACTCAAATGAGACAACAGTAGAGTATTCAACTCCTGTTACCCAACAATGCTGATGAATGAAGTCTCAAAGACATGGATACCAAAAACTTCCTTCAAATGAACCAATGGGAATTGAGTACAATACAAAATAGTATGTACATGTACTCAGACCATCTTTACATCTGCGGTTATTTCCTGAAGGTTCCTACTTGCCATGTCAAAAAAATATCCTTGAAAACGGGGTCATGCTAAAACCATAACAAGCTACCAGTGTGTGCAACAAACCGTAACAGTCATTACTGATGATGTATCAATCAAATCTACATGGAAAGATATCAGGTATCCAGTTAGGACCAAGAAAGAGGACCAGTTTGGACCAAGAATGATTAACTGTCAAACAACCATGGTTCTCACAGTTCAAACTAATGAAATTCCAAGGCAACAAATGAATGAGGTCTCAAACTAATGATATTATAGAATAAAATTCTATAAACTTTTGCTGAAGTAAGAGTAATATAATTACCATCAAGGCTTCTTAGAACTGATAGGAGTAGCAGCTTTCAACACAAGTTCATGATCTTTGAAGTCCATTAAGGCCGTGCCATGGAATGTAATATTTGAATATATTGTCAGATACTCCATGAGGGCAAAAATGGTGTACACTGAAAGCAGAAATGAAAATCAGACACCCTTACACCTTCGACACATGACACGAAGCAAAAGGAATAAAAACACTTAAGACCAACCAATCCTTCACACATTCAGTCCCATTAGGAAAGACAGTAGCCCACAAAACTATTCATACAATATTAAAAGAACTAACTCAAAATGTCAATGTTTTGATGTGTTTATTTTGAGAAAATTAGAACGTATCTCATGACAACAGGCCTTTGTTTTTGAGGTGCTCAATTGCTCTTGATCGCCATAGCACACCTGGTGCAAATAGTTGCACGCCCCATGATCTTGGTTCAGTTTATTCAATGATTTAATAAAATGCAAAACACTAATGGTTGGGATAACAACAATCGTCGTAGAAGCCATAGCATCAAAGGTTATGCACTGAGTGTTGTTAACCCGTTATGGTCTGTGTACTGTTCAATAAGCGCGTTGCAGGCAATTAAAGAGGGTCATCAATACAATACAAGACAGTCAAAGACTGTGGGGTCGCTCACCAGACTGCAAAGACTGATAAGACTGGGACTTTGTCTCCATAACAGTTAGAACTTTTCATAATCACTTTAAAAAAGTAGATCTAAACAGGATATGTAGATAGAGAGACTTCATGTACCAACTGTGCGCTACTGACCCCCCCCCCCCACCCCCCCCCCCCCCCCCCCCCCCCCCCTCCAATCTCACAAGCACCTTTTTAACTATTTAGACATGTTTGAAGCCCAATTATCCATGGACCCAAAAACAGCATATATGTATGTCAGATTAATCAGTCAAGTAGTTCCAAGGTAGATGTTTTAATGAATTTTGTATTTTAATGACTTTATTAGACACAAAAGTGTTAAGTCCCCATAGCCCCGTCATTTCTTAACAGGTTGCCTTATGTTAACAAATCTGAATCTCAGTCACTAAAGGATCCTCCATACCATATGTAAGCTAAATAGTCCAACCTCTCTTGAGAAGACATTTTAAGTATTACTATAGAGGCATACAGTTATGTCTTGGGTCCCACCCTATATCTGATGGTAGATGAGAAGAAGTCGTTTTTAAGAATTACCATGGAGGGCAAGAGTCATGGCCCTGGCTTCACAACCATTTGAAAGAGTGACCTCATTTGAACAAATCTGAATATGAATCACCTAGGGAAAATCCACACCAAATATGAACCCATTCAGTCTTATGATCTAGAGAAGATGTTCACAGAATTGTTGACAGATTGATGGACGGACAGAAAGATGAACAGGTGACAGATGAGAAGTGATGACTATAGCTTCGTCTCAGTTGAGCTCAAAAATTACATTTCATTGAACAAATCTGTAAATCACCTCCCCAACACTGTGGGGACATCCCTGCAAGAATATGACATTATCTTATTATACCAGTAGCGTACAGCATAGATACAGGTAGTGTGGGTGGGGTCTCTGCCCCTATTTGAACTAACATGAATCCCCATCTCTGATATCTATTCATCTTATAATTATAAACATTCGCTTTTAAGAGTTGAAGTTAATTGATTTTCCAAAAAGGCCCCCATTGGAACAGATCTAAACATGCCACCCAAGGACCCTGCATACACAAATATAAGCTAAATAGACTTGATGGTTCTTGAGTAGTAATAGTTGTTAGAAATTACTATGGAGGGAAAACGTTATGGCCCTGGCACCCCTCCTATTTGACCTGGTGAACTTATTTGAACAAATCTGAATGTGAGTCACATACAGGTAGGGAATTCATATAAATCTCGAGAAGAAAACAATTGTTGATGGGATGGATGGACAGAACAATGGATGGAAGGACACTCCGACAGACCAACAGATTTAATCCAATATACCCCCACACTTTTTTGTCCATAATAAGGTATAATGAGGTCACATAGCTAAGCGGTTAAGAAAATAATATTGGAACAGCCAAGCGTGAATTTAGTGAGGTCCCAAAAGGGTGAATGTAGTGATGCTATTCTGTAAGGTAGGCTAGCATCACCAAATTCACCATCTGGGAACCCAATTTTACTTAGACCTCAACTGCTATGGGAGACCTAGGGACAGACAGAAGTTCTCCAGCTGAAGTTGGTGACATTACTGACATATAATTATGTATTTTAAAATCTGAACAGAAGGGAAAAGAGCTGCTAAAAATGTCAATTTGAGACTCTAGATACTTCCCAGAAGATGAAGCCTAAGCAGAATGAGGTCCTCATAGGATGTATTTGGCGATGCTAGCCTCTGGGAACCTCATTCTACAAATGCCAGACACACTTAAAGCTCTGAGAAAATGAATTTAATCTGATATTAATGACCATTGTATTGTAAACAATGATGGTGCTACTGACAACTTTAGAAAACAAATGTACAACACCATTAATCTCATTTAAATTATGAATGACATGAATACACTCCCTGGGGACTCTGCCTATAGCTACAGAAGTTCTCTTATCTATCTATCTGGCCCTGATTATAAACAACATGTGTCATGTCTGTCAGTTCAGAGCAGAGTTGGCTTGTAATGGGAATGCACAGCTACTAGTATTAAAAGGAATTTACTGTTCATTTCTGTACATCTGTCTGTTCATCTTTTCTCCCAAACCCCTGATTTCAACCAAATTTAGTGGGGAGACTAGATGTACCTACCCCCCCCCCCCCGAAGATGTAATGTCATAAGTTCTTCCAAATTTTAATTAAATGTTTTTTATTTTATTTAAATAAAAAATATTTTATTTAATAAAAAAAAATATTTATTAAAAATAAAATATATATAATTTTGTTTATTTTTTGTTAAATTGAGCAATAAGTTAAATAAAAAAAATATATTTCTTCAGCTTTATGTCCATAGCCCCACCCACATTTGACCCAGTGACCTCAATTGAACAAATCTGAACCACAGTCACCCAAGGTACCCTCATACCAAATATGAACCCAATCGGCCTGACAACTTCAGAAAAGAAGTCGTTTTAAGAATTACTATGTGGAAAAATAGTTATGGTCCTGACATCAAAACTATTTGACTTGGTGACCACATTTGAACAAATCTGAATAAGAGTCACCTAGGGAACATCCACACCAAATATAAACCCAATCGGTCTGATGGTTTCAGAGGAGAAGATGTTTAAAGAATTGTTGACAGACGGACGGACGGACGGCACAACAGACGGACGGACGGACGAGGAGTGATGACTATAGCTCCACCGGAGACTTCGTCTCAGGTGAGCTAAAAAGCGACAACATAGTGAAACCAATCAAATATATTACATCATCGCTCAATACTAGTAATCGAGTAGTAATAGTTCCGAGTTACAATGGAACAGACAACAGTTCTACTCCATTATACAAAACAGGAAAGAGTAAATGGTAAGGATTACAAATTTGCCATCGGTCAGGGAATATATTCCCTTGAGTCAGCGGTGTATAAAACGATCCCAGGAAGGAACGTTTTTTTTAAGTAAACCAACAATAATCATTTTGTTTGAAGATCTATTTGATTAAAAAGCACAAAGCAATGTTATTTGAGTGTATTATACTATTATATACATGTTTACATGAACATACATCGGTTATAATTTATATTTCCCGTTAGGTGCACCAAATAAAAATGGTGTGCCTGGATAAAAAATCAGGTGCATAATAAACTGCGCACCAGCGTTTTTCAAAATTGAAGGACTGTGACAACCAGTTAAGTGGGATTAAATTTACAAGATTAACGAATGTCACAACAAATCAATAGACTTTGCTAATGCTAAAGATTTGATACTCCTAGAGAACTAAATAAATCCAAATTAAGCTAAAGGCCCGGGCAACAAGCTTAACAACTTGATAATTATGACAGAGTCTCAGAGATGACATGTTGAAGTTGCCAACAAACAGAACGGTCTCCAAAATCACAAATAAAGTTCTGAATAGAAAACCCCATCTGCAGATTCATAAACAAAGCCAGGTCATCAGGTCCAGGTTGGACAGTCGCAAAAAAATTACAATTATAAACATAGTTTGAGTAGTCTTATCAAGCTTCAGGGATGTATTTTGTGAAGAAAGACAACATAGAGAGAACAAGTGCTGGGCAGTCGCCTGGTGCATACCCGCATTTGGCAATACCGCCTGCTGTGGGCATACCTAGAACTCATGGCTGAGATACTCAGGCAGACAGGCAAATAAAATCAACATTTCCAGATAAACAAAAATTAATAACTCTAGGACGGAAAACCTGAACAAACGATTGAACAATCCATTGAATGTCCTCATAGTGGTGAACGTCCATACCATATTTCATCAATATCCGATAACCTATGCTTGAGATATCATCATTGGATGGTCGTAAAACCAACATTTCCATTTCAAGATAAACAAAGATGAATAACTCTAGTATGGAAAAACCGAATGAAACAATTGAACACTCCTCTGAATGTCCTCATGGTGGTGATTATCAATATCAAATTTCATTGAGATATGACAACCTGTGACTGACTTATCTACTCAAACGGACAAAAAAAATATATTTCCTGATAAACAAAGATGATAACTCTAGAATGGAAAACCCAAACAAAACTACTGAACAATCTATAGAATGTCCTCATAGTAGTGAACATCCATTTCAAATTTCATTGAGATCCGAAAACCGGTGGTTGAGATATCTGCTCGGATGGACAGACAGATGCCTCAATGAATTAATTAACCAATGTTAATAATTGGGGGCAACGCACGTGTTTCATGCTGTGTTTTTATGTTCCATCATCAACATAAGTTATTTCCTGGTACAGAAAAGCTGAGGAATGTCAACATCCAAAGTAAAATTTACTGCCAATCATCAATTTGTGAAACATCTTTATTTAAAGACTTATTATGGACTTAATTCAGTGAATAAAACTGATAAGTTGGTATCCAAACACTCTCTCTACTGGAAGAATGTAGCAATCAACTAAGATTATTGAAAATTCCAACCACATCGATGTAAACACGCACAAATGTAAATATTTACTGCTCTACCGGGACAAATTATTGGGCATAGACATTGCGGCAAGGATTCCACAAACAATAATCACTGCATATAATTTGTTTATACCAATGATGCTATTTTCTGCATATTTTGATATCAAATTTATGAAAATTATATTAGCATGATTCTGTGTTATTCACAACATTTAGTCACTACACTAAATTTGGTTGAAATCGGACCAGCAGTCTGGGATAAAAATCCAGACAGACAGACTGACAGATCCTACTCTTATATAGAATCAAATAAGCTGCAGGCCCCTCCGACACTGAATAAAGGCTATCGAAGGGAGCCTTTCAGATATTAACTAAGGTTCCTACCTCCTGGTTCACAATGACTCTTATGTCGGAAGAAGAAATAAACTGATGATAAGAAAATAGTTATGTTGAACAGGAATAGTAGCACTTTGTATCTCAGGGACTTCATAACCTGCAAAGATAAGAGATCCTGACATGGTAACACTGCTTGTTAATCCGTACAATATTATAGTATAATAGCTGTCTATCTGTTATTACAGGGTTAGATCCGTTCACTGGAATAGTTGACAATTTCAGTTATTATCTGGCCTAAAATGCCTCTACTTTCTACAAAGTTTGTTGTTTGCTTTGGCGATGGACTCATTTACTAGTTTTTTGAAATGTAATTTCTTATCGATATATATATATACCAAGGTCTTTCTTTTCTTCTGACAAGAGTTTTGATGGTTTATCCGGTGGGTCTGGCATGAATTATTTTACGATGGTTGCTGTGTCCAAAATGCATAAAATCTTCATCCGGGAGAATTAATTGTTTATTTGCCAAAATATATTAGGCAGCTTGATAACTCCCCAATATATACATGTAAATAAACGTGCTAAACACCAAAATACAAATGATATATTGTACATTCATCAAATTGATCATCAGTGCCACAATATCAGTCTTCAATTTATAATAAAAAACTACAATTATAGTGCATTCTACTACATAATATAAAAGGAGTTGAAAAGAATAATATACTTCGCAATTATAGGTTTTTTTTGGCTAAATCTGCCCTATTTTTAAAATTCTATTCTATCAGATCAAATATTGCAATAATGGGAAATTAGGGCGGGTGGGATAGTTTGGAGTTATGACCTCCAAAAAAAAAAAAATTATTACAAGAATATAAGATTTCTACACGGAAGTAAAAGAGGTGGTGTGCACAGCCAATGATTTGGTTTGTTACTAATTAAATATATGACGTGGCCTGTGACTTTTTTGGTCCATAACTTATATTTTTGTATAAGGTAGGCAACAACAAACCAGAAAACAGATCATCTATAGAAGGAAGTCAAAAATGGCAACCTATCATCACTCCGAAAGAAGATTAATTCTTTTAGGATGAATCAATCATCATACAAGTAATCCATCTATCTTTTTGGAGTTAAATTTCAAATGTTAGTCCAGAAACAACTGACATATTTATCCACTTATAACTGGATGTGCTTTGTATCTGGAGACGCATGTATTTTAGTGTCATCCACTGTGTCATCAGCGAAAAGTTTGCAAGCACAGTCCAATATTACAAATAACATCAGTACCAACAAACTTCTCTGAGACACTCCACTGCTTACGTTTATCTATTTTGTAACTTCATTATTGACTAACACAATCCATTGTTTGTCTCTTAGGAATGCCCGAATCCATTTGAGAATTTATAGTTTATCAGCATTGTGATGTCTTCCAAATAATCCAAGAGCAGTGTTTTACAACTCCTACCTGATCAAAAATCCATGCCGACATGAGTTTAGGAGTTGTATCTTCCATGAAGGTTAACTATTACATATTAACCATTTCATGACGGGAGCATTGCTGGTGCAGCATTAAAGATCCTGTGCCAGTGCATTCTCTTATATATATGAGGCTCCAATATGGAGCCTCGCATATATAAGAGCATGTACTGGTTACTGTAATACAAGGTCAAGGTAAATATTGTTAGACCAATGCATTCTCTTATATATATGTACAGCTAGACGGAAGGATGTACAAGGTCATTCCAGTATACCCATCATTCTCTTCGAGAGTGGGGGTATAATGAATGATTCCATTATTTTCCAAAGGACACATGTCAGGCTAATGGGAGTGTACATTATAATAGATACAACTCAAGCCTGCAAATAGTGCATCTGTCATTTGCAGAATGAGGTCCCCAGAGGGTTAATTTAGTGATGATAGCAGGCTAGCATACCAAAGTCACCCTCTGCTTAATCCTCATATTCTGGGAAATATATAGTCTCAAATTAACATTGTTTTAGTTACTTTTTCCCTTCTTGGAAGTTTCTAGATCACCTAATTTCAGAAGATAAAATGCATAATCGAGCTAACTAATGGGTGAACATCACCAACTTCAACTGGGGAACTTCAATCTGATCCTAGGTCTCCATAGAAGTTGAGGCCTCAGCAGAATGAGGTTCCCAATTTAGTGATGCTAGCCCATTGTGTAGGGAAGTGTCACTAAATTCACCCTCTGGGGACCTCATTCTGCAAATGACAAACACATTATTTGCAGACTTGAACTCAATTGGGTACTCACTTGATTATTTTTATGAGTATTGTACCTAACTCTGCCCCAGTACATCACAAAGCTTGTGAGCAGCATATAAACTAAAGACGACACAATAAAGATGATGAATGAACATTCATGGATGCCTGAAAGGAAACGGAGGGAAATATCTTAATAATAAGTGATGACAATGGCTAGTTCAGCTGTGAAGATCCATATTCTTGAAGACCCATGGGTGCCATTACAGCTTTAATCTATATATATATATTCATGACACTATTATGATATTGTGTGAAAATAGGAAAGAAAATATTTATATTTGACTAAAAGTGTATTTTTGTTGGCTCAGAAAGAATCTTTGAAATGTTAGAAATTTATCACATAGCATACAAAATAATACTAAAGATTCATTCTTACCAGATATTTTATAGCAACTGTCAGTTGATCAATCTCATTTTTAATTACAACTAACATACGCCGGTATATACTGCCCATGCAGTGAAAGGTGGTGTACATGCATTTTATACAAATATATAGCTCATCATTCAAATTGTAACACACCATAGCCCTATGACGATCTGCCAGATTCTGAAGGTTTGTGAAGTGGATTTCCCCCTGTGTGTGAGCGTAGCATTAGTGTATACCATTTCTATATACAGCCAGATAATACTCCAAATCTTGTTATTGAAACAAATTACTATGCACTTCTATTCATGCAAAAACAAATGTTATGTATTCACTGGAATCAAATTAGTTAAATTGTTTACTTAGCCATTTTTTTTTTATCAAATTCGAAAAAATATCAGAGATTACGGGAAGATACGCCAATAATTTTATGTTATGCATTTAGTAAATTTTTATTTGGGATTTTTTTTATCAGATTTCACTCTCTGATGGTTGGCAAAGCATAACCCAAGTTTATATGAACTTACTGTAATTTTCTTCAGATGAGATGTAAGTTAGAGTGATTAATGCTGAGTTCTCTATAATGTGGAGAAGTGAACACAGAGCTGCTAGTAGTTTGTATAGCTCACTGCTGTGAGGTACCGACACACATGTATGGAAGCGGTAGTATGCAACAGCGATCATGAATCTTGGAATGCAGTGTAGTGCTATACATATACGCCACACATATCGCTGAGGTGTGAAACCTCCTGTCGAGGCGCTTATAGAAGGAAGATAGTTTCTTACCTGTGGGAGAAAAGAGAATCTATATTTACAGTAATGCCCTTAATAATCGACTCCTTAACCACAGCAGAATCATGGGTAACTTTTGCGATGAATGGCAATAAGGCATATTTCCGACTAAAACCTGAAAAGTTACCCATAATTCTGCTGTGGCTAAGGAGTTGATTATTTAGGGCATCACTGTAAGTTTAGAATAAACTATCAGTGTTTCTTTTAACCCTACCTACCATTGTCTGAAAATTGTGAGACACGGGGGGGAAGCCAAATTCACTTTAATAATTATTTACGCTTAACTACAATTATTAATTTTGTGCTTAAGCACAAATATTTACACTTAATCGTAAAAGCATTGCGCTTAAGCACAAATATTTGCACTTAAGCACAATTATTTGCGCTTAAGCACAATTATTTGCACGTAAGCACAATTATTTGCGCTTAAGCACAATTATTTGCAAATATTAGTGCTTAAGCTCCAATATTTGTGCTTAATCTCAAATATGTACATTTCCTTCACGATCCATATAGATCTTCACTCAAAAATAAAATAGGCTTCCTATGGGAGGCCAAATTCACTTTTAATAATTATTTGTGCTCAAGCAGGCTTAAGCACAAATAACTGCTTAAGCACAAATAATATAATTATGCTTAAGCACAAATAAGCTATTTAGGCTTAAGCACAATTATTTGCGTCTAAGCACAATTATTTACACTTGAGCGCAAATAAGCAAATTAACAAGACAGTCAAAGACTGTGCGGTCGCTCATCAGACTACAAAGACTGATAAGACTGGGACTCTGGAGACCACAACAGTCAGAAGTTTTCATAATCACTTTAAAAGAAGTAGATCTAAACAGGATAGGTGGCTAGAGAGGTTTCATGTACGGTATGTAGATCGGTGAATATCTACCTCGAAATTACCAACTGTTCACTACTGATCTGAGCTAAATAGACTTGGTGGTTCTTTCAAAGAACACTTTTCAGGTTTGCCAATTATGTTCTAGTGAAGTGGTGGATGTGTTAAATGTCCTTATGAAAGATTTGAACAATACATATGATAGATTGTTGTTGTAATTGGGAATTAATGACCTCTAGCAGATCTCCAGGGAATGTTTATGAAAATGTCAGATTTCACTTGACATGTGTAGGCATACCCCGCATACAGTTAGAGCCAAAGTAAATGCTTCTTATTAATGATTCTCTGTCAAGAATTTTAGAAAATATTATTTTTGGGACCAAGGTGGCAGAAGCAGTGAACTTGAGTAACGGGCCATGGGGCACTAATATATATATATATATATATATATATATAATTGACCATGTAGTTAAATAAAAAAAAAACAATTTAATATTTTTTGGAGTTATGTCCCTGGGCCCGCCCACATTTGACCCAGTGACCTCATTTGAACAAATCTGAACCCCAGTCACCCAAGGATCCTTCATACCAAATATAAACCCATTTGACCTGATGGTATTTGAGAAGATGTTTAAAAGAATTACCGTGGAGGGAAAGAGTTATGGCCCTGTCTTTGCAACTATTTGACCCAGTGACCTCATTTGAACAAATCTGAATATGAGTCACCTAGGGAACATCCACACTAAATATGAACCCATTCGGTCTTATGGTTCCAGAGGAGAAGAAGTTTAAAGAATTGTTGACAGATGGACGGATGGAAGGACGAGGAGTGATGACTAGAGCTCCACCGGAGACTTCGTCTCAGGTGAGCTAAACAAAATCAAAGGTTAAATGAAAAAAAATATTTGAATTTTTTTGTTCATTTTAAATTTGAATTTTTTTCATTCTTTTTTTTTTAAATTGAGCAAAGATTTAAATTTAACAACATTATTTTTTAAAGAGTTATGTCCCTGGTATGATTTCATCTGGATAAGTGGTGGTTAAGAAAATAATATGAAACTGCCAAGCCTGAATTTAGTGTGTCTGACATTTGCAGAATAAGGTCCCCAAAAGGTGAATTTAATGACACTATTCGGAAAGGTGGGCTAGCATCACCGAATTCATTCTCAGTCTGATTAGGCCTCAGAAACCTAGGAACAGATTGAAGTACTACAGTTGAAGTTGGTGATGCACACACATTGAACACCTCAATTATGCATTTTATCTTCTGCAAATTAGGGGGACATTGAAACTGAACAGGTGGGAAAAAGTCAAAAAGTAACTAAAACGAAATTTAATACTTAGGATACTTCCCAGAAGATGAGGCCTAAGCAGAATTAGGTCCCTGGAGGGTGTATTTGGTGATGCTAGCCTGCTGTACGGGGTAGCAACACTAAATTCACCCTCTGGGGACCTCATTCTGCAAATGTCAGACACACTATGTCAAGGCTTGACGAAATGAACAATGGACTATTCCTATTTATTCTTGTAGAATAGTTGTTTAACTAATGCCATGAACCTGTTTCGACAGGTGGATTAACTTCATATTGCACAGAGAACTGGAATAAAGAGTCATCAATGACAGTTTGACAGATGGTAAACATGTCTGCAAGCAAGCAGTCTCTAGCAGTAGTAACAAGTGTCCATAGTGATAAATTGTCTCCTTCAATAATACAGCCTTCAGTGGTGCCATTTATCTCTTTAAAATTCATAGTGCATGGCAAAGAGGTGTGAATTATAAAGGGCCATATTTGAACTTGATCTGTATATAGGTGTCAACTCATATACCAAATTTGGTGTCGATCAGATGAAAAATGTTTGATTCATCCTGGCTTGGACAGGTGGATTAACTTCATATTGCACAGAGAACTGGAATAAAGAGTCATCAATGACAGTTTGACAGATGGTAAACATGTCTGCAAGCAAGCAGTCTCTAGCAGTAGTAACAAGTGTCCATAGTGATAAATTGTCTCCTTCAATAATACAGCCTTCAGTGGTGCCATTTATCTCTTTAAAATTCATAGTGCATGGCAAAGAGGTGTGAATTATAAAGGGCCATATTTGAACTTGATCTGTATATAGGTGTCAACTCATATACCAAATTTGGTGTCGATCAGATGAAAAATGTTTGATTCATCCTGGCTTGGATGAATTCTATATAAAAACAAGAGTGGAAAGGGTTAAATAAACAATACCAAAATCCATACAGATGAAGAACGTGCTAAGAAAAATCTAGGTAAGAGATATGAGGCTGTGATGTGTCTAAAAAAAAATTAAAGGTCAAAATGCAAAAATGTAATTTTTTGTTTTTAGAGTTATGTCCCCTATTTGACCCAGTGACCCCATTTGAACAAATCTGAACCCCAGTCACCCAAGGTCCCTCCATACCAAATATAAGCTAAATCAGCCAAATGTTTCTTGAGAAGAAGTCATTCTAAGAATTACTATGAAGGAATAGAGTTATGGCCCTGGTTTTTCAACTAATCAACCTAGTGACCTCATTTAAACAAATCTGAATGTGAGTCACCTAGGGAACATCCACACCAAATATGAACCCATTCGGCCTTATAGTTCTGGAAAAGAAGTCGTTCTAAGAATTACTATGAAGGAATAAGAGTTGTGGCCCTGCTTTCTCAACTAATTGACCTGATGACCTCATTTGAACAAATGTGAATGAGAGTCACCTAGGGAACATCCACACCAAATATGAACCCATTCGGTCCGATGGTTCCAGAGGAGAAGATGTTTAAAGAATTGTTGACGGATGGATGGACGGTGCGACGGACGACGGACGAGGAGTGATGACTATAGCTCCACCGGAGACTTCGTCTCAGGTGAGCTAAAAACCATTACCTAACACACCCTGTTGATAATGGCAGAGTCAACCACATCACATCACCAGTATCATGGGACATGGAAATTCAAACAAGCCTATTTTATTTTTGAGGGAAGTTCTATATTGAAGGAGAATGAAATGTACATATTTGCACTTATGCACAAATATTTCCGCTTAAGCACAAATATTTGCATTTAAGCTCAAATAATTGCACTTAGACTCAAATATTTGTGAATACTTTGTGGTGGACCGAACCACCACTGGTTGTCTGGACCACTCCGCATCCCTATTGGATATGTGCTGAAAGGTTTGAATGGACACCAAAATGTTTCTCATGTTGTATTCTGCTTTCAAGCTCCATCTGAATAATCTAGCAAATAAAGAATATACCATTCCAATGGATAATTTTATATCTGAATGAGAGAGTCCCCTCACCAGTGTATAATTTAAGATATATTTACCCTGCAATGTGTTCTTGTGGAAGCCTCAAAATCAAACTTCAATGACCACAATACACAGAATGCTGTTGCAAATGCTGGCAGTCCCATAGAGAAATATCCAACCTTCTTGAAGGAAACATCAAACAAATTTTTGGTTGACATGTTTGCTATTTCTGAAAATAAGAAACAAACTGACTAATCAGTGAAACAACTTTGGCAAGTTAGCTATATCTACTACCAGACACAGTAATGCTGAATTGGTAATGTTCGATAATGTACCTTATTATATGACTATCGTTTTTCGTTCCCCAATACCACTATAGTAAAGTGATCATTTCCCGACCATCGGATCAGCAACAGTTTGATCCGATGTCATACCACCCTTCTCTATCTCGCATACTGCGCATGACCGGAAAAAGCAGGACAGTTCTTTCGTTATTTTTGATACTAGCGAGCGTGTGCAATTGGTTTCATTTCATAATTAATGAGAGAAATTGTGCTTTTTAAATAAAAAGCATGTGCTTTTTAAATAAAAAGCATGTCATATAATAAACCTGTTATCGCTGCAGCGAATTGATCTGGGCTTCGCATCACTTCTCGTTGAAGAGGTCAGATTGCTGGATCAAACTCGACGCCTGCGGCGGCTCGTTTGATCCAGCGATCTGACCTCTTCAACTCGACGTGATACTTCGCCCCAGATCAATTCACTGCAGCGATAACATGTATGTAACGGTACCCATTTTGAAATGATTCAAATATTGATTAGGGCACTCAGGATCTCTAAACTCATTTAAAAGTCCTAACTCCTATAAAACATGAAGAAACATTAAAAGTTTTGAGTGGCCTCCCCAGCGCACATCCTTCCTGGGCGCCAACTTCTGCATCATTCATAGAGCACATCATTAGTATCGACAAACAGTTTTCAGGAAGTCTCTCTTTGACTCTGTTGGTTTACCATGCGAATTGTGAATTGTTTGCGTTCGGTTAGGGAGAATTTAAAATGAAAGTGTCCATGATACTGTAGCTCAACTTTGGGAAGAAGTTAAATTTTTGTGATGAGTAATAAATGGAATGATGAATTGAATTTTGATAACCAAGATGGTAGCTGGTGGCCATGTTTTTCGCCAAATGACCCCAAAATGACTCGTTCCCATCAACATGTCAACGACAAACATCCATGACAAAAATCCAAGATGGCTGTCGCGGTATGTTTTATGGCCGAATGTCCCAAAAATTATTCGTTCCCATCTACATGTCAGTGTCAACAGCCATGACAAATTTCATGATGATCAGAGCAAAGGTACGACCTGTAGCCTGTGCTAAAGGTTACACTGGTGTAAATAAGGTTCGGAGAGACCTCTAGCGGATGCGGGAGGAATATATAGGAGAGAATAAAATAGACACTGGGCCCTGATTGGTCAATAGCCTTGTGTGCTTTTTGCATAAAAAAATCATCACACCTCTTCCCTATGATTTCCCATAGGTAAGATAGCCATTGGCACAGGAATTAACCCTTTGTAGTGAAGTTTGAATTTGTTGGTGTGGTCTAAAATATGACAGTATTTTTTTATGCGGATCTGACACTAGTTACGAAAACACAAGATTTAAAGGCGAATTCCCTGCTAGACAGATATGATTTTTTTGTGTAAAAAGTTTCCCGAAATGTCAATTTTTCAGATTAAAAAAAAAAATTGGACCCATGGTTCATATAGCCAACAGCATACGCTAAAACGTTAGCACTGAGGCCTATGGAAAACATTTACACCAGTGTAACCTAAAGGGAAAAATGAACTTTTTGGCATTTTTGATTCCTGGGAGTCACTTTAAAGTATTTTAATGCATTTTTCACAGCCTGGTCTTTCAGTCCAATGAATCTCCCATGCATGGTGTGGCTATTCTTGCTGCTGATGTCTTCTTTCACTTCCATCGGCCAAAAAAATGGTATGATTTTTCATTAAAAATGCCAATTTTTCAAGGTATTTTCAAAAAATTTCAAGGTGGTAATTGTCACATGATAATGCAAATTACCCATTACATGAGCATGTCAATGACACACATACCAATTGTTATAAGAAGCTAATCTAACAAGTATTTTGGATTTTATAGCCAGTGATATACAGATATATATAATAAAAGTGTCTCATTTTCACTGGTGGGTATGGCCATTTGAAGGTTAATAGCACTAAAACTTGGACACATTTAAGAAAATGCTTCAGCATTTCAAAGAGAGCATATCTTTGTTCAACTAATTCAATATACACCCACATCCAGTTATCTTGGATCACCCTTGCAGACCTGAAAATGTCATATTTTAGTCTTCCATGTGCTGATAAAGTCATGTGCTTGATGCTCAGCTGATCAGATCTGGACTCAATGACCTCACATCACCAGAAGTTCTCTCATGGAAAGGATCTTGTACAGTCTTCCATAGCTGATCCAAGTTTGCAACACCAGACCCCAAAAACTGTGTGAAAATGGGGCCTGAATATGACTTGTGGTGGAAAAATGTGCTTTTTTGATGAATAATGTGTTACAGAGAGTGGGGTTAAATTGTGTGTGATAAATAAAGAACCACAGAAGTGATATTATTTTTGAACACATTTTTTTCATTCATGGGCAATTCTGAAAAAATGTAGGGTGTTACAATTATTCCGCGAAAAAGCGGGCTATCGCTTTAGGTTACACTGGTGTAAATAAGGTTCGGAGAGACCTCTAGCGGATGCGGGAGGAATATATAGGAGAGAATAAAATAGACACTGGGCCCTGATTGGTCAATAGCCTTGTGTGCTTTTTGCATAAAAAAATCATCACACCTCTTCCCTATGATTTCCCATAGGTAAGATAGCCATTGGCACAGGAATTAACCCTTTGTAGTGAAGTTTGAATTTGTTGGTGTGGTCTAAAATATGACAGTATTTTTTTATGCGGATCTGACACTAGTTACGAAAACACAAGATTTAAAGGCGAATTCCCTGCTAGACAGATATGATTTTTTTGTGTAAAAAGTTTCCCGAAATGTCAATTTTTCAGATTAAAAAAAAAAATTGGACCCATGGTTCATATAGCCAACAGCATACGCTAAAACGTTAGCACTGAGGCCTATGGAAAACATTTACACCAGTGTAACCTAAAGGGAAAAATGAACTTTTTGGCATTTTTGATTCCTGGGAGTCACTTTAAAGTATTTTAATGCATTTTTTACAGCCTGGTCTTTCAGTCCAATGAATCTCCCATGCATGGTGTGGCTATTCTTGCTGCTGATGTCTTCTTTCACTTCCATCGGCCAAAAAAATGGTATGATTTTTCATTAAAAATGCCAATTTTTCAAGGTATTTTCAAAACATTTCAAGGTGGTAATTGTCACATGATAATGCAAATTACCCATTACATGAGCATGTCAATGACACACATACCAATTGTTATAAGAAGCTAATCTAACAAGTATTTTGGATTTTATAGCCAGTGATATACAGATATATATAATAAAAGTGTCTCATTTTCACTGGTGGGTATGGCCATTTGAAGGTTAATAGCACTAAAACTTGGACACATTTAAGAAAATGCTTCAGCATTTCAAAGAGAGCATATCTTTGTTCAACTAATTCAATATACACCCACATCCAGTTATCTTGGATCACCCTTGCAGACCTGAAAATGTCATATTTTAGTCTTCCATGTGCTGATAAAGTCATGTGCTTGATGCTCAGCTGATCAGATCTGGACTCAATGACCTCACATCACCAGAAGTTCTCTCATGGAAAGGATCTTGTACAGTCTTCCATAGCTGATCCAAGTTTGCAACACCAGACCCCAAAAACTGTGTGAAAATGGGGCCTGAATATGACTTGTGGTGGAAAAATGTGCTTTTTTGATGAATAATGTGTTACAGAGAGTGGGGTTAAATTGTGTGTGATAAATAAAGAACCACAGAAGTGATATTATTTTTGAACACATTTTTTTCATTCATGGGCAATTCTGAAAAAATGTAGGGTGTTACAATTATTCCGCGAAAAAGCGGGCTATCGCTTTAGGTTACACTGGTGTAAATAAGGTTCGGAGAGACCTCTAGCGGATGCGGGAGGAATATATAGGAGAGAATAAAATAGACACTGGGCCCTGATTGGTCAATAGCCTTGTGTGCTTTTTGCATAAAAAAATCATCACACCTCTTCCCTATGATTTCCCATAGGTAAGATAGCCATTGGCACAGGAATTAACCCTTTGTAGTGAAGTTTGAATTTGTTGGTGTGGTCTAAAATATGACAGTATTTTTTTATGCGGATCTGACACTAGTTACGAAAACACAAGATTTAAAGGCGAATTCCCTGCTAGACAGATATGATTTTTTTGTGTAAAAAGTTTCCCGAAATGTCAATTTTTCAGATTAAAAAAAAAAATTGGACCCATGGTTCATATAGCCAACAGCATACGCTAAAACGTTAGCACTGAGGCCTATGGAAAACATTTACACCAGTGTAACCTAAAGGATTTAGTCATGCAAAGAGTAAAATCAAAGATGGTTGCCATGGCCAGAATGAGCCCCATATGACTTGTTCCCATCTACATGTCAATATTAAAATACATGACAAATTTCATGAAGATCAGACGAACACTCTGGCCTGTAGCCCGTGCTAATGGATTGAATTTTGAAATCCAAGATGGCCATCGGCAGCCATGCTTTTTGGCCGATTGACCCCAAAATGACTATCTACATGTCAATGTTATCATCCATGACCAATTTCATAATGATTCGACCAAAGGTACAACCTCTAATCTGTGCCAAAGGATTTAGTCATGCAAAGAGTAAAATCCAAGATGGCTGCCAGCGGCCATGTTTTATGGCCGAATGACCCCAAAATGACTCGTTCCCATCTACAAGTCAATGTTAACATCCATCACAAATATCATGATGACCTTTGATTAAAACCCTTTGCAATCAGCACCTCCACTGATTAAAACATATTGTTGTGTGTAAACATGCATGACTAATCCGCCATAATCAACCCTACTTGGAGGGACTTGTTGTATTTATATAGGGGCTTGCTGCATTTCAAAGTACTTGCTGAATTTCTAGGCACTTGCTGAATTTAGTGTGACCGAATTAAACAACACAACTTCTTGGCTATTGATTCACTTTTGAAGAATTATTTACATTAAGTTCCATCTGAGTATACAAAACCCGAGTCATTCTCACATTCATATAGTTAAATACTTGAAAATAATATAAAAATAAATAATCCTATTAACAATCGCAAATTACTATTTCTTTGGCTTCGATGGTAAAAAATATTTGATTCGAGTCGAGGAACCCACCCTCAAAGCTCAGAGTGATCAGATATCAATTTTTGAAATCTATTGTTTTTCACCACCGATACTTTTAGTGGCCTGGTAAAAAGTTGACAAGAAGACGGTCTTGGACCAAATTGCGGATAAAGATGGATAACTAAAAAATAAAGTGGCTTTTGTTTGTCAGGATAGATTTTGATAAACTGGCCAAATTTTGTTGAACAAAATGTTGATAATAACAGGTTTTGCGAAATTATATATATATCTATAGTTAGATTATTTTTTGGCAATTAATCAATTCTGATAACTGAAGTGGCATTTAAAAAAAAAACATTTTGTTGGAATCTGATATGGATTATATACACCATCAAATAGGATTGAGTACCTTTAAAGTTCCATGATATGCAATATATTGAATAATTCAACAAGGTTGCAGATGTGCATATATTCGATTACAGTTATCTCTCGTTGGTTGAACTACTGTGCCAACGATATTGGCCTTGATATAGGATGCAAACCTTCACCTTTTGCTCTCAATTGGGCATTGCTGACAAATATTTCGTTCTGAAAACTCTGCAAACTTCGCTCATATGGTACGACAGGTTATTAAAACGGCAAGTTAGTTCAACTAATAATGATCAGCATTCGTATTTGTTTTAAGATCAATATAATATGCCACAGTTGTTATCCGAATCCAACAATTACATAATTAAGTATTGAGTTAACTTGATATTAATTATTGAAATAAATATTGAAGTTGGGATATTTTTGTTTTGCATCATAAAGAGCGAAATATCAAGTTACTATAAATTTTCTTTGTGGAATATACACCTATTTCACAGTGTATTTCATGCCATTTATTTTGGTAAATATCGTTGTCATAATTTCTTAAAGAGCGTCCCAGTACTAGATAGCCTATATTTATGTCTATGCCATCATCAACATTCTTTACTATTGTATAATATCTTTGTGAATCATAAACCTTTTCAGTTATTTTATGGCGATATATTTAGCTTTTAATTAATAATTTATTTTAAATTAATTAATAACCTAGCGTGCATTGAATAAAGAGTGTTCATTCTATGATTTAATTATCTTTATCACCAGCCCACTAATTTATTTATAGTGATACTGATAGGCCCAACCCAAAATAATGAGCATTGAATCAGGCATATACATGTATCCGTGTGCTATGTAAACTATACAACTGATTGCTACAATAAAGGGCTTTCAAGGCTGAAAATAATCTATGTAAACACACCAATGATTAAATTCGGTTTATTGTATAACTACTAGTACATGTATATTCATATAGAGTTTTTAGAATTTTTATGATAGGTAAAGGCTATTCTGTCGCTAGCGTCAGAATAAGAGTGTAAACTGTAATCTCATTATGCCGCTAGCAGCAGAATAGCCTTTCCCTATCTATGTGGTTCCTATCCTAGTTCAACATTAACAGTTTAAAACTGAATGACAAGTAGGGCGTTCAATTACGCTACATACACCATGATACAGTACCAATCTTCAATCTTGGCATTCTTGCAGGGTTGGAACTCGGTCGTTGGTGCAGACACTGGTGTAATAAGTGGCACATCTGCATCAATACTGACAAAACTGATTTCATGCATATTCAACAAAAAAAACTGTGCAAATCAGGATAGTTCCCTATCAATTCAGCTGGACAATGGTTGTCTAACACAAGTACCTTCAAAAAAAACTTCTCGGTATCACCATAGACAGAGATTTATCATTCAAGGAACACGTTAATGTAACCATAAGCAAAGCTGCAAGTGCTATGAACAAGATAAGCCAACTCGTAAATCCTACCTAAGCTATATATTTTAGTAATTTACTCTCTTGTTTTAGTACATAAACTATATACATCATAAGATTATCATTATTACAGTCAAATGCTCTAGTGACTAGGTCCCCTCGCCTTTGTTTTGGAATATATATATGTGTGTGTAAGCATAGCTTCCTTTTGAGACATTGGCGAGTCGACTTTGTCGCTCTGCATCGATGAACGACTTTGTCTCGGTGTCTCGAATTTGAGACATGCATCCGATGACTTTCGGAGGTGAAATTTAAGCCATCCAGCTATGGCAATTTCGACGCACATGGGCAATTTCGACGCCCATCGGGCAATTTCGATGCCCAACGGGCAACTTCGACGCCCAATGGGCAACTTCGATGCCTTTTATCGGGAAACTTCGACGCCTTTTATCGGGCAACTTCGACGCCTTTTATCGGGCAACTCGACGCCCATCGGGCAACTTTGACGCCTACATGGGCAACTTCGACGCCTACATGGGCAACTTCGATGCCCATTAGGAAATTTCGACGCCCATCGGGCATTTTTGACGCCTTTTATCGGGCAACTTCGACGCCCATCGGGCAACTTCGACGCCCATCGGACAACTTCGACGCCCACTCTGGTAACTTCGACGCCAATCGGACAAATTCAACGCTCACATGGGCAACTTCGACGCCCAAATGGGCATTTAAAATATATCTACATATATATACGGACAAATTGATTCCCGCGGGGGAATTTCAATGCCGCCAGGCATTCGATACCATCCGGACAATTTTCAAGTTGATGTCGCCCGGGTTTTATTGACGTCCCACAGGTATTATTGACGTCTCCGACAGTTTGACACCCGCCGAGCAATTTTCATGCGAAGACAATTTCATCCCAGAAACATTGACATTACGGGTGTATTTTGCGATTAGATGACATATCATAATTTATATATTTTGATATGCGACGATATCCACGGTATTTTTAAAACCGTTAAGCATAAATTTTGGTGATGTACAGTCCTTAACAAGGCAACATATTCAGCAACACTATCAGTGCATGTACACAATTATAACGACAATTAAATGTCACGTATAGCAATTTAAACTGTAATTATTGGACATTTATGCTTGTTTAATACTATTATCCGACTCGAAATTCCAGTTCCGAGACAACTTGTAGCCAACCTACATGTACAACATTACATCAACAACTCGAAAGTTTTATATGGAAACTTTGTAATTGGAAAATTAACTTTGAATCTTGAGGTACATGTACATTGTAACATTCGTACTTCTATAACAGCAAACTGTTACCCTTGTAACACTCGTACTTCTATAACAGAAACACTACTACCTTGTTATGTAATTCGGAGCATCAATATAGATATCAATATATATATATATATATATATAGATATATATATACATATTATTTAAATAATCTATGCTACATTAAGCACATGTAAGACAAGATCTTCCAATATACAAATACATGTATAGATATGTGTAATTGCAAAAGAAGTGAATGACTCACATTGCTCTCAACTGGATCACGTTACTGATCGCAATTAAAGATACATACTCTAAATTATTTTGTAACGCTCCTAAATTTATATAATATCGTTCAGTGGTTAACCGTATGTGTTGGCATTAAATCATACCTGACAACCAAACCATCTTTTGTAGAAATATTGTTAGACTCTGATGATGCGCGACCACCGAATCGAATCGTCCCCTTTCAGTGCATTTTTAGCATAAATAAATATGGACTTTATCCTGTATAACATAATCAGTTTTTCTTTATCAGCTTACAGCTGAATCTGTATTAACTATTCAATCAAATAGAATCACTTGACCAATTGGAACATGGACATGCATTTACATTGATGTAGATCAGTTCTTGGTAATATAGTCAATGTACACATATATATCCTATCACATAAGTATGACGTTGATAAACAACATTGCTTTAATAAACAGTATGTTCCGCCGTTGTATCATATTTTGTTTCGTTCGAAGTCTGTAATGCCAAATTATATGAGTAGATGAGAATTTGTTCTCTCAGTTTACTGATATTAAGTTCAGTCTTTTACAAATTGTAACTCGATTATCTACATTCTTACATACACCTGTTGAATTCTATCACACAAAACAAAGATACTAGGGTTTTAAAATCTTCTCCATTCAATGTGTGAAACATCGCATTGAATATTTAATTTATACATGGAATATATTGACAATCATTCTGGTTCGTTTCGAATTTAGTTATATATATATATCACTATATACCAGCCTGTGTGTGTGTAACGCTTACAGTATTAGTCTCTATTTATAGTGTACCCTTCCCCTATTGGTATTATGATGACTCTTGTCAATTAGATTGGATCATTCATTGTTCATCAAATTACGTAGAATACTTTCTGTTAAAGGATTGAAATATATTTGCTGTTGTATTATCTTTCACTGGCATTCAGTTCCACATCAAGTACATATTTATACTGATATATATTAAATCATGTATGACTGTTGAATTATTATATAATTTGATACTGATGTCTCCCCCAATTGTCCCTTTTAGGAGATAGTGTGAACCGCATCTCCTCCCATAGTGATCAGAGGCCCAGATGACTCCTCTGACCTTTGGGCCCCTCTCCAAGAAGGCATCATTATGAATTTCTGGCCGCCGTTGGCTTGGCAGAAGTTGCAGAATTCATAATCATTTCATGTGTAAAAGGTAGAGTGCAAGCATGAGGAGGAGAGAAAAGTGAGAGTAAGGTTTCATTATTGTTCACATGTTTAATGTATGTTTGTTGGGAGATCAGATCTCAATAAATAATATTATGGCCATTCCGTCTTAGTCATAATTTCCATATGGAGTGGTTCTAATTAATAGTGAAGGGCATAGTAAATTGGGCAATTTTGTTATCAAAATGTGTAATTACTAAACCGGAAATATTTACTCTATAGACTATATATAACTCCGACGATACCGGTACACTTCTGTTAAACGAACTATAGTGACCTTTGAACTTCCCATGATTCTCTTGGATTTCCCATAATTCTAATATCGGGTATAAAAAACTTTTCGCGCCGAAAACATTCACTCGATTTCGAATTCTTCGACATGGCACTTCGATTAAGTTTTCCCACCCACCCTATTCCCCTTTTTTCTAATTTAGATAAGTTTTAGATGATTGTTCACGGTAATTCGCTTACCGCTAGAATAATGGTTATTTCTTGAGATTTTGTCTCTGTTCTGATTACATAATATTAATAATATGTGTTATATATTTATTTGGGCAGAAGTTGCAGAATTCATAATCATTTCATGTGTAAAAGGTAGAGTGCAAGCATGAGGAGGAGAGAAAAGTGAGAGTAAGGTTTCATTATTGTTCACATGTTTAATGTATGTTTGTTGGGAGATCAGATCTCAATAAATAATATTATGGCCATTCCGTCTTAGTCATAATTTCCATATGGAGTGGTTCTAATTAATAGTGAAGGGCATAGTAATTTGAGTACGGAGAAAGCCATAAAACTATATAAGCTTGGCAGTTGTTATTCCGATCCTAAGTTATGGCTTCCCAGTATGGTGCACAATAAATGATTCTCTGTTAAACAAACTTGAAAGTGCACAAAG
Organism: Siphonodentalium dalli; assembly: GCA_032622095.1. Lineage (NCBI taxonomy): Eukaryota > Metazoa > Mollusca > Scaphopoda > Gadilida > Siphonodentaliidae > Siphonodentalium > Siphonodentalium dalli. Next base: position 149,391,610 of record CP136065.1, read on the forward strand.
ATCGGCTTTGATCAGAGCGACTGTGCTCTGTCTTCTACGAGTACTGTTTCTATGGAAGTGATAACAAACACTGCACCTCTGACTCTTATTCTAAAAGAAATAGCAGCCACCGAATATCTCCGCATTCTTCGGAAAGCCGACAATTCTCAATTAAGATTAATGTTAAATAGTGCCATGCTATTTCCCAACAAAAACCATGGAAAAGCTCTATTCTTTTGGAAAATATCTGGAAAACAACCTGCTTCTATTGTTTTGATAGGATGAGAATGGGGACAATAACGGCTAGGGGTTTCCCAAACTCCAGAAATAGTGAGATGAACTCAGAGAATAAGAGAAACTTTAATATCAATAATATGAAAACAGTTCATTTTTGTTATTTATGAATTCGCTGGTTCGTCGTTCAAACCAACTATTATACTATAGTGTGATATACCGGCTATTATCTTTGCTAACAAACGTGCCTAAACTTGCTAAAGTAATCTAAATGTCGAAATTGAACACTGTACAGAAGTCAGCCCAAAAAACACCTGTCGTATTTAATCCCAGATATTGCCAAATGGACTTAAATCACATAAAAAATTTAGCTCGTGACTGTGAGCTCAAATGAGATATTTACTAATAATTTAGCTCATTTGGCACCTGTGCCCCGACCTGACAACAACAACTGACAGTGCTACACTTACTCACCAGATAAACTAAGCCCAAACTTTTACGACTACCCAATCAATTGACCATTAATATAAGCTATAAACTAAACAATTCCCGTTGATTTACATCTAGAATAAACCCTCAACATTTTCCTGGATTATTTTATGCGTCGAAATTGAGAAAGATGGGTTTAAAAAAAAAATAGAGTTGTGTCCCTTTGCATTGATTGAATGGGCTACTATAAAACGGGTATTTGTGCATGAAAATGAAAAAAAATCTGTACGCTTTATGACTAGCCTAGTTTCAATTTAGCATGCCAATGCATTCACCAATGATATCTAAAATGAATAGGAGTAACCATTTCAGATTTATAGTCACAAGTTTCTTCAAATAAATATTAAATATCTCCGCTACCAGCATGCCCAATTAAAAAATCATGACGTCATCACAATTCGTGCACTTTTTCGTTCACGTGATTTTGTTGTTACTGGCTACTACATACGGGTACCGCGGATGATCGAATTCCTGAGAAGACAGTAAACCAATAATTTGCGCGAAATTAGGCGTTTCCGGGTGCAATGGAGCACATTTAACACGATAAAAATAGACTTAATCCCACATTTTTCCAAGATAGTTTGATGTATAAAATAGTTGTAACGCCGCTGAAACAATGGCAGTGACTTAGAGTGACAAAATGAGCCCCGTTGATATCTGTTCGTTGCAATTTTGCAAAGCGTTTTCCTGCAAAACAAAGATGGTTTGGTGATTATTTCCATTCTTCGTCACTGTCGCGAATTTTTGGAGCTGTGGGCAAAAGCCCACTGGCTATAACCCCATCATGGAATTATTCATTGAAACACTGACTGGAACAGCATTCGAGCTGAGAGTGTCACCATTCGAAACCATCATGTCTGTGAAGGCAAAGATTCAGCGACTCGAAGGTGTGTACATTATATTTGTGCTATTTATTTATTTTTTATCCATACGGGGGGGGGGGGGGGGGCATACCTATTACCATAGTGTCGACGTCCAGATTGACCACTCGTTGTTCGTCTGTTTCATATTTCTCTCCCCGAAATCAAGTCATTTTGTCGAAGGTGCAAGCTCTTTAATATGTTAAAATTTGTTGAGATAGTCCTTTGTTCTGCATTGCCATTGGGATATCAATGACAACACATGGCATGCATAGAGCCTAGACTAGAGGAGAGGTATCTGTTTAGCAGTAATATCATATTCGTTGCCAATAAACCATTGGATGATGAACAGTTGCGCGAAGTGCACCCTGATGACTTTGAACATGGCATCACAGTAGATGGATTTGGCTGTCAACAGTGGAAACGTGCCAGATCGTCGCAGGGCCAACTCGGTCCAGCTGGGCTGGCTCTGCCCAAGGGATAATACCTGAAATTGATGAAATGCTGAAAATGTTCTAGACATGTTGTTTTTTTTCCTTTGTTTTTTCTTCTTTGTCTTTTTCTTGTTTTTTTTTTTGCTGTTGTTTCTTTCTGGGACATAGCCGCTGTCTGTTCTTGTTCTTCGGATCTTCCCGTTGAACGACCGGAGCACGACATGATGATATGATGTCAGGTTTACGTTTATTGGGGGTTTAGGCCAGGGAGGATTTGAAAGAGGCAGAAGCCCTTTCCTACAACCCACTTGAAAGTGATGGATGAATCATGAAATGGTTAAACATTTAACATGAAGGTGAAATGAACATGAAAAAAGATGATCTAGACATGATGATGTTTTTTTTTTATTTCTTTTTCTTCCTTCTTTCTTCTGTTGTTGTTATTGATGATGATTTTGGGTAGAGCACCAAACCGACCGCTGCAAGTTGCCTGTCTTGTTCTGCCCATTTCTCGCTGTAGGCCGCCATTCGTTGTTCAATGGAATTCCGGTGTCCGAGGTAGTAGGGTGTCCATCTCCACATCGAAGCTGGCGGCAGGAACATCGGGGGTGGTGTCCGCGTCCCTATTTCCACTGGCCTCGACGACGGCAGGGGTGATGTGCGTCTCCCCTGGACCTCTGACCTGCAGGCAGGAGGGGCCATCTGAGCGTCTCTCAGATAGCTCCTGTCTGCCTCTGGCGTCGGTGGTGGAGGGCTGGTGACTGTCAGTTGTCGCAGCCAAGAGGGAAGGGGCAGCCGGCCAATCAACAGCTGCCCTCTTCTTTCTCCACTCGGCCCTTCGTACTGCGTCGGCGAGAAGGAGTCTTCGTCATCTTCTTCTTTCCTGTTCTGTTGGTGAAGTCCCTGTGTAGAACCGCAGGCCCCTGGTGATTTCCAGCTGCAACGGTCCTTAATTCCACGGATAGATGCACATAGCCTCCCTTAGCATGGCTTAAATTCCAGCTAAGGGTATCCACTATGCGCAATCTATCCAAGGCCGCGACCACGGCAGAGGGGATTAGCTGCATAATTCCCTGCCAAGTTCAGTAAACAACTCACTGTCGCTCGGGCGGTTGTCCCCGAAGGGAAGACCACACGACTCACGAGCGACAGGCCAGTCGATTGGAACAGCGACAAGACGTACTGTAGAATCGCACGTCCTGCCCGCTCAACAATCCACTGGGGAATGATATGATGTCAGGTAATCATTGCGCTTATATATCTGAAGTGTGAGGTGTGATTAGCCGACTGGTTACTGTGTAAACAACCTGCATCCCATATTGTTTTGATAGGAATGGGGACAATAATGGCTTCGAAGGGTTTCCCCAAATTAACTCAGAGATAGTGAGATGAACTCTTAAAGAATAAGAGAAACTTTAATATTCAGAATGCAGCCCTCATAATTGGCTTCGGCAATGCCGAAGCCATTTGCTGAAGCAAGCTGGGCCACGATAAAGGGTTGCCGTAGCAGATTGCTGAAGCCAAACAATCTGAATTAAAAGGGCTGAGAATGTGAGAACAGTTCATTATTATTAGGCCAAAACAAATAATACCTGTGTTTAGGGTTACAAACCGTTACATGGTCAAAAATAATTAGGGTAGGTTGGTAGGAATTTTTTTTTTCTTCAAATTTTTTTATTCTAAATTCCATTGGATCATTGACAATTCAATCTAGAAAGCTTCACAATTCAGAATAATTGAAAGGTTCTATACTAAATATTTTTAATCTTGAATTAGTCAGAGCACTAGACTAATAAAACTTCTAAATCTTTTGAATAGGAGAGGTTTGAAAATGGGTAAGATACCTTTCGATGCCGTTCCCACTGAGCAAAAACAAATATCTGTGTCTACAGTCCAATACAAAGTTTTGGGTAGCCAGTTTTCTCTAGGGTAGGTAAGGAAACCCTAAACACAGGTATTTTTTTCTTTTTTCGCCTTTATAATATTTATGAATTCGCCAGTTTCTCGTTCAAACCGACTATTAATGTGATTACTGGCTATTATCTTTGTACTCTTGAGTGCCTAATAAACGTACATGTAAAATTATTAAAATCAAGGTAAAATTCCCACCTGTACGATCGTTATTTGGTCCTGTACGTTTATTAAATTATTAACCAAAAGAAATAATTCACCAATCTTAAAAAGTTAAATTGTGTTATTCATAGATAAATGAACTCTGATTGTTGACAGTGATCAGCACACTGTAGATTCACAGACCTGGCTATCCATTGAAACTATTTCTGTCACATGGCATCAGTAAACCAGTCAGATGGTGCGTTTTGTTGGGATGTATGGTACTAATATTTCCAGTCTGTACGTTTATTCCGTCCTGTACCATTATTCAGTTACGCGACATTTACCAACCTGTACTATTATTCCACCCTGTACTTTTATTAGGCACTCAAGAGTAAACAAACATGCCTAAAGTATTCTAAATGTCAAAATTGATGGACAAAACTCTGAAATATATTATCATCTGAACTTAAGAAATTAATGCATAAATATATATTAACTTAACGCAAAATTTCGCAAATTGAATTCCCGGGCAAACTCGGCCATGAAAGCTGGGCCAGCTCGCCCCAAAAACTGTCTGGACCGAGTTGGCCTTGGGACGAGCTGGCCCGGATACGTCAATACTCTTTCGATAATCACGAATCAACGGTCGCACTAAAAGCAGCAAGTCCCTAGAAATGCAGCAAGTCCTTCAAATGCAGCAGTAGTCGTGCATGTTTACACAACAATATGTTTAGTCAGTGGAGGTGCTGTTTACAAAGGTCTTTAATCAAAGACAAAGGGCTTTAATTTGATCATTATACTGATAGATTATTGAAAGGATTGGACAGAATTGTTGGACTGAATGATAAAAGAGTTCAATTTTTTTATTGGTATAATTCAAACAAATAACATGAGAATAGTAGAACAGCAACAAAATAAAAATAGAACAGTTTTATAAATATACATATATAGCAGTGAGCTGAAAGAAAAGTCGATTAGAATAAACTATATTTGCATGGTCAGGTGGTTTGGAGGAAACCAAGATATCGAGGCATTTGTTTGGAAAGATTTTGTTGAATAAAAAATTATTTGGATACATTTATTAAAATTTTATTGTCTTGGTCTTTGTTTTAATTTACTGTTCGGCCCTGGATACTTTACTAGAAGGGAGTGTCATTGTCTTTGGACAGTTTCAAAATCTTTTCTGTAAACAGTGGCTTCATCCTATTAACAAAGTAGTACTTGAATGTTGGTGCTGTTAAATATATTGTCAGTTTAGCCTTCTGAATCCTATAGTCAAACACTGCCGCGTTATCTGAATATTATTAGGTGTATATTGGAGTGCAACATATTATCACAGTATAGTAAAACAAAGGCTCTTTATTTATACCATAAAACATAAAACATTGAATACCACACAAACCACAAGGGTATTAATAAACAGGGATCAGTAAGACTCATTGTGAAGATTCTAATATTGGTTATGATTTCTGAAATCTTAGTTGCAGCTTACATACATTTGATTTAATACACAACATGCCATCTCATAAGTGAGCTGAATCTTGAAAGAACACTGCTTGATAATTATTCAGTCTGGTTAAATTAAGAAAACAAACATCACATAAATAAATCTTCAAATTACCGGTAGCTTCAAAGGAGAAACTCCGAGAAAGTTCCTTTGTCCTATATAAAAACAAACACCAGTCCAGTGATAATTAATCATGAACATGTGTTTAAGTACATGTACATGTAGTCATGAAAACAGCATTATCACAAACACAATTATTCTCATGATATTTATAACTGATATATACACCTTCAAAAATATATAAATCATATTAATTAAATTTTTATTGAATACTGCATAATAGAATAAAAGAGATAGCAACTTAATCAGGGTTCCGCCAGAAGAAAATAAATGAGTCAGTATGGTTCATACCATCCGGAGAAAATTTTGGTATTTGTCACTTAAAAGTAGTCATTTCCTTGCTCCTGAGATACTCACAAAGCAATCCAAAGCTACGTATATTACACAAGTTGATCATTTTCGTGGGTGCATTATTTATTTCCATGGAGAATGTCCTACCTCAGGTTGAGAACTTACATGTAGATTTGGGGTCCCCGCGTTTATAATACTTCCATACAAGGCTTGCAATAGTTTGTATTTTGACCATTATAAATATGGTGTGTGACGTTACTGTGACATACCGGTAATGCTATTCTAGTCGCAAACTGAGTACTTTACAGCACAGCTGTTGTAAATATACAATGTACCAACACATGCTTCATATCTTATGGGAATGCGTGGGTAGTGACAAGATGTCATCACCTGATTCACCCCCTCGCACTGTTCTGATATGCAGGAGTCTGGATGGCACTCAGTTCGGTCGGTGCAACTCGTGGTTATTTTATAACAACCGACACCGAGTTGTCCCCTGGGTTAACCTCCATACTCTAGTGACTGCCCATAAGTGAAGTTCATAATGTTATACATGTAGTTAAGAACACATTATGGTCTTCACAATTGCAGGTAGCCCGCATAAACACTACCTCAATCAAATTAAGCTGATTTAAGGTTTCAGTCAATGGGGCCGGCTTCTCTGAGGGTAGAGTTCGTGTTGGGCTGAAGTTTGCATGGCGCCGACTTCTCCAGATACTGACTAAAACATTGACATTGAATATGAGAAAGAATGGACCTTTGTGATTGGTAGTCCCTGGCCTCACTCGGACTTTTGTTATCAAAGCTAGACAACATGTCTGCATGAATATACTCCAAAACAACGCGGTGATTCAGTCCTTTGTGAGACACACTTGAATATCACTGCAAATCAGTTTGTCTACTACATGTGTATGTTGTTGTTGTTGATATTCCTCCAATGACTTGTCGAGTCACCTCTAGTAGAGTAGAATTAGTTGTCGTCCTTAACCCTTCGATGACGGGAGCTGTGCTAGTGCAGCATTAAAGATCCTGTGCCAGTGTATTCTGTTATATATGTGAGTCTCCCATAGGGAGCTTCGAATATATATAGAGAATCCACTGGCTTACAAGGTGAAGGTAAATATTGTTAAGCCAATATATTCTCTTACATGTACCGGTATATATGTGAGGCTCCTATGGGATACCGTTGCAGAGATTAAATTGGCACAGGTTTTATTTTGTGCAAAATTTCAGGAAGCTCCAGTCATGGAAGGGTTACGAATAATCCTCCACGAATATTATGCATAGTGCAGCACTGGTAGATCCTCAAGAGTATTCTGCACGTCCGTATCAATATATACCGATGTTTGAGTATTGCAGTTCTGACTCGATGGATTTTGTAGTTACCTGTAAATGTTGAGAAACTTTAGAAAGCGTCTTTTGGGACCATGCATACAGTCCTTGAAATTATACACTGTGACAATACATGTATGTGGCATATAAGAAGCCACAGCATTTAGTTTGGGGTAAATTATTCCTAAATTTGAGGGCTGATGCATATCCTTGGGCTGACAAATTCTTATGATCAAAGTCTACCACCAGCACGACAGCAGAAAATACACCACATACCGGTACTGCTATGCATTCATGTTTGATACTTGTATATAGTTAGTGTTTCACGGTATTTCGGTATTTAGTCATATCGCGATACTGTTTTTGACACCGTGTAGTCGGTTTCACTTTATGCAAATAGTCGGTACATCTTGCTGCCGGTGTGGATATTAATACCGACGATATCTCTATCAGTGTCAAGTATTTAGCAACCATCGACACCTCTAATGCTGAGACAAAGGCCATTGCTAACGGCTTCGGTTTAGCGTGGCGTAAAAATTAATTATTTCTCACTGCTCCATAAGGGTTTATCAACACACTGCGGACAATCAAGTCGGCATGCCTTATTGCATGGGCGGCAATTGATGTGTGTATACAGGCTGTTCTCAGCTCAATATTGCTGGAAGATTCCTGGTCAAATACAATAAAAAATGTGTGGTGTTTTTATAATCTGGAGACACAATGACGCGCGTTCAACAGTGCCACAAAATCTTATGCATTAGACGTATAATGCACTAACTCATTAGATCATTATAACTACACGGCCATATATCAGTCCTATACATCGAAATGGATAAGTTAAAATCATATACGGACTTCTATTCTATGCTTGTCACATTAGTTATCTTGTTTTGTTTGTACAATATAAAATATGAAATCAATACATGTTTGCTGTTATTATTTACACGAGCGACTTTTAGCTTCATTTTTAATGTCATAAGTGACTCGCAGTTGGTAGGGAATTCCCAATTACGTCAGGCACTTATAAATATATCTATCCGTCGTATAAAGAACGAAACTCGGGACCATTTATATTAATTATTTATTTTATATACCTGTCAAAGCAACATGTGTTCATAATTATCATTATCAAATCAATAATGCTATATTTTTGTCTGCTTGCTACTAGTATCATTCTCAAACAGTTCTACTCAAATTTATTAGTGACGATATTTAGTCATATCGCGGTATCATTTTCAATACCGTAGTCGGTATTAAAATCCGGATACCGTGAAGCCCTATATATAGTTCCTATATTACATGTAATAATTTTGATACATGTCTATACTGGTATTATCAGTAAGGTTTTGATAAATTTCCAACAGCTGGATATCTTGAGGTACCAGTTGTAATTTAGTTTGGTCCAGTTGGGAGGTAAATGGGCAATGATCTATTGGGGAGTGGAGGGGTGTGCAGTTAGAAATTTCAAGTTGGACACCCCCATATCCCCTACCACCGCTCAACGAAGACCATCTACCTGTGCCCCTGTTTAGAACTACTTGTTTTGAAGTGATTTGATTTGACAAGTACTGACTTTTGTAGTCTTCAGAGTCCCAGTCTTCTCCGTCTTTACAGTCTGGTGAGCAACCCCACAGTCATTGACTGTCTTGTTAATAACTTTAATAGTTTCTGCTTCCAATTTTTTCTGCAAATGTGACAAGATATAAGAAAATATCATAATAATAAATCACCACTGGAATTGATAAATGTATATGGAAAATAAAAAAATGTTCAGTTATCAAGGGTTAAAATGATGAGAGTTCAATTGTAGCGACTTTCACTACATGCAGCTTTTGCACTAATTTTTTTTAAAGATCTACATGTAGTCATATGGTACAACCAGCTTAGCCTGGATACTAGATTTTTGTCACAGAATCTATTTGGAATAAGCTTTCCATCGATGTGCAATACCGGGTACTAATTTTAGACCTTTGAAGACATTAAATTTTGACTCACAGCTTTAATTCTAACTTGTCAAATATAGAGTCGAGGATCGTGATGCACATCAAGTACCGGTACAAACTCCCAGAAGCGTGAATCATTATAATAATCGGTGTACTTTATATTGAGCATAGACTGTATACTTCTATTTTCTATTGCTACTGTACTACTTAACTCGAGCTGACACTTAGACATGGGTTATTGATTGCTGTTCTTCAATAATTATAGAGAAGCTCTATGCCTGAACTCAATGATCTTATTCAAGGTCTTAATGTGTCGCATTCAATAAATCTATGTAGGGGATGGTTTTCTCTGGTTTTCATTAGTCACCCTGCTAGTGGTCGCAGGTACATTGTACTTGTAATCCATGCATGGATATATTGTTGCCATAATATTTACTTCTGACAACAATGTCAACCTGGTCACAAGCCTGCAAATAGGGTGTCTGTTATTTGCAAAATTAGTTCGACGGAGGGTGAAATTAGTGATGCTATCACATTGGACTAGCATCATCAAATTCATTCTCTGGGGACCTCATTCTGCGTGGGCCTCATCTTCTGGGAAGTACTGTACATGTATTTATAGTCTCAAATTAACATTGTTTTTAGTTACTTTTCCCCTTCAGAGTCTGGGAAGTTTCTATATTCCCCATTTCGCAGAAGATATAATGCATAATCGAGGTAACTAAATGGATGAACTTCAATCTGATTCTGAATCTCCCATAGAAGTTGAGGCCTATAAAGCAGAATTAGGAGGCCTAAGCAGAATGAGGTTCCCAGAGGGTGAATTTGGTGATACTAGCCCAGGATAGCATCACTAAATTCACCCTCCTGGGGACCTCTTTCTGCATATGACAGACAGACTATTTGCAGGCTTGCCTGGTCAAAGCATTAAAGATCAATATTCGTCATTTATTGTTCAAAGATCTATTCAGGATTTCAGACCTCCAGTTACAATAATAACAACAACAAAATATTTCTATAATGAAGTTTAATTTTAAATTGCATTTGAAAATTATGACTTTGGACAACTGAAAAAATTATTTCAGAAATATCTTGTTGCATTAAACTTTGGTTATATTTAGTGAACTACCAGTCATTGTTGTTGTCAAATTAATTGTTATGTGTATGTGTCCCTTTAATTTATCAAGAATTTATCAAATAAATTGATAGATTATTCTGTGGCTAACTGAATATTCTCCATCCAGATAGCACTTCTTAGCTAAACATGTTATATACTGGCGTCTACATTAATAGAAGGGATATACTCGTACATGTAGTCTTGCAAAAGTTATTCTAGGAACCTGAAATCATTTTTAATAGTGTTTTTATCAAGTTCTGTATTTGCATATATATTTTGTACATGTACATGTATCCAATATTTGGTTTTCTACTATTTCTTCCTAGGGCTATTTTAAATTTATTGATGTTTAATCTTAAACTTGAATTTACATAGACATGGCTCTTTGGATCCCCAAAATTATGTAATTTGGAAAGAGATCTCAAAACATACCTACGCAGAAGATATAACACTGAACAAATTACTGTTTCCAATTCATGAACTTCAGTGAATACAACTGGTGTAAAAAGTGCTTGTGCCTGAACATAGTGGTCGAAGTGGTATTTTTTATGACTTCAATGCCAGTGTCAATGCCGGAAAAAAGCCAATATTATTAGATGTGTTTTGGAGTGTAAATCGCCATATTGCTTTAAGAGTTGCAACAGAAACATATTGGATGCACATAATAAGTACATGTATACCATACATGTAGCTGAAAGCCGCAAAGTGACATAAAACACCAAATAAACCACTCTACCCATACATGTACTAGTAGTTGGAAATAAATTCTGGGTGATTATAGTGTATTATTAGTTCGCTAATTTTTTTTTAGCAGTACACATGTATTTCAAAAATGAATTTCATTTTAGAATTTCATTTTTAGCTCAACTTGACAAAGTCAAGCTTGAGCTATTGCCATGATGTTGGTGTCCATGTGTCCGCATCCCTCATCCGATCATCACCAAACACCATATGGATCTTTGGGGTGACCATCGATTTTCGGGAGCCATCGATTTTTTCCTAAATTCATAAAAAAAAACATGGCTGCCAGCAGCCATTTTGGATTTCAAATTTGAATCCATCAGCACAACCTGCAGCCCACCTTTATCTGTAAAATGTTTTCAAAATTTACAGGCATGTTTACGATTACCTCAAGATGGGAGCTACCAAATTTTAGTGATTTTCGATGAAAAACATGGCTGCTTGCAGCCATCTTGTATTTTACTTTTTGCATGACTAAATCCATTGCCCCCTCTACATACCACATCCCTTGTCCGATCATCACCAAACTTTATATGCATCTTCATGGTGACCTCTAGATGGGACACATCCAAAATTTTTTTTTAAACATGACTGCCATCTTAGATTTTACTCTTTGCATGACTAAATCCTTTCACACAACCTACAGGCCACATCCCTCATATGATCATCACCAATCTTCATAAGAATCATTGGGGTGACCTCTAGATGGGAGCCAACGATATTTTCTGAAAACATGGTTGGCAGCAGCCAACTTGGATTTTACTCTTTTCATGAAAATCCTTTGGCACACCCTATGTGCCACAATCCTCACCCAAACTTCATATGATTCTTTGGGGTGACCTCTAGATGGAAGCTATCCAATTTTCCCAATTTTTTTTTTTTTTTTAAACATGGCCACCTGCAGCCATCTTTGATTTCATATTTGAATCCATCGGCACATTTATTGGAGAAATGTCTGAAATAAAATAATTTCATTTACACAATACAATCCATTTAAATACTAAAACTTTTTGACTTCAGTTCTTCTTTGTCATTCTATTGACTGCTCAGCATAAAATTATTAATGCCTTCCCAAGTTGAGCTAGTGTCATTGACACTTTCATTTAAATACATTTTCTATTTCAGGCATTCCAATAGCACAGCAGCATTTAATATGGCAGTCAATGGAGCTAGAAGATGACTATTGTTTGCATGACTACAGTATCCATGATGGGGCAACTCTAAAACTTGTTCTGGCTATGAGAGGTGGACCGATCAACACTCGGCGAAGTTAGTCTACAACTTTAATATTACCACCTTATTATTTGTTTTTGTTTTAAAAGTACCTGAAATATGTGAATTGGGCTGGCTCAACTGTCAAGATTAGAGTTTCTTTCTTATCTTTACATGAAATATATCCACGGTTCGATCTTACACCAAATTAGTATAATTTCCAACGGTACTAGTATTTTCAGTTTTCAAGCCAAAATAAAAAAAATAGTGGCTATCACCATCATTTATATGGCACATGCATTTCATAAATCTACAAAAGCATCCATCAGTTTTACTTTGAAAACAAGTACAACAGATCATAATTCAGAACACTCTTTATTACTTGCACCAGTCTATGCAAGACGCAATTAATGCTTTTGGTTTGTCATGATCTTTGTTTGTCCTTTCGCACTTTTCGGAACTACAAAATGTAAAGAATACACATGCGCTAATTAATATGAAATTATTTTTAAAAAATTCCTTAACCCTTTCATGACAGGAGCTGCACTGGTGTAGCATTATAGATCCTGTGCCAGTGCATTCTCTTATATATCTGAGTCTCCCATAGGGAGTCTTGCATATATAAGAGAATGCACTGGCTTACATGGTCAAGGTAAATATTGTTAGGCCAATGTACATGTATTCTCTTATACCAGTATATGCGAGTATATAAGAGAATACATTAGCACAGGGTTTTTGCCAAAATTCAGGAAGCTCCAGTCATGGAAGGGATAATTTTTCAGTATGCTTAATTTGCATTTATATCAGGTTTTTAGCTCACCTGAGACAAAGTCTCCGGTGGAACTATAGTCATCACTCCTCGTCCATCCGTCTGTCCGTCCATCCGTCAACAATTCTTTAAACCTCTTCTTCTTCAGAACCATAAAACCGAATGGGTTCATATTTGGTGTGGGGGAGAGCCATCAATTTTAATTGAGATTTATTTCCTGCTCAATTTAAAAAATATATAACACCATTATCCACCAGGGTGACTCAACCAAATTTGGTTTAAATCAGTCTAAAATCAAGAACATGCAAACAGCTAGCAGATACTCAGAGCTCTATGAGATATGAGGAAGGTGTCTGCAATTACAGAATGTTTACTTAACCCTTTGGCGAGTAGAACGACATATATGTCGTCTATCGGCTGAGGAGTAGAACGACATATATGTCATTTCAGGAAGTGTTATTTTATGTAGACATAACTTCAATAAATCATCTGATTTATAACTGATATGTATGGGAGTTATTTTGATTAATATAATTTCCCAAATGTATAAGTGCAATCGATTATGATAACACACATTAACAAAAAATGCACATAAATTAAAACGAATTATTGGACCCTTTTGACCCAAACTTGTTAATAATTATTGCTATGACGTTGACGTTAAAATTTACTCATGACATCATGTATATGACGTTACAGATACTCTCCAAAGGGTTAACACCATATAGAAGTCACATTGATTATAAAGTAATAAATGAAATGGCAGTGTTAACAAAATCTGATTGGAATGACAGCTCAGGGATTTTTCTGCCTATTTTGGGAATGGGAAAAATGTGTCTTTACAGACCAAAATTGGGAATTTTCCATGTTTTAGAAAAATTCAATTAATCACTGTTACACACAAGTAAATAGTACTAATACCATAATTTTCGGTGTATAACACGACTTAAACACAGGTAACTCAAAGATGGAGTAAAATCCCAGCCCATTGAGGTCCATTTCTCAGCCTCAGGTAAGTTGAAAATTCACAGATAACAATGGAAGGATTCAAGCCGCCGGTATCAGAATCACTGTCTGGCTGTTCAGAATTTACCGCCACCGAGATAATTTCTCAGAATTGTCCGCTGACACAGAAGAACTATCATTTTTTGACGAAATTGTCTCGGTGGCGGCGGAATGGTTAACTATCGCGGCCGTATCGCATCGCAGAAACTTTGTGATAGTCTGCTCCGGCTTGTTTCCCCGCTTTGTTAGTTTTTTCAGGTAATATTTTGAATTGTGCGACATGACAAGTATTTACTGTACACATGTTTTATATAAATCAGCAATTTATTTAGAGTTATCCTCCCTCTTTCATAAATGCGCTGACTGGTAGAGGGGAGGTGACTGGAAGAGGGGAGGTAATTCGCATGTTAAACTAATAGTTAGGTCGCCGCGTGTACATTATACAATGCGGGCTCCCGATGTTGCTGATTTACTACGGGTTTTCAGCTGTTTATCGATCGACTGAGTTTACAAAACGTCGGGAAAAAATGATAATTATTCAATAAACCCGATGGTATTATATACCTGCCTGCAATTGGGAATTTGGTGGTTGAAAATTGGGAATAAAGGTGCCTTTTTCCCATTTGGAATGGGGCCGAATACCGGACCCTGAGGACACCTAAAAAAAATCCCTGCAGCTTCTTTGATTAATAGCCTAAAATTCTCTGCCTCTTAAAGAGTTTAAATGACCCATAGCTTATGATAACAAACTCCCAAGGGCAAGTGTGAATGATGAATCTGACAGTTAGGCCTGTAAAACTAAATACCTGTTTTCTCAGGCAAATACATGTGGGAAACTGGATGAGAAAGAAGGAGGCATTTTTCTTAGCTTACCTGAAATGAAGAATTGAGACATATTTTGTGTGAATGGTCCCTAGGTAGCTGGGATTCAGTTCTGTTCAAATGGGGGTCACATGGTAAAAAAAGTGGCATAGTTAGGGACCTAACTCTTTCCATCCATAGTTATTCTTAAAACATCTTCTCAAGAATCATCGGGGCTATTTAGCTTATAATTGGTATGGAAGGTCCTTGAGTGACAGGGATACAGATGTGTTAAAATGAGGTCACCTGGACAAATAAGGGCGGAGCCAGGGACATAACTTGTCCATCCATTGTAATTCTTAAATTGTCTTCCTATCAAGAACCGTGAGTGAGTAGATGGGCGCGAAGCGCCCGGGATGGTCGAAAAGATCGAGTGATCTTCTCCTTCACCCCACGGTTTGTTGTTGTTGGAGATATGGCACACAGAAAATAGTCATGTCTGAACACGGCAAAAGCGGACACAATTGATTTAATGTTATCTCTTTGATTGAATTGATTGGATGGATTATTTGGGGAAGAGCCCACGAGCTTTAATATGGGGTGTGAGGGGTGTCCCGGTGGGTCCCTTTAATATATGGTTGAGCTGAGCGTGTCATATGGTGCGCTGAAAAAGGATCGGGGCCCGTGTTATAATTTAAAAATAGTGTTAGTTTGTTAGTTATTTAGAGCGTGTGATTCAATGTGATTCAATGCGCCATCATACCGCGATTCTGCTATAGCCAAATGCGCAGAGACAGTATGTTTTGGTTATTTCGTTGTTTCTGTATGGACCGCCCTACATCACATACACATGTAGCACGGGCGTAAGTGAAGACTCTGACAATTTTATGTGCAAAGTTATTTGGGTTATTTGGGGAAGAGCCCACGAGCTTTAATATGGGGTGTGAGGGGTGTCCCGGTGGGTCCCTTTAATATATGGTTGAGCTGAGCGTGTCATATGGTGCGCTGAAAAAGGAGCGGGGCCCGTGTTATAATTTAAAAATAGTGTTAGTTTGTTAGTTATTTAATAAACAACTGCAAGGCAGAGCGTGTGATTCAATGTGATTCAATGCGCCATCATACCGCTATTCTGCTATAGCCAAATGCGCAGAGACAGTATGTTTTGGTTATTTCGTTGTTTCTGTATGGACCGCCCTACATCACATACACATGTAGCACGGGCGTAAGTGAAGACTCTGACAATTTTATGTGCAGAGTTATTTGGGTTTCGATAAATGAAGTAACTCTGATTGATAATGTACAAGATAGACTTTAATTGTTGACAATATATGTGAATGGTTTTGTACAGAGATATATATGATTACATTCAATAGATTTTTTTGGTTTTATATATTTTTTTTGGTAATTTCTTTATTTTGTTAAAATTATGTATACATTTAGTACATGTCAGTGTGTTCTTGAGCCGTGAGCCGTCCTGCTCCCGAAGAAATGTCAGAGCGGCAAGCGGGACGAGCATATTTTGGTATATGCCGTTCCTAACTCGTTGAGAGCTATGACCACTTATGGGTCTGAAGTTCCTGCACCCCACCCCAGGCAAGTGCTGGGTCGGTTTTTAAGCCGGGTCCCGCTTGGTTGGTGTTGTGGGTGAGTGGAATGTGTATGACATGAGCGCTAGCTTCTGAAAGTGCATTGTATTGTTATATCAATGAAGGGTGTGCCTTATGAGATTAAGTGATGGGCCAGTTTGAGCTGGCGCTGTTGACGGCATGCTGTGAGATCTATTCTAAAGCGGGGATTTCGTGGTATGCATGCTTTGTGGTGTGAGTGTGTTTGCGATCCGTCCGATCTGCATAAAAGGGACCCTAAAGTGCTGGAGGTCATCCGCTTTTAGACATGTCTAACACAGTGCGCGTTGCTATGTTTGGCAGTAGTCACCTTGCTTGTCTTTACGATTGGCTGAATGATGACGATTCTTGGTTTGATCTCCCGGATAAAGAGGTTCGCTTCTTTGCCCGTGGTGGCTTGAATTTAGCAAATTGTAATGGGCTGTTCTGGAACTGTATAGATTGGAACCCCCATGCTGTTTTATTCAGTTTGGGGGGAATGACATCGATTCTGTCGTGAATGAGGGTTGGCTAGCTAGCACTTTGTGCGAATTCATCAAGGAATTCCACGACCGTGGTATTGCAGTGTTCTTTGGTGAGATTCTGCCTCGTTCACGATTTAGATATGATCCTGATCTTACGGTTGAACGGTACAATGAGGTGCGAAAGTTTTGCAATGATGCAATCAAGGCTAAACTTTTGCAACTTAAACGATTTGTTATTTATCAAGAACCATCAGGCCTATTCAGCTTATATTTGGAATGGGTGACAAGGATTCAGATTTGATTCAGAATTGGATCAATGGGTCAAATAGGGTCAGAGCCACGGACATAATTCTTTCCCTTATTAGTTATTTTTAAAACATCTTCTCAAGAACCATTTGGCATATTTAGCATACATTTTGGTATAGAGAGTCCTTGGGTGACTGGGATTCAGATATGTTGAAATGGGTGCACCAGGTCAAATAGGGGTGCGACCAGGGACATAACTCTTCGCCCATAGTAATTCTTAAAATGGCTCCTCCTCAAGAGCCATCAGTCCTATTTAGCTTATATGTAGTAACTAGTATGGAGGGTCCTTGTTAGGCTTGCCGCGATTTTGGGAATAATCGAACAATCGTCAGTGGTGCCGATTAATCGATTTTCATTTTGAAAATCGACTTTTTTAGTTCAAATAACAATGCATATTATACAACAATACAAGAACGCTGGCATACAGCGTATTTGCAAAGAACTTATCTCAACTTAAGAGGCAATATTTTGCACCGTATTTACAGCACTAATCTAACCCAGAAACCCACCCACGCAAACATTTGTGACAATGTAACTTTCAGTTGCGGCGTCTTTTGAGGTCGGGCCGACAGAGTAATCTAGTTCCGTCTTGGTTTCACGTCACGGCGGTTTTTCATTTAATGTGCCGACGCATGTGTATACACCGTGGACAAACTCGTCTTCTTGAATAAGAATATTGACAATCGAATGAATTGAGAGATTCCCGACTTTGAATTAAGGCACGATCCCGAACTTCAAATTCAATTAATGCACGATCCCAAATTCACGAACAGTCTCACGAAGCACGTGGCCCGACGAGAGTTGGGAGTATTTTTCCGATTTTTTCATTCAATTTGCAGACTATGGACTATGTGGGGTGGGGGGATCTGGACCATATTTCAAGGTGGACACCCCACTGCTCAACAGAGACCCTCTAGGCTACGTCCCTCTTTAGGACTACTTGTTTTTAGCTCACCTGAGACGAAGTCTCCGGTGGAGCTATAGTCATCACTCCTCGTCCGTCTGGCCGTCCGTCCGTCAACAATCATCTTCTCGTCCCGAACCGTAAGACGGAATGTGTTCATATTTGGTGTGGATGTTCCCTAGGTGACTCTCATTCAGATTTGTTCAAATGAGGTCACTTGGTCAAATAGTTGCGAAGCCAGGGCCATAACTCTATTCCTCCATAGTAATTCTTAGAACGACTTCTTTTACTGAACTATAAGGCCGTATGGATTCATATTTGGTGTGGATGTTCCCTAGTTGACTCAAATTCAGATTTGTTAAAATGAGGTCACCAGGTTTATTAGTTGAGAAACCAGGGCCATAACTCTATTCCTTCATAGTAATTCTTAGAATGACTTCTTCTCAAGAAACATTGGGCTGATTTAGCTTATATTTGGTATGGAGGGACCTTGGGTGACTGGGGTTCAGATTTGTTCAAATGGGGTCACTGGGTCAAATAGGGGACATAACTCTAAAAACAAAAAATTACATTTTTGCATTTTGACCTTTAATTTTTTTTTAGACACATCACAGCCTCATATTTCTTACCTAGATTTTTCTTAGCACGTTCTTCATCTGTATGGATTTTGGTATTGTTTATTTAACCCTTTCCACTCTTGTTTTTATATAGAATTCATCCAAGCCAGGATGAATCAAACATTTTTCATCTGATCGACACCAAATTTGGTATATGAGTTGACACCTATATACAGATCAAGTTCAAATATGGGGTTGATCCGATATATTTTAACAGAGTTATGGCCCTTTATAATTCACACCTCTTTGCCATGCACTATGAATTTTAAAGAGATAAATGGCACCACTGAAGGCTGTATTATTGAAGGAGACAATTTATCACTATGGACACTTGTTACTACTGCTAGAGACTGCTTGCTTGCAGACATGTTTACCATCTGTCAAACTGTCATTGATGACTCTTTATTCCAGTTCTCTGTGCAATATGAAGTTAATCCACCTGTCGAAACAGGTTCATGGCATTAGTTAAACAACTATTCTACAAGAATAAATAGGAATAGTCCATTGTTCATTTCATGAGGTCATCAGGTCAATTAGTTGAGAAAGCAGGGCCACAACTCTTATTCCTTCATAGTAATTCTTAGAACGACTTCTTTTCCAGAACTATAAGGCCGAATGGGTTCATATTTGGTGTGGATGTTCCCTAGGTGACTCACATTCAGATTTGTTCAAATGAGGTCACCAGGTGGATTAGTTGAAAAACCAGGGCCATAACTCTATTCCTACATAGTAATTCTTAGAATGACTTCTTCTTTTGAACCATTTGACCGATTTAGCTTACATTTGGTATGGAGAGTCCTTGTGTGACTGGGGTTCAGATTTGTTCAAATGGGGTCACTGGGTCAAATAGGGGCAGAGCCAGGCACATAACTCTTTAAATTTTTTTTATTTAAATCCATGTTTTAAATCCTTGCCCCCTCAACCCCCCCCCCCCCCCCCCCCCCACCTCCACCACTGAGTGTCCCTGCCACCCCACACCAGATCCTTGCAAGGTTCACACCATTAAAAGCCTTACACTTTAGTTATATGACATGTCAGGAGCTGACCAGCCTTAATTCTCACAGTGCTCACAGCTGTGTGTCCAGTCATTATAAAGTAATTAACTTTTATCTCAATATCCACATTTATCAGGCTGGGAGAGAATGAGGTGTGTGAATGAAATTTAATTCTATGTGTTTACAGCAATCTCAAATACAACTCTAACTGTTTGACAGTTTACACATTTTATAATAGTATTAGTATTAACCATTTCATTACCAGAGCTATGCTGGTACAGCAAAAAGACCCTGCACCAGTGTATTCTCCTATATATAAGAGAATACACTAGGGATCAAGGAAATATTGTTAGGCCAATTTTGTCAGACATCCAAATAAATCAGACAAGTCCTATTCTCGCAGGGATGTCCCCACATATGTTTGGGGAGGGGGCAAATTTCTCAGATTTGTTCATTGAGATGTAATTTTTTTTCCAAAACCAATTACGTATACTAAAATAAAATGAATATAAAATAATAGACCATTGATCAAGAGAAATGAGCTCCTAGTTTTAATATTTGTCCAATATTTATTATTTTATAACAAGGTACTAGTATCATGCCAGTGCATTGTCTTATATATATGTGAGTGTCCCATAGGTAGCCTCACCTAAGAGAATGCACAGGCTCTCAAGGTTAAGGAAATATTGTTAGGCAAATGTAGACAAGCATCCAAATAAATCACAGATGACCTATTCTTGCAGGGATGTCCCCATGTGTTGAGGGGGTGGAATTAGCAGATTTGTTAAATGAGATGTAATTTGTTTTCTCAAAATTAATTATTTAGACTAAAATGAATATAAAATAGTAAACTACTTAATTTTTTAACCCCCCAGATTACATTATATAAAATATATGCCATATTATATACCATTTGAAAGAGGAAGCTTCAAAACATTGTATTATCAACTTTTCCAGTATAATAAACTGTGGACATGTTGTTTTTATTGAGTTGCCAAAGAGTTTTGTCATCTAGATTGCAGTAAAAAGCTAAATTATTTTCAATGCAGGGGGAATAACTCTATATATTAAAGATGGAGTTCTTCCCCTTCCATTGAAAAGTTTGAATTCTGTTGCATTCTGGGATCCAAGGGGGGGGGGTGGTCATTCTATAATTTTTGGCTCACCTGAGACGAAGTCATCACTCCTCGTCCGTCCGTCAACAATTCTTTAAACTTCTCCTCTGGAACCATAAGACCGTATGGGTTTATATTTGGTGTGGATATTGCCTTGGTGACTCACATTCAGATTTGTTCAAATGAGGTCACTGGGTCAAATGTGGGCAGGGACATAACTCCAAAAAATATTAAACATTGCAAGTGAAGTCTGACATTTTATAAACATTTCGTGGAGATCTGCTAGAGGTCATTAATTCCCAATTACAACATCAATCTATTACCTTGGGTGACAGATTTGTGAAAATGGTATTACAAAGTCGAATAAGGGCATTGCCAGAGACATAACTATTTCACAACATATTAATTCTTAAAATATGTATGGAAGAGCCAAGAACTAGTTGGCTTATTTAGCATGGAATGTTCTTGTTTGACTGCAATACAGATATTTTTAATGGGGTAACCTGGAAAAATAGGGGCCAAGCGAAGGACAGTTTCCTTCTTAATATGCTTCCTTCACAAGGACCATCAGGTCTATTTTGTTATAAAAAGGCGCTTGTGAGATTGGAAATTTCCAACAATTGGGAAAGTTTGAGATGTCAATTGTGTAATTCCAACCTAAGACTCGGGAGTCTGAGCCTAGTCGGGAGGGGACTTGTTGGGGGGGGGGGGGGGTGATCAGTAGTGTACAGTTGGTAATTTGGCCACATATCCTGTTTAGATCTACTTCTTTTAAAGTGATTATGAAAAGTTCCAACTATTGTGGTCTCCAGAGTCCCAGTCTTATCAGTCTTTGCAGTCTGGTGAGCGACCCCACAGTCATTGACTGTCTTGTTAAGTGAATTTGACAAGTACTAACTCTTATGGTCTTCCGAGTCCCAGTCTTCTCAGTCTTTACAGTCTGATGAGTATCTCCACAGTCATTGACTGTCTTGTTTTTTTATACGCCCTTTTGAAAAAAAGGCTGTATTATAGTATTGGTCTGTCCGTCCGTCCGTCCGTTAACCTGTTGTCCGGATGATAACTTTAGTTAGAGTCAACCAAATTTAATAAAATTTGGTATGTGGGTTTATTAGCCGAAAAGTAAGTTCAAGTTCGAATTTGGGTTCCGCCCGCCAATTTTCACCGGAGTTATGCCCCTTATTTGACGTTTTTTTACTTAGAAAATCCTTGAAATTTGTTGTCCGGATGATAACTTTAGTACAGTTTATCGGAATGAATCCAAATTTGGTATATTACTTTCTCCCACCAAAACACAGGTCAAGTTCGAACTTGGGTTCTGTCCGACCATTTTTGGCAGAGTTATGCCCCTTTTTCGACTCCGAAAATTCAGTTTTTCTTATGTTTTTTGTTTTCCGGATGATAACTCGATTTTGGAATGTTTATACGCAAAACCCGTTTTTTTGTGGATTACATATATCGAAATACAGCTCAAGTCCGAATTTCGTTTTAATCCGATAATTTTTGCGAGAGTTATGGCCCCTTTTTTGACGTAATTTGACTTAGAAAATCCCTGAATTTGTTGTCCGGATGATAACTTTAGTTAGAGTGAACCGATTTCAATCAAATTTGGTATGTGGGTTTATTAGGAGAAAAGACAGCTCAAGTTCGAATTTGGGTTCCGTCCGCCAATTTTCACCGGAGTTATGGCCCTTATTTGACGTAATTTGACTTAGAAAATCCCTGAAATTTGTTGTCCGGATGATAACTTTACTAGAGCTTATCGGATTCAATGATAATTTGGTTACCAGAGTTATGCCCCTTTTTTACCAGTTTCCGCCGACCCAAGAGAGGGCGTATATTGCACGCCCAGCGTAGCTCTTGTTAATATTTCATATTGGAACAATTTTGAAAGTTTGCTTCTTGGAAACCAGTAAAGATGTCATGACATCCCGAAACTCATCACGACTTCACAACTTTCTTCGGCATGCAAATCTGCAGACAGGACTGCTTCGATGTTCAGCAGTTGAGATTTACTTGGGCCTGCTAAACTGATCCATCCCATCCGTAAACAGCTTTGTGTTTTTATTATACATATCTCCTGCAAGGAAACTAAGTGGGCAAAAACACTGCCCATTATCCCTTCCATGATTGGAGCTTCCTGAAATTTTGCGAAAACCCTGTGCCAATGCATTCTCTTATACAGGTATATGCTAGTCTCCCATAGGGTGCCTAGCATATATGAGAGAGAACATTGGCCTAACAATATTTACCATGAGGCTTGACCTTGTAAGCCAGTGCATTCTCTTATATGAGAGAATGCACTGGCACAGGATGTTTAATGCTGCACCAGCACAGCTCACATCGTGAAAGGGTTAAAGCTCAAGTAATCATAATAATATTATATTTCTTTTTCTGCAGTTCCCATGGAAGATCCAGCTTTGCGTGAAATGGCAGAGTATGTTGAAGCAAATAGGGATGAGATATGGGAAAAATTGCCAGGTAATCACCAGGTTACATTACTTGTGTTCAGAGAAGGAGACCAGCTCAACTTCTTCAGAGTTGTCGATAGAGGTGATGGAACTTTGACTCCATTATCGGAATCAGTGAGGTAAGACAAAATTTTATTATGCTCCTGTTACATAAATAAAACACACCTATTCTCGGCCCATGTCATAATTTTTAAGCTGTTTCATACACATACATGTGTACGATGTTGACGTTACATGACGATGGGCTGAATAAAAAGCATCATTCCAAGAGGGGGTATACTGGATTATCTTTGTCTGTCTGGGCATCCATCCGAGCATATATATATCTCAGCCATGGGTTATCTGACAGATCTACTATTATATATGAAATTTGGTATGGATGTTTCATCAGGCAGTCCTTCGTGTTTGAAGCGCACAATAATGATTGAGTGCTGTAGCACACCTGGAATTTTAAAATAGGAATAAAAAAGTGTGTGCATTGCGATCTTGGTCAAGTTGACCATAGGGAGCCTCGCATATATAAGAGAATACATTGGCCTAACAATATTTACTTTGACCTTGCAAGCCCTTGAATTTCTTATATATGCGAGAGACTCGCATATATAAGAGAATGCACATGATCTTTAATGCTGCACCAGCGATGCTTCCATCAAGAAAGGGTTAACACCTTCTTCACTCCTGAATGTATTCTCCAATTCAGTCCTGGAAGAATACATTGCAATTGTCTATTCTTGAATCTTGATTAAGTTGATTAGTAAGACATTCCTACAAATTAAGTGACGCAGTAAAAATCTAGTAACTACACACCAGTGAGTATGTTTATCAAAGGGTTAATATTATCTTTCACCTTTTTTCAGTGCTGCTTCTATGTATAACTTCAATGATGAAGATGATGATGATGATGACGACTCACCAGGAGCGGAAAAGTCTGAAGAAAATGAAAAATTGAAAGATAGAATGAACCAGCTTAGAATGAAGATGGAGAAGCTAACTCTCAACAAAAAGGTGAATGCCGAATCTCATATGTTTGTCACGTTACTCTAAAAGCACATTTTGTTGTGGTGATCTGATGTTTATGGTTGTGCTCAAGTTAGATTCTAAGGAAAATGTTCATTAAACTAACTTGCGGGCAATACATTAATTCAAATTCAAAAACAATAATCGCTTGAACATGATAAATTAATTCCATTCTCAATGTATTTTTCATACAGCTTTAGCATTTTATTTCATATTACTTGGTTTACGGATTTTTTAGGCTGAAATGGGAGGTTGGAGGGAAAAAGAATTAAAAAAAAATGGTAAAAAAAATTATACGCCCATTTTGAAAAAAAACAATGTATTATGTTATTGGTCTACCCATCCGTTTGTCCATCCATCCGTCCGTTCGCTTTAATCTTTTTCAGGTGATAACTTTAGAAGTCTGAACTGAATGGACCTAAAAATACAGGTCAAGTTTGAATTTGGGTTCCACCCGCCAGTTTTTACCAGAGTTACGGCCCTTTTTATTGTAATTTGCACTTAATTTTCGTTTCTGGATGAAAACTTTAGTAAGTCTGAATTGAATGGAATGAAATTTAGTATGTGAGTATAGCCCAAAATACAGGTCATGTTCGAATTTTCACCTGAGTTATGGCCCATTGTTGAAATTACCATGTGCATATTTTGCCACATCACAGCGATGCTCTTGTTTAAAAATAGGGTTGGGAGAATTTTTTTTTCTTCATGTATTAAATATATGAATCATGGATTCTGAATACTAAAATGTAAGTCTTAACGCTTCCATGACTGTCCAGAGCTAACTGAAATTTTCCAAAAACCCTGTTCCAAATCATTCTCTTATATGCGAGTCTCTCATAGGGAGCCTCGCATATATAAGAGAATTCATTGACCTAACAATATTTACCTTGACTTTGTAAACCAGTGTATTCTCTTATATATGCGAGGCTGCCTATGGGAGACTCGCATTTAAGAGAAAGCACTGGCACATGATCTTTAATGCTGCACCAGCGCAGCTCCCGTAATGAAAGGGTTAATCTTTCTGCAACTGTGGATTGTATTGTGCTGAAGCATGTGTATTTGGCTTCCCATACTTGCCACTCGAAAACAGTGACCTCTTAGTGACGTGTACTTTTCAAGCCTTGTAGCCCATTCACTTCTAAAGTGGGCTGAATATGGTGCAATATTTGTCATACTGAGCCATTGACATTATGTCCAATTTGCAGTGGAAAATAAAACATGGATGTTGTAAAAATCCAATAACTGATCCATTAACCCTTTCTTCACTGAATGGATTCTCCCACCTAGTTATAAAAGTATACATCAGAATGGTTTATTATCCATCTGGAGGGCTGTTCAGAAAAATATGAGCAGATACCACTATCATACCAGACATATGGAAGGGTAATAGAATTGCAGAAGGATTCATATTCATTAGAGCTACATTACATGTTCAGATAATAAGTTTGTTGAACTACGGGAACTTCTTGTCAATGATTATTTAGCAAAGAAAGCATTATGGGGGCTATTATTACTAACCTCCCTGGATTATATGACATATTTATGAGTACCCATACCATGTATAGTAGGGATGCGGACCGGACTGCCATTGGTGGTCCGGTCCAGTGAAGAGGCAGTCCAGTCCAATCATTATAAAATACCTTAAATGGAGGGAAATGTGTTAAATCTTACTTTAGTATACGTGTTTGTGTTACAGTAAGCGTCAAGTTGCTGCCGGACAAGCTTGTATTATATAGTCTGGACATCATATATTATACATTGTATGCACATTGTGGAAATGTGTAATGCACATTGTGGAAATGTGTAGTGTATTTTGTTATCTTCATCATTGTATAGAAGTTAGAGAATGAATAAATGTGCTTAAAACTTGTGACTGTGACTCATTGTAGAGTATGCAGTTCACATTTCCACTACCCCCCACATGCGATGCTTGGGTTGAGTGCAAATGCTCCAAGTCTTTTAGCACTCATAACGTTTTGTTCTCTGCATTGCCAACTGACATATTCCAGATAGATTGGTTTATTTCCGACATGCAGGTATGTGTACCGCCGTACCAATATTGGATGTAGTTACTTGGAGTTAGATATTGCCAACTATAGGCTAGTATATCGTGATTCGCGACCTATGCTGAAGCTCCATCACATATTATTTTCAACTTTAACGACTGGTTATGCTATAATTTAAACAAACAACCTGTATGTAGAGTTACATAATTACAAATGCTTTATTTTGAACCATCTGGCATCTGCCAACACTCAAGTAATTGAATGTGTGTACCATGTGACATCATCATGAGTGAAAATAGTTATGTGTGCATATTTGCCTGATACATAGTCACTAACTCAAGCACGTGCCGATCAGGGCATTCTCTGAAGTCGGCAGAATAAAAAGACAGAGGCGGTACTCACTGTCATTTGATGTCGCCGACATAAAAGAATGTATCTCACAAGCTGCTATGTGATCTGACACCAGCTGACCAGACATTTGCGTCACTGTGTATTGGCTGGCGATTGGAGCTCCATATCAGTTAAACCCAGTAGGGCCATTACTTAAGCTAGGCTTACATCTATGTATTAAAGTTTGCGAACCGGTACAGTATCAGACCGCCATGGGTGGAACAGTCCAATGACTGCAGTCCGGTCCTGGACCATGGACAGTACCATTTGTTTTGGTCTGGTCCGCATCCGTAATGTATAGTACACATAATGCCGATGTCCAGATCAACTGCTATCTCATGTGACGCTATCTGACACGATAACTTGAGTATTTTCTGTTCAGTTGAGCTATTGCCATGGCCCAGGTGGAGTCCGTCCATTCGTGCAACTGTCTTGTCAACAATTTCCGTTAGCACACCCTATGTACAGGCCACATCTATCATCTGATCATCACCAAACTTCATATGGATCTTTGGGGTGACCTAGATGGGAGCCATTAATTTTTTCTGAACTTTTTTTTTAAACATGGCCCCCAGCAGCCATCTTGGATTTCAAATTTGAATCCATCGGCACACCCTGCAGCTGGGATTTATTGCAGAATTGTTTTGAAAATTTACAGGTATGTTTTTAGGATCACCTCTAGATGGGAGCTAATGTATCAAATTTTTATAATTTTCAATGAAAAACATGGCCACCGGCAGCCATCTTGCTTGACTAAATCCTTTGGCACACCCTACAGACCACATCCCTCATCCGATCATCACCAAATTTCAATGGATCTGATAAAAAAGATGTTCTGTCAACAGTAATAGTGTACGTGTTCTGATCATAAATATTATATATAGCATATTATAAATAGAATACCTGTAGTTCTTGAGTTAATACTGGAATTACCTCATTCATGGCTACATTGGAATATAACTATTTCCACTTGTGGCCTCGTGGCTATAGTTATATTCCACTGTCGCCACTCATGACGTAAATCTGGTATCCATTTGAGAACAGCAGGTATCCTTTACGTAAGACATTAGTCTGTAGTTCAATCAAATGTATGGATCTAGTTGTTGTCTTTGACATTTTCTGAATAATATATGATCTATCGGATTTCAGCAACAGAGGAGGAAGCCTAAACCACCAACATCTGGAAGGGCCAGCAGTCGAATGAGATTTCGGCATATGTCCAGTTCTGCTAAGTCATCCGGTAAAGAACTCAACAAAATGCCATGCTTGCCTCCCGTGGGACACAAATATGACACACAGTTATCATGCCCCGAGTCAGCTGTGGGCAACAAAGATAACTCCCCTCCCGTCCCATTAATCTGTGATAATGTTGCCGGAGCATCAGCAGTAGGGACAGACATTGGTGCTTCAGCAGCTAGTTCAAGGCTTTGTGAAACTTCATCAAAAGATGACGAAAACTGTGATAATACTGGAACTTTATTGAAAACTGAAAACCTTTTAAATAAACTTGAGAGAGACCCTCTTCCACCTGATAAGGACAAGGTTAATGCTACCGCCTGTGCCAGTTTGATTCCTAGTTCTAGTGTTGTTCAACCTTCAAAGCTTTTGGCAGAACCGTCAAAGCTTTCTTCGGTAGACTCTGATGTTTTAAAACCTCTCTCAACTACTCTATCGAGTATAATAGAGAAGAACTCTGCAGAAAAAAGTAACGTTAAGTTCAACATTCCAACAATGAGTGGACTCTCTCTTCCAAAACAGTTTGAAGGGAAAGGACTAAAGAAAGAAGGTGGCAAAGAATCCTTGCTCATGCCGCGAATGCGAACAAAAAAGAAAGGAGAACTCACATTCGAGGAATTAAAAGAAGTGTTAGGAAAGCCGCCTTCTACTAAGAAGAAGGACTTTAGTTTAGACAATTTCAAAGACTTTGCAAGATCATCATCTTCCACTAAGTATTCTGGATTGGATAGAATGAAGGAGTTCACGTTAGAGAGCTTGAGTACAAGTGAGGCACAGGCAATGTCTGGGCTTCTAAAACAAGCTTCCATTGAGAAGCTTGGGACATCTCGAATAGGAAGTTTCGTCACTAGTGCAAGTAAATCCCGCTTAGGTACTCTAGCAGATGGTCGTATGCAGACTCCTGATGGGCGACTATTGGTATGCACATATATGTATTTTCTGAATTTAAAGGTCTCACTTGGTACACTCTTCCAGTGGCAATTTTTTCCCATCTGGAAATTTATCAGTTAGTGAATTTGTATGTGCTTGTAAGTTGTAATCTGCATCAAATTCAAATCTGATGTATAGAATGACATGCATTTTAGGGATTAATTATATTTATACTAATGCAAACCGGACATAATATAAAGTTTTATTCCTCACCGCTGACTCGAGGCACATGTATTCAATGTAATCCCAGCTATTGAATACATGTTATTGTATACCACAAGTGGAATACAAGCCAGAACTACTTCGTATTGACATTGTTGTCAAGAGCGATGACGTACAGCACATCAACGATCCGCTTCGGGTGATGCATAGATAGTTAGCTGTTTTTCATCAGATTTAAATCATAATAAAGATAGTTATAGTTACAATGTTGGTCACCGTCATATAATAAACTTATCTGACATAAGGATAAGGGTGTGCAATAAATATGGAACACAACTTGCATCATATTCTAGAATATTTTATCAAATTTGTTTCGGATTGTGCATTGTCACATTTTACTCAAGCTCAGCTTTCGTGAAATATAGCCTTGCGCCTTCCACAATAGAAGATTCTCGATTAGAATGCACGTTGTGTTCTGTCTATTTATAAGCAGAAATCTGTTGTTAGAAGTTTTTTTGTTCAGAAAGACAAATCACATCTTTTATGGACATAACATTTATCTGGAAACTAAAATAATTCAATTCAATACAATCATTTATTGGTTGAATTCAACAACTGGATTATTACTAGGAATGCAAATTAACAATTGAAATAATAAAGATATAATTGTTGATTTTGAACAAACTAAATAACAGTATTAATAATCTGTCAATAAGGCTATGAAAAGTCAATTTATGATTTCTTTGGGCAAAAGAAATGTAGCACAATTATTTCGTGCCAATTAATAAATTTTGCCGACAATTAGAGCACCGCCAGTAGTTAATAAGGTAATACGCCAGTTTAGATCAATACAAACAACGACGATCTACGGAAACAAAAGTTTATTTGACGAGATAAGAAAACACTGCCCGAACTTCGGGAGCAAACCAGACAAGATAAAACCTGGTCGCTAATAACAGATACATTATCAAAGCGTTCTTATACAATCCAACATAGGCCACATTAACTCAACTGCTAGTACACAACACTACCATGGCGTACTTTTCTTTTTCTCTCTTCCTTTCTTCTTGCTGGTTAAAATAAATTTTAAAATGAAACAGGAATATAACACTACTTGAAAACACATGGCGGATGATTTCGTGACCATGCGCACGGGCCTGACAGACATGAATTTTAACTTGCGTGGCCTAAAGAGAATGATGATGACACACAATTGTTTCATCGAAGGAGTACCTTCTGAAGGACACAGTCACCCAAATGTCATTGTAAAAATAAAATACCTAAGCCAGTCATGTTCTCATGGATAGAATTGTTATTTGTTTAGCATATTAATTTAGGTTAAATCATTTTAACTCACAGTTAACATAGAAAATTGTAATAAGTTTGCCTTGACATAGTTAACTTGACAGTTTATTTACTTTCAGTCATCACGTCTTCAACGAGTCAGCAACAGTCGTGACGGGAGAATCATGTCTCCTACCCATCGACTACCTCCTGTCAAATCAAAGAAAAAGTCTGGTAAAAGGTGCTTTGTTTGTGAGAAAAAAACTGGTCTAGCCACAAGTTACCAATGCAGGTAAGCTTCAGACTATTAGTCAGGGAAGTGGCCAGAGGGACTTTGTTATGGGGGAGGGTGTGGGTTATGATTAAGTCTGAACACACCCCCCCCCACCATATTCCAACTAATAAACCTCAACTACATTTGTTTTTAACAGACTTAGAAAGCCTTGAAAACAGGGTTTTTATGTTTACCCATACCATGTATGGTAAACATAGTGTCGTTGTCCGGATTGACCACTCGTCGTCCGTCCGTCCGTCCGTCCGTCTGTCCGTTGTCCGTCTGTCCGTCCGTAGACACTTTACGTGTAATGCGATAACTCAAACATTTTCTACCTTATCAAAACCAAATTTTGTATATGGGGTTTTCAGCCCAAAATACAGTCTGGGTGAACGTCGACTCTATATTTGAAATCTAGAGTCTGGAGCTAATGTAGCCAAAACCATTTCTATTCAGCGAAGAGCTCCCCCAAAATGACGTCACGGATTTTTAAAAATACATCGATGATTGACAGGTGTCCCCACGTGTTATTTGTTGTGCTTCGCAAACAATGGCCTGTGTCGCGACATGAACTTACAGAAGATAATATTTGTCGTGTGCGACTATTCTTTTTCGGGAGATGAACTCGCTGCATCAACCGGAAAGCTGCATCCGAGAGCAAAAAATAAGGTCGTCATCAAAAATGATGCTTTAGAACTATTTAAAAGCATAAAATTAAGTCATTTCCTCGGTGTTTAACTTTCAGATGACTTTTTTACGACAAATAATTTGATTTGCAAACCATGTTACAATAAAGTAAATCAAATACACGGACATGAGTGAGTTCTATTTATATTTATGGGAGGCCAAGTTGGTACCATGCGCAGGCCTATCTATCAGGTCAAGCACATCCTTCAAATTAATCCGAATCGTACCGAATAATTTCGAAGCCATTTTTTCTGTCTGTTGTATTTGCAAGCATCGCTTTCGATCGGAGAAATACAGACGAAATTCCGCTCTGTTACTATATTTAGAGGTGACATTGTGGGAGTCTCCGCCCACTAACACTTGTTTATTAACCCATACGGTTTCATTGGACGGAAAATAATTTACGCAATCAATCAGATTACGGAATCCCGAGGACTTGGAAATGAGATAGCGATGTTATCCGTCAGACCTAATATTCAATGTTGTAATGAATATTTAGGTATGAGTTTACTCAGACTGCCCAAAATACAGATCGAGTTCGAATATGGGTTTGATCCGACTTTTTTTTACAGAGTTATGGAACTTTTTCGACTTAGAATTCACGCATTCTGCCATAACTCAAACATTTTTTATCTGATCGGAACCAAATTTGGTATGTGAGTTTCTCGGCCCAAAATACAGACCGAGTTCGAATATGGGTTTGATCCGAGTTTTTTTTACAGAGTTATGGCCCTTTTTTTACTTAGAATTCATGAATTCTGCCATAACTCAAACATTTTTTATCTGATTGTAACCAAATATGGTATATGAGGTTCTCAGACCAACATACTGATTGAGTTCGAATATGGGTTTGATCGGATGTTTTTTAACCCTTTACCCATCACGTCGGCATTTGTCGGCATCCAGGTCTGCCATCACGTCGGCTTTTATCGGCTTTTTTTTTTACCAAGGTTACACTGGTTTTAGAAGCACTAATTGCACCATTGTTATACGATGAATCGGCATCAAATTTGCTATTCACATTGGTATGATTATAATTTGTGTGTTTTGATTACTTTAATCAGCTTTAATGGTACTTTTATATCAAAATAATACACATTTTAAAAACATTTGAATACGGGATCGTGATACAACGGAAATCGAAACAGGAAACCACCAGCCGGAAGAAATTTGCGATGTTTGATCTGACTATAGATTAATGTTTGCTCAACTTGTCGAAGATTATGATAAATAGTTAAAACTAATAGATCAAATTCATTCAATGTAATAATTCTACAGGCAATTTTATGAAAACAAATATAAATAATTGTCAAAATCCAGTGTGCTCGTTGACCAATTTGCTGCGTTTCCAGCGTGGATGCCATTGCCAAGTAAAAAAGCTACATCAATGTTGTTACGTGTTTATTTCTTACTATTCATCTAACTAATTTAATACGCCAACCATATGTAGCAACAACATTGTTGTACCTCACATATATATCATTTTGTTTTTATTAATAAAGTTATTCGAGAGAATAATACATTAGTTTGTCTTGGAGATTGTATCTCTCACAGGCATGTGCAATAGATAAACAGCAAAGCGACATGCATCCAGCGTAACGTAAAGTCAGCCCAATTCAACTGTGAGTCGGGAGCAAACTGTCTTGGCGTCGCCGTAAATGGAAGTTTTTGTGAAGGAATTTCCGACGTTTTCTGAATGAAATTAAAATGGCCAATAAAATTAAACTTTTAAATGGCCTTCCCAGTGTTCAATATGTTTTGGATTAAGCTTGAATATGGCGATTGTCCGACTTAATAACTTTCACAAATATGAACTGATTTCAATAATTTTTGGTATACATGTAAATGCTTCTCACAATACCCTCTTTACATGATACGACTAGGGATTGGTTCAGACTGTTTTTCGTAATATTACACTTCATTTTCGACTTATTTTGACTTTGGATGATAATTTATTATTCAAGTTATGATGTCCTGATCACCACCAAACTTGATACATGTATATGTCTGAATTGCATTAAAATACAAACCTAGTTTGAATCGGCTTAGAATTCATTTTTTTTTTTTTTCGAATATGGGTACAAAAGCCATCTTAGATGTTAAGGTTACGTATCATTTTCTACCCGTTTTTGGGGTTTCTGCAATCATTCGAACAAATATGAACCAATTTGAATATTTTTTTTTCGGCACAAGATTCTTGTGACACCATATCTATATTATTAGTCTGAATTTTTCTTTAAAGTTAAAAATCTTTTTTGTTGGGTTTACGGATAATGCGGGTTGAATTTGCCACGGTGGGGTATGCTACCACGCGAGTGCACGCCTCTTGTTTATATCAACAATGGGATTCTATTCAAATAAAAATACAACATAGAACGCAACAACATTTGACTCAATTTCTAATTAAATTATTTATTACTTTATATACTGAATGAATGAGAATCCATACGGTGTTCCTCTATCAGTCTGCACTCTGGGGTCTGCTTTAATATCTAGCAGCATCTCACCAAGTGAAGAATATATCATTCCAATACACATTTAATTTATTGTGCTGCATAAATACATTAGAAATTAATTAAGAGCAAATATAATTAAATAGGATAATTACATTAGTGGCGGATCACTTTGATGTATACCATAGAACATGCTATATAATATACAGATGGCAAATGTTCAGAAATTGGTACCAGTATCTCATAGTGGTTGCAAACTGCGTTCTGTATTTATGCCGCACCACAAGGAAAATTTCCAAATTACAGTAATTTTTACAAGAATTGAACAAAAGAAATTCCCGGTCAGCGTGAACCCCAGATTACATGATTTGGCGACTGCTGTGAGTCAATTTCGCTTTTCATACCTATGGTATATCATACAATTTTCTCTGAGGAATTATATTCATGTTTAGCATGATAATGGCTCACAGAAGTTGCCCAAATCATGTGATCCAGCTTCCATGCTGCTGGGAATTTTGGACAATTGTTTGGCCATTTCCATCATATGGCTAATTGAGGTAATTGCTATATTTTATAAGATCTCAAAGCTCTATAAATTATTAAAAGGGCGGCTGATATCGATGGGGGTAGGGTCAAGATAATGTGAATGGATCATGGAGAAGATGGTGCTTCCAATGAGGGCCACCATTGTAGTATAAACATGGAATTTGCAACACAACAGCTCATCCGTACGATACTTTATTCACTAGATAAATTTGGGAGCACACTCGCTGAACCGATAGCCAACAAGGCAAGTTCCACAAAATGTGTATGTGTGCTTCACATCAGTTATATGTACTGCCCGATCATGCACTGTGAGGAAATTTTTCACGAGTCCTCTTGCAAGATGTTCAGATCATTGTTTACTTGATGTGCGAGTACAATGTAGGTGCAGCCATTTTGTGATACTCTTCCTTATCTGGTCTGGTCGAGCAACAAACGATCTTCCATAAACGTGGACATTTTCGATGCACTGCTTCACCACATTGTCACTTCGCCACTGGTTATTACTAGTAGATATACTGAAATCACTGCATTGTCACTGAATCACTCTGAATCACTGCATTGTCAGTGAATACTCTAAATGTGCACCAGTCCACAAAATTTGTATGTGTGCTAATCAGAATACATCATGATCAAAATATGGGCATTTTCGATGTACTGCTTCGCCACATTGTCACTGAATCACTGCTGTGGTATAATTTGGATTGTCGCTGAATAACTCCGAGTCACTCAAAATGTGCACCAGTCCACAAAATGTGTATGTGTGCTAATCCGATTACATCATTATCAGAATATGGGCATTTTCGATTCACTGCTTCACCACATTGTTACTGAACTGAATGACTCCAAATTTGTCCTCCAATTTAGTCTAAATCTCCTTTGGAAATATTTCTATCTGGTATCGTTGTATTTTATTGGTTGTAACTATCATGTCCGCTCCGACTGTATATACTAACACTTGCTCCCTGTCCATACTGCGTCCACAATGGCATTGAAAACAATTGAATCATCGACAAGAAATGTACAAACAAAACACGTCGTTTCATGAAATAAACATGTGGGGCGAAGTTTTAATTTCCGGGTCGCTTGTGGCCTCGAAAAAAGTCATTAAAACAATAAAAATAAGTCTTGTGTGCATTTAATTAACCATGTGTCTGATACGAAGTCCACCTTGATTATGTTTTCGAACGCATCTGGGCAATGGAGTATCAAGAAACGCACATTCGAAACAATTAAATGCTATTAAATTCCATTGTAATCCTAAGCGGGCACCTGCACGTAAATAATCTCACGAAATTGTTTTCGCGTAAATCAGCCCAATCAAACCAAACTATATCTGGTTTTCACAAAGGCAGTTTTTGGCGCAACCCAAAATCGGCTGCTTGTATGGGAAAAAATGTTTCTATTCCGACATATTAAACATTATATTGTTATTGAATAGCATTTCAACTTCTAACCTATGATTTAAAAAATTGAATTTTTAGTATATTAATGCTGTTTTTATGTCTTTTTTTAAACATGATACACGGATTAATTATCGAAGTATTTACGTCGACGCTCCACATCTTATTTCTGCATCCTCACGATCATGGCTTGTGTTTTGTTTACATTGGTTACTATTTGTGATCACGTGTTAACAACAGTTAATAAGATTTTTACAATACTGGAATGAATTTCATAATGCATTTCCACATTTTATTGAATTTCGTTGGTACATTAATAAATGCAAATAAGTAGAAGTTGGTTAACCCTTTGCTAGTGATTGGGGAAACGGAAGGTAATTCGGGAAATCGAGGTTACGACGTCAAATTTCATACAAAATCTTCGCGGTGTTTTTGTTGATAAAATATTGGGGATAATTTTATTTAACGATGTCAAAGTAAGGTACGCATTCATATGGCAATGAACAAGAGTGATTAGTGCACATGTAGATGTGAAAATTTAAAGGAATGCACGCGTAAAACGATCTCATTCTTTTATTAGAAAGTGATTGCTAACAGTAAAGAAATTACGGCAACTGTGTTGCCTTACCGTCTTACGTAATACACATCTCAATCGACGACGTTTTCTGTTTTGCAAATTTATGTTTATATATGCAATATATAATGGGGGGATAATTTTGTTTACACA
The DNA here is from genome assembly GCA_032622095.1 of Siphonodentalium dalli. Lineage (NCBI taxonomy): Eukaryota > Metazoa > Mollusca > Scaphopoda > Gadilida > Siphonodentaliidae > Siphonodentalium > Siphonodentalium dalli. The sequence continues at coordinate 149,428,108 of CP136065.1, forward strand.
ACCAAATCTCCGTTGTTTTAAAATATATTTGTTGATAAATTGAACACCATAATAAGATAAATTTTCGGAAATTACCAGCTGAAATTACAGCAATAAAATTCAGAATCTGATAAATTTCAATGTGAAATTGATTTTAATTCTATGCAACGAATCAGGGTCAAGAAAAATCCGCAAAGATACTTACCGACTCCATAGTGTCTCCTTGTTCTCCAACTTCAGACGGAATATATGATCAAACAAACCATCTTACCTGCTCTTCCCGTACTAAGGATGTAGTATGAATTAAATTTAATATTTTTGCACATTGCCTAATGGGGGACTTGACTTTCATAAACATGAAAATGAATTGTTACCAATTAATTAAAATTAAAAAACCCATCCATGCAGATAAACAAGAGCCACCATAAGATTTAATAATACATTTTTTCCTATAACTTTGACGTTACCAGAAAGTTCTGATGGCTGGGATGACGACGTTAGACATATTACTGTTGGGTAAAGGGTTAATGGAGTTATGGTCCTTTGACATATAGTTCACACATACTTCGATAAAGCAACCATTTTTCATCTGATAGGAGCCAAATTTGGTATATGAGTTTCTCAACTCAAAATACAGAACGAGTTTGAATATGGGTTAGATCCAATTTGTTATACCAGAGATATGGCCCTTTTTCAACTAAGAATTATCCAATTATAACCCAAGTAACTTACAATTAATGAATACCTCAGCCTCACAGCTTCTCTGTGAGAGAGATAAAAAGACATGGTTTATTGAGAGTTATTTATAGCCCTCATATGTTCCCTCTGTATAAGAGACACAAATTAGTGAATTATTGGATAAATTGATTTAGCTATCTTATTAACCACAACTTAATGTGAATTTATTTAACTAGACCAATGGAGCTCTCTAAGTCCTTGGATGATGGGACTACATTGGATCAAACAGGGCAGAGATAGGTGATTTAACCCCTTTTACCCATTCCATGTCTTTTAACCTTTTCCATTAAATAAATAATTATATTATTTTGATATCTCACATGGCAATTTGCAACAACATGAATAGAACTGCTTATACTATGATAGTGGTGACAGGCTCTAGAGTTTAGACGTTATATTAACCCTTCTATATTGACTCATACATTCCAATAATTTGTGTTATTACTGGTTATTATGTACATTTGCCATATACTACTTCATATCATAACAGTATACTCTATAATTCAACATTAAAAGATTATGATTCTGATTATAACAATTTACTATCGCCAAGGGATGGGTTAAACATCTGCCGATCGTGATCGGCCTCTCGTTGGGTAGTGTATTTGACAGCTGCTCTAATACTAGGCATAGCAGAGTTTAACTCATGGGCTATTTATTTACCAACAAGTGAAATGGAAATAATCTTGTGTGTTTGTGTCAATGAATAATGTTTACAGCACACTTTTGCATAAGATAAGTTGCAAATTACTTAGTTTTTCTAATTTTAACCATTTTTCAAATTGATTGATATTTATTCTGACTACTTGTTCCTTTCAGATGTGGTAACAACTTCTGTGCTACACATCGATATGCAGAGTCACATGACTGTACATTTGACTATAAACGTGAAGGTCGCAAACTGCTGGAACAGAGCAATCCAGTTGTTAGTGCACCAAAGTTGCCGAAAATTTGAGGGGCACCAATATATTATTGTTTGTTTGCATGTGTGTGTTGTTAAAGCTATACTGAATTTGTTAAACTGTTTGATCTGCCTTTAAGGACATTTACCTCTACAAGTGGTTGGCATTGTTTATATTGTTAAAATTTTTGTTCGGTTATTTGTTTCCTATATCAACGAGGAACACACTTAGTTTCATCTGGTCACACTACTTATATAAGTTAATCCTCAAATATGTCATTTATAAATTCACTTGCTGTCACTTTCTTGTCTCAGTATTTGTGCATGTGCAGGGATTTTGTTTAGGCAACAACAGGGGCTGAAAATAGGATCCATTCCCAATGGGAAATAGTCAGGTTTATTCCCAATTGCTTACCCTGAAACTCTCTATTCACAGAACGTGTTCTGTTTTCTGGATTAAGATAGGACTTCTCAATAACTTCATGATGATTTTCAAGTCCTCTCGCTCCATTTGCATACAATAAGAATAAACAATCTTAAGGATATGCAAGAATTTCTCTCACCTGTGCTAAGCTTGAGATGACTAAGTTAGGCCACTCAAATTCAATTTCTTGTTCCTCTGGCCTGCGGGCATGGTCCTGAAGCTTTGCGGTACAACCTTTTAATTTGCATTTCATATCTCATGGAAATATTTTATTGGACCGAAATTATTGAGAACTATGTTCAAACATGCGTTAAAAATATGAAAAATTGTGAATTCTTTCTCAGTCAAAAATGCATCATCTCTACTTGATTTTTGCCACGGGCAGCTGAAATAAGACCCGGAGCTACCCGCTGTGTAGACGGAATGCTTCATTGGCTTGTGCCCCAGAAATAAAATATAAAATCGCACTTGCATGCTTTTCAAATTTGTTTAGCCTGAGAAATGGGAAATTGACTTTGCATGGCCTTAGCCATTATATTATATAGAGACAAGGTAAATGAAGAATGTGACCAGCTGATGTTTGCCAAATATACATCTGCTGCATTAATTCATCTGCATCAAAACTTACACATTATGCCGAATTTGATGTCATTCAACAGACAGACATAATATTATTTGTTCTAAAATAAATTCCATGAAAACTGAAGTAGTTCTGAGAAATATTTACCAGAGTATTAAGGGTTACATTGCCTATATTCAGCGATAAATGATTATAGGAAATACATTAATGACTCGAGTGATTCAAAAGTAATGCCATGTAAATTAGATTAGCCCATCGCTGTAGGCTAATTAAATAAATTTACATTTTTCGACATAAACTCCGTTGTAAAGCTGCTTTCATGTTTTTGTGGATCACAGTATGTTTGTTATTCATACAGTATTGACTTTCCTTTGCATATTTGAAAGATGAACTAATTATTCTAGAGCAGCCAATGTTGTATTTGATGATGTGAAGAAAAGTATTTTAAAATGTCAAACCAGTCTGCTTAAAAATACAAACTCTATTCTTTCTGATTTTACTACATCTGCTAAATTCAAATTTTACTGTTATGAGCTTCCCATCCAATGATTGGTATGTATTTGAAAGATCATGCATCAGTTTATTGGTCAGTGAACATTCAGCAACTTTAAGTCAACATATGGTAAATTTGACTAACAGCCAGATTTTTTACCACATATCTCTCATTGCTCATTGGGTTTTTAGTCAAGTTTTTATCAAAACTTTACTTAATGGTTAGGCAATGTACGGTTGGCGGGCGGCAACAAACCTATATAATATAGCTATTATGATGGATTCTGACAATTTTTGGTATGTGAGTTGATTATCATGTGCGACAGCGGGTCCGCCCCGACTTTCTAACCAGAGTTATACCACTTGTTTCTAGTTATAGAAATTTTATATCCTTTAGCATGTTAACTTGAACAAATGTCAACCAATTTCATTCAAATTTGGTATATGTATCTTTCACAACAATATCTCAAAAGGGTTCGAAAACCAGATTTGTCTGATCCTTTTTACCCGAGGCTGAGTTGCAGCCCTTAGTTTGTCAATTTTTAGCAATTTTAGTAAATGTTGTCTGTTAGCGCGCTAACTCCAACAAACGTTAACCAATTTTATCCATATTTAGTATATGGATCTTTCACAACAATGTCTTGGAACAAGTTCGAAAACCAGATTTGTCCAATTCTTTTTACCTGAGTTACGGCCCTTAGTTGGTCTATTTTTAGCATTTTATTACGGTTTGCATGAAAACTTGAACAAGCATCAACCAATTACATTCATATTTGATATGTGGACCTTTCACAACAATATCTCGATCGAGTTCGAAAATCGGATTTGTCCAATTTATTTTACCTGAGTTACGGCCCTTAGTTTGTCTTTTTTTTGCAATTTTATGACCATTAGCGTGATAAGTTGATCAAACTTCAACCGATTCCATTCATATTGGGAATATGGATCTTTCACAACAATATCTTGATTCTTTTTGAAAACCAGGTTTGTCCAATATATTTTATCTGAGTTTGGCTATTTTTAACACTGTTATGACCGTTAGTGTGAAAACTTGAACAAACGTCAACCGATTCCATTCATATTGGATATATGGATCTTTAACAACAATATCTTGATTGGCTACAAAATCAGGTTTGTCTGATTTTTTAATTTACCTGAGTTATGGACCTCAGTTCTGAGTTATGGTTTTTTAGTTAATCCATTTTTAGTGATTCTCAGTCGAACAGATTCACTCTTATGGGCAAAAAAGACTCGACCAGAGCCATCTTTGATGCGCAACCCTTGTTCCTCTTTGTTACAATTTTCTCACGTGTCGGACACAAAACACCAAGTACATGTCGTCATGTGAGTGACACCATGAGTCAGATTACTTTCATCGGAACATATGTGACCCACTTAAATATGGAAGTAGCACAAATCTGTAGTAAAGCCAGATGAAACTGATGAGGCCCGGGAACCTACATTGCTCGAAAATGATGGCAAGATAAAAAATACAAAAAGAAGAGAGAAAGTGAGCTGTACGTCAATTTTCGCTAGCTCACTATGTATCCTGTCCCCCATATAAATATGACTGTTGAGAATATATAAGTGTTAAAGTAAGTTTGGTCACCAATTTTCGAGGTTGTGAAATTTGAATGCTAAAACCTCCTTAACCCTTTACCCAACAGAACGGCCCTGTGCCAATGCATTCTCTTATATATGCGAGTCGACCATAGGTCGCCTCGCATATATAAGAGAATGCATTGGCTTAACACATTAAAAATTATAAAATTGTTAAAGAATGTAAGAAAAAATGGTAAAAAGTGTTAAAAAAGATTTTTTTTAGGCCAATGCATTCTCTTATATATGCGAGGCGACCTATGGTCGACTCACATATATAAGAGAATGCATTGGCACAGGGCTAACTGTAACTATCACAATGTGGTCAAGGAGCCGGTTCCAATGATATCCATATTTGTATGGTTCTATTGAGACAGACCGAAGATATTTTAGGCTGTTGAAGCTTTGTTTGGCCGGTTTTGGCCGGTTTGTTGGGTAAAGGGTTAAATACAAATATGTACTTTATCACGTTTTTTGCAGTGTCACAGATGACTTGTTTGGGTAGTTCATTATCTAATAGCTTGCTGATATCTTTGGAAAATATAAAAAAAAACGAATGTTGAAATTGCCAGATTGCCATTTTTTAGCAAATTATGATGTTCCCGTTCCTGTTGATAATCAGTCACATTGAGTTGTTGATACTCTGTTACCATAGTTACTCGTCCTGATCACTGCTACCACAATTCTTAAGTTTCTACTGCAGAAATTGCCTCTATGATAATGAATTTGACTCAAGCTATATATGAATTGTTATATCAATATATAATGAATGTTCTGTTTGATTATGAGATGAATTAAATATAATAGACAGGAGTTTTAATGGTTGCAATGAAGTTTATTCACATAATTATTGTTAACAAATTAAACACAGATTTTAAAATATGACAGATACATATGTATATGTATTAAATATCTTTTATTTGTTTTTCTTTTTTTCTTTCTGGCTGTTGTTTTGTCTATTGGTCAATTTCCATTCATATCAATTGCAAAACATTTAAATGTAGCTTTATCGGGAATTGGTTAATCGTACTATAAAATTTTCACTTATTTGCCAAATATATGGCTCTTATTTGTTCACTTTGAGCTAATAATCAATTGGGAACCATAAGTGCCTTCAAATATTCTTTTCAGTAGCGTGTTCTTGCCAGGCTTCGTGAGTTGACAGTCAAACTTTTCTCAAGTGGGTGTGATAATTATTAAGATACTGTACAATGTGTGATTGCCATTATCAATATTGTTGAATTCTTGACCCTTCATAGATCACATGAACAAAGTACTGTGTGTGGTGGTGGTGGAGTACAAGTATGTTTTAGCACATCAAATGTGGTTTGGACATGAGTTCTAGTCTGCAACAGAGTAGTAGAGTGCATTAATGTTCAATCAACCTATCCTGCCACTGAAGATATCACAAAACCAGCCAATATTCCCAATGTTTTCAAGCTCTTCTAAATAGCATGCCTATTATGTGCATACAATTACAATGAGTGCACCATTAGAGCTAATGCTAAAAGATATTAAAATGTATGCCCCATTTTGATTCCATGTTAAATTTGACTTTCGATAGGCTGTCTCAATGACGATTGTCTTCAAATTCACCACATAAAAAGATGCATCCAACATGATGTATCGAATGTGACAACTGAACAAATATGGCTAGATATTTACATAGCCTGTGTGTGTGTGTGTTACACTAAATGTGGTTGGTCAACCGCCAATTGGGTCATGCGTTTTATATCCCAATAAAGCACACCGACGTCACATCTTGTTGACTAAAAGAAATAGAATAACTGGGCGTGATTTTTAAGTAGTAATCGATCGATAATTCAAAGGTATTATATTGGGCTAACTTACAGTGCTGCAAGGTATCATATCCAAACTGCAGGCAGATTTCCAAAAAAAACTTTTACTGAGTTTATACAAATAAGATGAAGCTATTTTAATATAACATGAATGTAGCTTGAGAGTGTTTTATTGAGGGGCATATCTCTGTGGCCGTTGGAGCACATTTGCGATACCGTTCAATAAAACACACTCAAACTACATTCATTTCTTAAATAACTCAGCTCAACATCTGTCAAGTTAGCTCAGTGATATTCACAAAATTAAACAGTATGTTATTCAGCAACTGACTTCTATATGCCCAGAGATGCATAAAAAATTGCATATATAGATCTAGTATCCAATTTTCATTTTTGTTTGTTCAGCAAATTATTTTACACAAGATTCGGTCATTTCATTTTCAACCAACTGAGACAAGTCATGACATGCCTATTTTGATTAGCAGCTTATTATTCTAATTAATTTGCTAATTTCGAACATGGAATCAAATGAATAATGTGTTGAAAATAAATTGATGATACAATCAGATGGGGTCAGTAATGTGTCTTACACCTGAAGATAAAGTTATGGCTAGAAAAATGCAGTCTTGCTTCATGAGTACGAAAATTGTTTTGAAAATAAGTTATTTGTCTTAGTACTAATAGTACGATTCTTGGTAGGAAGTTTCCAGTGAGTATGATTTTTAAATATGTATGTAAACAAACATTCAATAAAATTTCCTTATAATTAACTTTGACATACATAGTAAGGTGTTGATCAGACCTGAGAATATGATGCCGGAAATTTGCAGAATGAGGTCCCCCAGAGGGTAAATTTAATGACGCTGCCCCGCACAGTAGGCTAACATCACTAAATTTATTCTCTGGGGACCTCATTCTGCTTAGGCCTCATCTTCTCTGGAAAGTATCTTTATCAAATTAAAAAGTTTTTTAGTTTCTTTAAAAACTTCTTCACAAAGATTCTTTTTCTTTTTTTTAGTTTAGTTTCTATATATCCCCAAATTGGCAGATGACACATTGAGGTGCCAAATGGATGCAAATCACAATATTCACCATCTGGGAACTTATATCTGAATCTAGGTCTTGCATAGCATATGAGGTCATGCAGAGTGAGGTCCCCAGAGGATAAATTTGGTGATGCTAGGGGAGTAGCATCATTAAATTCACTCTCGTGACCTCATTATGCAAATGTCCAGCACCATATACTCAGGCCTGGTGTTTATAAACCTGATATGCATGAATACTGCTCATAAGATGGGTAGTGGCAGTATGGTATGGTATGGTATGGTATGGTATGATAATACTTTTCTAATGTATTCATGCATGTCAGGATAATTATACACCCTAAACAGTATGGCTCTTTGGTTGAATTGAAAATTGCCTATTAACCACTTCCATGACTGGAGCTTCCTGAAATTTGCGAAAACCCTGTGCCAATACATTCTCTTGTATATGTGAGTCTCCCATAGGGAGCCTCGCATATATAAGAGAATGCATTGGCCTAACAATATTTACCTTGACCTTGTAAGCCAGTGCATTCTCTTATATATGCATATATAAGCGAATGCACTGGCACTGCATCTTTAATGCTGCACCAGCGCAGCTCCCGTCATGAAAGGGTTATTTCATCCTTTTAGTACTTATTGATTGATTTGATGTGTTTTGAACCTTTGAAAACGATTTAAAAGTCTTAGTTCTTATAGTATTAATACCATTACAAATTTTTCAATTAGTGTGATTTTGCGAAATTTGTGTGGAAACTGTTTTGGAAAATGACCATAATCTTAGTACTTGCAGGATGAAACTAATATGTTTCTTCTAAAATATTTATCTCCCTGTGGGGCTATGCTGCAAACCAATTATGGGTGTTTCTTCTTTTGATTTTCTTTATATACTTTTTCATTTGGTTGAACCTTGCATACTGTAAGTCTTTCATGACGGGAGCTGCGCTGGTGCAGCATTAAAGATCATGTGCCAGTACATTCTCTTATATGTGCGAGTCTCCTATAGGGAGCCTCGAATATTTAAGAGAATTCACTGGCTTACAATGTCAAGGTAAATATTGTTAGGCCAGAGTATTCTCTTATATATGCAAGGCTCCCAATGGGAGACTCACACATATAAGAGAATTCATTGGCTCATTGTTTTCGCAACATTTCAGGAAGATCCAGTTGTGGAAGGGTTAACTTTTCTATCATGAACTATCGAAATGCAAAAGAAGCATATTGTCACTATCACATCATGTGATCGACAATGACGCAGAAGTGGCGATTGTCTGTTTTTTTGTGGTGCATCCTGGCGGCTGAGTATTATTTTCCCCCATCTGGATGCATCTGGACAAAAAAATCTCCTTGTTTTTATAACATGAAACTATATCCTTCTAACTAAACTGTTAGGATTTTTTATCTCTTTCATGGCGGGATTTGCGCTGGTGCGGCATTAAAGATCCTGTGCCAGTGCATTCTCTTATATATGCGAGGGAGCCTCACATATATATAGTCATGGAAGGGTTAATCAAACAAAGTACAATCACACATGGCTTCTTATTTTCTGCCAATAGTGACATAATTAAGATTCCATCTGCTACCGATTTTGGTATGCTGCATTGTGCAGCTTAATGGGAGCAAAGGGATGTAACCAATATCTTAAGGATAACTACCATTGCCACGACCATGACAACATAATTATTGTAAAAATGGCTATGTATGGTGAATTGTCTTTCTACTGAATCTAATAGTGAATTATTTTCTACTGAATGAACTTTAGGTGGTGTTACTGCTTGTTGGCTCAATAGAAATACCAGTTTGAAGAAAAGGCTGTGATTTTATTCAGAATGTATGTCAAAATCATATTTGTAGAGAGAGAACAATGAAATGGAGTGTTAGTCTTGGAATTTTATCCTCCTTGTTATTTGTATGATATATTAGTGTACAAGTTTATTCATAAATAAATGAATGTTGAGGTTATAATGTTCTGTTTTAGCATCATGCCTAACAGTGTGCTCAGGAAATGCATTTGTTATTCTTTTGGTAGAGTATTCCTGAATTGGGTCCCCGGATACATGTTGCACAATTAATTGGTTCAAGAACATGCTTCAATAAGTTCATTAATAATGAGCACAATTCATTTGTGCTCCAGTTTATTAGTTGCAATTAGCCTATCAATAAATATTAAAAAGTAAATCCATAATTGTTCATATTTTAAACCTCATCATTCTGTATGCTGGATCCCTGCTTTGTTTTTCATGTTTTAAGGTGGCGTGTATGTTCTGGTCATGATATCCATTCAAACTAAAGTGATTTTATTTTTTCTCCCAGACCCTCTAGACCAAATTTTGATTCTTAAAAATTTAATTGTAAAAATAATTTTTTATTTTTTTTTAAGTTTGTAATTTGAGCAAGGAGCTCAATCTAAAAAAAATTAATTTAAAAAAAGATATTTAAATCAAAGATAAAAATGTGCACAAAGCCCCTCTGACACTGATTAAAGGTTCACAAAGGGAGCCTGTTTCAGCTAGTACTACATATAAGAACCGCTCTGCGAAGACATGGCTTATAGACCAGAGCCCTATAAAAATATAATAATTACAATAAAGAGCAAACATTTAGTGCAAGTACAAGACAAAAAGACAAAAATTAGAGAGTTAGGTGGGGAGGGGTACACGGTGTGCATAACATGTTGGAGATATGCTCATATGACATAACATATATGTTAATAAATTCCAGAACAATTTATTAAATATAGTTATTGGACCTCGTTTGATTTCAGTTAAAATGTGTTAATTGGGTTAATTTGAATGTGCAATCTGCAGTCTTCAGGGAGGCTATTCCATAATGCTCGGGCTCTGTTTGAGATTGTGCTTTTAGAATTTTTGGCCCTTTCAATTCAAATTCATGATAAAGATTACCTTTTGATTTTGATCAAGTATTAGGCCAAAATAGCTCAGTTTTTAGCGCACCTGCGATGAAGTCTCCGGTGTAGCTATAGTCATCACTTCTCGTCCGTCGTCCGTCCGTCAACAATTCTTTAAACATCTTCTCCGCTGGAACCATGACTGAATGAGTTCATATTTGGTGTGGATGTTCCCTAGGTGACTCACATTCAGATTTGTTCAAATGAGGTCAAATAGTTGCGAAGCCAGGGCCATAACTCTTTCCCTCCATAGTAATTCTTTTAAACATCTTCTCAAATACCATCAGACCAAATGGGTTCATATTATAACATCCACCAGGGTTACTCAACCAAATTTGGTTTAAATCAGTCTAAAATCAAGAACATGCAAACAGCAGAAACTCAGAGCTCTATGAGATGAGGAAGGTGCCTGCAATCACAGAATGTTAACTTAACACCATATAGAAGTCACATTGATTATAAAGTAATAAATGAAATGGCAGTGTTAACAAATCCGATGGCTTATGATAACAAACTCCACTCCCAAGGCCAAGTGTGAATGATGAATCTGACAGTTAGGCCAGTAAAACTAAATACCTGTTTTCTCAGGCGATTACATATGGGAAACTGGATGAGAAAGAAGGAGGCATTTTTCTTAGCTTACCTGAGATGAAGAATTGAGACCTAACTCTTTCCATCCATAGTAATTCTTAAAACCACTTCTCAAGAATCTAGGGACCTAACTCTTTCCATCCATAGTAATTCTTAAAACATCTTATCAAGAATCACCGGGGCTATTTAGCTTATAATTGGTATGGAAGGTTCTTGGGTGACAGGGATACAGATGTGTTAAAATGAGGTCACCTGGTCAAATAAGGGCGGAGCCAGGGACGCAACTTGTCCATCCATTGTAATTCTTAAAATGTCTTCCTATCAAGAACCATCAGGCCTATTCAGCTTATATTTGGTATGGGTGACTAGGATTCAGATTTGATTTAGAATTGGTCAGAGCCAATGACATAATTCTTCAATAATAATCAGTTATTTTTAAAACATCTTCTCAAGAACCATTTGGCATATTTGGTATACATTTGGGTATAGAGAGTCCTTGGGTGACTGGGTTCAGATTTGTTGAAATGGGTTCACCAGGTCAAATAGGGGTGCGACCAGGGACATAACTCTTCCCCCAAAGTAATTCTTAAAATGGCGCTCCTCAAGAGCCATCAGTCCTATTCAGCCTGTATGTAGTAACCAGTATGGAGGGTCCTTGTGTTACTTGGGACTGGGTTACAGATTTGTTAAAATGGGTTCGACCAATCAAGAAATGGCATTTGGTGTATATGGCCTATGGAGAGTTGGGATCATAAATTTGTTTGAATGGGGTCCACCATTAAAAAAGGGGAGCATGTCAGGTTGTAACTTTGCCACAGTTAGGAAAGCTTGAAGTATCAGTTGTAAAATTCCAACATGTGCAAAGTGTGTTTGCTTCAGTTGAGAGGGAGCAGACTATGGACTATGTGGGGTGGGGGATCTGGACCATATTTCAAGGTGGACATCCCACTGCTCAATGGAGACCCTCTAGGCTATGTCTCTCTTTAGGACTACTTGTTTTTAAGTGAATTTGACAAGTACTAACTCTTATGGTCTTCCGAGTCCCAGTCTTCCTAGTATTTACAGTCTGGTGAGCGTCTCCACAGTCATTGACTGTCTTGTGCTATGGATTATTATAGATATGGGTATCTGCAATATATACATTAATGGATTATGAGATTACTTTAATTATGCTATATTACAGTCAAATGATGATTGGGATCTGGGTCATGAATATTGCATAAGCAGTCTGTTATTGTACACATGGTTGAGGTGATTAATAAGTAAGATCACTAACTTGCGGTGAATCCGCCATTTGGTCTCCGGAGGTCAAAGTTAAGAAGTAGCATCTATTTTTAGCATATGGATCCAGTCTGGGAATTCCCAAAATAAAATGGCAACAGTTCGTTACCGACTCGCAGGTGCGACAACTTCATAAAACTAATTAAACAATCACCCTGGATGCATACGATACGTAGGTTTCGCGTAGTAGATGGATTGAGTGTATCACGTATTATGTTTTTGCGTTATTTTTTGTATCGTTAATACTCGTTATTTATCAGTAAATTATGAGAAGTTCGTTGACAAAAGGGGGCGTTCATCGCTTAAACGTCTGAATGTCCGCATCGCCACCAGGTCCTAACTCTGTAGATGACATGGCCACAAAACAATTATTAAACCCGTAGTTACACTCAGAATAACTGAAATTATGCCATCAAATGCTGATAAAAAAAATGCTCGCACTCAGCTGTCGAATGGTTACAAATCCATGGATGCTACTTCTTAACTTTGACCTTTTACCAGTGATAAGGCTTATATGATGCAAATGCTGTTATTTCGAAAATAGAGTTATACCTCTTAAATCGTAAAGAAACACGTGGTTTATAGAGTTATCTCTCTCCAACTAATAAATATCAACAGAAGCACGTGGGTGAAGGCTCCGCAAAACACCGATTGACAAAATGAGTGGAAATGGCGACGGACCAGACACAAAGAAGGTGAAAAAAGACACGTCGATCAGGTACCTATTTGATAGTTTGGCGGTTAATTAATTGGTTCGTGTTTGCAGAAATATGAACCTTAGGTTGCGCCAAAAATGCCATCAAGGTTGCTGTAAAATACTGACTAGGAGTCGGAATACCGTACAGTACCCGTCACGAAACGAAAAGTCAATCAGTTGTCAATATTTACAACGTTGCCGGTCGAACTTTAGGCCCATTAAAATAACTGTAAAATATTGTCCAGTGTAATAACAACTTGTCATTAATTCTCATTTTATTTCACCGACTTTCTAAGTTACTTAATACTTAGTCACATAGTGACATATAATATCATAAGCAAGCACCTTGATGTGTCTGAAAAGCTGATTGTGTATGCAAATATAATCCCAATATATATCCTGGGGTAAAATCTGGGAGGGAAATGTCGCATCTGCAATCTACAACTAACACAAGAGGACACTTGTGGTATCTATGGTATTTACATTCTGTCAAGCATGGTTTGTATAATTATTCTTGCCAAGCCCTACCTGACAACCCCCTAGCCACAATGGAGCAATCCATGCATATAAAACTACTGTGTATTGGATTTTCTAATCTCTCATTCACAAGCTCTCAGCCAAGGGTCTTTCATGCACTATGTCCAGGTAACAATTATGTGGTTATCAGTCTAGCTGGGCACTTGTATACACTAATGGTCCATTGTGTATGACACAGTAAACTGTTGTTGAGTTGAACTGGTATATCACACTGTAATTATACATCATTTCATGTGTGACTGTTGTATCAGTGGAATGGTTAACCCTTAATATACTGGTACTGAGTTGGTCAAATTTGTATAGTTTTTATACACCCTTTTGAAAAAAAGTCGTATTATGTTATCAGTCTGTCTATCCGTCTGTTTGTTCGTTAAAATTTTTGGTTTCCAATCAATAACTCCAGTTTGGATTATTTGATCTGAACCAAAGTTGGTATGTGTATATTCCAGCTAAAAATACAGGCCAAGTTTGAATATGGGTTCCGTCCAATTATTTTGACATGAGTTACGGCCCTTTTTCGACTTTGAATTTGACCAATTTCATACATGTGTAACATTTTGGTTTCCGACCGATAACTCCAGTTTTGATAATTTGATCTGAACCAAAGCTGGTATGTGTATTTCCCAGCTAAAACTACAGGCCAAGTTCAAATATAGGTTCCGTCTAATTATTTTCACATGAGTTACGGCCATGTTTCGACTTAGAATTTGACCGCATTTTGGCATTGAAATTAGGGGTATATCAGATTTTCTTCAAATGTAAGCTCAAATTATTATTTTATTTTGCGGTAGACCCCCCAGTAGTACAATTCTAAATGACTAAAGGGCGTATTTTGCCACGCCCTAGCGATGCTCTTGTTTGTATATGGTTTTGGGTATGTTTCAGAATGTTGACTGGTCCCAAAGATTTCCAAACCATTGATTAGGGTGCCCATCCCATAGTCATGCTGTTTTTTCACTATGTTTGAACTCAGAACTATTAAGAAAATATAGTGGTACCCATATATTGTTAGCTCAACTTTACTTTGTAAAGTTTGAGCTATTGCCATGGCTTTGTCGTCTGTGTGTGCGTGTGTGTGTAAGGCGTCAACAATAGAGGCTACAGGTCGTACCTTTGATCGGATCATTATGAAATTTGTCATAGCTGTTGACATCAACATTTGTACCTGAATGATTCATTTTGGGGTCATTCGGAAAAAAAACATGGCCGCCAGCGGCCATCTTAGATTTCAAAATTCAATCCATTAGCACGGGCTACAGGCCGTACTGTTCGTCTGATCGTCATGAAATTTGTCATGGATGTTAATATTGACATGTAGATGGGAACGAGTAATTTTGGGGTCATTCGGCCAAAAAACATGGCCGCCAGCAGCCATCTTTGATTTTACTCTTTGCATGACTAAATCCTTTAGCACGGGCTACAGGTCGTACCTTTGGTCAGATCATCATAAAATTTGTCATGGATGTTAACAATGTCATTTTTTGGTTATTCGGGTAAATAACATGGCCGCCAGCAGCCATCTTGGATTTTACTCTTTGTATGACTAAATCCTTTAGCACGGGCTACAGGTCGTACCTTTACTCTGATAATCATGAAATTTGTCATGGCTGTTGAAATTGGAATGTAGATGGGAACGAGTCATTTTGGGGTCATTCGGACAAAAGACATGGCCGCCAGTGGCCATCTTTGTTTTCAAAATTCAATCCATTAGCACGGGCCACAGGTCGCATTGTTCGTCTGATCATCATGAAATTTGTCATGGATGTTAATATTGACATGTAGATGGGAACGAGTCATTTTGGGGTCATTCGGCCCAAAAACATGGCCACCAGCAGCCATCTTGGATTTTACTCTTTGTATGACTAAATCCTTTAGCACGGGCTACAGGTCGTACCTTTAGTCTGATCATCATAAAATTTGTCATGGATGTTAACAATGACATGTAGATTGGAACGAGTCATTTTGGGGTCATTCGGCCAAAAAACATGGCCGCCAGCAGCATCTTGGATTTTACTCTTTGCATGACTAAATCCTTTAGCACGGGCTACAGGTTGTACCTTTGGTCAGATCATCATAAAATTTGTCATGGATGTTAACAATGACATGTAGTTGGGAACGAGTCATTTTTGGGTTATTCGGGCAAAAAACATGGCAGCCATCTTGGATTTTACTCTTTGTATGACTAAATCCTTTAGCACGGGCTACAGGTCGTACCTTTAGTCTGATCATCATGAAATTTGTCATGGCTGTTGAAATTGGAATGTAGATGGGAACGAGTCATTGTGGGGTCATTCGGACAAAAAACATGGCCGCCAGTGGCCATCTTTGTTTTCAAAATTCAATCCATTAGCACGGGCCATAGGTCGCATTGTTCGTCTGATCATCATGAAATTTGTCATGGATGTTAATATTGACATGTAGATGGGAAAGAGTCATTTTGGGGTCATTCGGCCCAAAAACATGGCCGCCAGCAGCCATCTTGGATTTTACTCTTTGTATGACTAAATCCTTTAGCACGGGCTACAGGTCATACCTTTAGTCTGATCATCATAAAATTTGACATGGATGTTAACAATGACATGTAGATTGGAACGAGTCATTTTGGGGTCATTCGGCCAAAAAACATGGCCACCAGCAGCCGTCTTGGATTTTACTCTTTGTATGACTAAATCTTTTAGCACGGGCTACAGGTCGTACCTTTGGTCAGATCATCATAAAATTTGTCATGGATGTTACCAATGACATGTAGATGGGAATGAGTCATTTTTGGGTCATTCAGGCAAAAAACATGGCCGCCAGCAGCCATCTTGGATTTTACTCTTTGTATGACTAAATCCTTTAGCACGGGCTACAGGTCGTACCTTTAGTCTGATCATCATGAAATTTGTCATGGCTGTTGAAATTGGAATGTAGATGGGAACGAGTCATTTTGGGGTCATTCGGACAAAAATCATGGCCACCAGTGGCCATCCTTGATTTCAAAATTCAATCCATTAGCATGGGCCACAGGTCGTACTGTTTATCTGATCATCGTGAAATTTGTCATGGATGTTAACAATGACATGTAGATGGGAACGAGTCATTTTGGGGTCATTCAGCCAAAAAACATGGCCGCCAGCAGCCACCTTGGATTTTACTCTTTGTATGACTAAATCCTTTAGCACGGGCTACAGGTCGTACCTTTAGTCTGATCATCATAAAATTTGTCATGGATGTTAATATTGACATGTAGATGGGAATGAGTCATTTTGGGGGTCATTCGGCCAAAAAACATGGCGCCAGCAGCCATCTTGGATTTTACTCTTTGTATGACTAAATCCTTTAGCACGGGCTACAGGTCATACCTTTAGTCTGATCATCATGAAATTTGTCACCAGCAGCCATCTTGGATTTTACTCTGTGTGTGACTAAATTCTTTACTGCTCATTTTTACACTCCATTTTAATCTATCTATTCATTGCTCATCACAAAAAAATTACCTTCTTTACAAAGTTGAGCTACAGTGTCATTGACACTTTCATTAATTCTTTTTCTTCCCTGGAGGTTTTCTAGATAACATAATTTGAGTCATTAATATATACAATGTAACCCATGTCAGATTAGGGATGCTGTGGAGTTTAATAATACTGGAAGCATTTATACTAGTAGATTCACACAAAATGATTTTGATGTGTCTGAGTTATTGTGGTCACACTAATTGTAGAAACCAAATTGTAATGTTCAGCATTTCTTGGCAGGTAGGTGGTGGGGGTGTACAAGGTTGGTGGAGAGGGAGGGG
Source organism: Siphonodentalium dalli (assembly GCA_032622095.1). Taxonomy (NCBI): domain Eukaryota; kingdom Metazoa; phylum Mollusca; class Scaphopoda; order Gadilida; family Siphonodentaliidae; genus Siphonodentalium; species Siphonodentalium dalli. The sequence goes on from CP136065.1 coordinate 149,445,455, forward strand.
GACACAATAGTAATTTTTAATCTAATTTTTTTGTACATTCTGAAAGTTTATGTACTAATACTCGGACATATACTGTACTAACTCCAAGTAAGGTAAGAAAATTTTTTGTTGCAAGCTTATTATGTCATCAGTACAGAATTTGCATTGTGTATAAAAATTATCTTGGGAGATTGCAAAGTGAAATTATGACGTTTCATGGTTCATTTCAGACCATTTTCATTTGTTTCATGGAATGTTTGATGGCAAATTGATGCAGACTATCGTATTATGCTGTTAGTCCATTATATTCTTTCATAATTTGGCCAATAAATGCATTAGAAAGTTAGTAGAGTAGTATGTTTTGTCAAAGCTGTAGCAAATGGTCTGTGCGTAACTGTAGACATAACAAATTTCTGGGACAATGGGAAAACTTAGCACCATACAACAAAACCAACCACACAAAAGCTCCAGACCCTGATGTCACGAGTTGACAATTTTCATTGTTTGGAGAGTTTTACAATGAACCCATTCAATGCAAACTTTTTTGGAACTTCTGATAGCCATGTACCGCACGCCTTACATGTCACATCTCTCATTCAATTGTCACCAAACTTCATACAGATCTTCGAGGTGACCCATAGATGGGATCCATAGATTTTAGCCAAAATTTGTTAAAATACATGGCCCTGACGAAGTCATGTTTGAGCTATTGCCATGGATTGGCGTCCGATCTGACATCTGTGGGTGCGTCAATTATTTTCCTTAGCGTGCACACCCTAGAGGTCACACAACATGACTGTCTTTTATTGGAGAATCACTTTGAAAATTTACAGGCATGCTTTGGACACCTCTCGATGGGAGAGCTCTATCAAATTTGAAAATTTTTAAATGAAAAACATGGCCGCCAGCAGCCATCTTGGATTTTACTCTTTGCTTGACTAAATCCTTTGCCACACATTACAGACCACATCCCTCATTCGATTGTCACCAAGCTTCACTAGATGGGAGCCATAAAAGTTTTCCTTATTTCATATAAACAATAATAACCACTTGATTTTAGAGTTATCCATCTTACACCCGCAATTTGTCTGTTTGACCACGAGGCAGACTAAATTAGTGTCCCAGATCTCGAGATATTAACGAATTTCAAAAATTGATATCTGATCACTCTGAGCTTTGATGTGTGGGTTCCTCGACTCGAATCAAATATTTTTTACCCCCAAAGCCAAAGAAATAGTAATATAGGACCCTCTGATCGGATTGAGTACCTTTAATATAATGTACCAAATGTATTAGTGCAATCCTTTATGATAACACACATTAACAAAAAATGCACATAAATTAAACGAATTATTGGACCCTTTTGATCCGAACTTGTTAATAATTATTGCTATGACATTGACGTTAAATTTACTCATGACGTCATGTATATGACGTTACAGATACTCTCCAAAGGGTTAAAGGCATGGATGGCCTTCGTTATAGGTTATAATTTAGAAATAAAAGTTACCAACTTATGAAAATTTCCTTAAGATTATACTAAGCATATAGTAATATGGCCATACATGACACGTAGTGGAGCAACCACAGAATTTGTGGTTATTCAACATTACAATAATCAAAGGATGATAATTATGTGCGGTACAACTATACTCATAACGATGAAGGGATCATTGTCGCCATATTTTGGTGTGCTGTGTGCCATGCTTCACAACAATGTGTTTTGGGTACCCAGCTTGACATTTACTGTTTTCAACACACATTTTCATGGTGGGGGAATCACATGGTTTCGACTTGATAAGTATCTTGCATTCCAAACTAGGATACGACATACAGTAATGCCCAAAGTAATTGACCACTTAACCACAGCAGAATTATGGGTAATTTTTCAGGATTTAGTCGGAAATATGGCTTGTTGCCATTCATCGGAAAGCTTTCGGCGAGAGCTTTCCGATGAATGGCAACAAGCCATATTTCCAACTAAATCCTGAAAAATTACCCATAATTCTGCTGTGGTTAAGTGGTCAATTTCTTTGGGCATTACTGTATTTCTAGTAGTATTTTGTCAGCTATGAGCCTATTCTATACTATTTTCCAAACAAGCTGATACCCCATTTGTATCCAAGCGCACAGTAAACATTTACTGTTGTTTGCTCTAGCTTACATTCTGACAAAAGTTGTTAGTCGAAATGTAAATGTTGTCTCCTAGATGTATGGACTGGTGTATTCCACGAATCTCCAACTGGCAACTTTGGTCAGAATGTTATAGAAAACTACTGAGTATTTTGGAACAAATAAGCTTACAACTTGTTTTAAAAATAAACCAGCACATGCTCATAACAGTCAAAATTCTATTTTCTGTGTCAGTTCCTCGTACTAGTATGATATGTTTTTGTGCGTTTGCACTCTCCTCGGCCATTTTGAATGCGTGGTACTCCCCACCCTCGAAATGAAGTGATTCCCCACCGTGTTTTTATACTATATCTAATCTTGCATCTCGGTGATCACATATGCATGTCACATGGATAGTCATATTTAATTAACATTACGCAGTGGAGACGACTATTTTGAACGACTCAGCCATTTCCGCTTCGCTGAGGAAATATTTTCAGCAGAGCGGAAAATGCTGAGTTATCGAGAATGTGGAGACGACATGACAAGTGCAATATCTTGTCTGAACTCTGGCCCGCAAAGCCAAATGATGTAAATGACGTCATGAACTGTGCCATGACTTCTTCACTTGTTGTCATTAAGCTGACAAACGAAATTGGTCTAAATGAAACTAATAGACCTGTTCCTAAATCACATGGGAATTCTTCGGAAGTTGTGATGTAGCCAAATCTATATTCATCTCGTTGGTCCACTGCCGATTATGCAATTTAACAGATTCCAGACAATTACTAACTGGAAGTCACGTATCAATTTCAAAAATATTTCGCACACCCCTGCCAGAATTTGGTTCATCGCATATAGAAAAATTATGACGTCATCATTCACCTGTGCCTAGGGTATAGACAACCACACGCGCTTGTGGTTGCTATAATGATAGTATGAATGTAATATTATCCACAAAACACATTTTATGTGAGCCGAGCAAATAAGCAAAACACTCAACACTGTGGCGATGTTTAGGAGAGTGATTCACAGGGACCCATTCAACACCTGAATCTTGAGTGGCCAAGATTTACGAGCGCTAAATGTATATCGTTATGTTGTAAACAAGTTGGTGGCCATTTCTAATCAAAGTTCAAGTTGTGGGGTCTCCGGGTGTTGGGTGTTTTGCTTATCGCATTCTCTTTACGTACTGTTAGTTTACATAACATGATATTTGTTTACATAACACAAGAGTACTAACATGGCAATAACATCACTCCAAGGGTCCAGCCATCTCTGTATAAACTATCAGACGATAAAAGCCCATTGCGACAGCCTTTCAAGTTTGACACTGCGTGTCGCTAGTAGTCCCTCATATGAAGGAAGTTTAACGATTAAGACTGCATAATCCATAATGAAATATTCAATCAAATGAATCGGCATAACTTCAGTTACAGGCGGCCTATCACAAAAATCTTTTAGGCAACATGCTCAATGGATTAGCGGGCATCGATAATGACTGAGAAAATATACACCAGTGTAATGCTTTAACCTCTTCGCTGCTAAATAATGTTGTGTGCTGGGCTGTTGATATTATTGCCATTATCCAGTGGAAAAATATAATGGGAACATCACAAGAACCATAAAACTGACTCAGTTGAAAGGCTATTATCATTTAGAATCGTGAAACATCATAATACCCTGTTTGAAACTTTCAGATACAGTTATTCTGATGCACCAATCTCTGCATGAGTTCCAGTTTATGAATAATGGCCGACTGACACGACATGCACTTTTACTTTTACTTTTAATAGTTACAGACATCATAGCGGCAAAGAGGTTAATAAAAGTGTCAAGGACAATGTAGCTCTACTTGGAGAGGGGATAATGTCAGATTATATTACAGTCAATGGAGTGATAAGGAATGCGGAAAGTTTAAATGCCTTCTCAGAGGATATCTTTCTCAAATAAAACCTGTTTTAATCCTTGGAGTACTAAAAATATTAAACAAAGAAACAAAAATATAAGAAAACAATCATAAAATGATTAGGTTTAGTTTGGGACTTGAAGATTACATGCTGCTTTTAGTGGAGTCGCTTAGCTCACAATAACAGAAGAATCGTTCACTTCCAGATTAAAGCACCAAACTTCGCACATATATTGTCCACTATGTCCCTGATCATAATCCAGCTGGTTCCACCTTTCAGTTAAGTGGAACCCGTTAAATTCAAGATGGCGCCCAACATGGCCACCATTTTTCAGACGGGTCACTAAGTCAGTTTGATGCAAATTATAGTCAGACAATCTTGTCATATGTATGCAAATGTATACATTTTTGTGAAGATAAGATAAAATGCCACCATTATAGGGTAAAATTGGAACTCACTGTCCAAGATGGCCACCAAAATGGCAGCTGGAAGTGGAAAATTTGATTTTTTTCTCTAATATCTTTAACTCTTTCACTGCCAAACGCGCATAAATGCGAACTCCCGTGTCACTGCCAATCGCGCATTTTTGCGAATTTGGTATGTAGTCTAATGTATGGGATATAACTCTATTCTTTCCGGCATGTTTGACAGTGTACAATGATTCTATCTGTAGTACTGTTGCGCGCGAACAATTTAAAGCGACAACGTCATCAAGGTAATGCTATTTCTGACGTTATGGGAGTACAGTCAGAGCCGGAATATACCCCCCAGTGCCACGCATCCTGTACATATATCCATGTATTTCAGGTATATATGGGTAATACATTATATCTCAAGCAGTTTCTAATATAATTAGTTGAAACTTCACATGTATATAGACATAGGTATATCCTGTCGAATGCCGCCGTGGACACGCCCACCAAGGTCACGTGACATTGGCGGCCATCTTGGATTAGTGGCTATTTGGCGGTATATGTACAGTTTGTGTGGGTATGCATGGGTGTGTTGTTTGTTTTCTAATTTTCAACCCAATTATACGATGTCCAACAGTAAGGTACACGGGAGTAACATATATGAACATACTTTGGACATAAAATAGGTCACGTGACCTTGGCGTCCATCTTTGCCAAAACTTTCCTTTCCAGAATGGATTATTTTCAAATGTTGTTTTCTTATAATACACCTTTACTGGTTTTGAACAACCCTTGTCTATTGTATCGTTTTCCAGTGGTGATAACAGGCAACTAAATTAATTATGCTGGTGAGTTGACCATGCGTACGCCCGCGTGACCCATATAATTCACATAAATCATCGTAAAAACCAATTTTCCTGAAATTCAAGATGGCCGTCAAGATCACGTGACTTATAAGGGGCGGAGCAGTGTCATATGTCCCCCTGCAGGTATATATACATGTGGGTATGCATGGTTATATATATATATCTATATTTGGAATTGTACCTATCAGGGAATATTCAAGCAACAAAAGCACGAACTCAACAAAGTGCGCCATTGTATCCCATTTTGCTACAAATAGGTGGCAACTTGCATAAATCCAAGATGGACGCCAAGGTCACGTGACCTATTTTATGTCCAAAGTATGTTCATATATGTTACTCCCGTGTACCTTAATGTTGGACATCGTATAATTGGGTTGAAAATTAGAAAACAAACAACACACCCATGCATACCCACACAAACTGTACATATACCGACAAATAGCCACTAATCCAAGATGGCCGCCAATGTCACGTGACCTTGGTGGGCGTGTCCACGGCGGCATTCGACAGGATATACCTATGTCTATATACATGTGAAGTTTCAACTAATTATATTAGAAACTGCTTGAGATATAATGTATTACCCATATATACCTGAAATACATGGATATATGTACAGGATGCGTGGCACTGGGGGGTATGTCTGTGGTGGCAGGTGGCAGCGAAAGAGTTAAGATCAGTTTATGCTGTTTGAGAATTATGACTTTATGTTGTATTGTTCATGTTAACTGACCATTGGAGCAATGAAATATGCCATTGATGGAGTCAGAAACCCTTCTGATCCCTCAAAAACTTGATTTTACAGAAAGTGGTATAAAATTTTACCAAAAATCACCATTGGGATTTCTAGTCATATTTCATCAAGATATGGGCAGAACTGTGCAATTTTAGTGAAGCATTCCATTTCTTATGCATATTCCAACTTATTAGTAACAAAATTGTCACTTTGCCTCAAAATGGCTGCAAAAATGGCAGCCAAAATTGCAGCCGGAAGTGTAAAATTTGATAATTTTTTCCCTCTAATATCTTTAAGATCAGTTCATGCTGTTTGGTACGGGTTGAGAAATTTTAGTGAAACATTCCATTTCTTATGCATATTCCAACTCATTAGTTCCAAAATTGTCACTTTGGCTCAAAATGGCTGAAAAAATGGCAGCCAAAATGTGGAAAATGGTAAATATTGCCCCATGCTGCGTGCCATGCAACCACATACAAGTTGTGGTTGATGAACAAAATTGAATATTCTGTCTAATATAGATTGAATACTAACAATTCTGATGCACATAACAAGTTGATTTTTCACATATATCCCAAACATTATTCCGAAAAGGTAGCAAATTGTGACCTACTTGGTTATTAAACATGTTACTTAATCAAGTGAAAACTATAGGTTCTATTCTGGTTGTCCCAGTACCTTATGAGGCATGCCAAATTCATTTTAAAGGATGCAGTATGGAATTTTGCCCATAAACTTCTTTTTCAAAATTGATCAACTTAATAAATGATGTTTGTTAAAATGGTAGTCAGGGAGTGACTTTGTGGTCACATGTGATATGAATAGGTATACATGAAGTATAATCACAAATGGTGTGACAAGTTATACAAGGAGTGTCTATGTGGTCATGGGTGTGGTGTTCATGGTGAGATGCAGGTATACAAGCAGTGCTAATGTAAGAGGTGAATAGGTATATGTGGAGTGGCTGTATGATCATTGAAATGGTGTATGGGAATAACAAGAGTAGCTACATGGTCATCTGTGTGTTGTTTAATATGTATATATGGAATGACTTTATGATCATGTGTGGAATGTACAGGTGTACATTGTGTGGCTTTATTGTAACGGATGGGTGTATATGTATACATGTGTTGGTTGTATGATCATGGGTGGATAAATAAGGAGTGGTTGTATGCTTATGGGTATAATAGTTATAGGTGTACATGGAACGGCTGTATGATTGTTGAAGTGTATATGCATACATGTATAGATGGATGATCATTGGCGAGCATGTTGGTATATATGAAGTGTCATTGTGATCATAGGTGTATATGTTATGTGTGTGCATCTTTGCTGTTGGTGTATTATCATTAGGGGTTATATATGTATACAGGGAGTCGCTGTATGATCATGGATCGGATGTATGAGTATACAGCGAATGGCTGAATTGTCATGCATGAGGTGTATATGCAAGTCTGGAGTATACAAATGGCCATGTGGTATTGGTGTATCCATTCAATGCTGAGGTGTATATGTATACATGGAATGACTCTATGGCCATGTGTGGGGTCACTGGGGTGTATATGTATATCTTGAGTGGCTATATGCCATGTATGTGGCAAATACAGTAATGCCCTAAGTAATCGACTGCTTAACCACAGCAGAATTATGGGTAACTTTTCAGGATTTAGTCGGAAATATGGCTTGTTGCCATTCATCGGAAAGCTCTCGCCAAGAGCTTTCCGATGAATGGCAACGACCCTTGAGTGGCTATATGGTCATGGGTGTGTTCAATAGGTATACAGGAAGTGACTGTATGCCGTGTATGGCCAATGGTAAGGTGATGTGCAGGGCATTGGTATGTCTTGAAAGTTGCATGGCCACTGGTGAGGTATATATGTATACCTGGAGTGACTTTATGGGCATGGGTGGGGTGTATATCTTTAGTGGCTATATGACCATCGGTGTGGCCAATATGTGTATATGGAGTAACCATATGGCCAATGGTGATGTGAATTGGTAAACAATGATTTACTACATGACCACAAATGTGATTATGAGTATATATCGAGTGGTTGATTTGTCATGAGTGAGGTGAATATGCAAGCCTGGAGTGTATGAATGGTCATGTGTGCGAGATAGTAGTATATATTGAACGTCTGTATGGCCATTGGTGATGTATATATGTATACTTGGAGTGACTCTATTGTTATGGGTGTGGTGTATATGTATATCTTGAGTGACTACATGACCATGGGTGTGGCAAATTCCGGTATATACATGTATACATGGAGTAATTGTATGGCCAATGGTGAGGCGAATTTGTATGCAAGAAGTGACTGTATGATCATGAATGTGGTGTAGAGCTATATATAGAGTGACTATACGGTCGTGGGTGATGTGTAGAAGTGTACCTGGTGTGCCTGCATGGTGACTTGTGGCTATTGCGTGGTGTTCGGGTATACCTAAGTATGGCTGTACGGTCATGGGTGAGGTGTATGTGTAAAAAGCGAGTGGTTACATGGTCATTTATGTGGTGTTTATGTATATATGGAGCGAGTGTATGGTCATGGGTGGGTTGTACAGGTGTAAATTTAGGTGGGTATCGCTTTACACAATAACTCAGGGATATGTTAATCAATATAGAGGTTATGTCAGAGAGTTCTATGTCCTGATGGTGGTTTATATGCACAATGGGGGAAACGATTTTCCTGACATTAGTCATTCCGATGCCAATGAGCCAGAATGAGCCACAATTTTATTGGCCTGAGTAGCCTCATAATAATGCCCCTTTCAGTTCAGTTTCAAAAGTTCAAGAAGTTTTTGGCAAAATTCCACTGATTCCTTTATTAGCTCAACTTTACTGTGTAAAGTTTGAGCTATTGCCATGGCTTGGTATCCGTCGTCCGTGTGTGTGTGTGTGAGGGTGTGTGTGTGATTCATCAACAATTTCCTTTAGCACGGGCTACATACTGTTCGTCTAATCATCATGCAATTTGTCATGAATGTTAATATTGACATGTAGATGGGAACGAGTAATTTTGGGGTCGTTCGGCCAAAAAACATGGCCGCCAGCAGCCATCTTGGATTTTACTCTTTGCATGACTACTAAATCCTTTAGCATGGGCAACAGGTCGTACCTTTGGTCGGATCATCATAAAATTTGTCCTGGCCATCTTGGATTTCAAAATTCAATCCATTAGCACGGGCTACAGGTCGTACTGTTCGTCTGATCATCATGAAATTTGTCATGGATGTTAATATTGATATGTAGATGGGAGCGAGTCATTTTGGGGTCATTCGGCCAAAAAACATGACCGCCAGCAGCCATCTTGGATTTTACTCTTTGCATGACTAAATCCTTTGGCACGGCCTACAGGTTGTACCTTTGGTTGGATCATCATGAAATTTGTCATGGATGTTAACAATGACATGTTGATGGGCATGAGTAATTTTGAGGTCATTCTGCTTAAAAACATGGCTGCCAGCAGCCATCTTGGATTTTACTCTTTGCATGACTACATCCTTTGGCAGGGCCTACAGGTCGTACCTTTGGTTGAATCATCATGAAATTTGTCATGGATGTTAACAATTAGATGTAAATGGGAACGAGTCATTTTGGGGTCATTCGGCCAAAAAACATGGCCACCAGCAGCCATCTTGGATTTTACACTTTGATGACTAAATCCTTTGGCACGGGCCTACAGGTCCTAGATTTGGTTGGATTATCATGAAATTTGTCACGGCTGTTAACATTGACATTTAGATGGGAACAAGTCATTTTGGGGTCATTCGGCCAAAAAACATGACCGCCAGCAGCCATCTTGGATTTTACTCTTTGCATGACTAAATCCTTTGGCACGGCCTACAGGTTGTACCTTTGGTTGGATCATCATGAAATTTGTCATGGATGTTAACAATGACATGTTGATGGGCATGAGTAATTTTGAGGTCATTCTGGTTAAAAACATGGCCGCCAGCAGCAAAATTCACATGACTAAACCCTTTAGCACGGGCTACAGGTCGTACCTTTGGTCAGATCGTCATGAAATTTGTCATGGATGTTAATATTGACATGTGAATGGGAACGAATAATTTTGGGGTCAATCGGCCAAAAAACATGGCGCCAGCAGCCATCTTGGATTTTACTCTTTGCGTGACTAAATCCATTGGCACAGGCTACAGGTCGTACCTTTGATCGGATCTTTATGAAATTTGTCATGGCTGTTGACATGTAGATGGGGAACGAATAATTTTGGGGTCATTCAGCAAAAAAACATGGCTGCCAGTGGCCTTCTTGGATTTTACTCTTTGTATGACTAATTTTACTTTATATATATCTCTTCATGTTGATAATCTAGTATTACTTTATAGACCTTTCGAACTTTCCACATTCCTAATCACTCCATTGATGGTAACACATGAAAGTATTCCCTTTCCAAGTTGAGCTACAGTGTCATTGACACTTTCATAATTAATTTGTCATGCCTCATAAGTAACATGGTTAATACACAGTGAGCCATTTTAAGCCAAGTAACAATTTGGGTACAATTGAGTTGGAATATTCATAAGAAATGGAATTTGTCAGTTAGATTGACGACATATGACTAGAATCCCAATGGTGATTTTTGGTAAATTTTTATACCGGGTTCTGTAAAATCAAATTTTTAAGGGATCGGAGGTGGCAGGGGGCCCATGAATGGCATATTTCATTGCTCCAATGGCCATGACCAATACATGACCAATACAAAATCAAGTTACAATTCTCTAACAGTTCCAAAAAGCAGAAACTGATTTTAAAGATATTAGTGAAAAAACGTCAAATATTTTTATTTTGGCATCCATTATGGTGGCCATTTTGTATTATCGCAGACAAATTGAATGTGAATACAAAGGCAGACATACATGGTATCGCTTCAACAATCTCCAGTGTCTATATATCCTTTAATATTTATATTTGATAACAAAATAGATACCCCTAAATCTCCAATTTTCGAAATGTCAAGGTCAATTTGAAGGTCAAGGGGTCACCAAAATCCTGGAACCAGCTAACTGGTTGATGTGGACCACATAGATGATACCCAACCAACCCTGAAAGTTTCATGCTTTAATCCAAAAGTGAACTATTTAACCCTTTCTATACTAAATGGATTTTCCCAGTTAGTTCAAAAAGTATATATTGGAATGGTCTATTATTCATCTGGAGACGTTTTCGTGACAAATAAGCAGACAACAGATAATATATAAGTACAAAAGGATTCCTATTTATTGGAGGGAAATGTACAGATAATAAGTTCAAAAACAACACATGGTCATTTGTTGGTATCTATGGGATATCTACTCATCAGAGAGTATTTAGTATTGAAAGGGTTAAAGTTATTTCATAAATATGTGTTTTTTTATTGATCAGAGAAGGTATTTTGCTGGGGTATGGAAACCCACTCCTGGATATCTCCGTCAATGGTGATGAGGAATTTCTCAAAAAGTAAGTACAACATACATTCATAGTTTTAATATTATTTTTAAGGCCCATTTTATATGTCGCACCAAACACGGGTCGCGCTATCTTCCCCTGGCTCGACATTGGCGCGTCTCTGGCTTGTGTTATGTTTGTTTGATTTATATGTCGAGCCAGCTGCCATGTGCTGTAATCGTATATTTCGAACAATTTTAGCATTTCTGATACAAAATGCCATTTGCTATAATCATTTCTGCGATAGTGTCCTCTGACAATGCACTATAATCTGGCCCTCTATACAGTGCATGAATCTCATAATTTACGCTTTCGTTGGTTTCAAAATCGGGATCTTGTCATGCATTTCCCTTGAACCTTCGAATATATATCTCTGCAATATATTTATTCCCAACTTTCGCAAAACGTCCTTTGTCAGTCGATACATGCAATGTCATGCATGTCCCCGTATTACCATACAATTGCCTTCAATGTATATTTACAACAGCCAAGAGTTAGCACGTCTGTGGCCCGATGCTATTTTATACGACGTGCCTGGCACGGGTTGCGCTAGGATGACTCAAGAGATAACGTAATGATGCCAAAAACTTTAAATTGCGCATGCTCTCTGCCAAAGGGGTCCTAAATGGGGAATGGTTTTCCCTGAATCATCTCAGGGATAAGTTAACGCGACCCGTGTTTAGCACGTCGTATAAAACAGCGTCGAGCCCCAGATGTGTAGCACGTCAGTACCAGACGTGGAGCACGTCGGTCGTGCCAGAGAAATTCTGATGCGATAGTTGGTTTTATACATCATGCTCCAGTTGCGCTATCTTGGTCTTTGTCATTTTCACACTAATTAGGCTGGCGCAACCCGTGTCTGGCTCGACGTATAAAATGGGCCTAAGATGCTCGAGAGTAATGTGAGCACAGTCGAAATAATTCAAACAAGTCAAATATTAATTTAATGTGTTCATCTATGAGCCCAAAACAAATGTTTGTTTCTGCTAACCCGACCGACCTTATTTCAAACCCCCATTGTCGATACATTTGATTGAGATCTGTAAATTTAAATGGAAAAAGTTTGGACCAGCGAAATACTTTAATCTACTTTATAATATAACCAGATAAGGATATACCTCATTGAGAACTTTATGTTAGATGTTAGTTTATGTCCATAAAAATTTAGAGTGCCAAAATTGTCTCATTGTCTCATTATGTACTTACCGGTACTAGTATGTTCCTCCCTCAGAATAATTACTCTTTAGGCATGCTAAGTGTCTTGCCTCATCACAACTGATAAGAATAACCAACAGGCCTTATGGAAAAGAAAATTATAATCAAAGACCACTTGCCTGGTACACAGGGCTGGGAACTATATATCAATTTGTGCAAGCTCACTATGAATCCCGTCTCCATATAAATATGACTGTTGCGAAGATAGAAGTGTTCAAGTGACTTTCGTCACCATTTCTCGAGGTTCTGAAATTTGAATGTTAAAATTCTGTTCAATATTTTATATCTAAGATGAGTTTTTGGGATAGCTCATAAGTCTAATAGTTTACTGATATCTTTGGAAAATATAGAACCAACTAATAATGTTGAAATTGCCAGGCGTGCTATCTTGCAGCAATTTTCAACCAAATTTGGTAGCACACGATTTCAATTTATTCACATAAACTAGGTGCTAAATGTAGAAAACAATACTAACCGGTAGGAGAATCTAGTATTTCAGAAATGAAGTTACATCTTTTTTATTGCAGATATGACCTTCTTGCTAATGATGCGATATTGGCCGAAGACAAACACAAAAAAATGTAAGTTATTTTTACATGACCACAACCCATGACCTAAAACCTGAAATTGAGTTAAAGATGCATAATCCGAATTAATGCTTGCAAATTACTATTTCATTGGCTTCGGGGGGTAAAATATATTTGATTCTTTGTCGAGGAACCCACCCACCAAAGCTCAGAGTGATCATATATGGATGTTTGAAATCTATTATTGTTCACCACCGATAATTTTACGTGGCCCAGTAAACAGTCGACGAGATGACTTTCTCTGACTAAATTGCGGATGAAGATGGATAACTCTAAAATCAATTGGCTTTTTTGTGTCAGATATTTGACAAACGGGCAAACTTTCATTGAACAATATGTTGATAAATAACATTTTTTGGGCAATTTTATACTATAGATGACTGGTTAGCTTTATATTTGGGCAATTACTCGATTCTGATAACTGAAGCAGCATTTAAAAAAAAATAATTGTTGTTGTCATCTGATGATATGGGGACCATCGAATTGGATTGAGTTCCTTTAAGGGTACTCAATCCGATAAAACTCCTCTCAATTACTATTTCAATGGCTTCGGGGGACAAAAATATTTGATTCGAGTCGAGGAAGTCACCCATCAAAGCTCAGATTTGTTAGATATCAATTTTAGAAATCTATTATTTTTCATTATCGGTAATACTTTCTGGCCCAGAACTCAGTCAAAATTGCATTATTATTACCACTTGATTTTAGAGTTATCCATCCTTGTCTGTTTGAATAGATTTTGGTGTACACATCCCGAGCAGATTACGGCAGTTGAAGGCAATTATTAGTACTCATCTCGAGTAAATAAAAAATTTCAAAAATCAATATCTAATAACTCGGAGCTTTGTTTGATGGGTTCCTCGACTCGAATCAAATATTTTTTACCCCAAATGCCAAAGAAATAGTAATATAGGTCCCTCTGATCGGATTGTTGTTGTTGGAATCTGTTGAGATGGGGACCCTCTGTTTGGATTGAGTACCTTTAATAGATGTTAGTTTTTAATACAATTATATCAAGTTTAATAGACCCTCATGTATATTATGTCCTTTTTGTAGTGTATTCTGAGTGACGATTCATCTTCGGGATATATTTTCAGGATGTATGATCACATGTTTCCGGTATCAAGTAATTTTTTTTATCTGTGACTGCTAACTCTTCTAGTTTTCCAAGAAACTCCAAAATTACATTTATATAAATCAAGCTTCCTTTAGTGTTCTTCTCTGTCGGGGAAATCAAACGTGTTTTCATCAATGTCATCATTGAAGTTAGTTCTTACAATTTGAAAACTGATTTAACTGTTGAAAAACATTTTATTTAATGACTGACTGATGAGATATTTACTTCCAGGTACCAAGATATGATAGACAGATACCCTGAAGTCGAATATGTGCCCGGAGGAGCCACACAGAATGCAATCAGAGTTGCACAGGTTTGCAATCTCATCACATCTTCAGAATGACAGTCATTTAACACATTCACTGCCGACGCCCATTCAATTACAAGCAAAAAGTACGAGATAACTCGTAGTCGGCAGTGAACTTGTTAACCCTTCCATGATTTGAACTTCCTGAAATTTTGCAACAACCCTGTGCCAATGCATTCTCTTATATATATGCGAGTCTACCATAGGGAGCATTGCATATATAAGAGAATACATTGGCCTAACAATATTTATCTCGATATTGTAAGCCAATGCATTCTCTTACATATGCAAGGCTCCCTATGGGATCTTTAATGCTGCACCAGCGCAGCTCCCATCATGAAAGGATTTTTAGGTTCTCAAAAAATAAAATTCCACATGCTGCTTGACACATTTGAATCACTTGAGTCATTTATTGTGCCTCCGACCCCCGAAGGTGGTTCAGGGTATGTAATCGACGGCTACTATGTCTGTCCAACAGTCGGTCCATCGGGGGAGGATAACCCACAAACTACAGGTTTCTTCCATTCATTTTTACCAGAGTTAAAGATTTTGTTTGACTTGGATATTTGTGAATTCTTTCTCCATATGAATATTTCAGCTTGCAACTCGGCATGGATCATCAGATTTGGTTGTGCTTTGGAATAGTGACAGAACAACTTGGGGGGGGGGGGGAAATGATACCCACACATGATGGGTTTCGTCCATTCATTTTTACCAGAGTAACAACCCTTGTTTCACTTGGAAATTGACACATGTTTTTCAACAGTTAAATCAGTTTTCAAATTGTAAGAACTAACTTCAATGATGACGTTGATGAAAACACGTTTGATTTCCCTGACAGAGAAGAACACTAAAGGAAGCTTGATTTATATAAATGTAATATTGGAGTTTCTTGTCTAAAAGAACATTTCAGCTTGTAACTTGGGCATGAATTATTGCATTCAGTTGTTATTTGGTATGTTGATAGGACAGCTCGGTGGAAAGGATACATGTGGCTTTAATATTTTCATTGTTTCGGCAGTTTAGCTAATTGGACATAACAGAATCTAATCCTGATCAATATTTTGTATCCAGTAGCTGATCTAGGATTTCAGATGGGGCACTCTTTTACTTGCTCTACATCAATTTAGGTGGGTGTGGGAGGACGAATTGAGGTCTCAGGCATCTACGCTGCTTTCCTAGTGGTTATATATGATTGGGGAGTTGTTAAAACTGCATGTTTTACATGGGCTGCATGTACCAATAATAAGCTGTACCCCCTGTACTAGCTCAGGCACACTAGGGTTCACTAGGGAAAACAATCTGGGAAAGGCAAAAGTCCCCGAAAGCGAAAGCAGGCTCTCATACAAAGGTTAAATCTGGACTGTTGAGTGCACAGTAATGGACAATTACTCAGTTTATTCTGCACTGATTATCATGAGTCGTGTGATATATGTGTAATTAAACAGTTAAATGGAATTTAATAGGAATGTATTGATTCTGTGACCTTTTCTAGAAGCAGAAATATATGTGCTTGTAGCAGTCTCACGAAGGTGGCTGATCATCATTTATTTTGAGTACTGTGTAAAATGTGTCGATTCTATTGTCTGTGTCTCAAAATAGTCATACTTGCTTCTGATCAAGTATCACAAGAATGCATGGTGGTATACTATAAACGCAATTTATCAAAACACAAAGGAGTACCATAGACTATCTTCAATAGTTTGTAAACTTGACCAAAATTACCTACATACTCTGTGGCAGGGACTGTTCATACCTGGAAATAATATTTGGTTATATTGACCAGGGCCACGTATCACCAGATCACCATGTTTATCCCTTCTCCCTAATGTTGCACATATCTGCTGCACACAACCATAAATAGCAACATACATGTTGAGGTGATTGGTCAATGCTGAAATAACAGCTTCAAAGGTTGATCACCTGATATTTAGCACACTTATACATGCGTAGTATTGATAAGATATTTTCAAACAACAAGTAGGGTCCTGCGAATTGGAGTTTTTGATCGAATCGAATATCGAATCGAATTGAAGAATTCGAATCGAATATCGAATCGAATCGAATTATACATGTGGGTTGCATTCTCAATTAGGCATGTTTTGCCAACGATTAGATGATGTTTGGAATGTTCTATGAAGTTCCATCATAACTTATGTGGCGATCAACCATCGATCGCGATACTATTAACTTCAATTGATTATTGTCGAGAAGAAAAAAAAAACAGATCAAAACGTCATGTGGACGTCACGACGATTAATATATAACCGGCCTATCGGAACTAAAATCACGCAAAGTTTGTACAGTTTGCATGTACATGCAAAATTGCAAATGGGCATTCGGAAACACCTGTTGTAAACTTGAAGATGCAACAACAGTCGCAGGGTAGCCTGTTTATGTAGTACTGGGTGCTTCTGGAACTGATGATTCCATAGATGGGTCGTTGTCCCAGATGCTTGCGATTTATACACCATGTTGTATTCGTCACACGTGTAAGTTCTTGCACTGCCTGAGAAGCTTATCATG
Source organism: Siphonodentalium dalli (assembly GCA_032622095.1). Lineage (NCBI taxonomy): Eukaryota > Metazoa > Mollusca > Scaphopoda > Gadilida > Siphonodentaliidae > Siphonodentalium > Siphonodentalium dalli. Next base: position 149,462,675 of record CP136065.1, read on the forward strand.
TTTAAAATAAACATGAATAACGGACGACTTATTGTTAAGTGCCAAAGGAACGCTCCGAATCTGACAGTCAACTTCAAAAGAAAACTCCACCAACATGCACTTTTCGACCCCTGAAACACGTGAAGTTTACATCATCAACGATGTCACATACAAATAACGCGGAACCTGAGATAGACAGTCGGCGGATAACGCTAGCAGTTGCTTAGTCTCATAGTTATTATAATTTACGTGCGTCGTCGGTCCAACGGCGATTTCAGAGCTTTTGGCAACCATGTTCAAAGCTAGAATTCAGACGTATTTAGTGGTCCTAATCTGGTGGCTAATTACTGGCCATAAATATATTTAATAGCATGCGTATATTCGTGATGTACAATAAGAATTATAAAGCGCACATACATGTATTCATAATTTTAGGTAATTAAATGGCACAGAAACAGCTAAGATCGACGTGTGTACGTGTTCGTGAGCAGCTAATAATTTCATCTATATATATTCGAAATTTCAAGTTGGAAATTTCGACTCGAATTCGAATCGAATTCGAATCGAATTTGACTTTCGAATCGAATATCGAATATTCGCAGGACCCTAACAACAAGATACTGAAAACTAATAATGTACATTGTGTGGTAGCATGTTCTAGTTGTAAAGTGTCAACTGAAGTAATTTGAACAAAATTGTCCGCTAAGAAAATGGTTTGTTAGCAGTGTGAAAATTAGTCTTACATAAAATGTTTGATGTACTGTCTCATTGATCTGGTGAGATGGGGTTCTAATATATTGAAGAGATGGGTGTTTCTTACAGTATAATAAGCATTGCAACACTTGTGTATGGTTTATTATGACGGACAGTGTTGGAACATTCCGGAAATATAACTACTATTTATTCCGCAAGGGTATGCACTTCAGTTTCTGCATTACATTCAATAATTAGTCAGCATGCCGAACGATACTACTGCAGCGTTATCTGTCTGTGCATGCTTTCGCTAGTATCGCAAAGTTTCTTAGCACAAGAGCAATGTTGTAAGTACTCTAGCTGCAGTCTATAGAAACCATGGGAATGCAGTTAATGTACCTGAGATTTGATAAAATTTGAATCAGGACCGACTATTTCGAATCAAATCAGACAAACAATTCCGAATCACATCGAATCAATTTGCAGGGCCCTCTCTGTTTCTATTATTCTGCCCGAGTAACTCGATTTACTGCCGTGCTCTAATTTCACACAAATTGGTATAACTCATATGGCGCAATATATCCTTTAATTTCACACAAACTGGTATAACTCATATGGCGCAATGCATCGTATGATGACTTATTAGAAGAGTCAAATGTGACTAGTTCGAGGACAATCAGTTTAAAGGGTATGGTTATGTTTTTACAAGTATTGACCACTTACGATAGGCGAATATATAGTGAATGAGTGATGTTTGTGCAGTTTTTAAAACAGATTACTCGTGCCAATGTTTTGAGATGTCTGAAATTTATGACATCAAATATGACAGTTTGCCTGAAAAATCGTCATTTGTTTGGGTCATTGTGTTATTTACGGAAGCGTATTCGGGACATGGTAGAAAAAAAATAAAGTCAAAATTTTGACTTTTTGTCTCAAAATTTTGACTTTATAAACTCAAAATTTTGACTTTTTATCTCAAAATTTCGACTTTCTAAGTCAAAATTTTGACTTTGTAAACTCAAAATTTCGACTTTTTAACTCGAAATTTTGACTTTCAAACTCAAAATTTTGACTTTTTTTCTCAATATTTTGACTTTTTATCTCAATATTTTGTCAATATTTTGACTTTTTATCTCAAATTTTTTACTTTCAAACACAAAATTTTGACACTGCTTATTCTATTTTTAGAAAATTCTAAAAAGTCAAAATTATGACTTTGAAAATCAAAATTTTGAGATAAAAAGTCAAAATTATGACTTTTAAAGTCAAAATTTTTAGTTTGAAAGTCAAAATTTCGAGTTAAAAAGTCAAAAATTTTAGTTTATAAAGTCGAAATTTCGAGTTAAAAAGTCAAAATTTTGAGTTTATAAAGTCGAAATTTCGAGATACAAAGTCCAAATTTTTAGTTTGAAAGTCAAAATATTGAGATAAAAAGTCCAAATTTTTACTTTGAAAGTCAAAATTTTTAGTTTGAAAGTCAAAAATTTTAGTTAAAAAGTCAAAATTTTGAGTTTATAAAGTCAAAATTTTGAGATAAAAAGTCAAAATTTTGATTTCATTTTTTTTCTACCATGTCCCGAATACGCTTCCGTAAATGTGCCTGGACTACACCTGTGTCACATAATTATGTAATAGAATATTATTTATAGTGCCAGTTACATATTGATACATATGTACAGTTGAAGTTACCATGTTGTAGTTCTGGTGCCAGCACCAAAACACATTGTGTTAATACTCCATAAATATTTTGTATTAATATTTCATAAGTGTTTTTTATGTGTACCCATACCATGTATGGTACACATAATCCCGACGTCCGGATCAACCATCCGTCGTTCGTCCGTCCGTCGTGCCATCTCCGTCTGTCCGTAGACACTTGCTATCCGATTCGATTACTCGAATATTTTTTATCTGATCTTGTTCAAATTTTATGTGCATGTTTATGATGACACACCCCTCACCTGTATAGTTTTTGGTATCAATCGGTTGATCAGTTAAGAAATTATTAACACTTTCCATCCATACATAGTCATGTTCTATCTGATGCCATAACTTAAGTATTTTTGGTCCGATTGTGTTCATATTTGATATGTAGGTTTATAATGACACATCCCTCACCTCACCTTTGGTATCGATTGGTTGATCGGTTTAGAAAATAATTAACCCTGCACACAAATGCTATCTGATGCATCTAAGTCAAACAATTTTCTTCTGATATGCCTCATATTTCTTACCTAGGTTTTTCTTAGCACGTTCTTTATCTGTATGGTTTTTGGTATCGTTTAGTTAACCCTTTCTGCTCTTGTTTTTAAATAGAATTCATCCAAGCTGTGTTGACTTAAATATTTTTCATCTGATCAGCACCAATTTTGGTACATCCATTATGGTCCTCACCCCGAAATACATATCAGGTTCGAATTTGAGTTTGATCGGGTATATTTTAACAGAGTTATGGCCATTTAAAATTAAAGTGACTGATAAAGTAATTTAATTATGCCTGCACTGTGAGAAGAGAAGATCTCACATAACACAGAGTGTATTATTATACCCCCTTTTTATGTTTACCCATACCATAGTATGGTAAACATAGTGTCGTTGCCCGGATTGACCACTCGTCGTTCGTCCGTCTGTCTGTCTGTCTGTCTGTCTGTCTGTCTGTCTGTCTGTCCGTCTGTCTGTCTGTCTGTCCGTAGACACTTTACGAGTAATGCGATAACTCAAACATTTTTTATCCGATTGGAACCAAATTTTGTATATGGGTTTCTCAGCCCAAAATACAGATCGAGTTCGAATTTGGGTTTGATCCGATTAATTTTAAAGGAGTTACGACCCTTTTTCGAGAAAAAAAATTGAGAATTGTTTTTTTGTTTTTTTTAAATTAAATTTTTTTAGATTTAGCTCCTTGCTAAATTTAGCATATACAAATATTAAATTTTGTTTGAACTAATAATAACAATAAAAAAAAAATTTAAATAATAAAAAAATTTGATGCTTTCATTTATTTTAGTTTTTTACGATTAATTAGGTGTGATATCCTGTTTTGAAAATATGAAGATTTTACTGCAATAGTTTCATGTAATATAATGATATCAATAAATTACCATGTGATCATCCAACATCCAGAGTATATGAGAGGATTTTTATAGATGTTGTCATTGCAAGTGAAATCTGTTATGAAATGAGTGATGACATATGATACAGAGCTCTGGTGGGTCAAGCAAGATAAACAACACTGGTGGTTGGCTGTTTGTTTATTCTAACTGTCAAATTGATTAATGGCAGCACAAGACTGGTGTTTTTCCTATTCTTGAAATTTCATTACAGGGTGAGATAAGGGCACCCCTCACCTATATAAGTGTCTTCTAAATTCCATTAATTTGCTTCAAAAATAATTAACCCTTTCCAAGGTTTCCATAGACACATGCTATAATGTACATGGACTCTTCCTCATATCTCTTAATATCTATTGGGTATCTTGGCACACTATTCACTTCTATCAATTTTGGTATTGACTGATTAATTGATTTTTGAAAAATATATTAACCCTTCAGACACGTGCTTTTAATTTGAAATTAAAACAACAGCTGATAGCCAATATGATTTATCTATGCAATGGGAAGATAAATATACATGACTATTGTAAGTGATGACTTGTTTTGAAAATCAATATGGTAGATGTTAGTATTTCCAGGAACCTTATTTTCCCATTTGTTCACATTTTCATGGTTGATTGAATTTTAGGGGCCACAGAGCACTTAGAAGATTAACATTGAAGGTTGTGGCTTTTAGTGCCCAAGCTACTTGTAAAACATTGTAATGTGTGAAACCATTCAAATGAGGGCTAACTTACTTTCTTTTATATGAACGATTTAGTGGTCATAGGGGCCAGCATCCCCATCATATTATGTCTGTATAACATTATATAGATAATACTTTTGAATTGTATAAACTACATATATTTTTGAAAACCATACACCCCTGTTATGAAACACTTAATCTTATTTAATACACAGGTCAGATCTGATCTTATATCTGTCCATGTTTGATAAACAAAATAACTGGGGAGAATGGGGGAAGGGGGGGGGAGTAATTAAAGTACCATTTAAATACGAGATGGAATCCCCTACATATATGTCGTTCTAAGCAGTCAACAATTATAATTTCTCTTTAGAAGTGAATAATAAATTTTGAATATCTGGCATGTCAAAAGTGGCAAAGTTAGGGATTTATCACTTTTGCTTCCAATGAGTTAACTTAAACTCCTAAACATGTCCTCCGAAATCACTAAACCATTGGATCTCACAGTGAGAGGTCCTTGTGTGAATAGGGACAGAGTTATGAGATTTAAAACTACTCCTCCCCAACCCAAATACTTTAACCTTTTCTTAAAGGATTGCTATCCTGATGAAACAACAAAACACTATCGGAAAGCCACCCCTATTGTGATCACAATGATCCAAGTCCCATAACAATCGCGTAATAAATAAGCCTATAAATAAATAAATAATACCCCCACCGGTTGTCGGCTATCTCCGTCGCAAATCCTCATATGACGTCAAATGAGTAAACTAATTAAAAACACGGAATCGGAGTCGGAGTTAATTGTGTCTACCTATATGACGTCATATGAGTGGCGATGGAAAATGCGGAATCGAGCGCGTGAGTGTAATGGAATTTTGCGGGGCATGGCATGTCAATAACATTGTGTACACGTGGTGAATTTTCAACGCCCGGTGAGTTATCTTCACTTGTGATTTGTCATAAGTGCTGCTTGGAAAGTTATGGTTTTTACAAGAAATATAGAAGGCCGATTGAGCGGGGTAGATAACACTTTCGTGACAAAAATAAAGCTTATAAAAACACGATGTTGTTTTAATTTTCCATATATATGCCCCGATTGTCCCGTATTTACAATTCATTCGTGACAATGCCAAATAAATGCAGTGTTTTCGGCTGTGGCCGGTATAGTGACTCTCAATTAGGTATAATTCTGCATTCATTTCCAAACGACGTTCGTTTACGTGGTGGGATTTCTGTGGGAAACCCGTTACTCAAAATCAGAAACTATTGAAGTAGTTGCCAACGAAATAGTCCTGAATTTGTTCCGTCCACTTCGAAAAAATGTGTTTTGAGCACAACGCGAATACACTTGGCCCGAACAGTGGCTACCGACGACAACTCAGAGGAAATGCAACCCCCACGTTAAACAAATGGACCACCGACGAGAATGCCATCCCAAGAAAAACGTCAACTCCCGTAAAGAATATAAATTTGCCGGAGCTTCCAGTCGTGAGTATATCCAATCGAACCTATCGCTAAAAAGCCAATACATGTACCAAATAAAGAGCGTTTCATTTGACGAGTCAGTCATGGTTACGAATACATACCATTACAGTTAAAGTGGGGTGTATATTGATGAATAATTTAGTAAAGTATTCACGATGACAACTCGAGTCCCCATTTTCTTTCACTATGACTCAATAAAGAGCGTTCCATGTTAAGAGTATTCCTTATATGGTGCGAATAAAAAGAGTTTAATAAACCGGAAATTGCTACGACTTTGACGGATATATAAAGCATGTATATCGCAAGTTCGTGTGCATGTATTTACGTGTATTGGTGTAAACAGTAAATAATCACGATGACAACTGTTCTAAGTCGAGTCCCAATTTTCCTTTACCATGACTAAATAAAGAGCGTTCACTGTAAAATAAATCACAGATGAAGACTTTGATATATTAATAAGTATATTCTACCACGATGTATAAATAAATTATCGTATATTATTTCGGTTTTACGGTCAGTTATCTATATAAACATGTGCTCGTGTTTCTCTTTTTTTCGTTACCGGAATAGTCAAATTATATTATATATTCATATAAAGATTGCATATATGCGAAGACTTGCACAGTTAATACTAATAGACAATTATCATATCGTAAACATTCCAGTGTCCAGATCCTACGTAAAATGCGGCATGGCTTTATAATAACAACACATCGCGATACATATAATAATAACACGCTAAAGACGTTTAATTGTGAGAACACGATGTATTTGCATTCGCAGTGTTCTCCCATTATGCGACAAACGTCAAAAGCCGCGATGGAATTCATGATCGCTTTGCGCGTGCAAACTTATGGTATCGTTGAATATCTATGCGTTGTCAATGAGTTACCACGTGGTCGATCATGTGACTATGCTTCTGTTTACACGTGACAATCATGTGATGTGGCCGATGATCACGTGACTCGTCTACAACACAAAATCTTCGGCTAACTTCGGATTTTTTTTTAATCGTTATAAAAATAACGATTAGCGGCCGAATATTAGATTACATGCGCATAATGGACATTTTATGTATATATTATCGGTATATTGAAAGAAAATACTAAAAAAAATTCAGGATCATATTCCTTTAAGACAAATTATTTGAGCTTTTGATTTCAAGTTGGGTACTGATATATGGATTAATTCCTGTGATCATATCTTTGACAAATTATCAGTTATGGCTAGTCGCTATTGCCAAGGTATGGGTTAAACATCTGCCGATCGTGATCGGCCTCTCGTTTAAAAAGGGGGTATACAGTTTTGCACCTGTCCGTGCGTGCGTCCGTCCGTCCGTCCGTCCGATGTCTGTTCATGTCATAACTTGAACAGTAATGCTCGGATCTCAATGCAATTAGGTATGGATGTTCACTACTATGAGGACATTAAATAGAGGGTTCCATCGTTTTGTTCGGATTTTCCATTCTAGAGTTATTCATCTTTGTTTATCTGGAAATGTTGGATTTTTGGTCTGTCTGGTGTCTGTTCATGTCATAACTTGAACAGTAGTGCTCTGATCTCAATGAAATTTTGTATGTATGTTCACTACTATGAGGGCATTCAATAGAGGGTTCCATCGTTTTGTTCGGATTTTTCCATTCTAGAGTTATTCATCTTTGTTTATCTGGATATGTTGACTTTTTGGTCTGTCTGGTGTCTGTTCATGTCGTAATTTCAACAGTTGTGCTGGGATCTCAATGAAATTTGGTATGGATGTTCACTACTATGAGGACATTACAAAGAGGGTTCCATCGTTTTGTTCGGATTTTCCATTCTAGAGTTATACATCGTTGTTCATCTGGAAATGTTGGCTTTTTGGTCTGTCTGGTGTCTGTACATGTCGTAATTTCAACGGTTGTGGGGAAATGTGGCAAATGACCATGGCAACGTCTTAAGTAGGGCGAGACAAAATTTCCTGCGAAAAAACATTCTGGAAAAAAGTTTTTAAATGCCTCGAAAATAGGCAAAGTCCGAAAATAAACGGAAATAGTCCGAAACAAGTGTGGTGTCATAAATGGCCACCTGGGCCGAAAATTTTGGGCCGAAAAGATTTTGGGTCGAGTTAGAAAAAGTGGGTCGAATCCCAGTTTTCGCTCTGCTCGGTCGGGAAAATTTCGGAAAATGTGGCAAACTGTCACATATTAAAAAATGGCCACCTGGGCCGAACGTTTTGGGCCTAAAAGTTTTTGGGTCGAGTCCGAAAAAGTGGGTCAAATAGAAATTCCCGCTTTGCTCGGTCAGGAAAATTTGGGAAAATGTGGCAAATGACCATGGCAACGTCTTAAGTAGGGCGAGACAAAATTTCCTGAGAAAAACAATTCTGGAAAAAAGTTTTTAAATGCCTCGAAAATAGGCAAAGTCCGAAAATAAACGGAAATAGTCCGAAACAAGTGCAGGGTCATAAATGGCCACCTGGGCCGAACTTTTTGGGCCGAAAAGTTTTTGGGTCGAGTCAGAAAAAGTGGGTCGAATCCCAGTTTTCGCTCTGCTCGGTCGGGAAAATTTCGGAAAATGTGGCAAACTGTCACATATTAAAAAATGGCCACCTGGGCCGAACGTTTTGGGCCGAAAATATTTCGGGCCGAGTCCGAAAAAGTGGGTCAAATAGAAATACCCCCTCTGCTCGGTCAGAAAAAATAGGTAAAATGTGGCAAATGACCATGGCAACGTCTTAAGTAGGTCGAGAAAAAATTTCCTGTCAAAAAATATTCTGGAAAAATGTTCAAAAATGCCTCGAAAATAGGCAAAGTCTGAAAATGAACGGAAATTGGCCGAAACAAGTGGTGGGTCATTAATGGACACCTCGGCCAAAAATTTCGGGTCTTGAGTAAAGACTCGACTTTAGGCGGCAGGTACTTCTGAAACACGTCAGGATAGGTATGTCGGTATCTGGATATTGGAACGTGTTAGCTCTAAGACAACTTTGGAGTTGAATACTCCACCAGTCCTGTACTTAGCCTCGCTATTAAAGCCGAACGCCTTATTCGTCATTATTATATTGTATACGTGTATACATATAATAGTAGCTTCGGTACGTTCATAACACTCACAGATGTCCAAAAAGGCGAGGCGGTGGAACTCCTCCAATGCATTGACAACCGCGGTTGGGATCTACGAGTTGGCCTCCGCTCAATCACTTATACAGTTTGGTGGTACAACATAAACAATGGGGAGTCGTTCTCGTGGAAGAAGTCGCGGAATTATTAAAGAAATAGACGTTCCTCCGGGGCTGTATAACTTCACACAGATATGGGACCTTGTCGAGGAAAACATTGACACCATACTGGCGGTGAGCAAAGTTAATGGTTTGATAATCTAACCGTGGATGATGGCAAGGAGATCTTATTTACAAATGGACTGCTGTCCATCGATCTTATTTACCCTGCACTTGTTTCGGACTATTTCCGTTTATTTTCGGACTTTGCCTATTTTCGAGGCGTTTAAAAACTTTTTTCCAGAATTTTTTTTCGCAGGAAATTTTGTCTCGCCCTACTTAAGACGTTGCCATGGTCATTTGCCACATTTTCCCAAATTTTCCTGACCGAGCAAAGCGGGAATTTCTATTTGACCCACTTTTTCGGACTCGACCCAAACACTTTTCGGCCCAAAAAGTTCGGCCCAGGTGGCCATTTTTTAATATGTGACAGTTTGCCACATTTTCCGAAATTTTCCCGACCGAGCAGAGCGAAAACTGGGATTCGACCCACTTTTTCGGGCTCGACCCAAAAACGTTTCGGCCCAAAAAGTTCGGCCCAGGTGGCCATTTATGACCCTGCACTTGTTTCGGACTATTTCCGTTTATTTTCGGACTTTGCCTATTTTCGAGGCATTTTAAAACTTTTTTCCAGAATGTTTTTTCGCAGGAAATTTTGTCTCGCCCTACTTAAGACGTTGCCATGGTCATTTGACACATTTTCCCAAATTTTCCTGACCGAGCAAAGCGGGAATTTCTATTTGACCCACTTTTTCGGACTCGACCCAAAAACTTTTCGGCCCAAAAAGTTCGGCCCAGGTGGCCATTTTTTAATATGTGACAGTTTGCCACATTTTCCGAAATTTTCCCGACCGAGCAGAGCGAAAACTGGGATTCGACCCACTTTTTCGGGCTCGACCCAAAAACGTTTCGGCCCAAAAAGTTCGGCCCAGGTGGCCATTTATGACCCTGCACTTGTTTCGGACTATTTCCATTTATTTTCGGACTTTGCCTATTTTCGAGGCATTTTAAAACTTTTTTCCAGAATGTTTTTTCGCAGGAAATTTTGTCTCGCCCTACTTAAGACGTTGCCATGGTCATTTGCCACATTTTCCCAAATTTTCCTGACCGAGCAAAGCGGGAATTTCTATTTGACCCACTTTTTCGGACTCGACCCAAAAACTTTTCGGCCCAAAAAGTTCGGCCCAGGTGGCCATTTTTTAATATGTGACAGTTTGCCACATTTTCCGAAATTTTCCCGACCGAGCAGAGCGAAAACTGGGATTCGACCCACTTTTTCTGACTCGACCCAAAATCTTTTCGGCCCAAAATTTTCGGCCGAGGTGGCCATTTATGACACCACACTTGTTTCGGACTATTTCCGTTTATTTTCGGACTTTGCCTATTTTCGAGGCATTTAAAAATGTTTTTTCGCAGGAAATTTTGTCTCGCCCTACTTAAGACGTTGCCATGGTCATTTGCCACATTTCCCCAAATTTTCCTGACCGAGCAAAGCGGGAATTTCTATTTGACCCACTTTTTCGGACTCGACCCAAAAACTTTTCGGCCCAAAACGTTCGGCCCAGGTGGCCATTTTTTAATATGTGATAGTTTGCCACATTTTCCGAAATTTTCCCGACCGAGCAGAGCGAAAACTGGGATTCGACCCACTTTTTCGGACTCGACCCAATTTTGTTTCGGCCCAAAATATTTGGCCGAGGTGGCCATTTATGGCACCGCACTTGTTTCGGCCAATTTCCGTTCATTTTCGGACTTTGCCTAATTTCGTGCATTTTGGAACTTTTTTTCGAAAAATAAATTTCACAGGAAGTTTTGTCTCGCTCTACTTAAGACGTTGCCATGGTCATTTGCCACATTTCCTCAAATTTTTCTGACCGAGCAGAGCGGGAATTTCTATTGGACCCACTTTTTGGAACTCGACCCAAAAACTTTTCAGCCCAAAAAGTTCGGCCCAGGTGGCCATTTTTTAATATGTGACAGTTTGCCACATTTTCCGAAATTTTCCCGACCGAGCAGAGCGAAAACTGGGATTCGACCCACTTTCTCGGACTCGACCCAATTTTTTTTCGGCCCAAAATATTTGGCCGAGGTGGCCATTTATGGCACCGCACTTGTTTCGGCCAATTTCCGTTCATTTTCGGACTTTGCCTAATTTCGTGCATTTTGGAACTTTTTTTCGAAAAATAAATTTCACAGGAAGTTTTGTCTCGCCCTACTTAAGACGTTGCCATGGTCATTTGCCACATTTCCCCAAATTTTCCTGACCGAGCAGAGCGGGAATTTCTATTTGACCCACTTTTTGGGACTCGACCCAAAAACTTTTCAGCCCAAAAAGTTCGGCCCAGGTGGCCATTTTTTAATATGTGACAGTTTGCCACATTTTCCGAAATTTTCCCGACCGAGCAGAGCGAAAACTGGGATTCGACCAACTTTTTCGGACTCGACCCAAATTTTGTTCGGCTCAAAATATTTGGCCGAGGTGGCCATTTATGGCACCGCACTTGTTTCGGCCAATTTCCGTTCATTTTCGGACTTTGCCTAATTTCGTGCATTTTGGAACTTTTTTTCGAAAAATAAATTTCACAGGAAGTTTTGTCTCGCCCTACTTAAGACGTTGCCATGGTCATTTGCCACATTTCCCCAAATTTTCCTGACCGAGCAGAGCGGGAATTTCTATTTGACCCACTTTTTGGGACTCGACCCAAAAACTTTTCAGCCCAAAAAGTTCGGCCCAGGTGGCCATTTTTTAATATGTGACAGTTTGCCACATTTTCCGAAATTTTCCCGACCGAGCAGAGCGAAAACTGGGATTCGACCCACTTTTTCGGACTCGACCCAAAAACGTTTCGGCCCAAAAAGTTCGGCCCAGGTGGCCATTTATGACCCTGCACTTGTTTCGGACTATTTCCGTTTATTTTCGGACTTTGCCTATTTTCGAGGCATTTAAAAACTTTTTTCCAGAATGTTTTTTTGCAGGAAATTTTGTCTCGCCCTACTTAAGACGTTGCCATGGTCATTTGCCACATTTTCCCAATTTTTTTGAATAAGGAATAAGGAATAAGTAACGAAATTCACGCTGCTTTACAATTGCGTATTGTGTCAGGCAGAGAGTTCCACTCACTTGTAGCAGATGGCAAAAATGAATTCATGTAATAGTTGTACGAGATATCGGGTGGCAACCTTACGTGCTCAAAACGGAAGTTATAACCGGTATCGTAAGAATCAACTGGGCGTACAAGATTTCTCAGTATAGATGGTGCTGTTCCTTTGATCATTTAAAAAAATTGGCAGAGTTTGTGTTTTCTCCGTCGCGATGATAGTAGTTCCCAGCCTGTATCCAGTAGGAGGAGGTCTTTATTTGCGCTAATTGTTGCCCCTGTTACAATTCTAGCCATCTCATATTGAACTTTCTCTATGTCTGATGATAAGAAATCGGGAATGTTGTCCCATACAGGTGAGGCATACTCCAGTAAGGGACGTATAAAAGAAAAATATACTTTTTCCAGTGTTGATCTGCTTGCTCGATATCTTAGTTTTCGTACCAAATACACTCGTTTCCAGGCTTTAGCCAGTAATGAGCGAATATGGATCTCCCAGCTGCCTTCGTTATCAAAAATGAGTCCAAGATGTGTGTGGGTGTCAACTTCGTTCACTATTGTATCACCCAATGCCAAAGGTGGGTGTAATACGGGTGTATCTTTTCGAGAAACCAGGAGAGATTCTGTCTTCAGCGGATTAAATTTGACAAGCCATTTAGTCGACCATTTCATTAAAGTTTCTAAGTCATCATTGATAACTTTTGCGGCAAGATTGGGGTCTTCAATGGTTAGGAAAATCGAAGTGTCATCAGCAAAAAGGCGAATGTTGCATGTTATGAATTCAGTTATGTCATTTATGTATATCAAGAAAAAAAGAGGACCTAGGATTGATCCTTGAGGAACTCCCGCAGAATAGGTTCATGACATTAGGGACTGGCATATTGTATGGGTTTTGCTAAATCCAATGACATGCTTTTATAGACTTTTTTTTGTTTATCAGTTCATTAGTTTGGGTAAGATAAACCCCATTCTATCCAATTTCATAACTCAAATATTTCCATTGATTATGTTTATAGTTCTTGGCATAGTTTATGATAACACACCCCTAACCTGCATAGTGAGGGTCATTTGGTTTATTTGCTTAAATATATTAACATCCTCCACCAATCCTGTTGACACAATGTGATAACTAGATATTTTTCACATGATCACTATATATATTTCACATGATCACTATATATATAATTGCATCCATGTTAATGATGATACATTCTTCACCTGTATAGATTTTGGTATCGATTGGTTTGAAGATATTAACCATAACTTTAATTATATTTCCGCTGTTTACATACATTATATCTTTCCAATGTTTAGCTTAGAAGAAAATTAAAACCCTACCCATTCCATGGTCATACAGTATGCTATCCAATGTAATGAATCTATTTTCAATCTGACCAAAATCATACTAGTACCTCTAGCTATCTAAAAATTCAGCATTAAAATATTTTATATCCAATCATTATCAATCATTTTATATCCAGGTCTATACATCCCTCACTTGTATAGTTGTTCATGTATTGATTGTTTTTTTAATGGGAAATATTAACCCTTTTCTCAAATCTAAATGATCCCATGAATTTTTAATATGCAGCTAACACAAAACATAATAAAAAAATAACAATAATAAAAAAACATAATATGTTATGTCTCACATTCCAATGTGATAAGCAAATAAATGGAATTGCTATGATGTTTATCTACTTAATATCTTAACTATTTTGTCTTTAACTGCTATGGTGCATCTTTCTGACTATGGATTTAGCTTAATTAGCTTTATCACTCTATAAGACATATCTGGTTGAAATCGAACGCCCCATCCATGTTCCTATTGTGCTTATGTGAGCAAGGTGCCCAGTAAGTCTGATTCCACTTGTGACCTCCATAGTAAGGTGTGAATTGTTGATTCTTTTGCACTCATGAAAAGGTTGGTGTAAGGATTTATTAAAATAGCTAATCGGTATCACCAAGGTATGGGTTAAACATCTGCCGATCGTGATCGTCCTCTCGTTAATATTTCATAAATATTTTTTCCAGTGCATATTACAAGAACCAAATTCCACGACAATGTTCGGTTGCATCAGCAAAGATAAATTTGGAGGTATCCTGGAAGATAAATGCAAGTCAGTGGGAGTTAATGTACAATACCAGTACACTGACAAGGAACCAACCGGAACATGTGCCGTTATATGTACAGATACCAACAGGTATGATGTTGTTCATCTCAACCCTTCCATGACTGGAGCTTCCTGAAATTTGCGAAAACCCTGTGCCAATGCATTCTCTTATATATGCGAGTCTCCCATAGGGAGCCTCACATATATAAGAGAATGCATTGGCCTAACAATATTAACCTTGACCTTGTAAGCCAGTGCATTCTCTTAGATATGCGAGGCTCATTATGGGAGACTCGCATATATAAGAGAAACCACTGGCCGAAGGTCTTTATTAATGTTACGCCAATCTAGCGGCCATCATGAAAAGGTTAATTTGTAATATGACCTTGCCTAAACTGCTTGCTGTATACAACCGTCAGTAAGCCGGGGGGCTTACCTTCGAGGACCCCCACATGCAAAATCTCAGTTCGCATTCATAGTGCTAATCTAATGTTGTGGTTTATATGAATCAAGATGTATATTAATTTATTTAATGAAAATAATTTGTTTTGTGTCAGGTAAATATTCAAAATAAGACAGAAAGGCCATCTTATATATTGTAATACAGCATTTTGTGAAACACAATGGGGCAGGTAGTATCAATGAGTTAGCAATGGAAATTAGCTGGCGTAACAGCTGGGAGTAATGCTATATTTGTGAATGAAATTTTGTCATCTTCATACAGAGTTAACCTGACATCACTATATACTCGCCCTCTAAGTTTTAAAATATAGGGGTGGGCTTATCTACCAGTACCATGCCATGTTTTTTTTGGGAGTTAAAATATAGACTGGGCTTATCTTCAGGGATGGGCTTACTGACGGGTGTATACAGTACATATCTTGTCCCGATTGATCAGTAGTCTGTGTTCATACGTAAATGTTGATATCATTTTGTGGTAAAATTCGAGAATGAACCACATAAAAGGATCTCTCATCCTCAAACTTTCAGAATCCTCATAATTCTAACCAATTGTAAATAGGTTAAAATCATGCTATACTAATGAAAGAGACATGGAATGGCTACCTACCAATGCATGTTGTCATTTGAGATGTAACAGAAATAAGCCATACCAAAACTGAAAGACTTTGAGAAGAGACCATGAAAAGTAGTTGCCATTTAAAAGTGACGTCATTTTGACATTACAATTAGAAGAGGCGAGCTTACAACATACAAAAACTGTACTATGTTGGGTTTCTGTAACAAAAATCTACATATCAGTTACTACAGAATATACAGTCAAATTGAAAAAGAAATAAGTACCTGGTGAAGATCTTAATTGTAATAAATTACCAAAGCTGTTTGCAAGTTTTGTCATGATTGGCCAGTAGTCCAGGAGATCGACCCCAAGAAATAACAAATGTTGCTCATTTTGACGGACAAGTGCTATCCAGTCTATTTTTGTAGTAAAATATATGTAGATTACGAAAATCCATGATAGCAGTGGTGAATTTGTAGCTTAATTGGCGAAAAACATGTTTTTATTGACCTACCCGACGACCGAAAATAGAAGAATTTTCCGGCGACATCATAGTACTACTAGTATTCAGAGAGCTAATATTGGTACCCTTGCACCCCCTGGGACTTAACTTCTCCCCACTCATTTTGTTCCTTATTATGTCCTTCAACTTTTAAGCAATGTTAAAAAGAAAAATAAGTGGCCATATAGACTCCATACAAAATGGCGTCCATCATGGCCGCTGTTTTTCAGACCAGACTCTAAGTCAGTTTTATGCAAATTATAGCGGTAAAAATCTTGTAAAATGTATACAAATGTATATATTTTCGTGAAGGTAAGACATAATGTCACTTTTTTGGGGCAAAATTGAAACTCACCATCCAAGATGGCCACCAAAATGGCCGCCGGAAGTTTAAAATATTACTTCTTTTTTACAAATATCTTCTAGATCGATTCATGCTGTTTGGAACTGGTTGAGTAATGTGACTTTATTTTGTATTTTTTATATTAACTGATCATTGGGGCAATTTAATATGCACTTTTTGGGGTCCTAACCCTTTCCGTTCCCTCAAAAATACGAATTTACAGAATGCGGTATAAAATTTCACACAAAAACATCACAATTGGGATTCTAGTCATATTTTAACAAGAAATGAACATAACTTTGTAATGTAAGTGATGCACATGATTACCTATGAATATTCCAACTCAATGGACCCACAATTCTTACTTTGGCTCAAAATGGCTGCCAAAATGGCCTCCAAAATATGGAAAATGGTAAATATTGCCCCAGCATGTCCTGCAATCGATTACAAGTTGTGGATGATGTACAAAATTGGCTATTCTGCCTTCTATACATTGAATACTAACATGTCTGATATACCATGGTTAGTTGTTACTATTGTCACAACTGACATCACCAAAAATATTGGACTTTTCTCTCAAAAACTTGACTTAAATATCGGCAAAAATTAACATTTCATGTTTGGACTATTTTTTCAATTAAAATGTAACTATCTTTGGGTTGAAAGGTGTTTATTGTTTTGGTGTATCTTAAATGTGTCACACTGTGGTATTTATAGACCAAATTGTTCGCCCGATTTTGACAGAACTGTATACTCTCATTAAGTAGACATGGATAAACTTTTTATATGCAGCCTGTGTCAGGGAGGACGCAGTTATATAGGAGTGGGTGTAATATAGTGTGTCATGTTGACGTATTTCTCGATGGGTTAATATATAATGCTATGCTAATTATGGTCTGAAATGACTAATATCAAGATTTCTGGTGACCATTCAACGTTTGATACCATTTGATGTCCCGATGGGTATATTCTTGGAGTTCTGACATGTCACGAAGCTTCGGTACATGTCACGAAGCTTCAGTACATAGGATGAAAAACCGCCACAGATTAGGGGTTAATGATGCAAGGTCACATTTTTCGTCAGATTTTGACAGAACTATATACTTTCTTTAAGTAGACATGGATAAACGTCTTGTATGTAGCACTGTGTCAGGGCTGAAGTAAAGCAGTTATATAGGGTGGGTGTAATATAGTGTGTCATTTTGACATAATTACACCATGGATTAATATATATTACTATGATAGTTACGATCTGAAATGACTGATATCGAAGTTTATGATGACCATTCAACATTTGATGCCATTTGACGGTACGTGTCACGAAGCTTCGATAAATTGGATGAAAAATCGCCACAGATTTGGGGTTAACGATGCGAGGTCACATTTTCACCAGATTTTGACGGAACTGTATAGTCTCATTAAGTAGACATCGATAATCTTCTTACATGTAGCCCTGTGTCAGAGAGGGAGCAGTTATATAGGGGTGGGTGTAATATAGTGTGTCATTATGACATATTCCTCGATGGGTTAATATCGATGCTAATTATGATCTGAAATTATTAATATCCGGGTTTCTGGTCACCATTCAACGTTTGTTATCGGTGCCATATGATGTCCTGTGATGGTATATTCCTGGAGTTCTGACCACGTCACGAAGCTTCGGTACATGGCACGAAGCTTCGGTACATTGGATGAAAAACCGCCACAGGTTTGGGTTTAAGGATACATTGTCAATTTTTTTTCCACAGCGCTGGGGGATAAGTACCCAGGGCCATATGATTCTTCTTATTTCGATATTACTGTATACTGTTATTAATAACGATACACATTGATTAACTTCATGTTGAATGAAGCAGTCACAGTATAATTTTCTATTATTGAACATTTAACTTGAATGTCACGAATAATCGGTACATTCGTGTTTTTGTTTCGATGCCGACCGTATGCATACATCGGATTTAAATATAGTAATATATGAATAATAATTAATGTACCGAAGCTTCGTATCTATAGGTTACAAACACCTAATTATTATCCATAGATGACAGTGTTAACTAAAAGTCCCTCCGACCATGGGTTAAGCCTATTTGAACTTCAAGTGGTCAATTTTTCCTTAGAACGTCATCCGTTGCACCAGTATGTGACAACAAACGCGCCCTTTTCGGTATTTTTTTTCAAACGATAATCTTGCATTTCTACAACTACCCCATTTACTGCACATAAATCAGCAGCATAAAAATATCCAGACCCCTTCCATATTTCCCTCAATGATAATCAACCAATCAGCAGCCAGATGTTTTTGTTATGCTGACTCGAGTTTCCCTACACAACTTCAAGAAGCGTAACTCTATATAATTAGTTGCTTGTAACATATTGTAAAGAAAATCAAACTTTGATCGTGTAAACCGTGCCAATTTTACGAAAACAGCTTTACTGTGATACGATAGAAATATAGGACATACCCCGTTTTAAAATTTATTTGGGTAAGAAATAACACCGATACTCTATTCCTGATAACTCTGGAAGCACAGTTTAGTAGAAAGATACTAATGTTTCATGTCATGCTTGTCATATACATATATACTGCACAGTGCTGCACAGTGTCGCATGCCCCATGTCCATCCACTCTCTAATGAGAATATTATGACCACAAATGTGATCACACCCCAAAATTCAGGATTTTTCATCATAATTTAATTTGTAAAATCCGACTCGCGTGCATAACGCACATGATAGAAAGGAATATGTATAAGTTTTGAACACTAGTTACGTATATCTACCATACGCATTAAGAAATTGATCTAATTTTGAACAGTACAATGTTTAATTGGATTTGAATTAGTCCCCCCTCAACTTAGAAAACAAGTAGAAACCTTCTTAAATCCATTTAAAAACATTGTAGAAGACAAGTTGTAAATTATTTAACACTATTAAAATAATTAATGGCGAATTTAACCATTAAAATCATACTAAGATGAAATGGTTGCAATTTGGACGATTTTGCATAAACAAATTTTAAAAAATGGAAAAAATTAAAAATATTTTTTAATTCTTCAATTTGTTTTAGCACGATTAGTTATTTAACATTATTAACACAATTACTATTCAACTTAATTACCAAAATCATACTAAATTGAAATGGTTACAAATTGAAAACAAATTTTAAAAATTTGGGCTAAAAACGTAGAAAAATGCCCAAAACATCGCAAAAACCAAAGAAGGCTACAAATTTGTTCTTGCTATCATAATTTTTCTTTATTACCATACCTAAAACATTAAAAATAACATGGTCGCAGCTTGTCCGTCAATATGAGCAACACTACCTCCCGATCTCCTGGACTACAGTAGTTTGCATTCCCATGGATATGTTGACGACTTTTCGTAGTACAAAAAAATCGTGATACATTCAATGCATTCTTCCATTAGTTGAAAAAAAGTGTACATTTGAGTGGTCTATTATACAGTAATGCCCTAATTAATCGACTCCCTAACCACAGCAGAATTATGGGTAACTTTTCAGGATTTAGTCGGAAATATGGCTTGTTGCCATTCATCAGAAAGCTCTCCCCGAGAGCTTTCCGATGAATGGCAACAAGCCATATTTCCGACTAAATCCTGAAAAGTTACCCATAATTCTGCTGTGGTTAGGGAGTCGATTAATTAGGGCATTACTGTACATCTCAAGAGGTGTTCAGGAAATATAAGCAGATTACAGACAAATGTAAAGATATTACAAGTTCAGATTGATTCATATTCATTGTGGGAATTGTTCAGATAATAAGTGGCCAGCTGTTGAACTTATTATCTGAACATTTCCAACTTAAGGTAACTACTTGTCAATGAGTATTTAGAACAGAAAGGATGAAATAATACTAATAATTTAATATCTAGCAGGAATAAGCCTACAAAACTGAAAATATTGCATAAATGACCAAGAAAAGAAAGCGAACGAAAAGTTATTTAATTTTTGTCATTAAATTTAGAAGAGACGCCCTTCACATTTTGAAAAAGTCATGGGGCCTAAAATAAGACCTTGTGTTTCTAGTGATGGGGACTACATGGTGTTGAATTTTATATGAAATATAAACATGAAAAAGCTATATTGTGAAAAAATATTCTTTGTTGCTTGGACAATTTTCAGTAGCCAATAAAACTGATTCGGTATAAGTCCTTGGATTGTAATTTTAGGCATATTTTCTCCCATGCGCATGTACATAAATCAGACATGACCATGAGTAACCTTATCCTCAGAATTGTTGGTTCCTTAACCGTTATATGACTGGCGATAGGGAGCCTCGCATATATAAGAAAATGCATTGGCCTAACAATATTTACCATGGCTTTGTATAAAGCCAGTGCATTCTCTTATATATGCGAATTATGTGGCAGTAGCCTCTATGGGGGCGCCTGCGGCACATAAGATACTAAGTGTGGCGGATGGGGAGGTGGGTGGGAAACTAACCTCTACACTCTAATGATCGAGGGGCGCCTGCGGAGACTCACATATACAAGAGAATGCACTGGCACATGATCTTTAACAATTCCATTATTGGAGCTTCCTGAAATTTTGTGAAAACCCTGTGCCAATGCATTCTCTTATATATGCTAGTCTCCCATAGGGAGTTCTGAAGCAAATATCTGTATGTCTTTCACTTAATTTCAACGAAATCATACAGTCGAATTACAAAAATAATAAATGCACAATACATTGGCATGTAATGTATAGTCGAATTTGACCACAGAAACTGATTGAAAGACTCTTCCTACAATCAGTTTCTTTGGTCAAATTCTACTATACACATCGATGATGCCATTTATTAATTTGCACCTATTGTGTCTCATTGAGAGGACTCTATTGATTGTTTTCATTAAAAAGCCTGTGTATAAATTAATCATTTCATATATTCAGAAATTGCCACCATCATGTTAATTTAATTATACCCCCATCCAAAAAATGGGGTGGGGGTGTATACTGTATTTGATGCATCCATCCTTCAGGGGCATGCATCTGTCTATCCCCTCATATATTCTTTATTCTTTATTGCAGATCACTATGTGCCTATCTCGCTGCAGCAAACTGTTTCACAGAAGAGCATTTAGACAATCCTGATAATTGGAATCTGGTTGAGAAAGCTCAATATATTTATTGTGCGGTATGTATTGTTTTATATATATAATATAATCATGAAATCATAATGTTTTTGTGCTCTTCTATGTGGATCAACATCTCCAATCTTATGATAACAAAACATTTTGATATGCCCATTAACCCTTTCATGACTGGAGCTTCTGGAGAATTTGCGAAAACCATGTGCCAAAGCATTCTCTCATGTATGTGAGTCTCGCATATATATAAATGAATACATTGGCCTAACAATATTCACCTTGACCTTGTAAGCTAGTGCATTCTCAGATATATGCGACGCTCCCTATGAATGCACTGGCACAGGATCTTTAATGCTGCACCAGCACAGCTCCAGTCATGAAAGGATTAAATACAAAATATGTATTATTTTATATGTCATTCTGTCCATTCATTTTCTGTTTCTGGAAGATTACATTAATTCTACTGATCAGAATGCAATGAAATTTCGTATGTAGATTTAATACCACAACTAAATGTCAAGTTCGGGCCCTGTATGCCAAATATAAATCGTCAGAATTATTGGGGCTTTTTTCAAATATTGCAATTTTAAACAAAACAGACTGGCATATTATACCGCACATCAAGGTTCTGGAGGTTTTATTCTACTAGTATGTTTGAAGATTTTCGCATTTTAATGTTCTATGCATGTGGTCAACACAATTTCATTTAAATCACACCATCTGGCTGCAGGTAATCTTCATAATCTACAATCCGTCCATCCATTTGTCCGGGCAGATATCTCAAACAACAGTTGTTGGATCTGAATGACATTTGGTATGGATGTTCACTACTATGGGAGCATTCAACAGTCTGCAGAGTGTTCAATCGTTTTTTTCTGGATTTTCCATTTTTAGAGTTATTCATCTTTGTTTATCTGCAAATGTTGATTTTTTTCTCTGTCCGAGCAGATATCTCCTCCACCGGTTGACGAATTTCAATGAAATTTGTGATGGATGTTCACTACAATGAGGTCATTCAATAGAGTTTTCAATCTTTTTTCTGAAATATCCGTTCTAGAGTTATTCATCTTTTTTTATCTGGAATTTTTGTTTTGTCTGTCAGAGCATATATCTCCATCACCGGTTGACAGATATAAATGAAATTTGGTATGGATGTTCACTACTATGAGGGCAATCAACTGAGTGTTCAATTGTTTTATTGAGTGTTCTATCATTTTTTTTCCGGTTTTCGTTCTAGAGCTACATGTATTCATCTTTGTAGATTTGGAAGTGTTTGTTTTTTGTCTGTATCTCAACCACCGGTTGATGGATATCAATGAAATTTGGTATGAATATTCAATATTATGATGACAACCAATTGAGTGTTCAAGCAAGTTTTGTTCATGTTTTCCATTCTACAGTTATTTATCTTTGTTTATATGGAAATGTTTGGGTTTTTTTCATTGTCGGTTCAAATTTTCCACCATGGGGGTATGCCAGCACTGTCGGTGCAGTTTCTTGTTTGTCTTATTTTTTAGAAATTTTAAGGCTGTTGGCACGATAACTTGAACATACATCATTGATTCCAATCATATTTGGTATATGGATTTTTCACAACAATATCAATTCAATTGAATTCGTAAACCAGGTTTTCTGATTTTTTCTACCTGAGTTATGACCCCCAGGTTGTTTAATCATTTTAAGTCAGTTAGTGCGATAACTTGGACTTTTGACCCTTAGCTTGTCTATGTTAAGCAATATTAAGACTGTTAAAACTGTAATTTGAACGAATGTCAACCGATTCCATATATATTTGGAATATGGATCTTTCACAACAATATCTTGATCAAGTTTGAAATGAGGTTTGTCTGATTTTGTATACGCCTGTTTTGAAAGAAAAACAGAACGTATTATGATATTGGTTCGGCCGTCAATCTGTCCGTTTGCTTTTTTTTCTTTCTGGATAACTTTAGTAAATCTGAACTGAATAGAATGAAATTTGTTTACTAGCCCAAACTACAGGTCACGTTCTAATTTGGGTTCCGCCACCAATTTTTGCTGGAGTTATGGTCCTTGTCGACTTAGAATTTGCTGAGTATTTTGTTTTCCGGGAGATAACTTTAGTTTTAGTTATCTGATTGTTTTCAAATTTGACATATGGATTACTCGTTATGGCCCTTTGTTGAACTTACCACAGGCATATTTTGCCATGCCATAGCAATGCTCTTGTTAACTTGTAGGATCATTAGAATGAAAACTCGGAACAAATACCAACCAATTTGAGATTATTTTCTGACAGTTTCATTCTCTATACAATAAATCTTGACCAGTCCATCTTCGATGCGCAGCCCTTTTAGGAGAAAACATCCAGTAATAAAAGGGTTAATATCTTTTTAGAGTTTTCCACTGACAGTCTGTCCTGATGCTATGATAAGGTTAGCAAAACATGCACATAAGAATGGGAAGACGTTCTGCCTCAATCTGTCTGCTCCATTCCTTTGTGAATTCTTCAAGGAACCAATGCTCAAAGTGCTACCATTTGTAGATGTCCTGTTTGGAAATGAAACGGTGAGTATTTCAGGCCTGCAAATATGAGGCGAACGATCATTCAGTTCGCCTGGAGGTCATCTAAAATGAAAATGCCGTGCCAAAGTTTTATAAATGCAGGTCTCGCAATAACTAATTGTCACCTTAATTTTTGCTCAATCAAGTCCCAAAAATGAGACATCCAAATTTATTACGGTAGTTCAATGAGTTGCCCATCTGTAGTTAATATTACCAGTTTTATTGATTATAACAGTTTGTGTAAATCTCCTGCTAACCTATGGTATGGGTTACCTAAGCACAAACCAGGCAATCGAAAAATAGCTTACACATAATTTTGAGACCAGCAGGCCAAGCCTTGAAATAGTGTGTCTGTCATTTGCAGAATGAGGTCCCCAGAGGGTGAATTTAGTGATGCTACCCCGCATAGCGGGCTAGCATCACCAAATTCACCCTCTGGGGACCTCATTCTGCGTACACCTCAGCAGACATGAGGTTCCCAGAGGGTGAATTTGGTGATGCTAGCCCGCTATGTGTGGTAGCATCACTAAATTCACCCTCTGGGAACCTCATTCTGCAAATGACAGACACACTATTTCAAGGCTTGCAATAGGCCTGTATTTAGTTGAATGCATATCAGTGCACATAGCTAGTTTGAAGTTTCTTTTACTACATACAATCAGGCATATAGGTTGGCAAAATATCATACTTTTGAGATGATCCCTTTGCTTTGATTTGTCCTTCAATTGGTTTCGAAATAGGATTATACCATTATGTGCAAAGTACATAAACAAAATTTCACTGTCGTTTTATTATTGAGTTAAGTTGTTTCATATATAAAAAATATGCTGGGAAATAATAATTTTGGTGCCCAAATCTTAGAATCAAGTACGTTTACCTCCTAATTGTCCCCCGAATTTTTTTTTTTGGGGACTATTGTAATCACCTGCGTCCTGTCCGTCCGTCCATCCGTCTGTCCGGAGTTATAACTCCAGTAACGATCATCCGATTGGATTGAAACTTGGTATGAAGGTGTCTCAACCAAGAACACAGGTGCTCTGCAATTCACTGTGTAGGAACTGTTACATCGGAAATCGTTCTATCGCCGGTAGTGTGATGGTTCTAGCCTGATTTGTTACGGTTCCTGATGATTGAAAATAATCATTTTTGTGACAAAATCACGCATAATTATAGATATCTTGAATATATTAAACTTTCCTGAATGAACAGAGGCTGCAGAAGTGCCGTGCTATCGAAACCTGAACTCTAGACCACAATTAACTCGGTATTAGCGAGTTAACACGTAAATATCAACATGTTACCACTGAAAATCAAGCCACGTGGACGCAATTTCTTTGTTTTTCGTGGCGTATAAAATATGAAACGCATTCTGAAGACAAACACTGACTATAAAGTGTACCCGTGTTATTCTTTTGTAAAATAGCTGAGAAAGTATCCCGATAGGTGTGACCTCGTAATCAACACGGGTGCGTGTTACGGTTCTATTTCAAACCGATCATGGCTGTGACGGTTCTGTCCATGATATTTATTCGAACGATTTCTGCACTTGGGTCCGAAAATCGTCTTGTATATCTGACATTTTAAACCAGATAATGACTGTAGCTTATGTAATTTGCATAATAGAACAGGTATATTAAGAAATAACACAATAAATACCTAATACGGGAGATTAAAGGGGTACTGTACGCCAAATGTTGTTGTTGGTTTCTATAGTCTCCGAGTCGGAGAATAAGGTAACAATTTTTTCATTATTTGAAAGTCTGTTGAGTACGAAGTAGTATTACGGATGAAAAATTTACCGGAATGCAAAAATACAAATTGTCGTTGTCGAGTAATTTTTGTACAGTTTTCAAACAAATGAATCAAATAAAAGTTATATTATAGGCATACTAGTCCCATATAATCATTTAAGTTATTGTATCGTCGCTAGTCAGTGAGTGGCTTGAGTGTTCTCCCCGTATCATCATAATATTTTAAGCGATCGTGTGTGCGATCGGTTTAACAATCCAATATCCCTCAATTACTTTATTTGATTACTCAAATTCGTAATTTAATTGACGCCATTTTATGGCTCCAGTCATAAATTCAATTTATATCAAATTATTAACTTTTAAATTATTAAATTTTAAGATAGCCTATTAACCTAAGCGTAGCCATAGGGGGTGCTTAATTGGTGTCTATCCCCAACTTTGGTCAAAATGTTCAACAGTTAAAAATTTCTTATCTTTCAATAGATTGGTTTTAAATTTAACACCAACGATATTGGCAAGAAACTGGTTTAATGGACAAATAATCTAATTCCATTTAATTAGTATGCTTTGTATTAAATAATGTATGCTCTTTTGCAAAATAAATCATCTCTCTCTCTCCATCTGTTGGGAACATTTCCAATCGTGTGGGGGTGGGGCGCCAGGTTGGAAACGTCCAACACTTGGGAATCTTGAAGCCAGTCTATATGTTTTTTGCAATTTTCAGGTTCAGATATCCACATTTTCTCACTGGGCCCATGTATCCTGAGTTTCTCCCCCGGTTTGCATGGTGGCCAATCAAAGGCTACTGATCAATTCACTTCAGAATGGTATACAATCTAGAGCTATAATGTGTCATGCAGTTGGGGAAAAACCAAAGCCCAGGCCTTGTGCATGATTTTGGTCTGTTTCAAGGGGATGGTGCGGTTGGAAATTCCAAGGTGGACGCCCCAACATTGGATACCCTCCAGCCCACGTCCCTGCTCACTTGACACGTTAGTAGCGAGGAATAATAATGTGCCTTGTAATAGCCAGGTTCAGACACCCATAACACTAATTTTTAATGATTCATTTGTATGAATGTTTAGCTAATAATTCAAACAATCTGTTACTGCATGTTGAATTTAATAGCTGAGCATTCCTACAAATGAATCAATAGGATTCAAGTAGCTGCTCTTTATAGCACATTTAGTCATCAAAGAATTAACATCCATATAATAATATTTGTAACTGCATGATTCTTTTCTCTTTTTTATATGTTACTGCTTGTTGAACTTAATAGCTAAGAATTCCTACAAATTAACCAATAGGATTCAAGTCAATTCTCATTACAGCGCATTTAGTAACCAAAGGTTTAACATCCATATAATAATATTTGTAACTGTAGGATTCTTTGCTTTTTTATATCTTCTATTAAAAAATCAGAGATCCCTAGTCAATCTAAAATATGATTGAATGGAAGATTACCGTGCTTGTATATGCTTTAATACCTGCATAATCTAGAATTCTAGAATTTAACCTAGACAATCAGCATCCAGCAAGCGGATGCCCGACATAAACTTCATAAACTGTGTAATCAGAGCATTGTATGGGTGTCAACTAACTTTTAATGTCTTATTTTTGGCTTTTTGTTGAGTAAAATACGTCTACGAAAATAGACAACACTAGCCGATGTGCCCCGGCCCTCTTCGTCCGGGCTATTTATGGATTTTGTTGTGATCGTCTCCGCATGGGCAAACTATTGTTCGATCGGCCCGGAAACATGCCTATATGAGCGAATATTGTCAAGGTCAAGGAATGGTCGCACGTGAAATTGGACCCACCCATATTGTTCCCGGGATCAAAGTAGGCCTACATTACCAAATTTGAGTCGGATTGGTCGAGGTCCAGAAAGATGCCTATATGAGCGAGGTCAAGGTCAAGGACAACGGTCGCAATTGAAATTGGACCCGCCCATATTGTTCCCGTGATCAAAGTAGAACCAGCTACCAAATTTGAGTGGGATCGGTCGAGGTCCAGAAACATGCCTATATGAGCGTATTTGAGCGAGGTCAAGGTCAAGGACACGGACGCACGTGAAATTGGACCCGCCCATATTGTTCCCCGGATCAAAGTAGGCCTACACACCAAATTTGAGTCGGATCGGTCGAGCAGTTTTTCGAGTCTATAACACAAATACATACATACAGACAGAAGTTCCAAAATATATAATAGATAAAATACAAGACAGATAACTCTATATATCCCGTCTACGCACACGCTTTACGAAGTCCAGCGCAATGAAATTTTCACTATTGTTAACCGGCTGTTGACTCATGGAAATGTCGGGCCTGCAAAACGCATTATTTTTCAAACTAGCTGGCGACTTTGTGAATTTTGATAGGCGTAACACAGCTTATTGGATAAGCATAGAAAGGCAGTGTAATTCGTCAAAATTAATGACAAGTGGTGCAAATTTCAACTTAATGAATAGTTTGTTGTGTTTATCTTTGTATACTTTCACAAAATTGGCAGTTTGAACCATGTACCATGGCAAATATTAGCAATAGTTTTACCCGTATAGAACGATTAATGGGGATAGAACCGACTTGATCAGGAGAGAACCCAAACAATAATAAAAATTCGCGGTTCTTGTCGTTGTTATGACTCGCACAATGAATTTTTTCGTTATTTAACACGCTCATTGGTGCCACAGATTGTTATGGGATCGAAAATAACTAATCGAATTATCACCTAGATGCCTCAAAATTGCGTTTTAACTGTCAAAAAGTCGTGAAAATGTATAATTTCGATCAGCAAGAACCGTCACAAATCAGGCAAGAACCATCACAAACCGGCGATAGAACGATTTCCGATGTAACAGTTCCTACACAGTGCTGCAA
The DNA here is from genome assembly GCA_032622095.1 of Siphonodentalium dalli. NCBI lineage: Eukaryota > Metazoa > Mollusca > Scaphopoda > Gadilida > Siphonodentaliidae > Siphonodentalium > Siphonodentalium dalli. Next base: position 149,491,244 of record CP136065.1, read on the forward strand.
TTCTGGGTTTGATCCGATGTTCTTTTATGGAGTTATTTCCCTTTTTTAGCTCAACTTTACTTTGTAAAGTTTGAGCTATTGCCATGGCTTGGTATCCGTCGTCCGTGTGTGCGTGTGTGCGTCAACAATTTCCTTTAGCACGGCTACAGTTCGTAGCTTTGGTCCGATTATTATGAAATTTGTCATGGATGTTGACATTGACATGTAGATGGGAACGAGTCATTTTGGGGTCATTCGGAAAAAAAACATGGCCGCCAGTGGCCATCTTGGATTTCAAAATTCAATCCATTAGCACGGGCTGCAGGCCGTACTGTTCGTCTTATTGTCATGAAATTTGTCATGGATGTTAATATTGACATGTAGATGGGAACGAGTAATTTTGGGGTCATTTGGCCAAAAAACATGGCCGCCGGCAGCCATCTTGGATTACCTTCATGGTGTAATCAACTCCTCCTACATTTTTGATCGTAGATATTTGAAACTTCAGAGTATTGTTAGCCACATATGGGAGATGTGCAACCTGTTTATAGATGATGGAAAAATTATTTCTTTAAGGAATTATTAATTAACCCTTTCGACTTAGAACATTTCAACATTTTTTTTAATTTCTTTAACAAAGCGGCGTCGACCTGCCACGTTTTCGGGGAACACTGTGGTCGGCTGACCTTTTATTACTAATTACAATTTAATTATTCTCATTTCAGGAAGCAGCTGCATTTGCTAAAGCAAATGACTTTGATGTAAGTCTTTATAGTTATGTATTAATTATCTTTCTGAATACTGAACAATATTTTTTATTCTCTCTAGTTTTATATCTGAAACAAAATGTTTAGCTATTGTTTTTTGTTCTCAAGTTCCAGAAATATACACTGGTCTGTATTGTTATGAATTTTGTCAATTAGAGATTGCCATAATAGTAAAATCAGTTGTCGACTGATGAGTGTGTCGGTGGAAATTGCAAAGTGTGCCGGTAAAATGTGCCCCTTTCCCCACTGCAATCCTCAGTCATCCACCGGTAATCAGATTGTTTGTCCATTTGAGCCATTTAATATATTCCATTTAGAAATATAATGACTGAATAATTATGATACTACTTATTTTGTTCGCTGTTTTACCATAGGAAAAAATCAAATTGGCTTGAACATTATTTATATGTTTTATTAATTGTGGATATTTATATGCTTTACATTGTATTAATTGTGGAGTTTTTTCATCAAAAACTCAACTTATGGTTTGATGAGGGACAGTTGATGGGACATCCGGGTGGGTGGACCTAAATTACATAACATGGTCATTTATTGATGGATTTTGACAATTTTTGGTTTGTGAGTTTATTGTCATGTGCGACAGATGTACACAGAAAATTGGGCACTCCCCAAGGTTCTAACCATGGTTATGTCTGTTAGCGTGACAACATGAACAAACTTAACCAATTTCATGTCCTATGTTTTCGCAGTTTTATGTCAGTTGGTGCGATAACTTGATCAAATATCAACAATTCCATTCATATTTGGTATATGGATCTTGCACAACAATATCTTGATCGATTTCGAAAACCAGGTCTGTCAAATTCTTTTTGCGTGAGTTATGGCCTTTAGTTTGTCTATTTTTTTTTAATTTCATGACCGTTAGGGCAGTAACTTGAACAAACGTCAACCATTTCCATTCATATTTGGTAAATGTATCTTTCACAACAATACCTCGATAGATTTATGGCCCCTAGTTCTGAGTTATGGTTCCTTAGTTTGTCCATTTTTAGTGATTCTCGGTCAGACAGATTCACTCTTATGTGCAAAGAAAATCTTAATGATTGCCATCTTCGATGCGCAACCTTTGTTATTAGCTCAACTTTACTTTGTATTTGAGCTATTGCCATGGCTTTGTCGTCCATGTGTGCGTGTGTACGTGATGCGTCAACAATACAGGCTACAGGTCGTACCTTTGATCGGATCATTATGAAATTTGTCATAGCTGTTGACATCAACATTTAGACAGGAATGATTCATTTTGGGGTCATTCGGAGAAAAAAAATGGCCGGCAGTGGCCATCTTGGATTTCAAAATTCAATCAATTAAGCACGGGCCTACAGGCCGTACTGTTCATCTGATCGTCATGAAATTTGTCATGAATGTTAATATGGACATGTAGAATGGGAACAGTCATTTTGGGTCATTCGACCAAAAAACATTGCCGCCAGCAGCCATCTTGGATTTTACTCTTTGCATGACTAAATCCTTTAGCACGGGCTACAGGTCGTACCTTTGGTCGGATTATCATTAAATTTGTCATGGATGTTAACAATGACATGTAGATGGGAACGAGTCATTAGCACGGGCCACAGGTCGCATTGAGCTACAGTGTCATTGACACTTTCATTTTTAATTTGATCAAAACTCCGGGAAAAATGTTTTCAGAATTCGCCAAATATATTCCACAAAAAAATTATTTTCAGCATTCATCATGTCATATCTTTCCACAAATTTCTGAACACATCAAAATTTCCAACTGCACTCCCATTGTCCACCAAAATTCCCAAATCTTGGAAACTTTATTTACACCCAGTGTTCGCGCTGTCGGTAGCCAAATTAGCCAATGGCTAATATTTTTCGAATTTGGCTAATAAAAATTTCATTTGGCTAAACTTTTGGCTAAAAATTTTTTTGACCCCAAATGGAGACTGAAAGCATGAATTTTTGGCAAGTGGGTTTTCAATTCTGTGATGTGAACGAGTTAGTCCGAAAACATCGTAAGTGGGAATATATCGCCGACTGTACAAAGGGAACTCGATCGCGAACAGTACAAAGGGAAACCCGTCACTCTGCACGAAACAGCAAAAAAAAATTATTTTACATTTAATCCGCTAATCCCCCATTGTCTGTCTGGTCACTCACGGGACTCCTGCACAATGCATGTTTATGATGGCATTGTATTTATGATGGTCAAGGTTTATGAGCACCAAGTGTAAGACAATAGCTTAATCAGCCAAATGTGAATCACGACAGATATTTTGGGGCTATTTGTCGTCAATACCGATACATTCAAAAATAATATGCATGCTTTTATGACAGATTGTAATGTGATAATGGCGTAACAATATTCGTTATTAGTTTCCAGATGTCACTTAAATATTTTCGCAAGGATAATTAATGTTTAATGATTTTTATAAAGATATTAATATAAAACATATTGATATAAAAATATTAATGACATTAAGAAGGACAATCCCGGGTGGTTACCCCCCCCCCCCCCCCCCCCCCCCCCCCCCAATCACTCTTTCACATAAAGAATATTAATTTTTAATAAATGATATATATAAAAATATTTCTAGTTCATCAAAATTAGTTAAATTATTGTGTATTTTACCTGTGTCTGTTAGATTTGACGTTTTAGTCATTTATTGTGAACCGACCAGAAAACGATGATTTAACTTGGCCATAGTTTTTATTAATTTGGCTAAAAACATTTGGCTAAAGTTTTTTTCATTTGGCTAATAAAATTTTCATTTGGCTAAACTTTTGGCTAAAGTTTTTTTCGGTCCAGCGCGAACACTGTTTACACCCCCACACATTTCAGTTGGAATTTCTAAATTTTCAACTGGTTAGAAATTTCTAACAGAACAACCCCATATACTATTGGAAAATTTCCAAAATGATAGCCATTTCACTGGAAAGTTTTTACTGAAAATAAGTAAATATAGGTATTTTGGTCTAAACCAACATATTTTACACTAGATATTGGTTGGAAACTCAAATCATCTGAACAATCTCAACATATTTGTGGTCTGAAATATCCAAATGACATTAATTTATTAAAAGTTCAAACTGTAGAAAGTTTTGACCACAGTTGGGGAGGATTGAGACACCGATAACCCCTACTTTATCAATAAGATTTCCAGAAAAAGCATGCAAGAAATAGGCTAATAAATGCCTGGCTGCAATATAATTGAATTCATGAAATTACGATTAATAAATCGTTCATGAAATATTACCAGTCAATTTGTGACATACCTGTTTATGCAGTGGTCAAATCGTGATCGCTATTATATGCCATTAAAAGTTGTTAAGTGTCCGTGATGAAGTTCACGGTTCTATCCCTGTGAGTATAAATAAATAAATTTCAGCGATGTGTAGATGTACGCACTGTTAATTCACTATACGCTAATAATAAAAGTATTTCAGAATTATAAAGAATTTCAAACCGATGACAAATGTTTTCTGCAAATGTCAGGAAACTTACAACAAACTTCTGTCATTTACAAAGGGCCAAATTAGAAATTCTGCAAAGTGAATACAAAATTGTGATAATCTTGAATAAATCTTCTGAAATTTAATGGAAACATTGGAACTATTTTTCGCAGAGCAGCACAAATAACAGCGATGACTGGTAATTACGGTATAACTGTAGCTGTTTACCACTACATTTAGAGAGCGACAGGTAAAATTATTAGTTATTCAGCTGAGTTATTTGTAATTTTAGAAAAATTACTCTTGAGTTCCTAACATTACAACCTGCTGATCTTACCGCTCATAATGATAAACCAGGCATCTTAGTGGTCTCTATATTGACAAACTCCCTTACTATAGTGATAATACTAGTTGCAAGGTTTCGTGTGACAAGACTTTCCTTGTTAAATAGGTATGCTAAGTTGTTCTTGTGGTTGAAGCCAATCTATCAACATGGGTTCCAACATGACATGTGAAGACCTGGCCTAATAGAGTATCAGACTTCATTAGTGTCCACTCAATGACTTGAGATTGTACCTTGCTCAAGCATTAGTTAACTTTCAAGTCACAGTTCAATCCTCAATAGTTATCAAAAGTTGGATACCAGAATGAGTCGTTTTAATAATGCTAGAGTAGATAGAGTTATCTCACATTGTTCACTGTAAAATTAAGTTGCTTGATTTTATAAAAGAAAATCACTTGTATCGTTTGCTGATAGAACAACAAGAATATTAAAATAACTTGAAAATTTTGCAGTATGTACTAGGATAATGACATTTTATAGGCTTGAGGTATTCCACCTTCTGAAATTAAATAATGAATGTGTAAAGAGTTTTCCCATATTTCATCTATTCAAACTGGGCTCCATCACAAGCATGTCTGCCAAAGATATACACTTCTCTATAAACTGCATCACTTTGCAGTGAGAAACTACATTGAGATTCAGTGATCAATATTCCACAAGGTGTCTGTTATCATTTTGTTCTGTGACTAACCTTCTGGTTTAACCCTTTCTGTACAATATACTCATTGACGAGTAATTCCCTTGGGAAATGTTCAAATAACAAGTTCAAGTTTGTGTGTTGAACTTATTATCTGAACATTTCCTACCAATGAATATGAATCCTTCAGCACTTGTATTAACTGTTTCTAGTCTGTCATCTACTGATATTACTTGAGCAAATTGCCTCCAAATGAATGATAGACCATTCCAATGTATACTTTTATAACTGGGTGGGAGAATCCATTTAGTAAAGATAGGGTTAATCTTTCTGATGCAGACAACGGATGTTCGAGAGCTTGCTAAGAAGGCAGCATGCATGCCCAAAGAGAACACAGAAAGAGCAAGAATGGTGGTCTTCACTCAGGGTGCAGATGATGTAATAGTAGTCAAAGGTAAGTTCAGTTATCCATTTACCAATATATTCTAAACAGCCTTGTGCATCTACATTTCGTATGAGACCACAGTTAATAATATCAAAATAAATGCCTCGCAAAACGTAAGATTCCCTAATACATCCAGAGATGTATCCAATTGCCCTGAAATGTTGCATATATAACTATCATGATTAACCGTGGTAACGCTGAACATTTCATTGAAGTTATTATTGAGTGAAGTTCAAATTTGGATTCAGTCTTCCCATTTTTGCCAGATTTAAGATCTTGTCAACTTAGAATTTGCTGAATATTTTGATTTATGGGTGATAACTTTAGTTTTAGTCGATCTGATTATTTTCAAATTTGGTACATATATGGATTACTCATATGAAAATACAGGTCAATTTCAAAGTTGGGTTCCGTCCGCCTATTTTAACCAGAATTATGATCCTTGTTGACTTACAATTTGATGATTATTTTGGTTTCCGGGTGATAGCTTTAGTTATAGTTATGTTTGTTTTCAAATTTGGCATATGGATTACTCGTTATGGCCCTTTGTTGAAATTGCCGTGGGCGTATTTTGCCACTCCCTGGTGATGGTCTTGTCACTAATATGTTTTTAAGCAGCTGCCATGCCAATTTTATTAAACATGATCTATCTATTTCATTCTAGATGGAGAAACAACAGAATACTCAGTTATACCTATCGAGAAAGAGTCTATTGTTGATTGTAACGGTGCTGGTGATGCCTTTGTTGGAGGTCAGTAAATTATTTGCTATATCTGATAATAAAAGATAGGGCAGTGTACTTCATCAGGGTTCCCGCTGGCCTGGAAATAAATTATCAATTTTCAAGGCCCTGAATAACCATGGATTCCAATCCCCCCCCTCCTTGAAAACCCTGGAAAATGCTCGATTGAAATGATAATGGAGAGTTAGGGAAATAATTCCCTCGAACTTCACCGGCTTTACGGTAACTCAAAGTTGGAAGTCGAGCTGTTTTTATGATAATGTTAACACGTCTCCGATTGGGTAATTATACCCCCACTTTCGAAGAAAATGGGGGGTATACTGGATTGACTCCGTCCGTCTGTCCGTCACGCTTTCTCCCTCTGTGTGTCCGTCCGTCCGTCCGTCCGACATAACTCGAACAACTATGAACCGATTTCAATAATTTTTTGTATGCAATCTCCTTAGGACGGTCTCTCCGCATGATGCTAATTGCGGTTCGGTCCGACTTATTTTTTTCAAGTTACACCTCTTTCTCGACTTTTTTTTTACTTAGAAAATTCTGTCCGACTTAATAACTTAACAAATATGAACCGATTTCAATAATTTTTGGTATACATGCTTCTCACAATACCCTCTCTACATGATGCGGCTAGGGATTGGCTCAGACTGTTTTTCGTAATATTACACTTCATTTTCAAACTATTTTGACTTAGAAAATTCTGTCTGACTTAATGACTTTAACAAATATGAACCGATTTGAATAATTTTTTCTGTACAAGCTTCTTGTGACACCATATCGATATTATTAGTCCGAATTTTTTCTTTAAAGTTAAAAATCTTTTTTGTTGAGTTTACGGATAATGCGGGTTGAATTTGCCATGGTAGGGGTATGCTAGCACTCGAGTGCACACCTCTTGTTTCCAATTGACTTCTCTATACAGCCAATGGAAATGTCTGCAACTGAATTGTGTGTAACTATGTGAATTATCTGCCCATACAAATTGTCAATATGACCTACAAAATTCAATGAAATCGCTGAAGCAGATATAATTATGACAGGCGGCAAATGCAAATTTAATTCTAACTAGAAGTCTGACCCACTGCTGAGTGCAGTAGACGGTAACACCTTCGTGGCAAGATGTCACCCTTGTTTAAAAAACATTGATGTGTCCAATATGGGTGAACATACATTGAAGTCGCACATTAATAAAGGGACAAAACACCAAACATCTTGCAGTCAGCGTCCACAATATCAATCCTCATGTCGCCACTGTCTGCTAGCCCTTGGGAAGGGTCCACTTCTGACAGTCGTCAACAAACAATACATATTATACATGTGATTGCCAAATAATATCTGCTTAAAGTTACCATTATATTTAGTTGTACAGGTGCAAGTACCTGTATGTGTATGAATATTTAAATATGATATAACATCAATAATTAGTCCCGTGCTTCAAGGAAACCAGAGCCCATAATAAAGTACATGTACCGGTATATTCAACTTCTGGAAAACCCTTGAATATTTAATATTGTGCTCCTGGAAAAACCCTGGAAATTTGTCCCCAAATACTCCTGGAAACTCCCTGAATTTCATTTCAAAATTGGTGCAAGAACCATGTTCATCATTTGCTCAAAAATGGAGGTATGTCTCACATCGAAGAGAGTATTCATCGTTTTCTTCACTCCTATATAAATAACTCTACCAAAAAGATAGCAAATGAGCTATGTATCAATATTTGCTAGTTCACAACATTTACATTTTGGTGATGATCAGACTAAAAATTAAATTTGGCCCTGTTTTGACCCCCTTCCACTGACCCTGTCCCTTAATCGACGATTATCAAACTACTGGTCCCAAATGTTCATACAATCATTTCCAATAAAAACATATCACCTATTGACCTAGATTCATTAGTATCGGAGGAGATAGGGCGACAAGCCACTCTAGCCAAATCTTTAAATGTTTGAAGGCCCGCAACTCTGGTGTTTACCAAGTGATCGTAGAACTGTTTAATAATTTGTAATCAGCATCACATGGATAATATATATTCCGCTTTTGGTGATGATCAGACCAAAAATTTAATTTGGCCCCGTTTTGACCCCCCCCCCCCCCCCCCCCCCCCTTTCCACTGACCCCATCCCTTAATCGACGATTACCAAACTGGTCCCAAATGTTGATACCATCATTTCCAATAAAAACACATATCACCTATTGCCCTAGATTCATTTCATTAGTATCTGAGGAGATAGGGCGACAAGCTACACCAGCCCAATCTTTAAATGTTTGAAGGGCCAAACTCTGGTATTGAACAAGCAATCAGGGAACTGTTTGCATATTTGTAATCAGTGACGCATGGAGACTCTATATTCCGAGTTTGGTGATGATGGACCAAAAACAAAAATTTGCCCCGTTTTGACCCTCCTCCCTTAATCGACGAGTACCAAACTGGTCCCAAATGATTATACCATCATTTCCAATAAAAATACATATAAAATATTTACCTAGATGCAATCATTTCGGAGGAGATAGGGCGACAAGCCACTCTAGCCCAATCTTTAAATGTTTGAACTTTGAAGGCCTGTAACTCTGACATTTAACAAGCAACCGGGGAAATCAGCAATCCATGGAGACTTTATATTCAGTTTGGTGATGATTGACCAAAAACAAAAATGCCCCTTTTTGACCCCCCCCCCCCCCCCTCCTTAATCACTTAATCAATGATTACCAAACTTGTCCCAAATGTTCATACCATCATTACCGATAAAAATACATATCAGCTATTGACCTAGATTCATTAGTTTCCGAGGAGATAGGGCGACAAGACACTCTAGCCCAAATGAGGCCCCCTAACTCCGCCATCGGCGATCGGCCCAATAATAAAATTTGGCCCCGTTTTGACCCCCCCTCCCATGAAGCCATCCCTTATTTGACAATGACCAAAATTGTCTCCAATGTTCAACAAAAACTCGAAGATGATGTCTCTTATATTGCGATGAGTAAAATGAGTTATGGATATATCGCCTGTATTCAGTTTTCCAACAATAGTTGAGTTTGTCAACACGTCATTGACCTCTGATCTGTGAAGTGATCTCTTATGCCATAAACCAATGAAATTGCACGCGTGATTCTCCACTGTCCAATGAAAATGAAGGGAATCCCATCAATTCAGTAACTGATTTTTAATGAGATATATATTGTAAAATTTTGGTCGGCTTTTTAAAGAGACTGAATAAAAATAACATTGAGGTTTAACTGGACTAATCTTTGCTTGTGTGTTTTGGGTTGTAGAGATGATTAATCTCTTCATTGCTAAATGACGTCATGATGTTGTGTGCTGGGCTGTTGACATTATGGCCATTTTCTAGTGGAAAAATATAACGGAAATATCACGAAAAACCCTACAACTGACTCCATTGAAGAGCTATTACAATTTACAATTCTGAAACATCACACACTGTTAAAAACCCAGAGATGCAACGGTTCTGATGCACCAATCTCTGAGTTCCAGTTATGAATAATGGCGACTGCTTGTGTGCTGAAGTAGATCTGTACTCAGTACTGGCGTATAGTAAGACATTTTATATCCGTGCTCAGTACAGACGTCTTGACAAAGGCAAAAATAATTCACATTTGACCAAAAAAAATATTTCATTTTGCAAAAGGTTTGGCAAGTCACTTTTTAATTCCTCAAGAAAGTTGAAAAATATTGGTCAATCAATACCATTCATTTCAGGAAACTCTCACAATCTATATATATAAAAGTCTGTGTGTGTGAGGGTGTGTCTGTGTGTGCGTGTATAACTCGGTCACGCTTTTGGCGCGTTTATAACTTTTCAACCATGCGTGCAATGTGGCCCAAATTTGTACCACGGCCTATACTGTGTTGTAAAAGATGACTCACCAAATTTCAAGTCGATCGGTCAAAGCAAACCTGAGATCTAACATGGTCCCGAAATGCAGTATTTGCACTCAAGTATAGACACTATTTCTAATGACGTTTGTCGAAATGACGTCATATGATATCGCACGCAAACCCACAGTAGCTTTGCTATTGTCGACGAAACTTCCATGCGCCCGTTGCTGGAAATAGGCGCTAAATTAATTTGTCAGTTCAGGTTGAGTGTGAATAGAAGTAACAAATGTTGATTTTGTCGTGAAAGTGCATGTAGTGGGTGTAGAGTCGAGACTCGAACGCTCTACCATCATTGGGAATGGGTGCTAATATGGTATTTTAATTTGCCAGTTCGGTGTGAACATTTATAAGTAAATAAAATGTCTTTGTTATGAAAGTTGTGTGGAAGATGGCGAATGTACACAGTCTGACCTCCCGTCAGTGCATATACCGTTCAGTAGATTCGCCGGAACTCGGTTAGAAAAGCCACATTCCCGAGTCGGGACTAATACAGTGTAAACAATACTGCCCACGTTAATTAATGTTCTTTTAATGTTTCATTTGAGTGTAAACCTGATGAAAGAATGTTTAAAAGATCAAAATGTGCGCAAAGCTGTTTGATGGCCCCTCCATCACTAAATAAAGGCTCCCGAATGGAGCCTGTTTCAGTTAGTATATAGTAATAAAGTAAAATATCTTGATTGTTGCGTTCTGTATGTGCATATATGATTATATGTATATATGTGGGTTGGGGAGAGGGGGGGAATACAGTTTTATTTCAAATAAAGTGTTCCCACAAATGGGCTGCATGCTGAATGCAGGCTCCCAAGGGGATCCGTTGCTGCAAGCCCCCTTCGTCGCTGAATAAACGCTCCAGAATTGAGTATGTTTCAGTTAGTATATAGTAATATTTAAAGTATATGCTGATTTTGTTTCGTTCAATATGTGCATGCGTATATGTGGGGTGGGTATGTGTAGAAATACAGTTTTAGTGAAATAAAGTGTTCCCTCGCGCATCCAGTGACAATAAAGAGAAGCATGCCCATTCCATTTCTTATATAGAAATGAGTATTTGTTCATGATCGCGGACACTAGAAAGTAACAAAGAACATTTGTATACCCGTCATTTTGTGACGGGCAACCCCCTAGTATAATTATATTAGTGGTGTTTTATAAGATCTAGGAAAAGTTAAACCTTTATTTAGATGCAGTAAATCTGATGGCATTAGTATTGATGGGTGAGGATTACCCGTGTTTAGTGTGGTGGTGGTGGTGTTTATATATCTAATCCTCTTGCAATGTGCCCTTCTGATGAAGCAACCCTTCTACAATGTTATTGTTCGGTGATTGGTTTATTGTTGTATGATAAACCACAAAATAAGACTCAATGTTGCAGAAAATTATACTTACTATCAAGGATAGCATTTGGCAAATTCTAAAAGAATTTGGCAATAAATATTTGCAATTGGCAAATTATTTGGCAAAAGTAAATTTTGATCCAGTGCGGACCCTGACAGACGTATAGCAGCCAAGAGGTTAATATCACAAAGTTTAACCCTTTGGTGGGCAGAACGACATTTATGTCGCTGTATGGTTAGCGGGTGGAACGATATTTATGTCGCTGTATGGTTAGCGGGTGGAACGACATTTATGTCGCTGTATGGTTAGCTGGTGGAACGACATTTATGTCGCTGTATGGTTAGCGGGTGGAACGATATTTATGTCGCTGTATGGTTAGCGGGTGGAACGACATTTATGTCGCTGTACGGTTAGCGGGTGGAACGATATTTATGTCGCTGTATGGTTAGCGGGTGGAACGACATTTATGTTGCTGTACGGTTAGCGGGTGGAACGATATTTATGTCGCTGTATGGTTAGCTGGTGGAACGACATTTATGTTGCTGTACGGTTAGCGGGTGGAACGATATTTATGTTGTTTATGGTAGTTCTGGGGTAATATGATGTTACTTTGTAAATAACATTGAAAAATCGTCTCCTAAATGGTAACTATATCACGCTGATTGATAATATTTTTTATTATTTACCTTGATTTGTGCTTTTAAAATGTTGTTTGTATGATTTATTTCTTATAATAGGCCAACGTTACAACATTACACAAGATTATTTGAAAAAAATATATTCAACAACTAGTTGTTTTCTATCATTTAAAACAGGATACCTATCACAGATGGTTCAAGGAAAATCTGTTGCTGACTGTGTGCGGTGTGGAAACGTCTCAGCTAATATCATTTTGCAAAGATCTGGATGCACCTTCCCCGAAAAGCTGGACTTCGAGTGACACCTATCGCTATACATCTGTTGTCAGTTATAATCTCTTACTCAGGTGAAACAAATTATGAATACACCTCCCTGAGAAGATTGATTTTGAGTGACTGACGACCATCAGAAAACAGCTTCTATACTCACCAATTGAGCTAAAACAAGAACTGGGGCCAGTACTCTATACATAAGACTTCTATACATGTACACTACAAGACAGTAAAAATGAAAGTCTGGTTCATAACCCTTGTCAAACCTGAGTTTGCAGAATGAGGTCCCTAGAGGATGAATTTAGTGAAGCTATCCCGCATAGCGGGCTAGCATCACTAAATTCACCCTCTGGGAACCTCATTCTGCATGGCCTCAACTGCAATGTGAGACATAGACACAGATTGAAGTTCCCAAATGGTAAATATTGTGATGTACACCCATTGGGAACATCGATTATGCAATGTGTCTCTACCAATTTGGGGATATAGAGAAACTAAACTAAAAAAGAAATAGAATCTATTCTATGAAGAAGTTTCTATAGAAATTTGATAATAAACTTTCCAGAAAAAATTAGGCCTAAGCAGAATGAGGTCTCCAGAGGGTGAATTTAGTGATGCTAGCCCTCTGAGGACCTCATTTAGAAAATGACAACACTATAATCAGGCTTGGCTACGTGTAGTATTGCCGAATATAGCACTCAAAAAATTTATGTCACATGTGCACAAATTTTATGGTATTGTCCCCTGGATACATCTTTCCGGAGAAGCTTGACTATGAATGACACCATGATAACTGCTCACTGAGCTAAACCAAGATCTGATGTAGATGTTACGCAGCTGATTATTATACCTCCCCCCCTTTATTTTCTTTTTTTTTAAAGGGGGAGGGGTGTATTCTGTTTAGCATCTGTTTAGCATGATATTTTATCATAAACAACATACCCTCTTGCGTTTGCCACAACTGGTTGGCTTTTCTCAATAAAAGACCTTTTTTTTGTATGAATCTAGCATGGTCTCTACTTCCCATTATCCTAAATCGCATTCTATCATGACAGATAAATTATAAGTTCTGTCTCAGGAAATTGTATTTGGCTTCATCATATTTGTGTTTAACCCTTTCAGTGCCAAGTCCGATTTTTTTATCAACCCATATTTCCTTGATCATTTTTCAAATTGATTGATTATATTAATGTGATACATTGATGGAAAGAGCTCTAAGAGCTCTTTTTATCAATGTATCACATTATTATAATCAATAAATTTGAAAAATGATCAAGGAAATATGGGTTGATACAAAAATCGGACTTGGTACTGAAAGGGTTAAACATAAATAGTAACTCAGGTGTTAACGCTTCCATCATAGAGCTCAAGCAAGGTTCTCATATATTTTTTTCAATTGACTTATTATTTTCTGTGTAATTATGTTCTCCCTTCATCAGATTTCATAGACATTCATTCATTGTCTGTTTTCTATTTCCTTGGTGAATGTATTTAAGTTCAAGTATATTTAATTGAATTAAGGACACAGTCATGCTTCTTTGTTATTAATATCGGATAAACATATATGAACACATAATAAACAAAATAAATTCTTTATTTCAGTTTTCACTATAAAGTTCCTAAAATATCCAAGTGAGGACAAATTGTAACCCTTTGTTTACTAAATGGAATCTCCCATTCAGTTATAACAGTGTACATTGGATTGGTCTGGTATTCATTTGGAGGGATGTTAAGGATATCTCGGCAGATCTCAACAAGACAAAAATAAAAAGTTTGTTAATTTGAGCAAGTAGGCCAATCTAAAAAAATAATAATTAATTAAAAAAAAAAATCAAACTGTTTAAATGATCAAAATGTGCGCAAAGCTCACAAAGGGGCTGCCTCTTCTAAGGTCAAAACGTGCACGAAGCGTACACAGGGACAGGGGCCTCAGGCCCCTTTGTGCCCCTTTTGAGCCTGTTTCAGCTTGTACATAACACAAGTGCTGAAGAATTCATATTCATTGGTGGGATATGTTCAAATGATAAGTTAAAAAAAACGACCTTTATGTTCTGAACATTTCTAAGGGGACTACTCATCAATGAGTATTTAGTGTAGAAAGGATTAACCACTTGCACTTTTGTGTAGCATATTATTATTTTTGAATCTCCCCTCCCAGTTGAAGTTGTCACCATTTTTTGATTATTGCATAAATCTCCACTGCATCTACTCTAGTGTTCCAAATAAACATGCATGCACATTTATTAAATTCATAAAAAATGTCAATCCTGCCGGAAACTTGAGTATGTTTTGTCAACAAAAATCACTAGGAGGGGTTTCTTATTTTTCCGTTGATGCCAGCTGTATGGGTTTTGATGACAGCTTACATAATGACCCACAATTTGCATGACTAGTATTGATACCAAACGTATGATGTCAAATATACCTGAATCAAGCATATGGGAATTTACTCCTAAGATGTCATGTTTGTTTGTGTTTTGACAACCACTGAAGAGGGACTCCGGAACAGGCATAACAACCATCCCAGACTCAATAGCGTGTGCCCTTGCGGAAATGCCAGTGTATATGGTTGTGCACATTTTGGGCAATTTATCTATCCCATCATTGCAAATCAACAGTTATAATGGTTTGGAACTATACTTCCCTACATGATTATTCGGGACTGCATGTTTATAAACATTTTATCAGGATTTCCACCCTGCACATTTATTTGGGACTTCGCATTAGGGCCCTGCGAATCAGGCATTTTCATTCCGAATCGAATCGAATCTCGAATCGAATCATTGCATCAGTGTTATCATGCAAGAGTGGAGATATAGATATCACTGGACTGAGTGGCCGTAACAGTATCAATTTGGTAATGACGATAAGTGATCATCGGCATATAATGTAAATATTTTCCATAAAGGGATAAAATTAACATTTAACCAATGAAGTGCGCATTTGTTGTGTCCATCTCTGCTATAAAATAATGAAGCAGTATCTTAAGCAACAATGAAGTCAGTATGCAATCATATTCACGCAGCTGAAGCTCGACATATATGAAATTTTGCTAAAATAGTTACATTAATTGTGCAATGCTTCCGTGGTCTATATCAGTATAGCTCCGTCTACAACAGTGTTTGTGGTCTATTGTTGGTATCATAATCTATCTTCGCGAAAAAGCAAAGGTGTCTGTTGAGAATGCAACTGGTGCCAATGATTCAATACAATTCGAATCGGGACAGCCGATTTTGAATTGAATCAAATCAGACGAAAGATTCCGAATCACATCCAATCGTATCGATTCGCAGGGCCCTACTTCACATTTATTTGGAACACTAGAGTAAATGTGATGCATATGAACAGACCAGGGAGTTAGAGTAGATTATATATAGAATACACCCATATTAGCCGAGAATACCAAATTTTCACCATGAGTGGAATTGTGGATATAACCACAAGCCTTTTGGCGAGTGGTGAAAATTTTGTACTCTCGGCTACTACGCGGGTAATTTATTTATGCCATAATTATTATTTTTGATTTGTTCCGCGAATTCAACTACCTGGCTGTTTACTTTGAATGTGTATTCATACCGAGAGAGACAAACATGACGCTATAAGGAATGTGCGTCATGCGTAGTGATGCATACATTTACGTCATGATGTCAGCCTGTTTCTGAGCGATCAGTCACTTGGAATTACCATTCATACGTGTATGTTTCCTAGTTCATATAACACTAGCCAGCTACATTTGATTGAATTGCAGACAATTTTCCTCATATCTAATTGATATCATTACAACTTCAATTGTAAATGAATGTGAAATAGGAACTATTTTGTTAACCACGATGTAGTTCTACTATGCCTATGGGTATACACGTTTAACACATGAAATTACGTTTGAACATTTACACCCACAGTAGAAATTTATACCGACAGTAGGAAGCTTTATACCCATAGTAGGGTGTAAAAATAAAATTTACAAAATAGGTGTTATACACACAATAGAACAGGCAATTATGGTATAAATTACCACTCTATCTCACAACATTGTGGTACTTTCACAGCGCTGGGAACCTATGTCATAATTTTCTCGAAAATAGCGGCAAGATTGCCTAGAAATGTCAACATTGTGATCTGTCCCAAAAACTGATCTCAGATAATAAAAAAAACGGATATCAAACAGATTTGTCATTCAAATTTCATTATCTAAATAAAATGGCGACTGAAGTCACTTGAACACTCCTCAAAAGTCAAATTTATATTGGGGACGGGATTCAGAGTGAGTCAGCAAAAAATTGAACTTCGCGCATTCGCTATCTTTTTGGGTGTGTTATTTATATAGGTGAAGAATACGATAAATACTCTGTTTGATGTGACACATCTTGCCGCCATTTTCGAGCAATTTATTACCCACATGTGGCCCAGTTTCAGCAGTATCTCAAAATGTAATCTCTCATTGCAATGGAAATTTGGGAAGAACCCCCAATAAAGAGTATTCAGGAAAAAATGAGTAGACCACAGTCAAAAGGATTTTACAACTGCAGAAGGATTCCAATTCTTTGTTGGGAAATGTTCACATATTAAATTCAACCAGAAGAAATTGGTAAAAAAGCGATTTTGGTGTCATTTGACGCGGGAGAATCTCTTTTATAACATATCCAAAATCCGCTAAAATTCAGAATTCAACATGGTGCCCAACATGGCCACCGATCATAAATGGAAATCACAAATAGGTAGTTTGGCGCCGATATGCATCACTGATTGCAACCAGTATGTTCTGGAAGGTGGCAGACCACAATTCAACATTTGAAGACAGCTTCCAAAATGGCTGTAGTAATTTGCCAAATTTTAAGCTCGGCTTTAGAGGAAAGCCAAAACAACTCTTCGGTTGTGCGTTATTCATACCAGAATCATTAAACATGTAGCCATCAGCATAGAATTGTTCCTACGAAGCAGTATCTACTTCAGAATCAAACATGATGTCCACATGATGGGGGACTACCTGTAAACTATGTAGAGATTAATCAGATTGCTTACCGATCTGTATAATAATTTCTACATACATGTATAATCAAGATTCTAAATGTTTCCAGCAAAGAGATGGGCATGGCGGTCTAGACCATAAGGTAAGGTGCTATGGCATAGGCCATAATGGGTTGTTCAGCAAATGGCGAAGCTAGAAAAGACCCCGATAAGCAGATTTGTGGTCCACGCAAAGGGAGGGTAACATAATTTGTGTATATGGTCAAGTGTGTCAGTTGGTTATCAGTGTCCATAGTTTCATAGTGAAATTATTTCCTTTATTACTAAAAGGGAAAATGAAAATTCTGTTCAAACATTGTATATTCTTTCTTTACACTCCACGCAACAATCCTGTGTCACGCACATTAAGGTATACATGTTGTGGATAGAAACATATTATTATGTAGATATATATTCAATATGACTATACTTGTACTCTATTGCATTTCTGAGCATTTGTGGATGTATCCCCCCCACAAGAGAATAATGTCCAGTGGAGTGTGATGCATGATAAATACAACTCTCTCTTGAAGAATCGTTTTTCTCATATCCTATATTCCTCTTTTGTGTAACACTACTTTCCTGTAGCATTGGTGATCCTGTGTGCATCTGTAAATATGTGATTTGCTGTGTGTTAATGTTCCTACATCGAGCCAATTTCATCAATTTTCTGTAGGTGCAATGTCCACTGCGGCTGGATCTGAACGCATTGATTGAGTATTCCGGTCAGTGTTAGATTCTCTATATCTGATAGTTATGTTTTCTGGGCAATCACCACCATATATTCCGGACACATCAAGGTCTTGAGTTGATCATCCATTGCCAAAACAAATTATCCTAAAAAATGCCAACCTTGCCAACTGGCCTCAACACTAATATCTTTTACAATATTTGATGTAGTTTATCAGATTAAAACACAGGTGAAGTTCGAATATGGGTTCGGTCCGCCCATTTTTGCGGCCCCTTTTGAGTTTGAATCTGCCATTTCGTGCGGAAAGTTACCAGTTGATAACTTTATTTTGGTATATTAGTTTATGAGCTCAAAATACAGTTCAAGTTCGAATATGGGTTCGGTCCGCCCATTTTTGCTGGAGTTATGGCCCTTTTTACTCAGAATTTTGTCATTTTTATGTTTACCCATACCATAGTATGGTAAACATAGTGTCGTTGCCCGGATTGACCACTCGTCGTTCGTCCGTCTGTCTGTCCGTCTGTCTGTCTGTCCATAGACACTTTACGAGTAATGCGATAACTCAAACATTTTCTATCCGATCGAAACCAAATTTCGTATATATGGGTTTCTCAGCCCAAAATACAGATCGAGTTCGAATATGGGTTTGATCCGATTAATTTTAAAGGAGTTATGACCCTTTTTCGAGAAAAAAAATACGATTAATTAGGTGTGATATCCTGTTTTGAAAATATGAAGATTTTATTGCAATAGTTTCATGTAATATAATGATATCAATAAATTACCATGTGATCATCCAACATCCAGAGTATATGAGAGGATTTTTATAGATGTTGTCATTCCAAGTGAAATCTGTTATGAAATGAGTGATGACATATGATACAGAGCTCTGGTGGGTCAAGCAAGATAAACAACACTGGTGGCTGGCTGTTTGTTTATTCTAACTGTCAAATTGATTAATGGCAGCACAAGACTGGTGTTTTTCCTATTCTTGAAATTTCATTACAGGGTGAGATAAGGGCCCCCCTCCCATTAATTTGCTTCAAAAATAATTAACCCTTTCCAAGGTTTCCATAGACACATGCTATAATGTACATGGACTCTTCCTCATATCTCTTAATATCTATTGGGTATCTTTGCACACTATTCACTTCTATCAATTTTGGTATTGACTGATTAATTGATTTTAAAAAATATATTAACCCTTCAGACACGTGCGTTCAATTTGAAATTAAAACAACAGCTGATAGCCAATATGATTTATCTATGCAATGGGAAACAGGCATATAAATATACATGACTATTGTAAGTGATGACTTGTTTTGAAAATCAATATGGTAGATGTTAGTATTTCCAGGAACCTTATTTTCCCATTTGTTCACATTTTCATGGTTGATTGAATTTTAGGGGCCACAGAGCACTTAGAAGATTAACATTGAAGGTTGTGGCTTTTTGTGCCCAAGCTACTTGTAAAACATTGTATTGTGTGAAACCATTCAAATGAGGGCTAACTTACTTTCTTTTATATGAACGATTTAGTGGTCATAGGGGCCAGCATCCCCATCATATTATGTCTGTATAACATTATATAGATAATACTTTTGAATTGTATAAACTACATATATTTTTGAAAACCATACATGTACACCCCTGTTATGAAACACTTTATCTTATTTAATACACAGGTCAGATCTGATCTTATGTCTGTCCATGTTTGATAAACAAATGACTGGGGAGAATGGGGGAAGGGGGGGGGGTAATTAAAGTACCATTTAAATATGAGATGGAATCCCCTACATGTATGTCGTTCTAAGCAGTCTGGCTTGTCAACAAATTATAATTTCTCTTTAGAAGTGAATAATAAATTTTGAATATTTGGCATGTCAAAAGTGGCAAAGATAGGGATTTATCACTTTTGCTTCCAATAAGTTAACTTAAACTCCTAAACATGTCCTCCGAAATCACTAAACCATTGGATCTCACAGTGAGAGGTCCTTGTGTGAATAGGGACAGAGTTATGAGATTTAAAACTACTCCTCCCCAACCCAAATACTTTAACCCTTTCTTAAGACAAATTATTTGAGCTTTTGATTTCAAGTTGGGTACTGATATATGGATTAATTCCTGTGATCATATCTTTGACAAATTATCAGTTATAGCTAGTCGCTATCGCCAAGGTATGGGTTAAACATCTGCCGATCGTGATCGGCCTCTCGTTAGGTTTCCGCATGATAACTTTAATGTGTGTGGACGGATCTGAACCAAATTTAGTATGTCAGGTCATCAGCTACAAATACAGGTCAAGTTCAAATATGGGTTCGTTCCTCTCATATTTGCTGGAGTTATGGTCCTTGTCGACTTAAAATTTGCCATTTTTTTCTTTTTTCTGGGTGATTACTTTAGTTTTTATAATCTGATTGTTTTTAAATTTTGGTATGTTGATTAACCACATGAAGATACAGCCTACAGGTCAAGTTCAAATTTGGGTTTGTTCCGCCAATTTTTGCTGGAGTTATGGTCCTTGTCATTTTAAAATTTGGCATTTATTTGGGTTTCTGGTTGATAACTTTACTTTTAGTTATCCGATTGTTTTTAAATTCAACTGAATCTCTTGATATTCGGTATGTGGTTCAAATTTCAGAAGACAAAGGCCAAGTTTGAATTTGGTCACAGTCCGATGAATTTTGACAGAGTTTTAAAAAAAGCTATTCTTGCTAAAAAGAAAAGCCACCTTTTCGGGGGACACATGGTCAGCGATCTTTTATTTTCATTGGATAGGAATGCCACCTGATCGTGATGACCAATTTCCACAGTTTCCATCTCTTCTCGTGTAATCAACAGACCCAGTAAATGTATCTAGACATTTTTACTAATGTACAAATAATCCTACCAGTAGTATTATTGTATCGAAAGCATGGTAGAAAACTGCCTTAATTTGTGAGTATGTAAGGTATTCTGGACTGGTATATCATTGATCGGCATAACGTGTTAGTTTACAGAGAGCTAGACATCAAACTGTCACATAAGCCTATCATTCATGCTGGTCTGGGCAGGAAAATGTGCCATGAAAACTATCTCCTATAGATGAGGTTCTGGAGACCTGCATGCAACATCATTTATTATGAATTTTAAAAAGTAGAGTTGGCAAGGATGATTTCAAGCTTTGAAGATCATATATGCCAAGAAGACTGTTTACACACTTTATACTGGCCAGTTTCCTCATACAGAGGCTTGTTGGACTCATATGAGCCACGGATGACGGTTCGAGCAGAGTATTCTCTACGACATAAGATATCACCAGAGCTAAGAACACCACTATTTATCGTATATATTGAAATAGAGAATCCATAGGCCACAGTTAGTTCCAGCTGGCACCAAAACATTGCGAGAATGCTGCTAAAAAATGTGCGCTCACAAGTGGGTATCCTCGTATCGGCAATTAATAGTCGTAAGGTTCACATCCTGATTACGACATCGCCCAACACAAGAGTTGTTTCAGTGTATCCCAGCCCAGCTATAAATCTGACATGTTCTATGGCAGTTTTGGTAGCCTTCTTTTAAGATGTTGCGAAATGTGCTCTTCCAAAAGCATCCAAATTCCAAAATACACTGTCTGCAACAAGTCAAATTCTCTTTTGACGAATAGGAAGTTATGAGTAACTGCCCCATTTATGGCTTTCATTATTCTCCGTGGCCATGTCAGATGCCACTCAGGATCTTGAATTTTCCCCCAAATCGGATATTTAGCAGATTTCAGATAAAATATTCTGAAGGTTCTCTCACGAATACACCAAAAATCGCTTCTCTGCTAACTTATTCTGGATTAACCCTTTTTTCGCGTATCACGACCGTGTACCATAAGAGTATGAAATAATGGTTCAAACATGAAAAGGGAATATTTTCCAACATCAAAAAAGTGAAAATAAATCCCACTACATTATAACGATTAGTTTTAATGTATACAAGGCACAGATTAGGCATCTATCCAATTGCATTCATCATCCACAACTTCCAGCGACTGTAGTGCATTATATGGAAAAATCTACCATTTTCTATATTTTGGCAGCCATATTAGATCAAAGTGATTTTTTGGTCTATTTTGAGATGGATGGTCTACCCCCTTTTTCGTGTGCCACGACCATACTATTGGTCGTTTGTTGAACTTATTATCTGAACATTTCCGTCCATCAGTCCGTCCGTCGTTCATCTGTCCGCTTTTGGTTTCCAGATGATAACTTTAGATTGAGTCGAGTGAACTGAACCAAAATACAGATCAAGTTCGAATATGGGTTTCGTCCGCATTATTTTGACTGAGTTATGTCCCTTTTTTTACTTAGATTTTACCTGATTTGCGGTTTCCACATTATTGTGTTTTATTTATGTTTTTATTTCGTCTTAAGTCAAAGGTTTCAAACAAATGAATTAAACCTTGCCCCACTCTACTCCAGAAATGGGCGTATTATGCCACGCTCCGACGGCGTGCTCTTGTTACAAGATGTCTGGCCCTTTAATTAAAATTCGAAAATTGACCAGCTGATGCCATATGAACCATCTGACGTAATTGCCACAAACAAATGATGTCAATTAATATACTATTACTTTGTAAAGGGGAACCTGGTGATAACTGTTGTCGGACATATCATACCAAGATAACTACTGAATATATCCTTGTTTATGTTCAGTACATAGTCATATTTGTCCCCCAAAATTTTCGGAGGACTATTGTAATCAGCTGCCTCCGTGCATCCGTGCATCCATCTAATTCCTTGTCAGGATGTTAACTCCAGTTCAATTTATCCAATTGAAATGAAACCTGGTATGAGGAATAATCACATTATTGAGGTCAAGTTCGAATGTGGTCATGGTCCAATTAATTTTGACTGAGTTATGCCCCTTTTTTACTTAGAAATTAGTTTTTGTGTTGTCTTGATGGTAACTTGAATAATTTGGTCGTGGTGCAATGATTTTTAAGAGCTATGCAGCTTATTAAATCACACAAATTGAGTTGTCCAGATGATAACTTGAGCAATATTCAATAGAAGTTCTTGATATTTGGTACATTGTTCTTACTTGAGAAGATGCAGGCAAGTTTGAAGTTGGTCATGGTCTGATGATTTTTGACAGAGTTATGCCCCCTTTGTTTACTTAGAAATTATACATTGTCCGGATGTTAATGTGAGCAATATTCAACAGAATGTCTTAATATTTGGTACGTGGTTAACATTTGAGAAGACAGTCTTACATATATATTCCAGTGTTCAAAGGGTTAAGTGTCTGAGGTTTTTAAAAGCATAAGCCATGATCTTTAGCAGAGATTTTTGATGTAAGATATTAAATTCATTCATGACGTAGGGTTATTTCTTCATTACATATACCTTGCCTAACCATGCTGCTTCATAGTTTCTATTGGATAGCCAAGACTTATTGAACACAAATAGCATAAACTTTGAAGAAAAAAATTCCTCACCAATAAAGAAGACCCGAATCGACAGAGCTCTATGAGTTTAAGATGGTGTATCTCTTCCGTGAACTTTCTGTTTTGTTTTAGAAGTATAAAATAATAAATTTTAGTCTGATAATTATATCACTAGAAAAAAAAAATCTAATTTTTTTTTCGATGAACGTGGATAGGTAATGTTATCAATACTATATTTAAAATATTACGCTGTCCAGCTGTACGTATTGGATTGAAAATCTATATTTGAAAACAAATTAATTTGAATTTTTCTTGTTTCTGTGTCTTTCTGGGAATAATAATGCACCCTTGTCTTCAAAAAGAGTTTAACCCTCTCTATACTAAATACTCAATGACAAGTAGTTATCATGTAGGAAATGTTCAGATAATAAGTTCAACAAACAGCCATATGTTGTTTGTTGAACTTATTATCTGAACATTTCCCTGAATACATAGGACTCCCTCTGTACTTTGCATTATCTGTCGCCTTCTTATTTTTCCGGAAAATCCATTTAGTATAGAACTTTTTCCTGTTGGAAGCATTGCATGGAGCAGAAAAGGCCTCTTTAATGGTATCAGAACCATATCATATGAGAATTTCCTTCATTAATAGGCAATTATAGTAGTTGTCTAACCTGGAGAAACGCATGTGATTGCTTCATTGATATAACAAAAAAATCCCCACCGGTCAGTTTGGCGTCCTGCATAGCAGCATATTAATGGGTTAGCAGGGCCCCCATATGCTCATTATAGTGACAACCCATGATAATCAGACTGCTGTTCACATTGTGAGATTTATTACCCCGTAACATTAATCCATTGCTGAGACAAGATTGGCATTCAAGTCATCGCCTCACAATCCCCTTAGTAAGACAATAAATAGGGAAATGTATGAAAAATCAATTTCTTTTGGAGTTAATTTCCCTGGCTAACTACACTATGGAATGTCTAGGGTATGATTCTATTAGACCAACATCAATAGGTATAGAGCAATAAGCGCTATACTTCCTGTCCGTCTCATATGTTGGTATTGATTGTTGAGATGATACGAGGCATCCAGGGCCAGCCATTTACAGTGAAGTTGACGATTGACTGGTGCTATATCGTTTAAAGTATTACTTGCAATCCGGGATATCTGGGCCAATCATCTGATGCTTTCAATCACAAATTGAATTTGTTCATTCTTCGCAGTCACTGTTAAATGTGATCACATCGAGAGGGATCGGCACTTTATTGAATCAATAGAAGTGATATTATTAGTGATCTACACCTGAGGACTTGGTTTTTATGTGTACCCATACCATGTATGGTACACATAATGCCGACATCTGTATCCACCGTCGGTTGTTCATCTGTCCATAGACACATGCTATCAACCGCGATAACTAAAGTAATTTCTGTCGGATCATGTCCAAATTATACATGCGGGTATATGATGACACAACCCTCACCTGTATAGTTTTCAGTATTGATTGGTTGATCGGTTTAGAAAAGAATTAACCTTTCCCACACATTCCAGACACATGCTATCTGATACATTAACTCAAAAGCTTTTCATGTGATCTTCCTCATATCTCTTATCTAGTTACATTTCTGCTGTTTACATACATTGTTTGTATCTTTCTAGTGGTGAGCTTAGAAAAAAGTAAACCTTCCCACCCAACCCATAGACACATGCTATAAAATGCAATAACTCCAATATTTCAATCTGTTCATTCTCATATCTCACCTCTAGGTTTATCAAAGCCCACTCTTCACCTGTATTGATTCTTGTATTGATTGAATTTGATAATTAGTTTTGAAAACATTAACTGTATCATATATGCCTATAGCAAATTCCCAGCTTACCAGATATCTATAACACTGTGGCCTATTGTTGATAGCTCCCAGCTTGAGTGGGCTGACCTGCATACCAACATTGGACTAGTTCCTTGATGTAACAGTTCATGGTTCTCACAATTTTCTAGCTCACACCTAACATAATGTTGAGATTCTTGAAGCAGTATTGAATTCACTTAAATTGCCATTTAAGCCTTTTACTAGTTTAGATCATGTACGTTTTATGGCAGTTATTAATTTCCACTCAATTTGTATACTTACTGAGAACATTCTTCCCAAAAGTTCCCCTCTAAAACTAGTATTAAAGTAATCTTTTTGACATTTTTATTGTTATATAAACATGCTTCATGTGGTCTTCAGAAATAGTCTGGTCGATAAAAGGTTTGACCTAGAAAAAAATTGGACTAAGTTGGTTTTTATTCCATTTTGAAGAGGAATATTTCCTCTACAACATATCCAAAATCCGCTAAAATCCGCTTTGAGCAAACTTTTTTACAGAGATTTTTAAAAATGATCATTTTTTGACCTTGCGAAGTACGTTTTTCTACAATATCCCTCATCGGCGACACCAGAACGAATTAATCCTCCATCCGATTTATACCAGTTTGTGTAAAAGAGTATAGGGGGCGAATAGAGTGACAAGGACAGAAAACAATGCAATCGCGGCGATGAAATGGCTGTCAAAATGGCCGCAACTACAATCCATGCTACGATGAAAGCAACATATTGGATAACCCCCTATAAGCGAAAATACACATTTGTAATTTACAAGAATGTTGTTATATATCTTTAAAGGTACACATATAATTAAAACAGATCTATCTGAATGATTTATCGATCACTGCTACGCACGTTAACCCAATGATTTACGTTCGGGTTTTCTTATTAGAATACATCCAACAGTCGGACCAAAAACAGTTATTTTGGGCATGCAACACACGAAGTAATATTTCGTCACACAGTGCGTGGTAGTTTCCTTTTGGAATGATGTTTAATTATTGAATGTAAAGCAGAAACTGAAGAGCCCACCCTATCTGTGTAAATACTAGTTATATTTCCAGAATTTTCAACACTCTCCGTGACAATAAACCATACACGTATTTCGTAATGCTGATTATACTGTCAAGAAACACTTATCTCTTCAACAGAATAGTACCCTATCTCACTAGATCGAAGAGACTGTACATCGTACATTTTATTTAGTACTAATTTTCATGGTGCTCCCAAACCGGTTTCTTAGTAGACAATTATGTTCAAATTACTTCAATCGGCACTTTACAACATGAATATGTACCCCGCAATACACACTATTAGTTGTCAGTATCTTGTTGTTTGAAATTATGTTACCATTGCTACCCGCATACTAGCGCTAAATATCAGGTCATCAGCGTTTACAGTTATTAGTTCTGCGTTTACCATTCACTCAATGTTGTTATTTAAGGTTTTGTATGCAGCAGATATGTGTAACATATGGGTAAACGCGCCGATGCGGTTGCAGAAAAGGTTGTACGTTTCGCGTATATGTGGCCTTAGTGCATTTAAGTGCACATAATTTCCAGGTATAAAGACAGTCTCTGCCATAGAGTATGTAGGCAACTTGGGTTATGTTGAGAATTTATTGAAGATAGTCTATTGTAATCCTTTGTATTTTGATAAATTGCGTTCATGGTATACCACCATGTATTTGTGTGATAAAAATGAAATATTCGTGTTTAATCACTTGACCGGAGGCAACTATGACTACTATTTTAAGACACGGACAATAGGATCTACACATTTTACCTAGTACCCTATGAATAGCTCTCATACTGTTCTATAGCAGTGAATTTTGACAGACTGTGTGTTGTAGATTCAAAAATAAATGATTATCAGTCACATTCGCGAGACTGTTTTCATTACATATATTTCTGCTTCTAGAAAAGGTCACACAATGAGTACATCCCTATTAGATCACATCTAACTGTTTTAATACACATATATTACACGATTCAAGATAAACAGTACAGATAAAACTGCGTTATTCTTCTATTTCTTGGCGCCCAAAAAGTCCACATTCAATCGTTGTATGAGACCTGGCTTTCGGTTGCTCTCTCGCGAGATACATTAGAGAGAATTCTTACATACTATTATTGATAGCTCCCCTTATACTCTGAAATCATTCTTCCTCGTATAATTCGACGGCCTGTTCGTTCTTGTATAACCAGCTGTTCAATTTTCCGCAAATTGTAAATTTCATTAGATTTTGTCCATTTTGGCGGCCATTTTGGACAGACATTCTACCGATATGGTTTACGACTAAGGATTGTTTGTGTGGATTTTATTTTATTACTAATTTGGTATTTGTTGGCGCACCTACCACCGAAATTCAGGATTTTTCTATACCAACTGCCATCATGGATGCCATCTTGTATTACAGAAAATACTCAAAGCGGATTTTAGCTGATTTTGGATATGTTATAGAGGATATATTCCTCTTCAAAATGGAATAGAAACCAACTTAGTCCAAAGTTTTTCTAGGTTGACCCTAAAATTTTAGTTTATCGACCAGACTAAAAGTATAGATTCTTTTATGAGTTGTACTGGCTTAACAATTAAGTAGTTTCTGTGTAGGTCGATCCAAACTTTCCACCTCCGGACATAGCCCAGGTATGGAAACCCCTTAATCAGTCAATTTTGACCCCAGGATTGATGAATGCAAATAAATTATAAAAAATCACTTATAAATTATATTCACTTTTAAAGGTACTCAATCCGATCAGAGGGTCCTATATTACTATTTCTTTGGCTTTGGGGGTAAAAAATATTTGATTCGAGTCGAGGAACCCACCCATCAAAGCTCAGTGATTAGATATCGATTTTTGAAATCTATTAATTTTCAGATATGTAGCCCACAGGCAGAACATGTGATCAAAACTGACAATTTGCGGGTGTAAGATGGATAACTCTAAATCAAGTGCTTACTATTAACAATAATAACCACTTGATTTTAGAGTTATCCATCTTACACCCTCAATTTGTCCGTTTTGATCACATGTAATGCCAACTTGTGGGCTACATATCCGAAAATTAATAGATTTCAAAAATCGATATCTAATCACTGAGCTTTGATGGGTGGGTTCCTCGAATCAAATATTTATTACCCCCCAAAGCCAAAGAAATAGTAATATAGGACCCTCTGATCGGATTGAGTACCTTTAATGGGAACCTAGGATATTGTCCAATTGAAATTGAGCTGACCATCTCCCACATACAATTCAGATGAATTGATGCTTCCAGCAGCAATGAATATGTAAGCAGGATATCTTAACAATAGTATAATCAGCAAGGTACAGTTTCATACCAATATTGAATTGCTATGATGATGTTAGGACAAACTGATGCTATTAAGAAAAAGCACCGTTATTTCTTTCTAAAGTTGTCATTTTTGCAGTTTTTAGCTCACCTGAGACGAAGTCTCCGGTGGAGCTATATTCATCACTCCTCGTCCATCCATCCGTCCGTCCGTCCGTCCGTCCATCCGTCAACAATTCTTTTAACATCTTCTTTAAATCCATAGGACCGAATGGGTTCATATTTGGTGTGGATGTTCCCTAGGTGACTCACATTCCGATTTGTTCAAATGAGGTAACTGGGTCAAATAGTTTGCGAAGCCATAACTCTTTCCCTCCATAGTAATTCTTAAAACAACTTCTTCTCAAGTGCCATCAGACTGAATGGGTTCATATTTTGTATGAAAGGTCCTTGGGTGACTGGGGTTCAGATTTGTTCAAATGAAGTCACTGGGTCAAATGTGGGTGGAGCCAGCGTAATAACTAAAAAAAAAAAAGTAATTCAAATTGAACTCATTGATTGCTCAATAAAAAAAAAAATTCAGATTGAACTCATTGCTCAATTAAAAAAACATATTAAAAACAAAAAAGAAAATAGTTTTATTTTTTTTAATTGGACTGATTAATTTAGATTCAACTCCTTGCTCAATGACTTGTTTTTTATTTTTTATTTTTTATTTTTTTAAACTTGTTAAAAGATATGAAAAACTCTTGCCATTAAAACATCCCCAGGTACCTGAAGTCCCAACAGCAAATTTGGTTTTAAATAACTCTAAAATCCAGAACATATATACACAGCACAATGAGATATAGGAGACAGAATGTTTACTTAATAACAGCATAGCAGTCAGAAAGGTGATTATAAAGTCATTATGGCAGCTATGATTGAAATTAAATCTGATTGTTGTGACAGCTCTGTGTGGAATATCCCATACTGCTACTGGTAAGGGGCGTATGCCATGCCTGTGTCACAGTTTGAGCTGTTTGTATATAAATGGCCCAGAATGGCTATGATAACTAGCAATCTACATTCTTAAGTTTGTTGTATTCATGGAGAAAAATTATGCCAAATGTGATTCTGACATTAAAAATAAATACCTGTGTTCTAACACAATTATATATATGGGAAACTGCATGGACGAGGGGGCTTTTTATCTCCTCTGAGACCACGTCTCTGGTGGAGCTATAGTCTTCTTCGCAAGAACCATCAGACCTATGCAGCTTAAATTTGGTATGGAGGGTCCTTGGGTGATTGGTACATATTTTTTTCAAATTGGTTCACCGGGTCAAATAAGGACACAGCCAGGGACATAACTTGTCCATGAATTGTAATTCTTCAATTTTTTTTATCAAGAACCATCAGACGTATTCAGCTTATATTTGGTATTCAGAGTCCTTGGATGACAGGGATTCAGATTTTTTCACCAGGTCAAATAGCGTTAGAGCCATGGACGCAACATGTTCCCTCTCTAGTATTTCTTAAAACACCTTCTCAAGAACCATCAGCCCTGTTCAGCATATATTTGGTATGGATGGTCTTTGGGTGACTAAGATTCCGATTTGTTCAAATTGGATCACTGAGTCAAATCAGGACAGAGCCAGGGATATAACTCATTACCTCAAAAGTTATTCTTAAAAGATCTTCTCAAGAATCATTTAGCATATTTAGCTTATATTTTGTATGGAGGGTCGTTATGTTACTGGGATTCAGATTTATTCAAATATGGTCACCAGGTCAAATAGGGGTTAGACCAGGGACATAACTCTTGACCCCATGGTAATTCTTAAAACGTCTTCTAATCAAGAGTCATAAGGCCTATTTAGCCTATATAGAGTATGGATGGTCCTCGGGTGACTGGGTTACATTTAAAAAATAGGCTAGATTGGCATTTGGTGTGTAGGGTCCATGGAGAGTTTGGATTCAAATATGTTTGAATGGGGTCAGCCATAAAAAAAGGGGGAATGTCAGGTTGGAACTTTGCAACAGTTGGGAAAGCTTGAGATATCAGTTGTAAATTCCAACATGTGCAAAGGAATTTTTATGAACTTGGGAGTGTGTTTGCTTAAGTTAGGAGGCGAGAGACAGGCTATATGGGATGGGAGGTATCAGGGGCGTGCAGTTGAAAATTTCAATGTGGACACCCCACTGCTTAACGGAGACCCTCTAGCTATGTTCTTGTTTAGAACTACATGTACTTGCTTTTATGTGAATTTGACAAGTACTAATTCTTATGGTCTTCAGAGTTCCAGTCTTCTCAGTCTTTACAGTCTGGCGAGCGACCAACAGTCATTGACTGTCTTGTTGAATAATCTGAATGTATCTGTATCAAACATTGGAAAATATATATATTGCAAAATATTTTAATTAATGATTCCTATTAGTTGTTGAAAAATGACTATAATCAGGATGGCTATTCGCGTCGTCGTATAAACACCAGCGCAGCCATTATTACGTTTTATTCAAAAATCTATATGTTCTTGAATGTTTCATACAGACATTGGCTTTTCTCAAATCGCTCGGATTAGCCAAACACCGCAAAAATGACAACTTTAGAAAAAATAACGGTACTTTTTAGCTCACCTGAGACGAAGTCTCTGGTGGAGCTATAGTCATCACTCCTCGTCTGTCCGTCCATCCGTCCGTCCCTACATCTGCCTGTCAAGAATCATCTTCTTCTCCAGAACTATTAGACCGAATGGTTCCCTGTGTGACTCATATTCAGATTTGTTCAAATAAGGTCACCAGGTCAATTAGTTGCGAAATCAGGGTAATTCTTAGAGCGACTTCTTGTCTAGAACCATTGGGCCGATTTAGCTTATATTTGGTATGGAGGGTCCTTGGATGACTGGGGGTTTTTCCGAATAGTGTCACTGGGTCAAATTGGGCTGGAGTCTGGGACATAACTAAAAAAAAAATCAGATTGAACTCCTTGATCAATTTAATATACAACAAAATTATTAAAAAAAAACTAACCATTGTAACATCGGCAGGGTTATGAAAATCTTTAATAAAATCATGGAAATTTTCCCTTTCCATCACCCCCCCCCCTCCCCCCCCCCACTTGACCCAGACCACCACCCTGCCCCAACCAACATCACACCCCACCCCATTTCATCTCCCAACTCACCTCTCCCACCAGCAGATTCAGTCAATCGTATTAGCTCCAGACAGAGAGAGTTAATAATACAGTCATCAATTGAGATGTTATATGGCAGACAGGTGTAAACAACTGCTTAGCTAGCACTCATACATGTGTGTCATTAAAAACCTGAATTTAGTGTCTGACATTTGCAGAATGAGGTCCCCAGAGGGTGAATTTAGTTATGCTACCCTGCACAGCAGGCTAGCATCACCAAATACATTATCTATGGACCTCATTCTGCTTAGGCCTCATCTTATGGGAAGTATATAGGGTCTTAAATTGACATTTTTACTTACTTTTTGCCTTCTGTTCAGTTTCTATATCCCCTCATTTGCAGAAGATAAAATGCATAATTGAGGTGCCCCAATGGGTGCACATCACCAACTTTAACTCGAGAACTTCAATCTGTTCCTATGTCTCCCATAGGAGTTGAGGCCTAGACATAATGAGGTCCCCAGAGGGTGAATTTGGTGATGCTAGCCCGCCTTGCATGATTGCATCACTAAATTCACCCTTTGGGGACCTCATTCTGCAAATGTCAGAAACTATATTCAGGCTTGGCTGTTCAAATATTATTTTCTTAACCACCACGTATACAGTTGAACTCATTATACCTGATTTTGCAAAGAAAACTTGGGGGGGGGGGTATTGGATTGAAATTGTCTGTCTCTCTGTCAGCCTGTTCTCCCATCAATCCATCTGTCAGGATAGGATGTCTTTCCATCCGTCCATCAATTGTTTTCTTCTCCAGATACATTTTAAAGACCAAATGGGTTTATATATTTTGGTGTGGATGTCCCCTAGGTGACTCACATTCAGATTTGTTCGAATGAGTTCAACAGGTCAAATAGGTGAGAAGCCAGGGCCTTAGCTCTTTCCCTCCATAGTAATTCTTCTCAAGAACGATTGGGCATATTTAGCTTATGTTTGGTATGGAGGGTCCTTTTGTAACTGGGGTTCAGATTTGTTCAGATTTGGGGTCATTTGTAGGAATTTTTTTTTGGAAAATCCGTTCAGTTCAACTCTTAAAATCTACCAATTACTAGATGAATGGATCTCATAGATGGGGATTCACGTTTGTTCAAATAGGGGCATAGATAAGAGATTTAACTCTCAACCAGCCACCCTACCTGTATCTATGCTGTTTGATACTGGTATAATAATATATATAGATTCCTATTGATTTCTAAGCTGCCTGGGTGGGGGGGGGGGGGGGGGGGCAATGGGGCGGAAGTGTAGAGGGGGTGGTGTTTTGACCCCCCTACTATGATCAAAATTTTCTAACAGTTAGAACTTTCATTTCTGATACAACAATAGTTGTAGATTTTGATTTTTCAAACAGTAACAGTCCATGTATTTCTACTTTGGGTTAATCTGTAGGACTAAAATGGCCACAACTTTTAACTTTATGGGGGATGTCAGGTTGTAAATTTCCATGTTCGAGAGCTTGAAGTACCGGTAACAGTTGTAAAATTTCATTCTAAGAGGAATGTGCAAAAGGAATTTTGTGAACTTAGGACTGTGGTCTGGTTCTCTTGTTTAAAAAAAGGTAAGGGGTGAAGAGCCTTGCTCATCTGAGAACAATCAGCTTTGTCCCCACATCCGGTTGTAACTAGCAATCTGATTGGCTACAACGCCACGTGTAAATCACCACATGTCCCCCGTCAGCACCCTTGACAGCGGGGTATAATAGAACGTGCGCCAAACATCGGGGGTATATGAGCACGTGAAACATCGGGGGTATATGAATGACCCTTGAACTGACAGTTTCCACCAATCGTGACGTTGCTTTCGCCTGCCGAGTTTGACGTCACCTGACGCCAGATCCGTAGGTCGGCTACTGAATTATTCTTATTGGTGCATGTGAATTATTCGGATAACCTATGAAAACACACTTAAATTAAGGAGACATGACTATTATTGTGGGGACAAAATCGTTATCTCCGGTAACATCGTGGGGTACATGGAGATTTAATACCTGGATGTCTCTTTTTGAATCCCTCGGCTCCGCCTCGGGGTTCAAAATCTATAACCAGGTATTAAATCTCCATATACCCCCGATGTTGCCGAAGATAACTAATAATGTCGCTGTTTATAATTACTTGTCTTAAGTGATTTTGATAATTACTGACTGCTGTAGTTTTCATAATCTTAGTCTTTACAGTCAGGTGAGCGACCCACATTCATTGACTGTCTTGTTCTTACCAGCATCAGTTTGTCATAACAGCATCATATCAATTCAGCAGGAACCCGTGCACCGGCCGGCATCATAGCACATTTACAGGACCACTTGATCAGGGGTGAATATAGAAGCAATGAAATCAGTCGCCTACACAAATGAC
Organism: Siphonodentalium dalli; assembly: GCA_032622095.1. Lineage (NCBI taxonomy): Eukaryota > Metazoa > Mollusca > Scaphopoda > Gadilida > Siphonodentaliidae > Siphonodentalium > Siphonodentalium dalli. Next base: position 149,525,545 of record CP136065.1, read on the forward strand.
CTGTGATGTCATCATGTCACATTATGTTCTCGGAAGTTCAGCAGGAGACAACTTAGCACTGATTTACTAAGTCAACAATAGCTCTTCGGAGCAGTATCCAACATCATATTAATGTCAAATAAAATCAATAATCTTAACTCCTATGGGGATACCAAGGATAAACTACAGGCTTCATTCTGATGAATCTGTTGTGCTCTTAGTGATATATGAGCAAGCCTGGAAATAGTGTCTGTCATTTGCAGAATGAGGTCCACAGGGGGTGAATTTAGTGATGCTATCCTGCACGGTGGGCTAGCATCACCAAATTCACCCTCGGGGGAACCTCATTCTGCTGAGGCCTCAACTGCTGTGGGAGACTTAGGATCAGATTGAAGTTCCCCTTTCGAAGTTGGTGATGTTCACCAATTAGTCACCTCGATTATGCATTTTATCTTCTGCAAATTAGGGAATTTAGAAGCTGAACAAAAGGGAAAAAGTAAATAAAAAACAATGTAAATTTGAGACTATATATATACTTCCCAGAAGATGAGGCCTAAGCAGAATGAGGTCCTGAGGGGGTGAATTTGGTGATGCTATATAGCCCAGTCCCCCTTGATAGCTAACTACAGTTTTTGCTGGGAAGATTTGCAAACATGTGGGTGTCATCCATATCCGAAAATACGCTCTCCCTTTATATTTTGCTGATATAGAACTAAATAATGCAATCTCATTTTTATTCGAGGGTCCCAAATTTATTTTAAGATATGCCCTCAAACACTCCTAAATATTAATGAAATTCCAAGCAGAAATGACAATTTTTCATAAAAAGTGCTGTTGTTTTTTTGTTTTTTTTTAATCTTCCTCTATCCAGGCCCACCTACACACGAAAGTTTCTTTTCCGAATGATTTGAAGAAAAATAAAATAAAGTATATTTTACTTTGTCCATCAATTTGGTATTGACAACATCTAGTTCTGATATGATATATGGGTATTAATCGCTTTGTACTGAAGAAACCTATCACCCTTCACATAGTCTGCACTCAACATTTTTGCTTTGGGTCATGTTAGTTCAAGCCGTTGGTGGTTTATATATTTATTCAAATTAAGTAGTTTTGTCTACAGCTAAGTACAAGTCATATAGTTTGATCATTGTATTTTCATTTGAACTAAGTTTGTTGCTTCGTACATTGCGCCCTAATGTGGGAGGTCGCCCATCTTAACTGGCGGAATATGACAAATATATAATGATAATTTCAAATTTAGTATGGCTTTGGGACATTTCCTATTTTAAAAATATATGATAGTTCACCATTAATGCACTCAGACGGTTGTCCTTCACAACTATGATGGTGACTTTAATCCTTTCAGTGCCAAGTCCGATTTTTGTATCAACCCATATTTCCTTGATCATTTTTCAAATTTATTGATTATAATAATGTGATAATCAATAAATTTGAAAAATGATCAAGGAAATATGGGTTGATACAAAAATTTGACTTGGCACTGAAAGGGTTAATCATCTGATAATGGTAACTTGAAGCATCTGATCAGCTGATTTTAAAATAATGGGCTGAAGGGGGTGTAATTAAACAAAGCAAGATGAAAGATTGTGAATAGTTCATTGATTCCTAAATATTATCGCAATTTCCAATATCACTTGTATATATACGCAAGGACATTTCTCCTTCAATAATATACCAGTGATAAACTATTAATGTTGATGATTCAATCTCATGAAATACTTGCAACAACCAGTGGAGGGGTTAAGGAATACCCATATTTGGAAACCAGCATTCAGCTATACATATCCTTGCATGGTTTAGCTCAGTTGAGTACTCTCAGTATAGAAGATCATTGAATGTCCAAATCCGCTACAACTCTGGGTTCCCTTGTAAATGTCCATCCTTGTAAGAAAGAAAGGAAACTTAATATATTTCATGAAATTCCCTCTTTAGATTATCCCACTCAGTCAGACTCAGTTATAACATTATACCCTGATATTGTCTTTCGTCCATCTGGTGGGCATTCAGGAAAATATAAGCAGTCGATAGATAATGCAAGTACAGAAAGAGTCCTATTATTTGGAGGGGCTTGTTCGGGTGAGTGAAATTTATAAGTTAGTACTCATGCGCTATGCCAACTTTGGGAATGTAGCATTCTACTAATAACCGAAATCGACTATACAACTCCATAGAAAACATCGTCTGAACTACGCTCAGTTGTAAATATTTATATCTCGATTAGGGACGCAACTATCGACGATAAACTATAGCACAAATGATTTCGCAAGGCGAGAGTCATTGCATTTAATTAATAGATAAAAATGACGGTATATGTTGTCAATTTGGATTAATACTCATAAAAAAATAACTACTTTTAGTAAGATTATTCTCAATTTCTATTTGATTAGCCTACTGGAGTGTTTCGCATCACTTTAAAACGAGAATACATGTAGGCGGGAAAAGTAGATATATATATATATATTATTTTTTAACTGAAAAGGCAATTAGTTGAAAATTTCCAAAAATTTATAAGGATTTAATATTTCCCACAGTTGTAAATGTAATTTCTCGGACGAAATTTCGGTCTGCTTCACCCCCCCCCCCCCAACCAACCACAACTAAGACCATCTTGTCACGTGCATGTCTGCGTGGTGTGTGTGTAGGCACAACGTGGGGGGGGGGGCATTGCACGGGAGTGCGTTACAAGCCCCTGCGGGACCACCCGAAAGTAAATATAATCGCTTGGTTTGCGAATGGGACGGCAAAACCATATCTGCTGCAACTGCAAGTTACACTGCGTTTTGAATAAAGAAATATAGAACAAAGAAAAGCGGGATCACGATCCATAAAGAAGAGCAAGGATGAAAAGTTCATATTAGTTTGTTAAAATTATTCGCGTTTTCCCTATTCAAATATTCAAATAACAATTAAAAAGAACGTCACGCCATCTGTTCGACAAAAATAAAGGGTATGTTGACAAAGCTCTCCGCAACAGATGTCCTCCGTCTTCCCTCCCAAGTGTCGATCGCCTTGTGATAGGTCACAAATATATATGTGTCTGCTCATGCACTTTGTCAGATATATATTGTATGACTGCCGACAGATTACAAAGTTAAGTTTCTGCATATATATATACATGTATAAAACGTGCCATGAATCTCTACTCTGGCTATATATACGCCCGTTGACATCATTTCCCCCGTGCAGTATACACAACCTATAGAACAGTTTTATATATACTGACCTGTTCTGCGTGCAGACGGGAAACTTTATAACATTGAAACAATGATGCAGGTAAATATGTTTCATTGTTAACTAAACTGCATGATAAGTAAGTACACCCATGGGCACTATATATATATATTCTCATTGGTCGAAGAATGTATAGTGCATACGCTCACGGACGGTAGGTTTTTGTAGCCCACCCAAATTTGGTTAAACTTTCAATAGTTGGAAATTTCATGTCTGACACAACCAATCAGTTGGAAATTTCAGACCAGAAATAAATTACGTTGTTCTGATATAGTGATTTTCAAACCAGTGCATGTGATGTGACATGTGTTGTTGTTTTTTTTAGACCAGAAGTGGAATATTTTCCAATATTTTTGAACTAAAAAAATAGATCTCTTTTCGCCAAATTTGCTTCTCTTTCAGTCGGAAAATTATAGGACTTCGGGAAAACGTGCGAAAATCTGAGAACAGTCAGGCCAATTTTAGACTTCTATTCTATTATATAAATCAACTAAACTTGACCCCCACAAAAAGTTTTCAGATCAGTTCCACTGTCGAAACATTGAGGGCCGTGAAACACCCGCTACTGTCGGCTACCATGCACCATGGTGGTATATATACATGTACATGCTCTGTTGGAAATTTTCAACCTGACACTCACATATCGTTGGTAATTTTCCAACAAATGGGACGTATCAGTCCGAAACATTGACCGAAAGTCAGCGGAAGTAAACAGTTACTGGAGCTTGGTAAGAAAATAGTCGACTTTAGATCTAAAACAACAAATTCACACTAATTACTGGTTAGAAATGTTTGGTGTCAGAAAGTTTGTGCCCCCCCCCCCCTTCCGAACCACGTCGTCACGTCCCTGTGGTCATTGACCATCATTACAATAATTGTAACAAAATAGTAATAAAATATATATATTTATAATTTTCATAAGAATGGATCTCATTCAAATTTGATATATGACGTTCGCCGCCAGGAACTCCTGCTTTCAAAAGAGGTTTAAATTGTATTGTTCGCATTTTTCGTTCTAGAGTTATCTTCCTTTGTTTATCTTTAAAGATCCATTATCCGAATTAACGCTCCTAAATTACTATTTCGTTGGCTTCGGTCGTGAAAATATTTGTTTCGAGTCGAGGAACCCACCCACCAAAGCTCAGATTGATCAGATATCCATTTTTGAAGTTTGTTATTTCTCGAGATGTGCAATTATTTGTGGCCAAGAAAAAAAGTCGTCAAACGGACAAAATTGCGGATGAAGATGTGTAACTCTATAAAATCGAGTGGTAATACGGCCAAATTTGTCCGTCGGGGCGTCCGTCCGTCCGGGCAGATATCTCAAACACCGGTTGTCGGATCTGAATGAAATTTGGTATGGATGTTCGCTATACTATGTACGAGGGTATATATTCAATCGTCCCCCCCCCCGTTTTAGAAATATTCATAGTTGTTTATATGGAAATGTTGGTGGGGGGTGTCCGTCCGATCAGATATCTCCACAGCCGGTTGACGAATCTCAATGGAATTTGGTATGGATGTTCACTGATGTGAGGGCAAATCAGTTGAGTGTTCAAAAGTTTTTTAGTTTTTTTTCACTTTTATAGTTATTCATCTTTGTTTATTACGCTACACAGTGGTGTAAGCTGTATTAGAGTTTTTCATATTCTGTGGTCGATCGATAATCTACTGGGCGAATGTATTATTATGGTTAGGTATTTTTTCGTACTTGAGTATAAACCGTACCGATAGAGTCACGATAGTACGACAAAGATTAGCACATGTGTTTACGTCACCGGTGTAATTGTGGGAACATGTTTCTATTATGAAGGTTCGCTATCCCGAAGGTCCACTATTCCGAAGGTTCTCTATTCTGAATATTTGCTATTTCGAAGGTTCACTATTCCGAAGGTTCGCTATTCCGAAGGTTCTCTATTCCGAAGGTTTTTGTTATTTTTAGGTTAATTCTATATTCTAAAGCATTGAGAGGGTTCATTATAATTATCACGAAGATTCTTTTTCTGGAGTGTGCGCTCACATCCGAACTGATCCTGCGCGCATACCGGCCGATACGGATGCAGGAGGAAATAACTTAGAACATTAAATGTGATTTTGTTTTGTTTTCGCGGGTTTTCTTGTTTGGAAGTGTTGTGTTTTTGTCAGTATCTCCACCACCGACCGATTGACGGATATCAATTTGCAACTCTTGTTTATTTTTGCTTTCAGGGTGGTGTGAAACGCTCAGCGGTGGTCTCCAGAACGGAGAACGGAGCCCAAATTAATTAATTAATAATTTTAATATCCAAATAGGTAGAAATCAGCATTCTTATATTAATTAAATGCAATGACTGTCGATGGCGAAATCGTTTTCGTTAGTTTATCGCCGATATATAGATGCGTCCCGAATCGAGTAGTAAATATTTACAACTGAGCATAGTTCAGACGATGTTTTCTTTGGAGTGGTATACGGTCGATTTTAATTGAGATTTTCAGCGCTGTTAGTAAATTGCTACATTTCTCCGGTTGACATATATAGCACCTGAATACTAATTTATCAGTTTCACGCACCCGAACAAGTACATAATATGCCTTTACTTTGTCTGTATGGTTCCTGAAGACGTTGTGTTCTGTGGTCGGATTCCTTTTGCATTTTTGGTTTGTTAAAAGCGATTTGAACATGGAATCTGTATATAGGGCGACCAGTCAAAATTCAAGAATGGAAACAAGTCTGAAAATACTCCTACTAGGTATACCTATAGTAGGTGTATTTTCAGACTTGTTTCCATTCTTGAATTTTGACTGGTCGCCCTATAAATCGGGGACAACACAATTTAATTTAGAGAGTGTTAGTATTTTGAGAAAATTGTAGATGGTGCCATCTGGCGTATGGTAAGGGTCCGATTTGAAATTTCTCACAACTACTATAAGTATAAACCTCAAATGTATTTTTGAAAATTGGGATGTGATCAGTTGATTTTTGCTGAATACATGTGGTTGCGATCAAAATTTAACTTTGAACGGAGTACACGTGTACCCCATGGACTCTATCAATTCCTTATTTACATGTTATATAGTGATGTTTTTACTAAAAATTGCAAGCAGATGTAATCGAAAAACAATCGGTTACATCTTACTGAAGTATAAATGTAAGCATAATCGATGCCATTTGATTAGTGTAATCAGAAATTGTAATCATTATCATGTAAATCAAAAGTAATTATAATCGTAATCGATCATGACACTGGCAAGTAAACGCCCCAATCCTGCTATATATATGGAGATTATAATATTTTGGATAAGTGGCGACATTTTATGCTACTTGAAATTTCTCAAACATTCTAAGTATACAACTCAGACGGAATTTGTAAATTTAATATGTGATCAGATGGTTCTCGCTGGCCACAGTAGCGATCAAAATTTAACATTGAACCATATGGATAATTTCTTATTTTGCTTAAACATTGATGATAGTAATATCACTTATGTAATGGCGGTTGGTGCCACTATGTATGACGACACACACTCCCGTTTGACCCTATACGCAACACTATATCAGTGATTTAATAGCTGCAAAATACGATACGGTTATGCGACCAAATACAGTAATTGGCAAAAGTATGTGCCGACGGTTTTGTAATGTCATTGATAATATGCAGACTTTTTAGTGACTGAAGTTTCACGATGTGACATATTAAATTATTGTAATGGGGGATGTTTCAATCAGCATGTTAAGTGTTCTATTTAGTATATATGGTGGGTGTTCCAATAAGAACGGTATATAATGATTGCCCAGATGGTGTTCCAAGTAGATCACTGGGGACGCGTTCTGGCGCGATTTCGAAATGCAACAGATTTGGAATACTATTGAAGTGTTCTAATTTTGGCAAATAGATCGCTAATATTCTGAAATGAATGTTTAAGTGTTCTAAATTGCAAGTGTTTTGATTACAGGGGTTAGATAATTAAATTGTCGCATACCGATGGGACTTAAGTTAACCACACATTGGAGCCACAAGTGCATTATCTAAGTTCAACTGAATGCTATTGAACGAGACCCTTAACATGAGATAATTTAAGCCCCGGTACAATAGGATTGACAGCGTCAATTCATTTTGCAATAGCCTGAAGGCATAACTAGTACCGTCCTTGCAGAGAACAGCATATGTTCAGATTAGAACCTATCACGCCAAAGATGATGATATGCACGACTAGATCGTTCCGCGATATTAATAGATCACAAACGTTCCATCACTGTCGGGATACTTCGCGTTCGACATGGAGCACATGTGTCCCTTTTGCAACACTATAGTTTTTACGACAAAGTCATTGTTATTGTTTGTGTTATGCGTGACTTTAACTTAATTTGTAGCAGACATGGTGAAATTGACGACACGTGTCATTATTATTTCGTCCCATTAATCGTGATTCATTTGCAAGTCTCCGTGAAGCTTTGTCCGGCCCCCATGAAACGGAGTCATTTACAGCTTAATGTGTTGCGCTAAGACCATTGTGCACAATGCATGTCTTCTTGTAAATAACTTCTCTCTTAGAAAGTTTCCAGAACTGTCTTGCCGAGTTATGCTGACAATTCATTTTTATGTTTACCCATACCATAGTATGGTAAACATAGTGTCGTCCTGATTGACCACTCGTCGTGCGTGCGTCCGTCCGTCTGTCCGTCCGTCTGTCCGTAGACACTTTACGCATGGTGCGATAACTCAAATAATTTCTATCTGATCGGAACCAAATTTTGTATATCAATTTCTCAGCACAAAAGACAGATCGAGTTCGAATATGGGTTTGATCGGACTATTTTTAACTGAGTTATGGCTTTTTCTAAAAAATATTCACTCTTAAAAAAAATTTAACCTTTTTTTAGATTGGTTTCCTTGCTCAATTTAACAACAACAAAAAATAAATAAATGAAAAAAATATATAATAAAATATTTTAAAAAAGTGTTTTTTTTTTTAAGTTAACAAATAACTAACACCATTATTACTCTGCCAATGGTACCCCGAGTCACCACACACAATTTGTTTAAATCGGTCCAAAATCTTGTGTTATGTATTGGTAATTTTGTTTGGAGCGACATTAAATCCAATTCACCAATTCCATCACATATGCCTTTGGACTACTTAGCTATTGATAAGGCTATATTATTTTCTGATGTCACTTATGCCAATGTGCAGATAAAATATGATAAAGAAAGCTATGGTATCTAATTTAAAATAAAGATTCAACAATACACATCACATGATCTTAACAGTAGACTCGAACATATCTGCTGCCTTGCACAGCTGAAGATATCACTCTACAGATGGTCTGAGGTCATTATAAATGTTGTTGGTTTAATAGAGCTGCCAGCTTTCAACATAGACCATTTCTGTGATTTGTTGACAGCTCTGCTATATAATTGATATTAATGGGTCAGCAGTGAAGTGGCTTATCTTTATATATATTGTTGGTAGAATTTGATACCTCATCATTGTAAACTTAAATTGGGCTATCTTAACCCAAGTATTCCATGTCCAGGTCACCTTTCACAGTTAACCCGAGGCTGTGGTGGTGCAGCATTACAGATCATGTACCAGTGAATTCTCTTATATAAATGCGAGTGACCCATAAATTCCAATAACTTGTGTTTTGTACATTTGTCTATAATAGTACATAACTGTATACTCTATAATTCAACACCAAGACTCTCATTTATGATTCCGATCATAGTAATTTACTATCGCCAAGGGATGGGTTAACATCTGCCGATCGTGATCGGCCTCTCGTTATTTTAGGCAAGGATTTGAGAGAGTGATTTGTCATGTTGACTAAGATGTTTATTTAGTATAATTATTACATGATCATGCATACCCTTATATTCCATTCAATAAACCCATTCTATAAATTGTAATATGCAACGTCCGTCGCATAACAGGAAAGAGTGCCAGGTGACCTTTGACTTCCGATTTGACGTCGAGTTATACATTCCGTACGCAATATTTTTCCAACAAACTCTGATGAATGGAGAGTTTGAAAAGTTATTTCCTTAAATATTTATACGCCATTACTAAATATACGTCAAAGATCTGGGACTATTTCTTTACTTGGGCAAACAACGCATGTATAGTTACATGGAACGTCAGATGTCACAGGCCTTATGTTTTATCAAAGTGTTGTATCATGTAATAAATAGAATCTACAATTACCCCCAGTTTATAGCGGAATTTACAAAACTCGTCCAATAAATTATGGTTGGACGCCTTTAACCTAATTTACTGGACGAATTTTGTCAATTCCCCTATAAACTGGGGACTCGCTGTATATCCTTCCTATATATGTGTGTGATATATATATATATATATATATATATGCATCCCGGCGATGTATTGAGTGGACGAGAAACTGTCTTCATTATCATCAGATCACATGGTTTCCACCCCCAATTTTAATAACCCCGACCAACATGTATGGAACAACAACAACTCATATATATGATTATGAGATGTTTAGCTATTATAGATATGTATAGATTGGCATTGTTTCAAAATTACAAACGGAATGACCCATGAGCACCTTAGCCTGGCATGCTTATAAATATAATATTACAAAATACTACACGACCGAACAATTTGACAAACAGTGACATGCAGTTGATGAAAATACCATCAATCAATTTGCAACCATTCTGAAACTTCAGTCTTGATAAGCATTTAGAATTGTAGAATAGTGGATATTATCACTGAGTCATGCGCGTGAACCATATTTCTTTGTCAATAACTGTATCTGGTGGACTAACCGTATATCACGTGTTATTATTGCAAAATCGCATATGGTTACAGCAGATTACATTGTATATAAAAGCCATTTTACTTATTTTCTTATGGGGTACAATGTTAAATTTTGATTGCAACTGTATCCACCAAGACTTATCTGACGACATAAACATTCTCAAAAATACATATCAGAGTAATACTTGATACGGGTGTAAAATTTCAACCCACACAGTCCATGGTAAGGCTAATTGTGATAGTTAATAGTTTTATAATCAGGAAGCGCTCTTTAAATTCTTAAAACTGTCCACATTCTTTAAACCTGTTTCCACGAATATTTAAGGCTGGAAATAGATATACTCTGAAAGTAGACAGCCATACGTGATGTGTGCCAAATTTCAACCCATGCACATTGTCCATGATAACGATATCTGATATTTTTACAATCAGTAAAAGCTCATTAACTTCTTAAAAACATGTTTCCACTACAAGTTCAGACTGCTCCCCTCATAACCAGTGGGAGAAAAAAAATATTAAATGTGAACATGAAAACTTTAAAATCGTAGCATCCAGTGATTCCAATTAAGCCCTCCAAGTGTTGGAAATTTCCGACCTGACACCCCCTAGTAGGTATAAGGTTGGAAAATTTCTGATGGCCATTTCAGTTCAAGATTTGGACCAACATCAGGGAAAAATATCACTGTTGACCATTATTTATAAAAACAACAAGTTCCCCATGAGTTCCCCACTAATAATTCGTTGGAAATATCAAACTACGAGAACACTTTCAACCTATTGTTGGGTGAAATTTCCAAATTCTGTGTCAGGTATGAATTCTCCAACTATTGAACATTTTGACAAAAGTTATGGGGAGCAGGGACGTGGCTAGATGGTCTCCGCGGGGGGGGGGGGGGGGGGGTGTCCACATTGGAGAATTCAACTGCACCACCCCCTTGATCAAACAAATACAGTTTTGCTTCCATTTGCACCCACCTAATAGCCATATAGGTTGGGAAGTTCTCCAAATGATGACAATTTCAGTCCCCAATTTTAACCAAATGTAGTAAAATGTTGTTTTCTTAAACTAATTACCAGTTTTTTTATTGGCCACGGGGAGGGACCATGCATGACACAACGGGCCGACCATGGTTCGATCCGATGTGCGAAAAATTTGAAATCTGAACAAGAAAATCGCAAAATCCTAGCATCTAGACTCGCCTCAAGCCTTAAAACCTACAGTTGGAAATTTTCAAACATGACATTCCCACTTAGGATGGAAAATTACCAACTAATGACAATTCCTATGACAATTGTTGACCAAATGTAGGACAATATTAACTAGCAGTTTTTAATTGGCCATGGGGGAGGGACCAGGACACTAGCGTTACAAGTGTTGGAAATTTCCAACATGACCCCCCCCCCCCCCCCACCAGGTTTGAAAAATCCCAGCTGATAGCAATTTCAGTCCAAAAATTTGACCAAATGTAGGAAAATATGCAAATATTGGTAAAAAAAATAATAATAATAACCGCCCCCACCCCCAATAAATTGTTTGAAAATAAAACAACATTTTCAACCTAACTTTTGTGTGAAATTTCCAACTAATGTGTGTCAGGTATGAAATTTCCAACTGTTGAATTTTTTTACCAAAGTTGGTTGTGAGACCCCCCCCCCCCCCCCTGTCGCCAAGTCCCTGGGGGATCCCCAATCTCACACACCCCCAAGTTGCATGACCATTGAAGCCCCCTGTCGCCACGTCCATATGTGTCTTAATTGGCTTGCTCATTCAGTGGCCTAATTTTTAAATCGTTAGAAAATATTCCATTTATGGCAATCTAAATTTGAATTGTGATTCACTCTGCATGACTTGGTGCTGTGACTAATTCCTGACTGGCAGCTAAATCATCATGATGTCTGTCAATTAATTAGTTAACAGATCAAGGTTCGAGTCCGGTTTATTCAGCTATCCGGTTGTGTAACATTTGCAAAAAAGTATGTTTAAAATGTCAATGACAACGACTCCACCAATCTACACCAACGCCAGTTACAGTTAGAGCATTTTCCAGCTTCGAAGAAGTTCGCAAATGTCCGATCTCGCGGGCAGAAAAAAGACGGGAGTACGCACGCTACATCGTTCATCACGAAGCACATGGAGCATGTAGTGTCAATAACAATAGCTTCACGTGGCTAGTGCCCTCACAGAGATCATAACGTATCACTTATCAAAATCAGCCAATCAGAATGCCGTTCCTTATACAACGGGACAAATTGTTTCAACAACACGACCACTGATGGGAAAACGATTGTTATTATAATTTGCATCCAGGTAATTTGGGCCCACTTTACAAAGAAACAGATATCTCAATTTGTTATGTCCCCCATATTTAACTGAGATTAAATAATGTTGCCAATAAATGATATGTTATGTTGAATTGTTTTTAATAAAATTCAAAATATCACTCGCAGCAAAGGTACTTGACTAAATTCTCCCAACTATTGGGCTGGAGTTCATACATACAATGAGGCAGCCATATTCGTATGGCGGAACAAGATGTCTTCGCAACGATCTCGTTCACCGTTCACATTATTGAATTTTAAAGACAATTAGGAAGAGAATTGGACGATTAAATAATTGTTAATATATACATTTGTTTGTGACACATCGGTTGATAATATTCTTTGCGCGAATGATGTGTAAGTATCCCGATATAAAATGATGTTTACATATTTTCTTCGACATCGGAAAATCGGACAGTAATGTTTTTATTGAAGCCGTAAGGAATCGGCATATTTTTCATTTATTTAATGTCGTGTGCGACAATTCATCATAACTGTTATCTGTGGTGCAACATATACGATAGGTTTCTGATGTTATTAGCATTTGTCAACGAACAATAATAGACAAAAATAGATGTTTTTGTGCGCGGAAACATTTATCGCTGAAGCCGCCATTTTGTTCCGAAGTTGTAGTTATCCGTCGAGAAGATGAAGGCGCCATTGTCAAGATATTTTGAGCCGTTTTATGTGTCGTGGTAATTGGTTGTCTAGTTTGTCATTCTTATTCTATATGCCATATATTTTGGTATGTGGGTGCCCCTTATATCCCCCATTTATACGCACATTTGGAACGATATAAATCGACATCACTATCTTGACCGCGCATTCTTCAACAGTGCGGCAAAAAAAATTACAGTAGGCATTGTTCTGGTCTAAGTCTAACTCTGTTCTACCACCTGTCACCATGAATATGTGTCATGACCGGCTTGTCATGTTATAAAACTTATTCTACAGAAACCATCTATTTCAAACAAGCCTCCAAAAATTATAAAACTCACTGTGGCCAATAACACGAATGGCTTTAAAAATTTAAAATTTAAATCACAATTTTAACTTGATTTCTAATTCAGGAGGGCATCTAAATATATTTGTTTCAATTTCTTGAGTGATTTTGGCATATCTAATACTAGTAATTACCAAAAAATTGGTTTAGTAAACTTTAGTTTGTATTAGGTCATAAAATGGAAAGTAAATAAAAATTAAAATTGAATGTAAATTTTCTCAATCCTAAATGATCTTTATAAAAGTTTACATGAGTCCAGCATAATGACACAATTTTGGACCGCTACGATAGCAATTCAGGCTTACCTTAAAAAAAAACAAAGAGAGAAAAAAACAACTTATTTAATACCAAGGCTACTACCAGAAGGGGCTACTTGTTCTTATACTAATACCTGCGGTACTGAATTTATAAATATACACCACTAATAAATCCTGAGAATTTCTGACTTAATAACAGCGACATCTTCAAATAAAGACTCGCAGAACACCTTTCCATCTGAGCAAACGTCAAGTTTCCAAAAAGTTTGAAAGCTTAAAAAACTCATATCATACCACTTCCTGTTTAACTGAATTTTGGGCTTTTAAAAAGTTTCTTAGAATGGATTACCAACCTCTCCCATACCCACCTCCAGGCAGGTTTATTTTAATTATTGTTACAGAAATTTGTCTGTTATAATGTGTCACTTTGTTGTGGGGAATCTTTTGACATGCTTTATGTAGTTTTATTTTGTAAATGTACCGGTAATTTGAACGAAAAAACAGCCATAGTTATCTCTCTTTGTAAAACTCAAAAGTTTGGGTTGATGTAACTTGATGATAATGATTGTTTGTGAGACTAATAGTCTGATCTCAGACTGACCCAATTTGACCTACATTGTAATCAATAATAAATTTACAGTCACCTGACCGGATCAATATCAATGTCTTCTGAGTTCTGGAACACCTGCCTGTCTTGATATCAGTTTAATTTCACTTGACACTCAATGATGCAAAACACATGTATTTAGGAATTTAGGAATCTATAGGCACTGTTTAACCCTTTGATAACTGAACAATCACTGAGTGACAGGTAGACATATTATTTCTACTCATTCATATGGAGAGATCGGCTTATAAATTCAACAAACAGAATTGATAGGAACATCGCTTTATACAAATGAAATACCAGCAAATCATTGAAATATTTTACTTATTTAATAAAAAGCTAACTCCATTCACATGCATGTTGGGTTCTGTAATTTATCTATGGGAATTGTGGAAGTACTAGTAAGTCAAGACTCAAGTGGCGATTCATAGAGAATTTATATACTGGAAGAATGAAATCTGATTACTACATGTATATTTTATAAGCACTGAATGTCATAAATGCTCATCAGATATATGATACTTGTATTTAATATCTACTGGTATCACCAAACTCTTTGATTTTCCTTTCAACATTAGTATATCCTCTGTAGGCCCCTGCGAAGCTTCGAGATTCGATTCGTGAATTGGTCGTCCTGATTCGACTGTCCGATTCGAGTATTTTCGAATCATTCATGATCAGACATCATACATAGGCAATCAACTGTCATAACCCGATGAAAACAACCCAATTGTTATGCCCTATAAACAAAGAAATAATCGTGCGACTCGAGACATCGAGATCAAACGGATCGCCGCGTCGACCAATAATCTATAAATAGAACCAAAGTACATGTAAGTAATGTCGTAATGACTATTGAAGTGACGTAATTGGGAATTCCTGAGGCGCGTGTTTACAAAATAATACAAAACCAAAATGGCTGAGTTTCGTTGCCTGTTCAATTTATTAAAAGGCGAGAACAAATATGCGTGCACTGCACCACACTTTTGTCTGTTCAACCCACGGGTACAACAACACACCTTAGGCTGCATGTCCTGCAGAAGCACCCCCGCTCTGTTTCGAGAGAACGACACAGACGGAAAATTCAAAAAAGCCTAAAGTTAAACTTCCAGAAAATTCACAAGTAGGTGATCATGATTCTGCACCCAAGAAACAGTCCACGATGGGCCAACATTTCGTCCCCAAACGCATAATTATGCCAGACACAAAAAAAAAGTTTGATGCATCCCTTCTAACATATGTTGTCGTTGATGGGAGACCTTTTGAGTCTGTATCGTAACGTTGTTGATTTTTTGATCATAAAGTATGACCATTTTGCGCGATGATTAACGCCTATGTTTGAACCCGAGCCATGTAAATGACTAAAATAGTACATTATATTCTTAATTTCTTACGCAGAAGAAATGAAAATAATACACACGCCGAGTTGTTTATGATTTACAAGAATCTAATGGTGTTTGTTCAACTTTTCTCCGGTACAATCATGTTAAATTTCGATGTCCGCGAAAGGTGTAGATTCGATTCGAGATTCGATTCAATTCGCAAATCATTCTCGTGATTCGATTCGAGATTCGATTCGAAAGGAAATCCCTGATTCGCAGGACCCTAATCCTCTGCTAACACTAGGACTGGGCTTTCCCCATCATCAAAATTCCCAACATTAACAAAGAAAGTTATCAGGTTTTGAGCTTTTGCCATGGGTTGTCATCCATTGTGTGTGCATCCACCAAAAATTTCCTTTGGCACCCTACAGGCCTCATCCGATCATACAAAATTTCATCTGGAATAGTGACCTCTAGATGCCAGGGAGCCATCGATTATTTACCAAAATTTGTTAAAATACATGGCCACTTGCAGCCATCTTGGATTTCACATTTGATTCCATTGGCACACCCTGCAGCCAACTTATATTGGATAAATGTTTTTAGGGCTGGCCTCAAACCAATATACATGTAACAGAGCCATTTATTGATGTATTCTGACAATTTTTGGTATGTGAGTTTATTGTCACGTATGACGCTGCACACAGAAAATAATTCCCGCCCAACTTTCTAACCAGAGTTGTGCCACTTGTTCTATTTATAGTAAATTTTATGTCCGTTAACGCGATAACTTGAACAAATGTCAACCGATTGTATTCTGTAGTCATATTTGATAAGTGGACCTTTCACAACAATATCTCAATTGAGTATGAAAACCAGGTTTGTCTGATTTATTTTACCTGAGTTGCGGTCCTTAGTTTGTCTATTTTTGGCAATTTTATGACCGTTACTGGTGTTAGAACTCGTGATAACTTGAACAATCTCAAACCAATTCCATTCATATTGGGTGTATGGATCTTTCACAACAATATCTCAATGGACTGCGGAAATGAGGTTTGTCCGTTTTGTTTTACCGGAGTTATTGCTCTTAGTTTGTCTATTTTTATAAATTTTAGGACCGTAACGCGATAACTTGAGAACAAATTTCAACCGATTCCATTCTTATTGGGTACCGTATATGGATCTTTGATAACAACATCTTGATTGAGTTCATATTCCTGGTTTGTCCCAATTTATTTTTACCTGAGTTATGGCCCTCAGTTCTGATTTATGGTTCTTTAGTTCGCCCATTTTCATTGATTCTCGGTCGGACAGATTTAGTCTTATGGGCAAAAAACCTCTACCAGAGCCATCTTTGCTGCACAACCATAATGCCGTGGTTAAACTTTACAGGCATGTTTAGGATCACTTCTGAATGGGAGCTACCGGTATGAAATTTGAAAGGTTTTTAGCTCACCTGAGACGAAGTCTCCGGTGGAGCTATAGTCATCACTCCTCGTCCGTCCGTCCATCCGTCTGTCTGTCCATCTGTCAACAATTCTTTGAACATCTTCTCCTCTGGAACCGTCAGACCGAATTGGTTCATATTTGGTGTGGATGTTCCCTAGGTGACTCTCATTCAGATTTGTTCAAATGAGGACACTGGGTCAAATAGTTGCGAAGCCAGGGCCATAACTCTGTAATTCTTACTACGACTTCTTCTCAAATTTCATTGGGCCGAATGGGTTCATATTTGGTACAAAGGGTCCTTGGGGACTGTTATTCAGATTTGTTCAAATGAGGTCACTGGGTCGAATGTGGGCGGAGCCAGTGACATAACAATTTTTTATTTTTTTTTGGTTAAATTCAGATTTTTTGAATTTTCACCATACTCAATTTAACAAACAAAAAATTAATTTTTTAATCATTTGATAAAAAATTTAAAAAGTGACACCATTATAACATCTGCAGAGTTATGAAACTTTAATCTTTAATCTTCTGAAATTACAGAAATATTCCATTACCCATCCCACCTCCCACAAGGCCCAGACCCACCCCCACCCTGCACCAAACCAACATCCCTTCCAACGGATATCATTTGCAGTATAGTGTCACTAAAGTCACCTTCTTGGGGACCTCATTCTGCAAATGACACACACTATCACACTATTTCAAGGCTTGATTGTATAATACATTGTGTTGCTTGAGGCCAGGCACATACAATGTAGGAATAGGCACACTAGGCTTGCTCCTTTGATGATTGTGATTCAGATTTGTTCAATCAGGGTCACCAGGTCAAGTAGGTTACATTACTCTTTCTCTCCATAGTAATTCATGATGTGTCTTCTATGCAAGAATCAAATGGCCTATTTCGCTTATATTTGGTATGAAATTAATTTACCTTGGGTGACAGATTTGTGAAAATGGGATCACAAAGTCAAATAAGGGCAGAGCCAGAGACTTAACTATTTCACTACATAGTAATTCTTAAAATATGTTTGCAAGAACTAGTTGGCATATTTAGCATGGAATGTTCTTCCTTGACTGCAATTCAGATTTTTAGCTCAACTTTATGAAATTTGTCATAGCTGTTGACATCAATATTTAGACCGGAATGATTCATTTTGGGGTCATTCGGAAAAAAAACATGGCTGCCATCGGCCATCTTGGATTTCAAAATTCAATCCATTAGCACGGGCTACAGGCCGTACTGTTTGTCTGATCATCATGAAATTTGTCATGGATGTTAATATTGACATGTAGATGGGAACGAGTAATTTTGGGGTCGTTCGGCCAAAAAACATGGCCGCCGGCAGCCATCTTAGATTTTACTCTTTGCATGACTAAATCCTTTGACACGGGCTACAGGTCGTACCTTTGGTCGGATCATCATAAAATTTGTCATGGATGTTAACAATGACATGTAGATGGGAAACGAGTCATTTTTGGGTCATTCGGGCAAAAAACATGGCCGCCAGCAGCCATCTTGGATTTTACTCTTTGTATGACTAAATCCTTTAGCACGGGCTACAGGTCGTACCTTTAATCTGATCATCATGAAATTTGTCATGGCTATTGAAATTGGAATGTAGATGGGAAACAAGTTATTTTGGGGTCATTTGGACAAAAAACATGGCCGCCAGCGGCCATGTTTGATTTCAAAATTCAATCCATTAGCATGGGCCACAGGTCGTACTGTTCGTCTGATCATCACATGAAAATTGTCATGGATGTTAATATTGACATGTAGATGGGAACGAGTAATTTTGGCGGCCATCTTGGATTTTACTCTTTGTATGACTAAATTCTTTAGCATGGGCTACAGGTCGTACCTTTAGTCTGATCGTCATAAAATTTGTCGTGGATGTTAACGATGACATGTAGATGGGAACGACTCATTTTGGGGCCATTCGCCCGAAAAACCTGGCCGCCAACAGCCATCTTGGATTTTACTCTTTGTATGACTAAATCCTTTAGCACGGGCTACAGGTCGTACCTTTAGTCTGATCATCATAAAATTTGTCATGAATGTTAATAATGACATGTAGATGGGAACGAGTCATTTTGGGGTCATTCGGCCAAAAAACATGGCCGCCAGCAACCATCTTGGATTTTACTCTTTGTATGACTAAATCCTTTAGCACGGGCTACAGTTCGTACCTTTAGTCTGATCATCATAAAATTTGTCATGGATGTTGAAATTGGAATGTAGATGGGAAAGAGTCATTTTGGGGTCATTCGGACAAAAAACATGGCCGGCTTCAAAATTCAATGCATTAGCACGGGCTACAGGTCGTACTGTTCGTCTGATCATCATGAAATTTGTCATGGATGTTAATATTGACATGTAGATGGGAACAATTAATTTTGGGGTCATTCGGCCAAAAAAACATGGCCGCCAGCAGCCATCTTTGATTTTACTCTTTGTATGACTAAATCCCTTAGCACGGGCTACAGGACGTACCTTTAGTCTGATCATCATAAAATTTGTCATGGATGTTAATAACAATGACATGTAGATGGGAACGAGTCATTTTGAGGTCATTCAGCCAAAAAACCTGGCCGCCAGCAGCCATCTTGGATTTTACTCTTTGTATGACTAAATCCTTTAGCACGGGCTATTGGTCGTACCTTTAGTTTGATCATCATAAATTTTGTCATGGATGTTAATAATGACATGTAGATGGGAACGAGTCGTTTTGGGGTCATTCGGCCAAAAAACATGGCCGCCAGTAGCCATCTTGGATTTTACTCTTTGTATGACTAAATCCTTTACTGCTCATTTTTTACACTCCTTTATAATCTCTCTATTCATTGCTCATCACAAAAAAATTACCTTCTTTACAAAGTTGAGCTACAGTGTCATTGACACTTTCATTTTAAATGGGGTCACCTGGTCAAATAGGGGCCAAACGAAGGACAGTTTCCTTCTTAATATGCTTCCTTCACAAGGACCATCAGGTCTATTTCACTGACATTTATCATATGTATGAAGGGTTCTTTGGTGTGTGGGATTCAAATTTATTCAGATGTGGTCACCGGGTTAAATAGGGTGGGACCAGGGACATAACTATATGTCTCTATAGTAATTCTTAAAATGTCTTCTCAAGAGAGGTTGGACTATGTATTTAGCTTACATATAGTATGGAGCAATCAGGAGGATCCTTTAGTGACTGAGATTCAGATTGGTTAAAATGAGGTCAACCTGTCAAGAAATGGCGGAGCTATGGGGAGTTAACACTTTTGTGTCTAATAAAATCATTGAAATACCAAATTCATTAAAACATCTACCTTGGAACGACCTGACTGATTAATCTGACATACATGTATTGTGTTTTGGGTCCATGGATAATTGGGCTTCAAACATGTCTAAATGGTTTTAGGAATCACTGAACTAAATGGTTTCCCATAGGCGACAGTGTTAACGTTTCGGCCAAATTCACTGAATTGAAGCCTGCAGGCCATACCAGTGATGTTTACCCAGCTAGATTGACACCAGTTGATCACGAAAATGCAAGAAAAATCATAGGTCATGTGTTTACATTTTAAAATAAATCCCCAAGTCTACGACAGGGCTATCTCACAGCCAAATTTGATCTGGAAAAACCCAGAACTACAGCAGCTAGTTAAATAAATTTCCCGCTCACAAAAATCCATTCCCCCATTCATTCACCAGTTAAAATTATTTAGATATTATGTACAAATCAAATAAACGCGATATCATCCTTTAATAACGTGTCGCATGTATCAGGTGAAGGTCATTCTTCAGTTACCTTCACCTTTAGCATTCCACGGTGTACTCGCTCCCCGACTCTAGAACACATTTAGCTCCCTGATTCCTTTAGAAAAAGGCGCTTGTGAGATTTGAAATTTCCAACAATTCAGAAAGTTTGAGGTGTCAGTTGTGAAATTCCAACCTAAGACTTGGGAGTCGGTAGCCCGGTCGGAGGGACCTTGTTGAGCTGGAGGAGGAGGGGGTGATCAGTAATGTACAGTTGGTAATTTCAAGGTGGATTTTCACCAATCTACATACGTGAAGTCTCTCTAGCCACATGTATATCCTGTTTATAGCTATATTTCTTTTAAAGTGATTATGAAAAGTTCTGACTGTTGTGGTCTCCAGAGTCCCAGTCTTATCAGTCTTTGCAGTCTGGTGAGCGACCCCACAGTCATTGACTGTCTTGTTGATGAAAAACATGGCTGCCACTAGCCATCTTCGCATGACTAAATACTTGGGCGTGCCCTACAGCCATTATTTATCATCCAGTTGGTCCCAAACTTCCTATATATGGCTCTTCGGGTTAACCTCTGGTATTAAAAATTTCCATCTTCCTAATTGCTGCAATGTATGACAATTTTCCCCTTTCTTACATTGTAAGTTAAGCTACAGTATCATTGACACTACTAGTAATAGTATTCCAGTAAGTTCATTGTTTTAATATACAGCCAGATATGGCCAGCCGGTATATAGCCATTCAAAATCAATTTAAATAAAAATTAGATTATTTACACAAAATGGTACATAGAATAGAAAGGTCATACATAAATATACTCTTCTTTTCTAAATTGTAGAAATATTCAATTGAAATGTAAAAAGAATCCAAAGTTTCAAGATGTCTGGTGACGAGTATACTGGACAGGCCAACCAGACATATCTAAAATGGCTGTTGGAGGCGATGCAGAAGATAAAGCAGCAAAAGCAGAGGCCATGTACAGACCGAATCTGTAATGCTGTTCGGCAGTACCACAAAGTCAGCAAAGATTCCATTGTCGAACAATTGGAACTGGCTGTAAAAGATGGGGCCATCCTGAAGGTTTTCAACAAGGGTATGGTTTCCTACATTGACCCAGCTAGAGTATCTAAGCTGAAAACTCGGACGCTGAGTATCAAGAAACGTCAAGACCTCTCAAAGATAATAATACGTTGCATAAGGGAGATAGGAGAGACAACTCAGACCACCGTGGGCAACATTGAAAGACATGTGAAGAACAGCTATAGCATCCACGAAGACGGAGATATAGATCTGTTACAAGAATTGAAGCTCTCTTTGAAAAGGGGATTGCAGAAAGGAACTTTCCTAAAAGAAGGTCGAGTCTATAAATTGGGTATCACAACCAGCTCTGCTGAATCGGAGAGTGGTAGTGGAGCAAGTTTCTCAATCCCAGATGATGAGTTTCACTTCAGCGAAACTGTTTTTGCTCTGGAGAAAAGCAAGGTATACATGTATTTAGTCCTATTTTGGCTACAAATGGAGATTTCCCCTTCTCCATTTGATGAATGTTAACCTCTTTGCTACTGAATGACATGATGTCATTTTACTCATTTACTAGGCCATTGATGTTATAAATGACCATTTTGAACTTTTTTTGCAGTGGAAAAATATAACAGGAATATTGTGAAAATCAATGACATGAAAAGGCTGTACATACATGTACATGTATTTATATTATACAAAATCCTGGAAAATCATATGCTCTATCATACATTAAGATGTACTGGTTCATATGCATTAATTTCTAAGTTCCTGTTACAAAGGATGTCTGACTACTAGTGTGTTACTAGTAGAACTACATTTAATACTCATATTTAAATTCGCGCCATATTATTTTTCGCTCAGTTTTAAATTTGCGCACTTTGAATTCGCGCACCATGATGTGTGAATTCAAAACTGACAGAAATATTTTAGTAACAGTCTTGTATCCGATGGCAGTTTCAGTTCTCAGTCATTTCCAAAAGCAATAATATAAAACCCCCCCTATGTGCAGCAAATATAAGGTACCATAATATAAATATTCACATGACTATTTCCAGTGTTTCCTCCAGGGGGAAATTAATGAGTCCGTATTGGGGAAACACATAGCGCGACGGGACGACCATGGTTCGTCCTGTTGGGCGAAAATTTTGTTATTTGACAATGAAAACTAGCAATTTCCTTGCACCTAAGAGTCCCACAAAGCAACCCAAAGCTACGTATATATTACGCAAGTCAATCATTTCCGTGGCTGCTTTAATTCTGTTGATGGTGTCCAGATAATCAATCAATTAGTTACGCACGTAAGACTGCCGTCTGATTGAAGACTATATATTAATGAAGCTACGAGTTAGTGTTTACAAATTTATACAATAAGATTCCGACAGGTATAATGAATCTAAACATTACAAAGCATCTATGCATTGACCAATAATAGATAGCAAGGAGAATTGAATAAAGTATTTCCTAGAATTTCAAGCAGCTTCTGTGAAAATGAAACTGACAGCTAGGATATACGCTGTCCATCGTAAAACTATTTGTGCGCTGTGACGTCATACTGCAGGGTTTGTCTGCAGGAGATATTTATAGCGGCGGAATACGAATGGTAGCGACATCTTTCACTCGGAATGCGTAGCTTGTTCAATAGTCTCTATTAGTCCATAAACTGACGACCGCAATTGCTTATTATGCGTATATTGCCATGCATAGTCAACAAAATCCCAAAGTGATTTATTTCACAATAATACGGAACCTGTCCCGAAATCAGTCTTTATAGTGGGAATTCATAGTGACAAGTTAACAACACCATTCATTTGATCCATATTACATACATGGAGGATAAAGACAAACACATACCCCCTCCCCAATATATGGAGATAAAGTCAAAGTACGGTAAATAATAGTTGCGTTGTCCCGCCTGGGTCCACAAGCACAATCAACGACGCACATGTTCACATTTCCCGCCAAAATTATATTTTATAACACGCTGGCTAAAACTCTGTTCTGTACCTCATGGACTCTGCAGAGGGACCCATTAATTATGTACCGTACGATAGCACGGGATCTCGGAGAAGGAGTAGTTTCATCCATGAAAATCCCGTGCATAAAAATGTCCCGACTAAGAAATATCGGCATTCTTTGATCAAATTATGTAATCGTAGGATATCACGGGATTTTCGAGCATGAGTAGTTTCATCCCGTGCACAAAAATATGCATACTCAGCAGTCCGGCATTCTTTGATGTTACCGCGACATGTATTACGCTGTATCTAACGTTGCTATTTGACCCGCATTTCACCAGTATTCTGTTTAACCCCCGAACTCACGTTGCAACCAATTTTTTTTTACGACATATTGCGACTGACATTTGGTATATGTATGAACCAAACAGATAATCTGCGAGGGGAATGAGGCCGTCCTATGGACGCTGAGCCGTATTAACGAAAACCCTGCTATTTCTTACCGGTACTCTTGTTTTGTTTCAATAATCTATATGTGGTACATGTAGGCCTATTCAGGCATCATTGACAAGACATTGCTATAATATTAAACGATTTATAATTATAGATCCTGATTTACCATTTTACACATGCGCACTTGTTGAGATTGACTGGTCGTTTCAGGGAGCAAATTAACTGGTATCGCATCGCAATTTGCTACCCAAATTTGGATAAAAGCTATGCAATTTGGTATGAATTTTATATGATTTTAGAACAATGCTATATAATCATGTCAATGTGAAGTTATTTGCTAATAAAAATTTCAAAAGGAATTTGCTTCCTGGGTCCTATACAAATAATTCTCCACTCAATGTTGGTGTTAATAATAATATATATAAACTCGTTAACATATAATCAGTTTTAAATTCGCGCCCAACAGGCTGCATGAAAAATAGTACCACGAACTGCTACGAATTTAAATACAAGTAAGGTAAGGATGGACATTTACCCGTAGCACACAGTATGAAGTTGAGCATGGACATATAGCAGTCAAGGGGTTAAAGAAAATTTTGTGCACACTATATTATTATGCCCCCGACTTGAAGTCGGCGGTTATATAGTCGTCGTCTCCGTCCGTACGTACATGTACGTACGTCCTTCCGTACGTCCGTCCGTACAAACATTTTGCATTATTGTTCAGCAACCGTTGGGCAGATTTAACTGATATTTGGTATGGTGATAGAGCAGCATGGGGGAACAGCTACATGCATAGCGCGGGTTTCGTCCACCCATTTTCACCAGAGTTATTGCCATTTTTTTACTTAGAAAATTCAATTTATTCCGTCCGTACAAACATTTTGCATTATTGTTCAGCAACCGCTGGGCAGATTTAGCTGATATTTGGTATGGTGCGCGGGTTTCGTCCACCCATTTTCACCAGAGTTATTTTTCTCTTGTTTTTTGGGTTTCCAGATGATAGCGAGAGCTTTGGTGGTACGATTGCAAATCCCGTATTTTTGTGGATCAGTTATAATATATGTGAAAATACATGTCAACTGCGAATTTGCGTATGATCTGAGTTATGGCCCTTTTTTCAACTTAGAAAATTTCAATTTTGTCCATCCGTACAAACATTTTGCATTATTGTTCAGCAACCGCTGGGCAGATTTAGCTGATATTTGGTATGGTGATAGAGCAGCATGGGGGAACAGCTATAAGCATAGCGCGGGTTTCGTCCACCCATTTTCAGTAGAGTTATGGGCCTTTTTTTACTTAGAAAATTATTTTTTTTTTTTCTAGTTTTTTGGGTTTCCAAATGATAGCGTGAGCTTTGGTGGTACGATTGCAAATCCCGTATTTTTGTGGATCAGTTATAATATATGTGAAAATACATGTCAACTGCGAATTTGCGTATGATCTGATGACTTTTTCCTAGAGTTATGGCCCTTTTTTCAACTTAGAAAATTTGAATTTTTGCTTGTTTTTGGGTTTCCGGATCGCTTGTTTTTGGGTTTCCGGAATTTCTAGTACGAACTTCTTTTGGAATGGTCATATAGACCTCCTCGGATATCCGCAGTTTCGTCCATGCTTAATCCGAATTGCTACGGTCGGGGGCAAATGCCACGCGACAGCGTACCTCTTGTTATATTATATATTAGTTATTACATACTGTATTATTATATTATATATTACATACTGTATTATTATATTACATCTGATGTTCATTTGGGGTCTGGAGTTAAACTCTACACAATTGCCTCATTTTCCTTAAGCTTTCTCTTCAAATTGACTGCAACCAGCTTTTTACAGCCCTTGAAATTAGCTACTTTAAGGCAAAAGACGATGCCATAGAGGCCCATACAGAATGTCATGTAATTCTAAAGCAATGTCGTAGAAGATAAAATGTCAATTTCATTTCAAGGGCTACTATTTAAGCCAGGTCTATTATCACGCTTACAATTTGTTTGGAGTCCCATACATCAAGTTGCAAATATTTACACATGTACCGGTATGTACATTCTTCAAGTATTGTTACTAGTAAGGAATAACCAGATCCCTAGGACTCAGCTGAAATAAAAGCAAACAATACAGTTTATAATATGCCTTTAATAGTGTATATATATGTCAATGATGAAATCGTGAGTGCCTACGATACATATAGGGTATATGAAACTTTCTACTGATAGTAGTATATATATAATTGTTTGATTTGAAAGTTACTCCTCACACATGACATCTCTTCTCTGTTGACATTGCAGTCACACAAATCCTCTACAATAAATTGGAACTTCCCTGTGTCAATGATTGAAATGTTTGTCCCTAGGAGGACTCTGGAGGAGCATATCAGCAGCAACATGGGAGCGATCCCCTCTCACTTGTTGACAGTTATTATTGGCCTTTATGACAAGCTATGATCAGTATCGCTATGAGCCTATGAGCCAACCAAGTTACAATTTATTGTCTCTTCAGAGTCACTGGTACCCTCAGTTGGTTTTCAATACATGTGCTTAACATTTGGCAGAATTTACCAACCGATCCATTTAAATTTAAGCCTACAAGTCTACTTTAGAACTGTAAATTGTTTAAATGACATATTAATTGATTTTAATGAATAAAAAGGTTATACAGTTTAAAAAACTGGTGATTTGGGTCCTCACTCACTTTTGTCACCTTCCTGCTTGGTTCCGGAATAAAAATAGGTACATAAATTTTCTTCACATTAAAGAAACTTTGATACCTGTAGTCTGAGACAAAAGTCTTTTTTTTTCCTCCAGCCACTTTTGAAGATCACATGGTAAATTATAAGGAAATCTGGGTTTTTGTTATGTGTACCCATACCGGCACATAGTGTCAATGTTTGGATTGACCACGAGTTGTTCGTCCATCTGTCTAGCTGTCTGTCTGTCCATAGACACTTTACGAATTGTGTGATAGCTGAAACATTTCCTATCGGATCTGAATCAAGTTTTGTATACGAGTTTCTCAACCCAAAATACAGAGATCGAATATGGGTTTGATCCAATTTTTTTACCGGAGTTATGAACTTATGGCCCTTTTTCAAAAAAAAATTCACACTTAAAAAAACAATTAATTCCTTACTCAATTTAAAGTGATGTGAAACACTCCGGTAGGTTGATCAAATAGAAATGGAGAATAATCTTAGTAGTAGTTTTTACAAATATTATATCCAAATTGACAACAAACACCGTCGTTCTTATAAATATATTAATTAAATAGTGTAACTCTTGATGGCGAAATCGTTTTCATTAGCTTATCGCATATAGTTGTGTCCCGAATCGAGAAGTCAATATTTACAATTGCGTGTAGTTCAGACAATGTTTTCTATGGAGTGGTAAGTTCAATTAGTTTGAAATTTTCGGCGATGTTACTAAAATGTTATATTCCTCCAGTTTGCATAGTGCCTGAATACTAAGTCACTAGTTTCACGCACCTGAATAAATACATACTACTAGTATGTCTTTGACAAAAAAAAAAAAATAACAAAAAAATATATATATATACTGTATAAATAATTTGTTTTAAATGATTTAAAAAAAAAAAAATTCAATTCAATTTAGATTGAACTCATTGCTCAATTGAATTTTTTTTTTAAGGTTAATGCAGGGTTAATGCCAAAATCCACTCTGGAGGAAGGCTCTTGAACATTTTCATCTATGTAATCATTCTTGTTGATAACATCCAGCAAGAATTATCATTGGTGCCATGCTGATCAACCCTTCCTTAAATTTGTTGCGTCCATTGACATGGTTTAACCCTTTCATGACTGGAGCTGTGCTGGTGCAGCATTACATATCCTGTACCAGTACTAGTAGACTCACAAATGTGAGTCTCCCTATTTGATCCATAAATTTTAATAATTTGTTTTTGTATGTACATGTACATTTGTCTGTAATAGTACATAATAGTATACAGTACTCTATAATTCAACATAAAAACTCTAAATTATGATTCTGATCATAGTAACTTACTATCGCCAAGGGATAGGTTAAACATATGCCGATCATGATCGGCCTCTCGTTTTGTGCTGTATACCACATATCGACATGTTTTGTCGGAAGTACATGTATTCCGTATGGTTATGTTTCAATATCCTACATATTTGGTCATTAATATACGGTACCCTCACTCTTAAAAATAATGGGGGTATACTGGTTTGACTGCAACCATCCATTTGTCCATTTGGTACTCTTGGGCTCCAAATAAACATGCATACATATGTACGTTTATTATTTTCTTGAAAAATTCCCTGCACCGTGCTTATTTGGGTCTGCACGTTTATTAATTTTGAGGCCATGGAAATTGAAACCAGCACAAACTCAAGATTTCTATATGATTCTGATATAAAAATTATGAGCTTATAACTTTAAGCATATACATATTCAAGTATATGGCATATATATGTGAACATTTAAATATTGAATAAAACACCACATGACACATATTATGTTGATTCCTATACTTGACCTACTATAAAAATAATTTGTTTAACCACAGATGTTTTGCTCAGTTCCCCCTGCACTATTATTTGGGTCTGCACTTTTATTAACTTTCAATGGAATTTCCCCCCTGCACTATTATTATACCCCCTTAAAAAAAAAAAGAAGGGGTATACTGTTTTGCACCTGTCCGTCCGTGCGTCTTAGCGTGCGTCCGTCCATATGTCTGAGTATAGCAGTCATAAGTTATAGATATGCCCACACTAGGCGGTATGCCACTAGGGGGTATGTACCGGTCGACAGTCCATCTCTTGTTTGGGCCTGCTTTTTTATTTGGAGCCAGAAAGTAGGGAGGTTCAGTACACCATCATGACTGCTTTCAAAAGGGGCCAACGACTTTGTTAGCGTTTTACGTTCTAGAGTTATCCTTCTTTGCTTATCTGGAAATGTGGGGCTTTTTGTCCATGGGTTATCGGATCTCGATGAAATGTAGCAATGGGATTTCAGCTTTATGACTGCTTTCAAAAGAGGAGCAATTGTCATTGTTCATGTTTTCCATTCTAGAGTTATACTTTTTTGTATCTGGAAATCATTTTTTAGTCGAGTTTTTCAAAAACTCGACTTATGGCATGGCAGTTGCTCCCAATGACTATTTACTGCCTGTAGAAAAATGGGTCACATCCGAACTTATTAACAAGAGTTATCCATCTTAGATGGTTTTTAGTTAAGTTTTTCACCGATAGCGCGATAACTCACGCAAATATTAACCAATTTCAACAATATTTGGTATATGAGACTCTTGCGACAATATCTCGGACGAGTTAGAAAACTAGGTTTGTCCGAGGAAAAAAATTCCGGAGTTATGGGTCTTAGTTTGTCTATTTTTAGCAATTTTTATCACCGTTAGCGCGATAACTCGATGAAATATTAACCTATTTCAACAATATTTGGTATATGAGTCTCCTGCAACAATATCTCGGACGAGTTCGAAAATCAGGTTTTTCCAAAAAAAATTCGCGGAGTTATGGGTCTTAGTTTGTCTATTTTAGCAATGTTATCACTGTTAGCGCGATAACTCAATGAAATATTAACCGATTTAAACAATATTTGGTATATGAGTCTATTGCAACAATATCTCGGACGAGTTGAAAACCTGGTTTGTCCGAATTTTTTTCGCGGAGTTATGGGTCTTAGTTTGTCTATTTTAATCACAATTTTATCACCGTTAGTGTGATAACTCAATGAAATATTAACGGATTCAATTGATATTTGGTATATAGGTCTATTGCAATAATATACCACCGTCCAACTTTTTTTCCCGGAGTTGTGCACCTTATTGGCAGAAGTTTGGTTCGACTGCCAAAAAACTAGACAAAAGCATCTTAGATGCGTACCCCTTGTTTTCTCTTAAATCCCTTATTGACCATTCTTCTCCACATAATATGGAGGTTCTATCCTGCCAGGTCTGTTTAATAACTATCTGAACACATATAAATGACACTGATGTTAATTTTAAGGCAAAACAAATATTCCTATGTTTCTGGTGATATGCAAGAAAAAAATAGTGGTGGGCGGGTGGCTTTTGTTTTATTTTATTTTTTCATTTTATTTTCCAACCTTGCTCAATAATAGATATGAATACTCCCTTCTCCTTGTTTTTAATGTACTATAAAATAATAAAACTAAGTACATAATATTATAATATAATGTAATTTATTGTTTTTATTGAATAAAACATGAAAAAATAAGTTGGTTCAGCTGTGACCTAATTGAAGTGTGTTATAATTTCTGGTTAATTGTACACGCGATGTGTCCGTTTTACTCAGAAATGAATCCGTTTACAAGGAAAATAAAATCAGATGCATCTGGATGCATACTAATTTTGCAAAATCAATAAAATGGAAACTGTCGGGGCGCCGGAATAGGGGCTGGCAGGCCACCAGAAACACAGGTCTTTTTTATTTTGGCCTAATAGGTGTTTTATGGCCAACCCCTCGGACCCTCCACATCCGACGTAGAGTGTATTGTTATGTCTTTTATGTTCAAAAGAAGGGGCACTCAAAGAATTTAAGCTTGTTCATTGGCAACTTAACATTAGTAATCCCTTCAAACAAAGTTTGGTGGGGGATATATAAATGAATTGCTTGCTTTAAGTTGGGTTGCAATGTCATGGTACGATACGTATCCCTTTACGAACATTACGGTATGATACGCGATGCGTGCATGTACTGATGTAGGTAGCTTTGATTTTGGATAATTTGTCAATAATTTAGTTATAACTTTAATATAAAACTAAAATGCTGGAACGTACAGTGTACTAAATGTAGAAATTTAACAATGTAAGAGCAATAATACAATACATCAAACATCTCAATAAGGGCTCTGACAAGTCTTAGTTTGTTTATATTATTGTCATGCCTGACTGCTCAAATCACATTGATTATAATGATTAATGTTTCAAAGTAAAGCAATCAATCAGATGAAACGGGGGAAATATGATCCTTTGAAATTGATTATTTGACCAATCACCATCCATGTTTTATTTCCCAAGCTAAATATAAATCATGGAATTTCCCAAGCAGTGACCCATCATGATTATTAGGCACCTGAGAGTACACTCTACTAGTAGTTAGAACCGCAAGTTCTCTAAATAAAAAATAAATCATGTGAATTATTACCAAATTGAATCATGAATTGTCCATTTAAGGCACCTTCTTTGTGTGGTGTACTGTATTTAGATCACTTTGAATGATATGGACCCTATTATTCAACCATACAAAATGGACACATAAGTTAGCAAACCACATAACTTGAAACTAATTACACCTAATTTATGTATTGTGCATTCATACCAAAAAGTCAGACCAGACAATTTAATCTACACTGGCTCCAAACAATTACCTATCTTAAAATAATTATGATCTGTATGGGGCTATAGGGTGGGTATTGCTTTGCTTCACTGTGGTATTCATAGCCAAGCTTCATTACCTAGCTTAACAATCATACACTTGTTAGATAGTACTAAGGCCAAGCAACCTTAATTTATCTATCAATACCTGTTTTAGGTGCCCTGTTGTGTTATTATTTTGTGACTGAGACAGTTGACTGAGATATCAATTTCTATACTGATAAAACATTCATACTTGTTTTCAACATTGGGAATATTATAACCAGACACAAAATAAAAAATGTTCGCTTTTGTCAAGATTTGCACCAAAATCAATAATTTTAATTAATGAAAAAAAATGGAATCGATGTTTGGGAGTAAACATATCATGATCTTCCTTGCACTGACATAATAAGCCCAAGAGGCATATTTCTTAGTTGCTATGACTAACTTAAATCATCAGAACAAATAATTCAAATGT
This sequence comes from Siphonodentalium dalli, assembly GCA_032622095.1. Classification (NCBI taxonomy): domain Eukaryota; kingdom Metazoa; phylum Mollusca; class Scaphopoda; order Gadilida; family Siphonodentaliidae; genus Siphonodentalium; species Siphonodentalium dalli. The sequence goes on from CP136065.1 coordinate 149,557,548, forward strand.
TTCAAGAATATTTAATATCCTGGTTATAACCAGTACAAAACCTGCAAACTTTTTTATGTTCTGACCCGTTCTGACAGGCCAGACAGGCAACTATATATATGTATATAACCAGGGTTTCCGCCAGTAGCTGCTAAGGGGAAAATCCAGTAAATAATTTCAATGTATGAACACCGATTTATCAATGTTCATGTAATTTCGCCATATAGGTCTATAGTATAGTCAAGAAGTGTAAGATATTGTAATTGGCAAATCGTTTTATCTGCATATATTTTCTACCAAAGTTGTCAAGCTATCAAAAAACCCTCTAAGGTTAAAAGCAATAAAATTTATATCATTGTAAAAAAAAAAATACAATGGAGTCTATAAATAAAAAATCCACAGATGCTCTATGTTCCCATTCAACAGGGGAAAACTTGGCCTGGGGAATGGGGCCATTGAGGGGATCCCATGCCGGTATAGCGGAAACCCTGATATAACATTAAACAAACAATGCAGGGAATATAATTCTTTGTTAATACTTATTCCTCAATAATCTACTTCACATTAGGGGGTTGTTGCAGCTCGAGATTGCATGCTTTTCTGTGACTTTTGTGAGCTATATCACAATAAACATTGAATTAATTACCCAGGAGAAATACCATAATTGTAAGCAACGCAAAGCAAAATCGCTTGCAAAGTCACGGACAAAGTCACTTAAATTGTGCAATTTCGAGTTGTGATCTACAGAGAAGTACCGGTACATTATTAAGGAACAGGTAATAACTAAGAAATATATTTCCCCACATTATTTTTTTGAATTTATGAGGTTCCCTTGTCAAATTAGTTTTAAAGTTCTCAGGTTTTGTACTGGTGGAATATGATCTACTGGCATTATCCATATAGATTCATGGCATGATCTAGGTCTTCAGTAATTCACATCAAAAATATGATTTGACAGTGTGCAATATGAATTCTATTCCAATTCAATCATGTAACTAGTGCTAATACTGTTTAATCAACATTTAACATCATTGAACTGGCATTCTTGCTTAATCTTATTTAACTCTTTAGCTTGACAATTTAGCCACTTACCAGCTCCTGTTAGCCTCCCTTTCATTGAGGAGCTAACAAATTACTTCTGCCTGACCTATATGTGGAAGGCACATTACATTAGGAACAGCTATTGACTACTTAATGTCTCAATTACACTGCTGTGTTTGCAAGATCTTCTGCTGAAATAATTGATCCAATCAAATTGTAGATTCCCTGGGGAGGAATTGGCAAGCATTGATTAGGAAATTGGCACAGTGTTATCAACAACCTGTCTTTATGATGGTGGGTTCTGTGCTTGGGATTCTGGAGAAATTATTAGCAATGTAATTAACCTTAGACAGAAGTCTTCTTTTAAATATGATGCAAACCATCCATTTGACGTAAGAGAATAGGGTAAAAGTTATCCGTTTGTCTGCGACTGTGTCTACCTTACAGTAGGAATAATCAGTTTCTATTTTGAGACGATGCATAATGCCAATTACATATGCAGTATTATGACTGTGAGTGTGATCTTTTAGAGGTTCGTTGACTCGTCGTAAAAGAAGTATTGAATGACTCATCTGTACATGATACTATTGTGCCACATTGCGAGTCATTATCTGTTTGTGAATTACATGTACATGTATTTGTGCATGGTACCCGAATGTTCTTGAATGTTTCAAAGTTCTGAAGCAGTGAAGGATCCAGAGATTTTTTTTGGGACACCTGGTTTCGGGCAATGATATGCCAAAAGCATATCCCGAAGACATGAGCGGGAGGAGGTGTCCCCCTGCTGACGGTGGGGGGGGGTTTCCCCCTGGAAATTTTTGAAAATCCAATGCATTGAGAGCTGATCTAGGGTTCTCTCAGGTGCCTACTAATAGTAATGGGTTGGGATTTATGCTGAAATTAATAGTAGTGATGGCAATTTCACCCTGTCTCACTATTATTACTCTCAGGTGCCAAATAATAGTGTGAGCACGATTAATAATAGTGATTGTTGTGAATTTTCTCTAAAATTAATAATCGTGCTGACACTATTATTACTCTCAGGTGCCAAATAATAGTGTGAGCACGATTATTAATTTTGGAGAAAATTCCCAACGATCACTATTATTTGGAATTGAGACATAGAGTGAAATTGCCATCACTATTATTAATTTCAGCCTAAATCCCCACACATCACTATTATTAGGCCATCACGATTATTTGGTACCTGGGAGTAGGCACATGAGAGTATTTTTAATTTTACTGAGAGGTCAATTTGATCAAGTTTATCAAGCTTAACTTTGGAAATTTTTATACATGTGTGGGATTGGAAATGCTTATAAGTTATCTTTTGGTTCAATGGATTATGCTTATCCTGCTTGAAATGCGACTCACTGTTATCACTCTAATTCATATAATAGGCTATTTTCTAAAATTCAAGTGAGAGACACTGTATATATATAATACATAATATAGTGCGGAAACAACGTCTATAAAGTTAGTAATTACTATTAGTACTAATCTCTATGTTAATTATTCATTTTGTATTATGAGATCCAACCTGGTCACTTCCTGTACTGTATTGTGTAATTTCACTTGAATATGATTGAAATACGGAAGTCTGAAGGCTGAATGATAACAAACCTGAACTGTTTGAAGTTTTCACAGATGAAATCTAGATCAAGCCAAACATACTTTACAGTATGATTCCAACTGTTAAACTTAAATCTTTTTGTAAACTTAAATGTCTTATAAATGTCAATGTATCTATTATATATTTTGAAGACCTCTGTCTGTCTATGTCCTTTATAGAATCGAAAACGGGTTGACCGATCGAGACCAAACTTCCTATCCAAAGGTAAAATCCCACGGGAATCGTCAATGTCGCATTTTGGAGAAGCCCAGAGCACCCGTTCTCCACTCTCAGTCACAAAAAACGGCACTGCGGTGGTTAATCAAGTGATAATTTAATGAGCATTTGTTTTTGACGCATCGCTATAAAGAGCGTTTATTTACCAACTTATTTTCAACGTTATTAGCATCTGCAGAGAGATATACGGGAACATCTAATATATAGAAACGGGTGGAGCTATCGATTTGAAATTTGGTATGTGAATGTATCTTGCCCCAGATACGAATTTTATCGGGTCGCCGAGCCCGTGCGACGCCAGCTTCGCGCATGCACCAGCTTTGCGCATGCGCAGACCAGATCTCGGAAACGGGTGGAGCTATAGACTTGAAATTTGGTATGTGAATGTATCTTGCCCCGGATACGAATTTTATCGGGTCGCCGAGCCCGTGCGACGCCAGCTTCGCGCATGCGCAGACCAGATCTCGGAAACGGGTAGAGCTATCGACTAGAAATTTGGTTTTTGAATAGCCCGGACAACGTCGGGCTCATCGGCTAGTATAAATATATAAATGTTTTGTATCTTGTTACATATATGAATTGGGACCTGAATTGAAAAAAAATTGAAAAGAAGAAAAAAATAATTTGATTTGTTGATTTTATGAACCTCACAAATTTTGTTTGACATGAATTAAAATTACGAGTGTGTACGGGTGGAGGAGCAATTGCTCCTGTCTCTATGGAAGGACTGTATAACGACATTTAAAACCAAATGATAGTCAATTATAAGGCCTAAAAAAGACCTTTGTTTCCACTAACAGGCTGAAAAAAAAGGGGAGCTGAATTTGTATGTTAAATTTTTATTTTATATTTTTATATCTTCTAATAATTTCAATAATATAATGCCACCCCCAATGTTTAAACCCCAAGCACCAACAGAACTGTTAAAATGTCTGTAAATACAGTGTATAAAGAAACTATCAACTCTTTCACAAACCATATTGTTTTTATTTGGAATAATGTCCCATGTCAACTTAGTTTATACCATGAACTATATTAATTAAACTGCACAACCCCATTTTAAAGAGTTTATATATGATGCATAGCAGTTTTTAACTCCTCAAAAGACGTTTGTAATAGACTTTAAAAAACTTTTTTTTTAAATTGTTGATTTCCAATTTCACAATAAAATGTGCAGGGTTGGGCATTCAAATTAGGGTCCATCAGTTAGCGCAATCAAATGTCTCTTTTTAGGCCTAAAACAAGAAAACAAAACAAATAGTTAACCCTTCCTTTACTAAATACTCATTGATGAGTACTTTATAGTTAGTTCCCTTTGGAAATCTTCAGATATAACTTTATATTATCTGAATAATCCACCCAATTGATACTCATTCTTCTGTACATTCTTGTTTTATCTGTCGTCAGCATATTTTCCATAAAAACCCCTCCAGATGAATAATATTGGACCATTTAAATGTATACTTTAATAAATGAGTGGGAGAACTCAATTATTATAAAAAAGGGTTAAACACAGCCTATATAGTACATCTACCCAATTACCCATGGAGGCGGCAACACATATTAAATTAAGCTCACAGTTCACTTCTCCTGCTCTTGTTTTGTGGTGAGATACAATGTATGCTTGATTTATACACAGACCATTCTTCTCCTTTAAAATAATATGCGGGAAGCATTAACAAATCATACAATGAATATTGCTGCATTGGTGATGCATCACTCAAGTGAAATTTCATACCAGGCATAACCTGGCTGGCTAAATGGTACACAGGTATGCATAATCAAACAAGACTAGTTACTCCAACTCCTGAAGTATTCTGGGCATATCTGAAGTATCTGGGCATATTTGTTTTTGTTTGTTTTTATAGAAAGACATCCAATTTCTTAGCTTTTCCTAACTGGCTCATTTGTAAACAAAACACCTAATAGTGTTAAAGCACCATGTTTTCGTTTAAATTTCCCATTCCCTTATGACACATTGTACTGGCAAGAGGCATAAACATGCACTAAAGAGCTGCCAGACTGAGTAGAGAATGTGTTATGGTGTGATTTATGGCTCTAGTATAATGTATACCCCTATCTAGGGTAATTTCCCTACCAGCATTACACAGAGTAAACTGTGATAAGAAGGTAGTTTTCAGCTGGTGATTATTTTGTTGTTATAGGAGTGTGGGCAGATCATATTACTTTACACCTCATGGGTAGGGCCAGTGATATCACTGCTAGAGCAATGAATACATTGGCTGAGTGATAAAATGAAGTTTGGCCTGGCATTGATCCCACTACCACTTAGCAAGTAGTATAATGCCACCCACAGCTCATATGTGTTATCTCTGTCATCAGTTTGGACATATTGAAAATAAATGCTGAACTCTTTTTTTGTATGGTGAAATGCTAGTTGATTTTAACCTTGTGGTGATAGTATCTCCTCATCAGATTAATTATACCCCCATTCCAAAAGATGGGGGGGTATACTGGATCACATGTGTACATCTGTCTGTCCACGCATACGTGGTCAGTCGGTCGGTCCGCTCATATATCTCAACCATGGGTGATCGGATCTCATTGAAATTTGGTATGCAGGTTTGTCATCAGGAGGGCTTTCAAAAGAGGGTTCATTGACGTTGTTCACATTGTCCATTCAAGAGTTATCCCTCTTTGTTGATCTGAAAATATTGGTTTTCTGTCCGTCTGCTCATATATCTCAACCATGGGTTATTGGATCTTGATGAAATTTGGTACACAGGTTTGGCATCAGGAGGGCTTTCGTTCATCACATTCTTTTCACAATTTGGTTTCTGACCTGCCCATTTTCCCCATGTGGGGTATCCCAGCACCCGTGGTGCAACCTCTTGTTAGATTAATATCTAATGGCTATCTTTTTGGCTAGTTTTCAGAATATACTGGCATAAAGTAACACTACTATGTCACTAGTTACCTTACTTACCTTAATATTTAAATTAGCACAGTACTATTTTTCGATGCGCAAATTTAAAACAGCAAAAATCTGGAAAAATTAAGGGGTTTGCATATTAATTGTTATACATTGTACATGTAAACTGCGAAGAGAAGGCAGCAGCCTATCGATGTTTGTCACTTACTCTCAAGTGCCTATTAATCGTGATGGCCTAATAATAGTAATGGATGGGGATTTAGGCTGAAATTATTATAAGTAATGGAAATTGCACTCAATCTCAATGCTAAATAATAGTGATCGTTGGGATTTTTCTCCAAAATTAATAATCGTGCCGACACTATTATTAGGCACATGAGAGTAACTTTAATTCAAATTCATGTCAATGGTGTCCATAATGAAACACCATAATTGCCCCATGAAAAATTTTGGGACTGTAGAAATCAGCTGTGTCCGTTTGTGCATCCCAGATGGTTGCTGGATGATAACTTTAGTTATCAGATTGTTTTCTAGATCCCATGCCATGAATTTCTACTCTTAGCCAGAGAAGCTAATGCATTAGCCAGAGTAGAGATTCATGGCATGATCTAATTGTTTTCTAATTTCATACCTGTATGGGGATTACCCACATGAAAATACAGGTCAATTTCAAATTTGTGTTCGGTCCGCTTATATTTTTACCGTGGTTACGGTCTTTGTTGACTTATAATTTGACGATTATTTTCGTTTCTCGGTTGATAGCTTTAGTTATATCTGTTTCTTTTCAAATTAGGGATGTGGATTACTCGTATGAAAATAGAGATCAAGATCGAATTTCGGTTCGGTCTGCCCATTTTTACCGCAGTTATGGTCCTCGTGGACCTATAATTTGATAATCTGGACCTAGTTCTAATCTGGGCCACGTCTGATGAAGATTTGTGACGTCTAATTTTTAGAATACATCTGATGAATTATTCATCCGTCATTGTGTGATTCGGAAATAGTTAACATAGTCATAGACATTTGGAAGCAAGGTTTGATTCAAAGGTTGTTCCCAGAATCAAATTTTATATTTAAAAAAAAAAGCCCCGGTCAAATAAAGCCACCTTATTCGGGGTACATTAGCCCTAGCTGCCTTTTATTGTCCCCCGAACAATTTCGGAGGACTATTAGAATTAGCACGTCCGTGCATGCATCCGTTGTCCGAATAATTATTTCAGCAGAATTTCTTGATATTTGGTATGTGGTTTAAATTTGTAAAGATGCTGGCCAAGTTCTAATGTGGTCATGGTCTGATTATTTTTGACAGAGTTATGACCCTTTTTCGACTTGGAAATTGCTGTTTTCAGGTTGTCCGCTTGGTAACTTGAACAAGATTCATCATAATTTCTTGATATTTGGCACATACATGGTTATCATTTGAGAAGACGCAGGCCAAGTTCTATTTTATTCCATTAAGAAATAACATTTGTGTTGTCTCAATGATAAATTTAGCATTTTTCAAAAGAATCTCTTGATACTTGGTGTGTGGCTCAGCTTTGAGAACATGCATGTCATTGTTACTTTTGAGTCAAATTTGATTTTTTTTTATACGCCTGTTTGAAAAAACGGCCGTATTATGTGATTGGTCCATCTGTCCGTTGGTGCGTCCATCCGTCTGTTTGCAGTTTTGGTTTCCATATGATAACTTTAATTTGTGTCATTTTGTCAGATCTAAATTTGGTATGGTACATGTATGTGAATTTTCCAGACCAAATTACAGGTCAAGTTCAAATTTTGGTTCTTTCCGATTATTTTGTACTGACTTATAAATGGCTCTTTTCGACTTATAATTTTCAATATTTCAGGTTTCTGGCTGATAACTTTAGTTTTGGTTATTTTATTGGAATCAAATTTGGTATGTGAGTTTTCCAGACCAAAATACAGGCCAAGTTTGATCATTGGTTTGGTCCGAATATTTTTACTGACTTTTGGCTCTTTTCGACTTAGAATTTTCAATATTTGAGGTTTCCGGATGATAACTTTAGTTTGGTTTACTTTATCGGAACCAAATTTGGTATGTGAGTTTTCCAGACCAAAATACAGGTCAAGTTCGATTATGAGTTTGGTTTGGGTTTGGTCCGAATAGTTTTACTGACTTGTAGCTCTTTTCGAATTAGAATTTTCAAAGACTATGAACGTTGATTTTTTTTACAATATCATAATATTTGTTTTCAGAAACGAGGTAAACCCATTCCACTCTGCAGCTTCTGTACCAAAGACAAGATCCTGAAAAGTGGGGAAGAGGAGGAGTTGATATACTGTGCTGATTGTGGCTATGGGGGTAAGTTCTGCTGATAATTCATCCTAACTTCCCAAAACTAGGGCTAATAAATATACATCGTTTTGTGATGGCCGATCTAAGATAACGGTATCCGCTACCATGCTTCAATTTGTGTCTCGTCACATCAGGTGCACAATTATGTTATGAGGAATGTATCATATAATACAATGCTAAACAAGAAGCCTATACACACAATCAAATGCAAACCAAGACTCTCCGTATTAATTAGCTGGATATAAATTTAGTAGCACTGCTTCCGAGTCTCGATTGGTGACTATCGCAATACGATGGGGGAACACTCCGACGTTCGTACTCAGATATCATCAATTTTTGTACCTCACTTGCCTGGCCTAAGTTTCACGGGAAAATGGCTATTTTAAATTTATTTGTCGTTATAGATATTTATCATCCGATGTATTATTCCTTTTCATGAAAATAAAATAAAACAAGTCGCAGATGTTATGTTTAAAATTTCTTATGCATGAAATTGCGTGATTAGTTCTCCCTAGAGTACTCTCAGGTGCCTAATAATAGTGTCAGCACGATTATTAATTTTGGAGAAATTCCCAGCGATCACTATTATTTGGCATTGAGACAAAGAGTGAAATTGCCGTCACTATTATTATTTTCAGCATTTATAAATCACCATTCATCACTATTATTAGGCACCTGAGTGTACGTTATACTTGTGATAGTTACGTTACACACATGGTGTTCCCCTATCGTATTGCAATAATCGCCATTCCCGAGTCTCAATGTAACTACCTCGAAAAATGGGAACTTGTTATATAAGTTGTAAACAGCAGTTATCTCACAGTGATTTACTTCAATTTTAAAATGATATCAAATATAATTTTACATGACCTATTTAAAGGTAGATCTACATACTACATTGTTAACAATGTTGGATAGATCAAAAGACATTATCATTTGGCAAATTTCTCATTTAGTTAGTACTCAATACGTGTAGCAGTAAAATGGAAGATTTCATGGGAATCTGGGTTGTCGATTAGTCGACTTTGACTCGATTTTTGACTGTCGATTAGTCGACTACGAAAAAAACCCTAGTCGTTTCAACACTATGATAAAAGCAGAAGACAGTTAAATAAAAGTGCAGAAGCTGCCCTATTTTTGGGGGAAATGTTCAGATAATAAGTTCTACAAATGATTGTTAAACTTACATGTATTATCTGAACATTTCCTATAGGATAACAACTCGTCAATGATGCTTTAGTATAGAAAGGGTTAATTACTACTCTAATATAACTGAATTCTAACATGAATTGACATGGCATTTTAAAAATTATATGCCATTCCTTCACACTCTGACAGCATTATTAAATCAGTAATAGAGATATTGCACAATTGAGTAGGCCTATGGATAATAGCCACGGAATCATGAGTATTCATCACTATACATCCTGGAGCTCTATTGTTGATTAATAGCTGGATGAGCAACAGTTTGTAAACACAATATGTCGGCTGGTAACAGGTTGCAAAGCAAGGCATCCTACCATCTGTCGATCAAGAAGCCATACATGTGGGATGGGGCAATGATTTAAATCTTATTCACCATTCAATTTAGCTTAATCATTTATACGCTGCTTTCTCCTCATAGGATTCATCGTGCTAATGAATTCCACTGAGCGATTTATTCCACAGCGCTATTCATGCCATGAGATTCTAACCATTTCCCTTTCCTATAGACGCAATTTCGATCATTGTCTTCGTAATGTATTGATTAGTGACAGCTCGCATTGTGTAGCTTGGAGCAAAACCACAATTAGACAATGTCGAAACCCACGGATAGTGGCAAGGAATGCTGTTAGGACGAGGGTCCGCTCAATAGCCGTGGCATAAAGCAGTCGAGGATCATTTAAAATCAATAACTGTGTTTAAGCGGCAAGTTGCCAGTCCTAACAACCCCGCGCAGATAAACAAGAAAAAGACCGGCTAATTCTGTCTATACTTAATTGAATTGCTGAGGAAGTGTAGTGTTACTATCAAGCCACTGGCTTATTGTCAACATGGTGTCAATCAGCCAGGGTGGGAAAATGTTGATTTTTCTGGCCTATACTTCTATTGATTAGTGCTGTCCATAAGATTTACTGTGACTTATATGCCCTCATTGTCAAAGGTAGATCACTGTCAGTTGGTAGATTAACTGTCTATACTATTGAAAGTTTTTGAGATATATATATATAGTGAGCCTCCAGGCACTGTTAGTTTCTTCAGATGAATGCTTTGTAAACAAATGAGGTTAGTTCTTCTATCATGTGGTTCTCAGGTGTTTGAGTAAACAATCTTTGTGGGAACTGTGGTGTTACAACAGGGATAGATATCAGCTGGTCTCCACTTTGATCTTTCATTGACATTGAGAAGGGTGTGTCATCTAGTGCACAAGTTCGCTTCCAATTGATTGGTGCATTCAACACTGAACAGCACATGTTTAGAGGGTATTATTATACCCCCCCCCCCCGCAACGAAGTTAGGGGGGGTATACTGGAGTCAGCTTGGATTATGACGTCTGTCGGACTTTTTTTGGGAGAGTTATCCCCCCTTTTTCGACTTTGAATTTTTTTCGCAATATGTATACTTTTGTCTGAGCTTTAATTCCTACATTTTTAGGTCAATTTAAAAAAAACGTGGCACAGATATTTAGTACCATGGGAACTTGTGCACCTGCGATTATGACGTCTGTCTGACATTTTTTGGTGGAGTTATCCCCCTTTATCGACTTAGAATATTTTTTGCAACATGCATAATTTTGTCCGAGCTTTTATTCCTTCATTTTTCGGTCAATGTTTTTAAATCTTGGCACTGATATTTAGTACCATGGGAACCTGTGCACCTGCGATGTTAGACATTTTTTGGGGGAGTTATCCCCCCTTTTTCTTTCGACTTAGAAAATATTCGCAACATGTATACTTTTGTCCGAGCTTTTATTCGTACATTTTTGGGTAATTTTTTTTTAAAACAAGGCACAGATATTTAGTACCATGGAACTTGTGCACCTGCGATTATGACGTCTGTCTGACATTTTTTGGTGGAGTTATCCCCCTTTATCGACTTAGAATGTTTTTTTTGCAACATGCATAATTTTGTCCGAGCTTTTATTCCTACATTTTTCGGTCAATGTTTTTAAATCTTGGCACTGATATTTAGTACCATGGGAACCTGTGCACCTGCGATTATGACGTCTGTCCGACAGTTTTTGTGTGCAGTTATTCGCCTTTTTCGACTTAGAAAATTTTTCTGAACATGCATAATTTTTTCCAAGCTTTTCTGAACATGCATAATTTTTTCCAACCTTTTATTCCTACATTTTTCAGTCAATAGGTTTAAGATTAGGGTTATGGTTGTACACCTGCAATGGGAACTGTTATTTTATTATTTTAACTAAATGTTTACTGACATGTGAAACATCTTAGTATTTTAAAAACAGGGGGGTATCCGTAGTCCCATTGGGACAGTCACACCTCTAGTTAGTACTTATGCCCAATACATTTTTGACATGAAATTACTACTGGTATACTATACATAGTTTAAAGGAGATGACAAATATTTCTTTCCGCATAAATTATTAAAGGTGCATTTGAGGCTATTAAAAGTTCTTTACTAAATACTGGTACTCATTGACTAGTAGCTCACGCAACCCTTTCAGAATGGGAGTTGTGCTGGTGCAGCATTAAAGATCCTGTGCCAATGCATTCTCTTATATATGTGAGTCTCCCATAGGGATCCTCGCATATAAGAGAAATTCATGCACTTGCTTACAAGGTCAAGGTAAATATTGTTAGGCCAATGTATTCTCGTACCATATATACCGGGTATGCGAGGCTCCCTATGGGAGACTCGCATATATAAGAGAATGCATTGGCACATGGTTTTCACATAATTTCAGGAAGCTCTATTAATGAAAGGGTTAAGGCTTAGGAAATGTTCAGATAAAAGGCTCGATTTAACTGGAATCGCATCGCAAATGCAATTTCCAATTTCTGCTAACCAAATTACAGTTAAAAAATATGTATTGGTAGAGAATGCTATACATGTACATAATCTACCCCATACTGCAAATGCTATCCAAATTGTTAAAATGATATCAACCCCTGTTCAACAAACAGTCATTTGTTACTAGTAAACTTATTTTCGGAACATTTCTCACCAATCAATAGAAATCCTTCTGCACTTAAGTACATATTTTTATATGCTCGTCTGTCTGCAGTCTGCTTACATTTCTTGAACTCAATAATAGACCATTCCAATGAACACTTTTAGAACTGAAAGGGAGAATACATTCAGTCGAGAAAGTGTTAAATGGGCCTGTAATGTTCAAGGTTCACATCAAGCCTTGAATTCACTTTTGCCAGGAATAAATGGACTATTGAATATAAAGTTTGATTATATTGACATTACATTACCAACTTGTTACCATTAGTTGACAGCCCTTTCATTTTGTTAGGGCCCAGTTTTGTCATACCATATAATAATAATACATTATAATGTAACATAGTCATAGGCACTGTGCTTACTTGTAATATAATAGCACAGACATTCAGGGTTGGCGCTGGGCCAGAATTTTCTTTTGCCAAATGAGATTTTTTTTTTGCCAAATTAAAAAAAAATTGCCAAATTTTATTTGTTTTTAAACTTTGTTATATATAAATCATATCAAATACAGTAATAAAAACGATGAAATTTAAATGCATACACATAACATAATCAACTTTGCGCACTTCTGTCAAGTTAGCCGACTCTCGGAGAATACCTACAGCAACGGTGTGAATTTGGACCTAAAAGCAGAACAATTGTTAATAATGTCGGTATAAAGGATTAATATATATGTACACGTATCGCCTATATAATTACAAGAACAAATGATCATTAATCTCGATTGATTTGTTTAAGTTGATAAGTGATGAGAACAAAGCCGTAATTTGCATGGTGATTGACTGATTGTTAATCCAGGGCATATCGTTTATAACCCAGCTAATTAACCTATTGTGTCATATGAGCCAGTCGTAAAACAAACAAAACTTAGACAAAGCGTTACACAGTCACAGATTGACACGGCTTTGCAAAACAAAATCTAAAGAATTCATGGTCACAATATGGATAACAGCGCAAAATGTATATTCGATGTATATTTTAAATATAGACAAAGGGAAATAACTGTACAAATCATAATTACCTTTTGCTGATTCATGCAGTGTGATGTAATCTTTCTTGAAAACGGAACAACCGCTTACAAATGCATTATTACTTATTCCAGCCTCAACACGAATTTTACAAAACATTGCCCGTTTCTGGCTGTCGTAATTCAACCACATTCGAGTCACAGGTATTAGGCACCATTTTTTTTTTTTTTTTTTTTTTTGGTTAAATACCTGTGGTTCAAGTATGCAACCATGCATCTTTGAATGTCCGATTGGTCAATGGATTTGAAACTTTTGATTGACACATGTTCGTTAATGAACAGTTATCATTGATGAGAATCAACAAAAAAGTTCTGTAATTTGTAATAACACAAGCTGCTGATTTCAACTCAGGCTGGCGTGATTGGTGAAAAACACTTGCCATTTTTTTTTGCCAAATAATTATTTTTGTTTGCATTTGGCAAATTTGCTCATGGCAGCGTGAACCCTGCAGACATTTAATTATGTTGGAAACATATCAAATGAGCTGAAACGTTGACATGCATTGTAATAGCCCCAGTACATGTACGTATATAACAACATTATGGTATCATGTCAAATTTATTTAAATATAGTTGTGAAGCTATTGTCTATATTTTAGGTGTGGGGGGGGGGGGGGGGTGGGGTATTTACAAATCTTAATTATGCCAGGAGTTCTTGATCGGTAATATTTTATATTGGCTATTAATTAATTCATGAGAGAATTTTAATTTCTGTCTTTTTCAGGTCATCCTTCTTGCTTGAAGTTCTCTGCAGATTTGACAGCCAAAGTAAAAACTCTGCGATGGCAATGCATAGAATGCAAGAAGTGTTCCTTCTGTGGCAAGTCTGGAAAAGAGGTTATTATAAATATATTAATTTAGTCCATCCCATGAACTTAAACTGGTTTTGCCCAACTTTGTTCATTCTCTGCTGATATTTTTTCAGCTTATCATTTAACAGTGATTTACATCACTAAAATTTTGTTTAGTACACATGTATGGTTCTATATGGCATTGAGTAAGAAAATGTATTGGTGGCACAGCTGTGACCAGCAATCTGGGAAAGCTGTTGCTTTGGAAGGGGAATGATTTGGATCTTAGATTTAAAAGAATAACTGTCATGAAAAGGATCTGGACACATGAATGAAATATTAGCAACAAAAATTCTATGGTATGATTATAATATACTTTTGCCACCAAGTTGTTTTATCAATTGAGGTCGGTTCGTGGGTGGGCTTTTGGACAGGCATCAACAGATGGTTAATAGTTGATTTTCATAAATTTTTATCGCGTTAGCCAGGGTTTCCGCTACTACGGCAGGCCGGCCGTCCAGCGGCCTCATTCCCCTTCCCAACCTTGACATAACATTGGTCACAAAATAGCAACAGACCAACTCCGCCCACTTTTTAGTCAGGACGAGCGATCACCGACACTGATGATTAACAGATTGCAAGGAATCCTACACTTGGTGCCTGAATAAGACATTATCAATACCGCAGACCACGTGCACAGTTGTCTGCATCATCCTGGGTAACGCTTTGTTGGCGACTGTTTAGTAGTAAATTAGTAATCAGCCTCTCAGCATTTTAATATACCGTAGATTTCTGTCTATATAAGGACTCAAAAATATTGATACGTTTGTTTCCGCTAACCCGACCGACCCTATTTTAAACCGCCGACTCTAAACTTTTTATTTTGAGATTTTTTTTTTAAATATCTAAATCTCTATTATATTGGAAGAAAACCAACAATGATATTTTTGTTGTTGGTAATTAAAACAAATTAGGCATAATTCCATTGTAATTTGTAACTATTATTAATTAATTCGTTGGAATTACCGGTAGACGAGTGTGCAAGACCTACTTCCGGTATCGTTTCGTTATGAAATTGTCAATGCGTATGAAATAACTGCGGTACGTTTTTTCATTCAAAATTTATTTGAACTTTGACAAAACAATCTATGATCCGAGAATGGGTTAATCCATTAGTTATTGATGACTTCACCACTACAATATAAATACATTAACTATTTAACCACAGCATAACATTTATTTCTACGAACATTTCATATTGGTACGTTGAATAGTGTCAAATAATGATCAAGTTTCCTATTTTCGTGGTACATATACATCGTTTTTATCATATAGTCACAATGGGCTTGATTCAGTGCAGCTTTAAACTTTCAGGTCTAACAAATATAGGGTTTCCACTTATCTAATTGAATTCAATTCAATTTTATTGAATTTAGAACAAATATTGTTTAAAAAGCAAACTTTTTTTTCAAACTTCAAAGTTATTATTTTTGTTTTTTTTTAGAAATTAGAAGCTCGGTGACTCAAACCAATACACGTCCTCCCAAAGCCTCAGTAATTCATCTTAGAAGATTCCTCCTAGCTACTTAATTCAGCTTGGGCTATTTTTTTAAATTTCCTAAAAATTCCACCACTATTTCATATTTTGTCATTATTTTGCCCCGTATGTTTTTTTAATTTTCCTAAAAATTCCACCACATACTATTATTCCGCACGTATGTTTATTGGGCACTCACGAGGATTGTTGTATGCGCCGCATGCACCGGAATACGTCTGCAAGCGCCCCCCCCCCCCCCCCCCCCCCACAGTAATAATATACGGTATATATATAAGCCCACCCACCAGCCCATCCCACCACCCAGTGTCTTATGCGCCTGCGGCTATGGGAATATGCGCCGCAACCGCCCACAATAATAATATATAATGTATCTTATGCGCCATAGAATGTCTGCAATGGCCCACAATAATAATATATATAAGCGTCCGCGCCCACCATCTCATCCCACCACGCATAGTGTCTTATGCGGAATGCTAGTGACTTCGTCCCAAAATGGCGACCTCATTCCGATTTTATGGGATTTTACGAGATCACCGACAGTGAATTGCATCCTGAAAAAATAAAAAGATTTAAAAAAAAAAAAGTTTTGCCTACCTACCTACCCAATTTTTTTTCAGTCCGTTAGCGGAAACAAATGTATAATTTTGTTAGGCCTAAGTCCCAACTTTCTGACCCACTATTTCCCCTCAAAATGCGCAATGTACATCGGTAAGTCATTATGGGGGGGGGGGGGGGGGGGGGGGGGGGCTGAATACTGAGCTACAACCATGAATGCAGGTTGAGTTTTTGCAGTCACTGCAATGAGCAGTGCGGACCTTTTACCTCAAAATAAGGAGGTCTGTATCAAAAAAATGTTTAATTAAAACTAATTTTTTTTAAAATATTAATAGTTATTATCAGTGTATTTATTCCCTATCCAATGAATGCAAAATTATCCATTATACAATTCCAGCATGTGGTCATCTCCGTCTGAGGAATGGCTTTTGAGTTTACACCAACTTGTTCTGATCGGTACTGTATAAAATACAAAGAAATCAGGCATGCAGAACGTGTGCAAAGCATGTGACATGAGCTCTGACGTAACACTGAGTGTGACAATGTGTCTTTCCAACCCCAGTAATTTCTTTGCTGTCGGCTTTTGCTACTGATATAAAAGTTGTTGTATCAATTGTATGTGATGGTGCTAACATGCTTTTAGTTCATTAACTTGAGATCAAAGAAAGACTGTCTGTTTTAATTTGGTTTCTATACGAAGCTTCAATGTTCCTGATTGTGGTCTCAAGTGCAAGGAAATGGATACATTTCAGTGATAAACATCAAAATGTTCTCCTGACAGGGCACCGGGTATGTGCTTCCCAAATACGGCCACATTCCCCCAACCCCTAGTGGAAACCCTGCGTTAGCGCTATAACTTGGAACATATATTGATCAACTGATTTTGTTGATTTTTGCTTAACGATATCGAGTTCGAAAACCGGGCAGGTCAGCATATTTTCAGTTGAGTTACTGTCCTTTTGTTTATGTGAATGTCAGACTTCTTCATCAGTGTTGTGTATGATATTCAGTTTATGCATTTTCAATCCAAGCCCTTGTTTCACATAGCTACTGCAACTCGACCCCGCATTTCTGTCTCTGATATGAATTCTTGTTAATTTTATGCTTTAGAAACAGGAACAACTTCTTGCATTAGTTTCTCAATGATGATGTAGATTTTGTTACAGGCCATGATAATGGTATCAGAACAACCACATGTTATCTCTCCACATTTGTGAGAAAATGAAATATCACTTGGTGTTTTGATTAAATCATTTGGAAATTAAGTGGGAATCATATTAGATTTTGATAATTGGCGTTAACATCATGACTTTTTGAAGCGGTGACATGTTTCTCTGCATATTGTTTTACAACTCCCCCATGTATAACAATGGGTTACAATATTCATGACTCCTTTGATTTTGTCGTTTTTTCAGGACAACATGCTGTTCTGTGATGCTTGTGACAGGGGCTATCACATGGGCTGCTGTGATCCTCAGATAGCTAAAGCTCCGAAGGGTGAGACTGCATTTTTTAAGCATCTTTAAGTTATTTTTAAGAATGTTTTATACAGATGGATATTAACATTCTTGATCCTAATACATAGATTATTCGCTTTGACTATCATTGGCCAAATATTATCCGCATGTTTATTGCAAGTCATTATTTCGGTCCGAATGAAGGTCTTCAATTGCTGTTCATTTTGTAAAATAATGTTTATTGAAAAGCTTATATCGAATGAGTTGTGGACTTCGCGAATTTATACAGTATATTGTTCAGCCACTTATTTTATAACATATTAAGCCCATAAATGCAACAAAGTCTAGCATCCAGTTTGAATGATTGGATGAAATTTTATTGGGCAATTTTGCCAACGTACAAAATGCGCGATAACAGAAGTTCAAGACCGCTCAAGTCAAGACCGACTTGAATGTAAATAAAATGAAACTGACATGGAGGAACAACTAACAATTGTCATTAGAAAATCACTGCTCGAATTGGAAAATACAAATTAGATACTTTATGAATTTGACGTGAATCCTCCTAAGGCCAAAAAAAAACGTCTATGTTTCCCGAACCTGGCCTGGCTGAGATTTTCTTGCCGGTCGCAATTTTTTGTTATTGTCCAGATGTCCATAGTAACCTGTCCATGTGTTAATAATTATTGTTTTCCCAATACCAACAGCAGAACTAATCACCTATCGCATACACAACCATCGCATGTGTAGGGTGGTGTATGCGATTGCGCATTATAGATATAAATAAGACAACCGGTCGGCCATGCTATGCAGTGAATAGCATGGCGTAAATCAAACTATACCCTGACGAGTCACTTTTGAAATCCCCCATCTTTTGTGGGCTGTGTATTTTATAAATTACAATGTATTATACTGGTAGCTCCCTTAAATTCCTTCACGGAATTGGGTGCAATCTGTGCTTGAAAGACAACTCTTGTTTGCAACAAAATTAAGCAGTGAAAAGCATGTGCGTTTTGGCGGGAAAATGACAGTCTGTAATCAGCCCTGGGAATTAGCATCGGCAATCGACAATGCCGAAGTGAAAGCTGAAATCGCCGTCACCATTGACCAGAAGAAAGCATTATCCAATATAAAATGCATAGGCATCCTTGGGTTTTCGCAGAAACCCTAGTTTAATCCACTTGAAATAAACAACTGTCTGTTATGGATGGCACACTAACTGGGTCACTGTGTCACCAACCAAGCATGTGCGTGTCACGTGAATCAACTCAGTTGTTACTATTTATGGCAGGCTCTTCGATGTTACCGACAAAGTAGCAAATACTAGTATGATAGAAACAACCCACATTGTTTGCAGTTATTACACGCATTTCTGATCATCTGATGTGCATACATGTACTGTAAGGAATCTGTGATAACTTTCTGTTTATTGCACTTCAAAAGTTAGCAGGTAATCAATTCTGCTAATTAAAAAAAAATTCTGGGATTGAAACGAAATAGGTCGGAAATATGTGACTTTAACCCTTTCAGTGCCAAGTCCGATGTTTGTATCAACCCATATTTCCTTGATCATTTTTCAAATTTATTGATTATAATAATGTGATGCATTGATGGAAAGAGCTCTATCACATTGATGGAAAGAGCTCTTTAGAAGAGCTCTTTCCATCAATGTATCACATTAATATTATAATCAATAAATTTGAAAAATGATCAAGGAAATATGGGTTCTAAGAGCTCTTTCCATCAATGTATCACATTATTATAATCAATAAATTTGAAAAATGATCAAGGAAATATGGGTTGATACAAAAATAGGACTTGGCACTGAAAGGGTTAAACCACAATACAATTTAGTGATTTGGAAATATGGACATCTAACATTGTCAGTATTCTGTTTTGTGGAAGGTCTATCAATTGCCAATTGTTCAAACATATGAATTTTCTTGCAACATATTTTGAATACAGGCAATCTTATTTTGTTTTGTCAGTTCTCAATCTGATTGACATGCATATTCTCTTCTCAGGAACGTGGATATGCAACATTTGCGACCCAGACAGAGGAAATAAGAAGGGACGGAAGTTTATTCAGTTAGCTGCAAGATATGAAAATTTTCTCCAGAGAAAATTGGATGCAAAGTGAGTTAACATGGTTCTAGAATACTGTACTGAGGTGTCATGTGGTTATAAAATGTTATTGAATTTTAGTTCCTTTCTTGGTATATATATATATATATATATATATGTGTACATATCTAGTCAGTTCAATGCTTGAAAAGTGCCCAAATTTAAGAATTTCACCTTAAAAATTACTTAAAACGTAATAATGGATATTGCTGAATCATGTAACTGCTTTTACTTCAGCTTTTTTATTTTTATGTCACTGCTTTCAAAATACATGTAGTTTAAATAGGAATATTGTCTGACATATTTATTTTCAATTCTATGTGGATATAAAGGCAGCATGTGAGTTTGATTAATTAAATGTCCTGGAAAAAGTGACTTAAGTCCTTGAAAAGTGTTTAAATTAGGTTTGCCACGATTATTCGATAAATGACTAACCTTTGACGGGTGTGGTAGTCGACGGTTATTTACTATTGTCTACGACTCGCCTGAGTGGGGTTGGGTATGGTCGTGTATGTAAGCAGGATTATGCACTGATGTCATGCCTGGAAGTAACATTTAGCATTGTATGCAGCACAATTTACCACCTGACAGCCTGTTCTCTCATCAGACTCGCCACGGTGCGGCTTACTTTGCCTTTGATGTCGCAGCCAATGTCACAGGCATCTTCAAATAATTCTGTGTGTGGCATGTTCTCACAGTCCATGGTGGGCCAGCGGCTTTCTTTCTTTGCTTTTGATGTTGGCGTCAATGCAACTGTTAATTAAAAATGTCCAGGTTATACATAGCAGTAAATGCATCCCCATCACCCCCACAAAAACTCAATTAACTGCCACTGTCTATGTCCTCGTTAATTTCAGTGCAAGTGCACACCTTTCACTGCTATTTCGCTCTTTTAGCTGACTTAATGCGAAGCACTTGCTCTGTCAAAATAAGTATCAGTGGCTCGCTGCCTTAGATTAGCTTTACTTCATGCAATTATGCACAGTTACTGTCACGTCGTGTGTGCAGTTTGCAGAAACATCAGGCTCATCGGCAATTCTGGGCAGTATTTAATAGTAAGGGCATGTTTATAACTACATCGGGACGAATGAGAGCATGAGTATTCCTTGTTGTATATATGAAATAAAACACTGAACACTGACAGTTTATAGCTGTGTTCAGAATGTATGTAAAGTAGTCATCGTAATTTCGCATTTATCACTTGTTTACCTGGATGTATTATAGGGTCCATGTATGAACGATTAATCGGATAACCGTCTACTATAATGGTCGATAAGTTGATTCTGAAAACTGATAGCCATGGCAACCCTTGTTTAAATAGCCCGTTAATTTTGTTGCTTAAAATTAGGGGATAACATACTGTCTTGTGTGATTTTGGGATGCTTATCAGTGGGTTTTACGATGGAAAATGCAGTTTATTTTTCATCGGAAAACCCACCGATAAACATCCCAAAATCACACCAGAAATAGGATTTACCTGTTAGGAGAGTGAATAAGTGAATTAGAATTTGTACTGAACTCTTGCAAAGAACATTTGAAATAGTTTTGGATAACGCTAAGGAAATTGTAAAATCTTCATTTAAGTAAAAAAAATTCTATACTGTTCATTCCATACCAGTTTTGTAGATTCTTTTAAATCAGAAATGAAGCAAATCAGCCTATTAACATCATATTTGAAGATTTTAAATGAAATGTGAGTGTAACATTATGTAACCTGCAGTTTTGGACTGCAGAAGTTTGTTTTTGAATTTCACGATAGTTTAACTTTTATTATAGATCCACTGGTGTAACACCACAAGGTCAGTGGGGGAAATGTCCTACTCCAGGCTGTGATGGAACAGGCAATGTTAATGGGAAGGCTTTCTTCCATAGAAGGTTAGATTTGTTTCTGGCAGCTTTCTGCTATTTGAAAAAAATATTTTTAGGGACTATAGAAATCACTGATGTCCGTGTATGTTTGCATCTGTCTGGTCGTGCATGCTTGTGTCCATCCCAGATGGTTTCCAGATGATAATCATGACTTTTTGGATCAAGTTTTTTCAAAAACCGAATTGTTGATATTCGATATATATATGAGCCTTGCTCAACGTTATCTTAATCAAGTTCAAAAACCAGCCTGGACTGCTTAATATGTTGGGTGGAGTTATGACACTTAATCGATTCATTTTGTGTGAAATTTTATCGCAATATCGCTATAACTTAAACAAATATTAACTGATTTTATTGATATTCGGTAAATGAGACTTGCTCAACAATGTCTTGATAGAGTTTTTAACACTGGCAAGGTACGCTTATTTTGGGCGAGTTTACGCCCCTTAATTGGTTCAATTTTATAAATTTTGATCGTTAGCACAATAACTTTGGCGAGTTCGGTTTGTGGTGTCATTACATCACTTCTAATAATCTATTTTATTATGTACATTTGTCTATAATAGTACCTAACAGTATACTTCATAATTCAACATTAAAACTCTAAATTATGATTCTGATGATCTACATGTATCTAAACATCTCCCGATCGTGATCGGCCTCTCGTGGCTTATTTTCAAAGTATGTTTCATAACGTTGAATTTCCAGTGAAATACACGAACCCGTATTTTTACAATTGAGGGTCAAATATAGGCAAAAATCTGCTGAAACATGAGTGAAAACACGCTCTTTTTTTTCAAAATCACTATCATGTGACATTATGTGTCATATTTTCAGGTTACCACCTGTTGCTATTGCTGCAAACATGCCAGAATTGATTTTTTATGAAATAAAAAGGTCATATAACTTACTAGACTTTAAGCCTATTTTCACACTGAATTATTATAAGTCAGTGTGAAAATAGGCTTAAATGTAGTAGACCTGAAGTTTTGCTACGGCTGAAGCCCAAACCGGCCTGCTGAATCTCGGAATACTTGACCAAATCTAGGGTTATGTTAAATAGCCTTGATAATAATGTAACGATACCTGTGGGGGGAATATTTTGGTATGTCAAACTTCCTCAACTGTGATTCTTGTTTGTATTTCAGACAATATGCCTGCCCTAATTTATCTCCTAGCCAAAGACCACCCAAGCCAAAAGGTCAAAAAAATGCTGACGTCCCGGCAAATGATCCACATAATGATCCACAGGAACTCTTCTCTGACAGTGATGTCTCTGTGTCTGATTCAGAATATATCAATCCTGCATTCCTTGGTGTTTCTGACGGTGAAGGAGCGGAATATGAGTCTGATACAAACACTTATAACACAGATACAAATAATGATTCAAGTGCTTTTATGTCATGTGGTGATGACGTCGATCAACCACGAGGTTTGGTCGATGGCCTTTCAAGATACTTTACCCCATCCAATAAGAGGATGTCAAGAATTTCCAATAGTGCTTTCAATAATAATTTTGTATTCTCGAGAAATTCTCAGAAAAACAAACAAGTGTCTCAAAATCAGCAAGCTGCTAGCAGACTGATTAAAAAATCTCGACTTCTTCATATGAACAAAGGAGCTCGAAATGGAACTAAGACTAGTGGTCAGTTGAAAGGATTGTTTGACGGTCTTTCACATTTGTACACAGCTCAAGGAGAACGGAAAAAGACGTCCCCTGAGGCTTCTCCCATGAAGAATAAGGATTCATTTCTCGATGATACATTCTCTCCCAAGACCAGCACTCCAAGCAAGGAGTTTGAGTTTGATTCTCATGTGGAAGACAATATACCTCTTCTCCTCCGGTATCCCTCTGGTAGGAGCCGAGGAAGGGGAAGGGGTCGCCGCCCTATGGGCAGGACTGCTGGCAGACCTGGCATCGGGAGGGCCTTGAAATTAAATCGTGGATTGAGTACGAACTTTGTGTCAAAGCGTGGTCCTGGAAGGCCACCAGCTCAACTGCCGATGATTCCAACACTACAAAGGACTCCCCCTGATCAGGGGAAATCCAAACCTAAGGTTGTGAGAACTCCTGAATCTCCCGGACGGACACCTCCTGTCAGAGTCACTGATCTCGATCTTGCCTTATATAGAAGAGCACAGGAGGAAGCCAAGATAGCTCTCGGAGTAGAGGTTACTCAGGTTGGTATTCATCTCACTATCAAAATATTTCATTGCAGTCCTGGGGGTTATTTCGGAATAAATTTTCTGTGCCAAGAATTTTTCCTATCCTCAGATATTAATTTTTCAACATAATAATTTTAATAAATTTGGTTGGTTTATTTGACTGCTCATGGGTCATGGCCAGTGCACAATGTTCTGTTAATACAAATTTATTGCTAGATTGCATGTGCCATGGGGTATATGACCTGAGCTGGCATTTACCAATAGGGCGATTCTCCAGATAAGAGGCAAATATCCGAAAATTGAAAAGGTATTTTAGACTAAAGCAGTTGGCATTTAGTTAAGGTATTGATATAAGGCTAACAACATTCAAATAGTTTTGGTTGAAATGTGATTGTTTGTGTGATTTTTATCGACATATATCTCCTACGTGAAAATCCAAACATAACTCTCTTTTTCCTGTATTGTATACCCTGCATATTAAGCACTGTTTAAACATTAAGATTGGCAATGTTATTATGTAAATGTAATCTGGGAACACATTTCATGGAATAGAAATGAAATAATTATACTATATATCCGATAAACGCATTTTTTCAATCCCAAAATTTGGCCCTTTTATCAATGTCCCGTACAACACTTTTTAAACCATTTTTCTGTCCCAGAAAGACCAACTTGCCATATGATCACCCATATTTCAGTTTCAATGCCTCTGTATATAAGCCATCAAGCAAGAAATGAGACCTAACTCATTGTCCTTTCTCAGTACTCAAATTTATATTGTCCCGTACAACACTTTGGGGTGTTGTACGGGACATGTCCCGTACAACACTATTTGACTGATGAATTTTACTGCTCTTATAAAGTTCAATATATTGCATTTGGTTGACATTTATTACTAAAACACACATATACCGTGTAGTTACATAATTGTTACACAATTATATTGTCTATATTACTATAAATATACTCTTGGGTAGTAAGTATACTATTTTTTAGAATAATACGTACAGACTATGTCCCTTGTACCACCCTGTGTGCCCATGTCCTGCATATACCGGACATTCAAATAACTCTACTTTTGTTGGAATATCGATACTGTACACTAAAGTACCCACCCACCACCCCATGATCGTATGTAAGTACCCACCCACCACCCAATCCCGCTATCCATAGTATCTTATGCGCCGCAGGTGCCACTACTTACTCATGATCGTTTGTATGTAAGTGACCCACCCACCACCCCATCCCGCCACTCATAGTATCTTATGCGCTGCAGGTGCCACTACATACTCATGATCGTATGTATGTAAGTACCCACCCACCACCCCATCCCGCCACCCATAGTATATTATGCGCCACTACACACTCATGATCGTATGTGTGTAAGTACCCACCCACCACCCAATCCCGCCATTCATGGTATCTAATGCGCCGCAGGCGCCACTACATACTCATGATCGTATGTATGTAAGTGACCCACCTACCACCCCATCCCGCCATGCATAGTATCTTATACGCCGCAGTCGCCACTTCATACTCATGATCGTATGAAAGTACCCACCCCATCCCGCCACCCATAGTATCTTATGCGCCGCAGGCGCCACTACATACTCATGACCGTATGTAAGTACCCACCCACCACCCAATCCCGCCATCCATAGTATCTTATGCGCCGCAGGCGCCACTACATACTCATGACCGTATGTAAGTACCCACCCACCACCCAATCCCGCCACCCATAGTATCTTATGCGCCGCAGGCGCCACTACATACTCATATGACACACCCACCACCCCATCCCGCCACTCATAGTATCTTATGCGCCGCAGGTGCCCCTACATACTCATGATCGTATGTAAGTACCCACCCACCACCCAATCCCGCCATGCATAGTATCTTATACGCCGCAGACGCCACTACATACTCATGATCGTATGTAAGTACCCACCCACCACCCCATCCCGCCACTCATAGTATCTTATGCGCCGCAGGCGCCACTACATACTCATGACCGTATGTAAGTACCCACCCACCACCCAATCCCGCCATCCATAGTATCTTATGCGCCGCAGGCACCACTACATACTCATGACCGTATGTAAGTACCCACCCACCACCCAATCCCACCTCCCATAGTATCTTATGCGCCGCAGGCGCCACTACATACTCATATGACCCACCCACCACCCCATCCCGCCACTCATAGTATCTTATGCGCCACAGGCGCCCCTACATACTCATGATCGTATGTATGTATGTAAGTAAACAACCCACCACCCCATCCCGCCACCCATAGTATCTTATGCGCTGCAGGCGCCACTACACACTCATGATCGTATGTATGTACATGTAAGTACCCACCCACCACCCAATCCCGCCATCCATAGTATCTTATGCGCCGCAGGCGCCACTACATACTCATATGACCCACCCACCACCCCATCCCGCCACTCATAGTATCTTATGCGCCGCAGGCGCCCCTACATACTCATGATCGTATGTATGTATGTAAGTAAACAACCCACCACCCCATCCCGCCACTCATAGTATCTTATGCGCTGCAGGCGCCACTACACACTCATGATCGTATGTATGTAAGTACCCACCCACCACCCAATCCCGCCATCCATAGTATCTTATGCGCCGCAGGCGCCACTACATACTCATGATCGTATGTATGTAAGTGATCCACCCACCACCCCATCCCGCCACCCATAATATCTTATGCGTCGCAACCGCGTCTACATACTCATGATCGTATGTATGTAAGTACCCACCCACCACCCAATCCCGCCATCCATAGTATCTTAATCGCTGCAGGCGCCCCTACATACCCATGATCGTATGTATGTAAGTACCCACCCGCCACCATCTCGCCATGCATAGTATCTCATGCGTCTCAGGCGCCACTACATTATCATGATCGTATGTATGTAAGTACCCACCCACCCACCACCCAATCCCGCCATCCATAGTATCTTATGCACCACAGGCTCCCCTACATACCCATGATCGTATGTATGTAAGTACCCACCCACCACCCCATCCTGCCACCCATAGTATCTTATGCGCCGTAGGCCCCCCTACATACTAATGATCGTATGTACATGTATGTAAGTAAACAACCCACCACCCCATCCTGCCACCCATAGTATCTTATGCGCCGCAGGTGCCCCTACATACTCATTCATCAATCGTATCTATGTAAGTAAACAACCCACCACCCCATCGCGCCACTCATACTATCTTATGCGCCGCAGGTGCCCCTACATACTCATGATCGTATGTATGCAAGTACCCACCACCACCCCACCCCATCCCGCCACGTATAGTATCTTATGTGCCGCAGGCGCCCCTACATACTCATGATCGTATGTATGTAATATCAATGGGTATGATACTTAAGTGAAAAATATGTAGCTTTGAACCATTTCATTAAATTATACAATAATAATCTCTGATGGAAAATTATGTCCCGTACAACACTTTTCCAGTTGTCCCGTACAACACCAGTATTTTTCAACAATATCTTGAATGTAAATGAACCCCATTACAATAGTTATGTCAACTTTGCAAAAGGGTTAACTTTCTGAGCACACAAAGGACACATCCTGACAAGTACCTTCATCATTGGATTGAATATGTGGTTGAAAGTCATTGACCACAAAACCAGTTCCCAAATTATGTCCCGTACAACACCGCATATTTTTTACTATTTAAACAAAAATAGATCTCTATGAACAATAAAGTTTTATTGTGCTTGTTATATGTGCCTAGCAGCATTGCCAGAGTATATTATATATCGCAAGTTTAATTTCCTGAATAAAATAGGGGCCATATAAGAGTATAAATGTCCCGTACAACACCTGGAGAATTGCCCAATACTTGGTATTAAAACACTTTTAATTTTACCATATAATGCCATATAATCATCAAATATCCCCCAAATTTTGTTTTGGTTTTGGAGGAATATAGAAATCGGCGGTGTCCATCCCAGATGGTTTCAGGATGATAACGCCAGTTTTAGTTATCTGATTGTTTTAAAATTCCGTATGTTGATTACCCATATGAAAATACAGGTTGTATTTGGGTTTGCTCCACCAATTTTTGCCGGAGTTATTGTCATTGTCATCTTAGAATTTGCCAATTATTTTGGTTTCCGGGTGATAACTTTAGTTTTAGTTATCTTATTGTTTTCAAATTTGGTATGTAGATTAGGCATATACAGGTCAAGTTCGAATTTGGGTTCAGTCCGCCTATTTTTACCGGAGTAGTGGTCCTTATTGTCTTATAATTTGACGATTATTTTGGCTTCCGGGTGACAGCATTAGTTATAGTTATCTGTTTGTTTTCAAATTTGGTATATGGGCAATTCCACGTGACTGACATTACATTCAAAGAATTTTTTCCAGATTCATTGTGATGATACGAGCAACATAAATAACTATAAAATGTTACTTCAACGTGTGGTTTTGGCTTGTGCCAGGGTGCACCCAAATAGGTGCATTATTCTGAATTTAATCAAGCGATGATATTAACATGGCATCATTCAATGTTAGCGTGACTGACATTACATGAAAATATCACGGCACTGTTCCAACTTGTTTTCAAATTAAATTTGTCTTAAATTTGCAGAAACTCACTTGATTTTCTTTGTTAATTTTTCATGGTAGATATTTCAAGATAATGTAAAAGCAAAATTTAAGCTTAGAACTAAAATGAAATATTTTTTGTTGACCAAAGTATGCGTGACTGACATTACACTAATTTCGTGACTGACATTACGCTATGGAATAAATAAAATATTTCCAACCGTTTTTGATCCAAATGAGTAATTAACCCTACCAATCATATTTTATTGGGTTTAATTGCATTTAATATACTTTATTACCATATAAGACACATGAACATGACATTGACTAATGTAAGCGTGACTGACATTACACAAAACTATCCAAGATACATGGTAACTGGATTTCAAATTTAAGTTGTTTTACATTGAAATGATTTAAAATAAACACCTTTTTCAATTATTATAGTTGGTATTTCAACATATTTTTATGTACAGACTAATATGTGACTGACATTATGTTATTGAATTTGTGCCTAGCATTAGCTTACGAGTATGAAAAAAGAACAAAATACCAGACATTCACAATTACCTTTTGCACAAGTTTTTCAGACAATAGCGTTCGGAGGCCTGGGGGAAAAGGGGAGGTGGTTTGCCTAGGTTGTCTTACTTTGCCAAACAATTTTAACAAATATTTCATGCCTATGTCTAGTCCGATTTCCCTTGTCCCCTTTTTGGGAATTATTATTAAAACTAGGGGATTTCCCATAAAAAATTATGGGTTAATACATGTTACTTGTTACTTTCTGGTGTCTGCGGACTTGAACAAATTCTCATTTCTATTAGAAATGGAATGGCAATACTTCTCTTTTTTGTCACTGGTGGCGTGGGAACACTTTATTACACTAAGAACTGTACTTTTACACCCCCAACATATATAGGCCTATACATAGTACATAGTATGCACATATGGAACGGAATAAAATCAACATAAGTTGCCTTTTACTATAGTAACTGAAACAGGCTCTGTGGCCCATTTCTGTGCTACCGTACCAATATAAGGGCCCTGTATGTGGTCTTTTTGTGCGCTTCACACCCATTTTGATCTTATAAGGGGTCCCAGAATACAGCTAGGCTCCCTTTGGGAGCCTTTATTCAGTGGTGAAGTGCCCTGCAGCCCCTTTGTGAGCTGCCTATATATAGGGTCTATGGCCCCTTTGTGTGCTACCCATATATAGGGGCCTGTGGCCCCATTGTGCACATTTTGATCGCGAGCCTTTATTCAGTGACGGAGGGACCTGCAGCCCCCTGTGCAACCAATATTGGGGTCGAAAGGGGCCTATACATGTATATGCCCACATTGTGTGCTTCGCATGTTTGTAAATCCAATTGTGCTTTCTTTAGTTAGTTTCTTACAAGAATTTTATGTCATCTACCAGAATAGGAACAAATTGCCAAACGTGACTGACATTACATGCCGTGACTGACATTATGCATGACTGACATTACACATTTCAACTCTTGCTAGCGGTCAACTTAGACATCGAATGGTGCTTATTTTGAACACAGACACTCGGGCTCGAGTATATTGAGTGTATCTAAGATATGGTTGTTATATTGTCATGCATTAAAATTTTATAACAACAATGGTAGTATTTTCGTGACTGACATTACATATAGTATCTAGATTTCTGAAAATGTTTTCTTCCCAAATGGACATCAGTAACAGGAATATAAATCCAAGATTTGTTATAGCATGCTTCTACCTATTTAAATACTGAAATACTACAGGCCAATCTTAAATAATTGTTAACTATTTGATAAATTACTTACAAGCCACTTTTGTCAGATATTTTAGTTATACATGTGGGTTAACAATGGCATAAGCTTTCATCACTACAATGATGGATATGGGAGAGAGAGAAAAACTTTTTTCAATAACTTGAATACCATAACTATCAGATTTTCAAACTGTTTAGTCAATATGCAAGATCAAATTTTTCCACAAATTTCATTCTGCGTCGTGGAATTGCCCATATGGTTTACTCATGTGAAAATACAGGTCAAATTCGATTTAGGTTCGGTCTGCCCATTCTCACTGCAGTTACGGTCCTTGTCGTTTTATAATTTTTCAACTTAGAATTTTGTTGATTTTGTGCCAATTTAACGACAAGTTTTTTCAGATTTTTTATTTGTTTGCAGCTCAGTTATGAGACAATGCACAAGTATTTTATCTATATAACAGTATATAATATACTTTTACAAAGCCCCCGCTCCAAATGAAGTCAACTTTTCGGGGGACACTTGGCAGGCAGCCTTTTATTAGCTCAACTTACTTTGTAAGTTTGAGCTATTGCCATGGGTTGGCGTCCGTCTTCCGTGTGTCTGTGCGTGCGTGTGTCCGTCAACAATTTCCTTTGGCGCGGGCTACAGGTTGTACCTTTGGTCTGACCTTTAAGAAATTTGTCATGAATGTTGACATTGACATGTAGATGGGAACGAGTCATTTTGGGGTCATTCGGCCAAAAAACATGGCCACCAGCAGCCATCTTGGATTTTACTCTTTGCATGACTAAATCCTTTTGTTTGAGCTATTGCCATGGGTTGGCGTCCGTCGTCTGTGTGTGCGTGTGTCCGCCAACAATTTCCTTTGGCGCGGGCTACAAGTCGTATCTTTGGTCTTCTCATAATGAGATTTGTCATGGATGTTAACAATGACATGTAGATGGGAAACGGGTCATTTTGAGGTCATTCGCCCAATACACATTGCCGGCAGCAGTATTTTACTCTTTACATGACTAAATCCTTTCACATCCTTGACTAAATCCTTTCACATAGGGTACAGGTCGTATCTTTTGTCGGATCATCATGAAATTTGTCATGGATGTTAACAATGACATGTAGATGGGAACAGCCAGCAGCCATCTTGGATTTTACTCTTTGCATAACTAGGCCTTTCAACTTTCCACATTCCTAATCACTCCATTGACTGTAACACATGAAATTATTCCCTTTCGAAGTTGAGCTACAGTGTCATTGACCCTTTTATTTATCATTAAATATGGTAAAATATTATGCAGGTCAAACCACCAAATGGTGATGGAGATGATAAACCAGCTCCTGCCACACCAGGTCCCGCCACACCAGCTGGCGATATATCAGCACCCGCAACACCAGCCACCGAAAATCCGGCTCCTGCAACACCAGCTACTGAATTATCAGCTCCCTCAACACCAGCTGCTGAAAAATCTGCTCCCGCAACACCAGCTGCTGAAAAATCTGCTCCCGCAACACCAGTTGCTGAAAAATCTGCTCCCGCAACTCCAGCTGCTAAAAAATTGGTTCCCGAAAAATCGGCTTCTGACAGACCAGCTCCTGACCATACACATGGAAGACATCCGGCATGTATTGAATTTGGAAAATTTGAAATACAGACTTGGTATTCATCACCATATCCACAAGAGTATGCAAGGTAATCAAATCTTTAGTTTGCATCATTGCTGTAGCTACAATGCTTGTCTTAAGTTAAGGTCATAACTGAAAAATTAGTGCTCTTAAAATCCGAAATACAATAAGAAGAAATTCAAAAACATTCTACTTATCACTCTGCAAATCACTGGAAAATTTTCAGAATAATGTGGTATTAAGGATTTAAAGACATCTATCATTCTTAGATCAGATAAAACTCAGAGAGGGGAGGCAGATATTTATATTAATTATTTATTTGAAATTGTTTTTGTGTGGAGGCAGGTATTTTATATATTTAAATATATGTATATTTTTTTTAATTATTTAAGTATCGTTTATATATGGTGGTTGTAGTATCTGATTCTATTACCCCTTGGAACCTCAATTGATCAATGTTTTTGTCCTCAATTCAGGTTTATAAACCTCTTTTCTTTAATTCCCTGACCTATTTGAGGGTGTCAAGTGAATATTGAATGGGGATTTTCATGTATATCTCCGAAGATAAATTGGCATTTGCCACTGGTTCTGGTTATCACTGTTATAATATTAAAACCATCCATATATAAGTACTCTTTAATACATATTTGATGCTTTGTTGGCATGTTTGACTTGTTTAATGGTTACCCATACCATAGTATGGTAAACATAGTGTCGTTGCCCGGATTGACCACTCGTCGTTCGTCCGTCTGTCTGTCTGTCCGTCTGTCTGTCTGTCAGTAGACACTTTACGAGTAATGCGATAACTCAAACATTTTCTATCCAATCGAAACCAAATTTTGTATATGGGTTTCTCAGCCCAAAATACAGATCGAGTTCGAATTTGGGTTTGATCCGAGATTTTGTTACAGAGTTATGGCCCTTTTTCAACTTAGAATTCACGCATTCTGCCATAACTCAAACATTTTTTATCTGATTGGAACAAAATTTGGTATGTGAGTTTCACAGCCCAAAATACAGTTCGAATATGGGTTTGATCCGATTAATTTTAAAGGAGTTATGACCCTTTTGCGAAAACAAAATTGAATTTATTTTTTTTATTTTTTTTAAATTTATTTTTATTTTAACTTTTATAATAATAATAAAAAAAATGTCATTGGCATTGTCATTTGTTTTCATTTAGATATTGATGATTATGATAAAAGTTGATAAAAAGATTTCCAATGTGTCCCTTGAATTTTTTTAAATAATTAAAAACAATTTATTTTTTTTAAGTTAAAAAAATTTGAAAAACTAACACCATTATAACTCTGCCAAGGGTACCCCGAATCACCACACCAAATTTGATTAAATTGGTCCAAAATCTTGTGTTATGTACTGGTAAATCTGTTTGGAGCAACATTAAATCCAATTCACCAATTGCCTTTGGACTACTTAGCTATTGATAAGGCTATATTATTTTATGATGTCT
Organism: Siphonodentalium dalli; assembly: GCA_032622095.1. Taxonomy (NCBI): domain Eukaryota; kingdom Metazoa; phylum Mollusca; class Scaphopoda; order Gadilida; family Siphonodentaliidae; genus Siphonodentalium; species Siphonodentalium dalli. Next base: position 149,590,796 of record CP136065.1, read on the forward strand.
CTTATGCCAATGTGCAAATAATCTGATAAAGAAGGCTATGGTATAAAATTTAAAATAAAGATTCAACAATAAACATCACATGATATTAACAGTAGACATCTGTGCTGCAGAGTTATATCTTCAGATGGTCTGATATCATTATAATTGTTATTGGTTTAATAGAGAGGTCAGTGTTCAACATAAACAATTCCTGTGATATTTTGACAGCTCTGCTATATAATTGATATTAATGGGTCAGTGGTGAGGTTGCTTATCTGTATACTAGGACACATTATTATTGTAAACTTAAATTGGACTCTCTTAACCCAAGTATTCCATGTCCAGGTCACACCTACACATTTAACCCATGGGCTTGCTGGCTATGGCGGTTTAGCATTACAGATCCTGTACCAGTGCATTCTCTTATATAAATGCCAGTGACCCATAAATTCCAATAATTTGTGTTAATGTACATTTGCAACCCTGATTATTAGCGGTCGGCTATCGGCAAAGCCGACCGTTTTGCTGAGGAAATATTTATTATCCTCGGCTAAAAAATAGCCGAGGACATTATCTGAAGAAAAGATAAACAGACACTAGGCAACGATAACTACTAGTACCAGGTATATTGTCACCACGAGCTGCCCAACCCCCAAGTTTATTAAGTCAAATGTGTTACCTTGCGGAAAACAATTATGAGATTTCCAATTTCGGGAACGCAAACCGGAAAGAAATATTGTGCATATTGGCGATGTGTATGCTGGTTTAATATAATAGTATTTGAAGTTTTTATGGCTTGCATGTATAGTTACTATAGTATAGATGGATAAATATTAAAGTATATAGATAGATATAAAATTTATAATCCTGATTTAAACTTTGTTTGTTTTAGTTCCGTTTCCGTCTTTGTGGTATTCCGTGTTTTATATACGCAGTAACCGTGAGACCGCAAATCGAACAGACCTCAAACAATTCTGTCCCTGTGTATTCTCTTAAATTCACCGATGTTGCTGAATATATTTGGCGACAAAATTATCCGAGGCACCAGAGAGCACCATTTTATAGTGTGCAAATATATTTTTAATCGTGTATTTTAGCTTGATGGAAATAAAGCGTGATCCAACCGAAAAATCGTAATTTTCAGTGATTTTAGAAATTAGAGACACTCGGTAATCGGTCGGTGTCAAGGCCGTTAATTGTGCATAGATCATAGCTGTACTAAACTGTGAAACTACTGAAAGGGTGTGCCTTTGAATGCAGAAAATCAAGAAATAGGTAACTGAGTATTTCAAAATGTGGAAACTTAACAGAAATATTCACTGAATCTATTCAATCATCATTCAATATGTCAATGAATGTAATTTGTTAATCATTTTAAGTACATTTAGTTAGTTTAAAAAAAAGCCTAAGAGAATGCTGTTTTTGCCTAGGAGAAATATTTCTCCTAGGCATTTTTTTTGCCTAGGACATTTTTCCTAATTATCAGGGTTGATTTGTCTATAATAGTACATAACAGTATACTCTATAATTCAACACCAAAACTCTCATTTATCCGATCATATTAAATTTTTATCGCCAAGGGATGGGTTAACATCTGCCGATCGTGATCGGCCTCTCGTTTTTAGATTTTTTCATGCATTTGTTGGGATTTTTCAAAAGTAGGAAGTCACAGGACTAGTGTTTTAACTCCAGTACTAGTAAACTATTCTAAAAAACAAATTTATAGCAAGATTTAATAAAATTTACCTGAACAAATCACTAGTTATAAGGTGTCATGACAGACTGTTCAATGATATTAAAGCCTGCTTTAGTTTAGCTGCCTGATTTCTGTTTATTATAACTTTTGCACCAGGATATTTGCAAGGAAATCCCCATTCAAAATTTGTCACTTGACCTCTCTTGAATAAAATTTACATGGATTGGTATAAATAAAAAACAATCATTTGTCAAATTATGATTTATTTTGATACAAATAAGGCATTCGTGTTTCTCTTGGCAAGCAGTTGTAGTCCAAACACTTGGCACAGTCAATTCCGAGTTAGAATATTTCCAAAACATGAGTCCAGATAATTCGAGATCGGTCGTGTTTTTGATGCTGGAACATTAAAAGTGATCTTTTTTCTGCATCGAACAACATCTGGTTCCTCTGACATGAAGTATTTTGCCGACTGTTTTACTTTCATCGACCGATATTGTGGTCCTTATCTTAACATGTCACACCTCAAAACACAAGCCATCATGGTCATTTTACATCCAGAAGATTGCCAAATTATCTCCCTTCGGTGAATGTAATAGCCAGTGTGTCTGGCTAGATTTGCACCTTGAGTGTGACAGCTTTTGCAATAGAATCTTCCATCTAATGAATTGGGGATAGGCGGTATTTATATATATATATCTATCTATAGAAGATCATGCTCTCAGGTGCCTAATAATTGTGATGGCCTCAGATGGCCTATTAAATTATAGTGATGGGTGGGGATTTATCAGTCTGGGTGAACGTCGACTCTATATTTGAAATATAGAGTCTGGAGCTTATGTCACCAAAACCATTTCTATTCAGCGAAGAGCTTCCCCAAAATGACGTCACGGATTAAAAAAAAATACATCGATGATTGACAGGTGTCCCCACGTGTCATTTGTTGTGCTTCGCAATAGCAATGGCCTGTGTCGCGACATAAACTTACAGCAGATAATATTTGTCGTGTGTGCGACTATTCTTTTTCGGGAGATGAACTCGCTGCATCAACCGGAAAGCTGCATCCGAGAGCAAAAAATAAGGTCGTCATCAAAAATGATGCTTTAGAACTAGGCCCCTATTTAAAAGCATAAAATTAAGTCATTTCCTCGGTGTTAACTTTCAGATGACTTTTTTACGACAAATAATTTGATTTGCAAACCATGGTACAATAAAGTAAATCAAATACACGGACATGAGTGAGTTCTATTTATATTTATGGGAGGCCAAGTTGGTACCATGCGCAGGCCTATCTATCGGGTCTAGCACATCCTTCAAATTAATCCGAATCGTACCGAATATATAATTTCGAAGCCATTGTTTCTGGCTGTGTTGTATTTGCAAGAATCGCTTTCGATCGGAGAAATTCCGCTCTGTTACTATATTTAGAGGTGACATTATGGGAGTCTCCGCCCACTAACACTTGTTTATTAACCCATACGGTTTCATTGGACGGAAAATAATTTACGCAATCAATCAGATTACGGAATCCCGAGGACTTGGAAATGAGATAGCGATGTTATCCGTCAGACCTTATATTCAATGTTGTAATGAATATTTAGGTATGAGTTTACTCAGACTGGGGATTTATAATCAAATTTATAATATTGATGGCAATTTCACTGTCCGTACGTACGCACATCCGTCCGTCCGTACAAACATTTTGCATTATTGTTCAGCAACCGCTGGGCAGATTTAGCTGATATTTGGTATGGTGATATCTAGAGCAGCACGGGGGAACAGCTACATGCATAGCGCGGGTTTCGTCCACCCATTTTCACCAGAGTTATGGCCCTTTTTTTTACTTAGAAAATTCAATTTTGTCCGTCCGTACAAACATTTTGCATTATTGTTCAGCAACCGCTGGGCAGATTTAGCTGATATTTGGTATGGTGATAGAGCAGCATGGGGGAACAGCTACATGCATAGCGCGGGTTTCGTCCACCCATTTTCACCAGAGTTATGGCCCTTTTTTTACTTAGAAAATTCAATTTTTCTCTTGTTTTTTGGGTTTCCAGATGATAGCGTGAGCTTTGGTGGTACGATTGCAAATCCCGTATTTTTGTGGATCAGTTATATAAAAATACATGTCAAGTGGGAATTTGGGTATGATCTGATGATTTTTGCCAGAGTTATGGCCCTTTTTTCAACGTAGAAATCCGTCCGTACGTCCGTCCATACAAACATTTTGCATTATTGTTCAGCAACCGCTGGGCAGATTTAGGCTCATTTAGCTGATATTTGGTATGGTGATAGAGCAGCATGGGGGAACAGCTACAGCTATGCTCTCAGTAAGCGACCTGTTTAACGAGGTTATGGGCCGGTACTTAACGCGGTGTTACCACTAAAATACCGCGGTTATCATTCTGTACCGCGACGGAGGGCGGTTGACCCGCGGTACTGGTACGGTATTTTTACCGTTGGTTACCGCAGGTCACCGCGTTATTGGTGTTCGTTACCGCCGTACACCGCGGTATTTTTTTCGTAACCGCGTTCAAATTACCGCTAACGGCCCTCCACCGCGGAGAGAACACGACTGAAACAAGGCGTCACACGGTAGGTAAATGATTATGAATAACTTTTGTATTGAATGAATACCTGTAAGCTGCACGTAATTATGTATACGTAATGAATATAAATGAATAATAATGCAATCGGATTACATATGAACATGTCTGGTTTACATGTAACATATTACAAATGTACACGTACATCACGTTTAATCACGTCGGCGGTTTTTGAACTCAGCTATAATTGCTTACGGCGACTGGATTACGCAAAACACCGTGGACTCAGGAGTAATAGTTTTGTTGTTAGCATCTATCTTACATATCGTCAAATGATTTACGCACCCGATTCCTATATCGGTTTCCACTCATGCGGATTTTTTTTTTTTTTTTTTGTGTTTCCGAAATCTAAATTTCTTATAAAAATGGGAAAAGTAAATCCTCCATTTATCTGAATTTGGTCGAAACCAGCGTGGACGGTGCATTAGTAACACTGAGTCCGAGTTTAGTCTTGGAGGCCAGGGCGGCGATCGTTGCAGAAATATTCATATTCGTTCAAATCTATATATATATAGTTGTGTTCATATGCCAAACATAATCGTCGCGTAAATAGTATATTATCGCCAAGACGTATGATTGTACGCATTCGTGAAATAGTAAAGCAATTTACAAACATTTGCGCCTGAAGATTTCTTGTCGGTGGGAATAAAATGTATAACTAAGAAAGCGTTGCACATGTCATGCAGCAAAAAGTAAAGTTGTTATCATCACCAATGTGCGCGACAAAAGACACATGCAAAACACCAAACATTGAAAGACACAACATTGTCAAATCAGTCTTTGATTTTGTTACGTGAACATTCATTGTGCTCACGAGTGCGTGTCGGGCGGCATCGTTTGATGTGAAATTGCAACTTTTGGCGAGGGCGTGCATTTGTAGTTCTCGGTGGGTCGCAGTATAAATTATATCACATACCGGTATTCCTATCTAATCGTTATTCGGAAAAAAACATGCATGGTGTTGGAAAGATAAAATATGTTTCTTTGGTTATACACAGAGGTTAACATTGTAACATAATTATTTCAAGTGATCGAATTCGGTGTGTTTTATATAAATAAGTCCTTGTTAGTTTATTCCCGATACGGTAGCAATAAAGAGCGTTTGTCTCACTTTTGTGCGACAAATATTTATAAAATAGCTATTACGTGCACAACATTTTAAAGATCGAATGAGACTTGTCTGTTTAAAGCCACGTGGCGGTTCGCACATAATATTATTCGCAATACCAAAATAGATCGATAAATATCTGAACTACCTTCTGCGAGCCAAACGGACGCATTGAAGTAATGGAAATACAAGTGTCCAAAACACAAAACAGCCATTCGCGCGTGCGTCACGTGTGTAGTTTTACTATATAATAGCACCATCAACAAAACACAAATATTTATTTCACACATTGAGGCCAGTTATAAAAAGACATGACGACATCTTAAATTAAGTGCCCCGTGACCTATATTAACAAAGTCTGCCAGCTGCAGTATGACGTAATCAGTGACACGTGCTTTTTCCAGAATGTGTTTTTTTTCCTGGATATACGGGAGTTCCACGTTGTGTCTTTTATTGCTAAGACAATAATTCCCGTTATACGAACAAATGGTGTTTGTGATTTGCAGTTAATGAATGTCAATAAAGTTAATAACGATATTTATTCTGGGGACTATTTAAATAGTGTCGTTATCATTCAATTTAGGGATCACGCACATCTGAACATTGATATAAACTGTAGATACGGGATTTATCGAGCTCTCTAAAATGGCCGAAATCAGTTGTTCCCTTCCCGATAACCAACACTGATTACAAATAGTGTCATTTATGGGCATTTTAGGCAATAAAACGAGACTAGAAATGTTATTGTAATATTTTAATATTCACATTAATTGAAAAATGACTTTCTCAAAGTAACTTATACTTACCTTTACTTAATCTGGAAGCCCGTTTATAATGGGCATATTTCCCCGATACTCGGCTTTCATCTATTTCAATATTTTAATAATACACTTCACGGTACACAAACATGGACGGAGATCCCGTGAGAACGGCCGTCCTATTTTGGAAGATTGACGGTCAGCCATCGAATCCCGTCATTAACCTCGTTACAAAAATGCTACCGCGTAGCGGTAATGTCACCGCGTTTGTGCGGTGCATTACCGCGTGCCACCGCGCTACCAACATTCGTTACCGCTGGTAGTGCGGTGGTACCGTGAACGTCGCGGTGGTACCGCGGTACGCGCGTGGTAGTGCAACCGCAAATCGGCGGTATGTCGCGGTATTGCACCGCGGTATTAACGCATGTACACCTCGTTAAAACAGGTCGCTTAATTTGAGCAGTGCTGTACATGCATAGCGCGGGTTTCGTCCACCCATTTTCACCAGAGTTATGGCCCTTTTTTGACTTAGAAAATTCAATTTTGTCCATCCGTACAAACATTTTCCATTATTGTTCAGCAACCGCTGGGCAGATTTAGCTGATATTTTGTATGGTGATACCGTCCATGCTTAATCCGAATTGCTACGGTCGGGGGCAAATGCCACGCGACAGCGTACCTCTTGTTTATAGTGTCTCAGAGCCTGAGAGTGTCTCTATAAATCATTTTTAGCTCAACTTTACTTTGTAAAGTTTGAGCTATTGCCATGGCTTGGTATCCGTCGTGCGTGTGTGCGTGATTCGTCAACAATTTCCTTTAGCACGGGCTACAGTTCGTACCTTTGGTCCGATTATTATGAAATTTGTCATGGATGTTGACATTGACATGTAGATGGGAACGAGTCATTTTGGGGTCATTCAGATAAAAAACATGGCCGCCAGTGGCCATCTTGGATTTCAAAATTCAATCCATTAGCACGGGCTACAGGCCATACTGTTCGTCTTATTGTCATGAAATATGTCATGGATGTTAATATTGACATGTAGATGGGAACGATTAATTTTGGGGTCATTCGGCCAAAAAACATGGCCGCCAGCAGCCATCTTGGATTTTACTCTTTGTATGACTAAATCCTTTAGCACGGGCTACAGGTCATACCTTTAGTCTGATCATCATAAATTTCATGGCTGTTGAAATTGGAATGTAGATGGGGAAAGAGTCATTTTGGGGTCATTCGGACAAAAAACATGGCTGCCAGCTGCCATCTTGTATTTTACTCTGTGTATGACTAAATCCTTTCCTGCTCATTTTTTACACTCCTTTTTATTGAATTTTATTGGAAAACATAGCTGCCAGCAACCATCTTAGATTTTACTTTTATATATATATATCTCTTCATGTTGATAAACTAGTATTAGTTATTCAACTATCCACATTCCTAATCACTCCATTGACTGTAATACATTAAATTATTCCCTTTCCAAGTTGAGCTGCAGTGTCATTGACACTTTCATTAACAAATGTAATATTATCGATTCCATATTATTGACAGAAATGAGCTTTAAGAGGATGTATCCTATCAATTGCAGGTTACCAAAGCTATACATCTGTGAATTCTGTCTTAGGTACATGAAGAGTCGCAATATCTTACAAAGGCATATGGTATGTATGATTTGTATTCTCCGCTATATAAGCCAATCAAGGTGAATGTATTGCTAAATCATTACTATAGCTTCTTTATAGTTTCTCAGAGACTGAGAGTGTGTCTATAAATCATTTGAGAACAAATGTAATATTATAAATTCCATATAGCTATATATATATATCTCCCGGATAACAGTCCATATATAGTTAATATTATTGATCATTTTACACAGATGTGAGGCCTATTACTTCTAGTTAGCTCAACGCCGCCGTGCTGCATGTTGTGGGACAGGGACCGGCCTAGAGGGCGACTTTGGGAGACATCTTCTCCCTAAAATGTGCCAATTCTCCATAATTTTGTCCTAGGGAGAAGTGATTTCTCTCTCATACCAGTATACATATGTCCAGACAGCATATTTAAAGTATAAATTTACTGATTATAATGGTGTTCTTACTCACTATAATAGTTTTATAAATGGGCTCTTCGGTTGCTTAATACTTATTGAATCATGGAAGGATGATGTTGGGGTGTAAATTTAACTTAAGCCATGTTACCTCTCCCGGATAACAGTCCACCTCTCCCTAATAACCCAACAGGGAGAAGTCACTTCTCCTAATTTGAAATCTCTCGGCTGTTCCCTGTTGTGATCTTTTGCGATGAGCAGAGAAAACGTTGTATGTACATAGAGAAATTCTTGTTCGAGAAATTGTTCTTTTCTCACTATTGATCTTGAACTTAAACAAATTCTAAATTGTAACCATTGAAATAATTGGTTATGGGAGAAATTGGGAGTAACATGAAATGGTATAGAGATTAATATTATTCACCTTAAGGTGTCTGACCTGTTCATTCCCTCTGGATATTTCGTCCTTAGTTGGAACATCCAGTTTTATATTATGTTTTGCTGACGTCGAGTGTTGTTCTCGATGTCTGAGTCAGTATGTGAGACATGTGACACGATATAAGTGGTAGTTGTGTGTACTGACTAGCTTTTGTGAGCATTTGATATATCCCTGATGCGTTGTTGGGTTCTTGTTTTAAGAGTTTAAAAAGATTGTTGGGAGGGGTTTATTTTTTTATAAATTATTTGATGAGTGCTTTTGGCAAGTGTTTGAGATATATGTCCTGTCGGGTTTCGGAGGGGTGAACCACTAGGTTATTGTCCAGTATTTGGGAGTTGTATACTGGCCAGGGCTTTGGCAATGTTGAGTATATTAGTTAAATTGATTGTGCTTGTGCTTGGTGCTTGCTAAACTTTAGTTGGTTTTATTGGTATACTTGTTTTTATCAACACAACCTAGGGAAAGGGTTTATTCAGTCTCCTTAATTCAATTTGATTTTACAATTTATAATGGAAAAAGGATTTAAAATTAAATCCTGATAAACCTGTAGAACATTCAGATAATCTTAAAAGTTCCACAGTACATAAAAATATGCTGTCAGAGCGCTATTGAAGTTTTCCCCGGAATAGTGGGAATTCAATCTCAGAGCATCTAAATATAAAAATTTGGTATCCTGATATGTTCTGGTCAGCCACTTTCATGTAGAGGTGCATTACTTTTAGTATATTAGCATGTAAATGCACAAAACAATCGTGCTTTATAAACCAAACAGATATCAATATAACTATCAATTATTTCATCGATATTACCACCTTAGTTTTGTTTATATACTCGCCAGCAGCCTTCACCTTGTTATATTTACATACTGAGTGATTATCACTAAATCCAGCATTCCTATTGGTCGGCGACCACGTGACTAGTTGCAATTATTTCCCGATAAACCTGCAAGAGGGTCATAATGACAACCATAATTACATCGACGCATCATTGATTTTGGAGAAGAAGAACGCGTAATGTTTTGGGCGCATTTTCACTCGCGCAGGATTGACTTAATAAATCATCAGTTTTCAATATAAAGAGCCTCGTTTTGAAATTGTTCGTGTTAACTTTTGCCAATATAAAATTGATTAAAAACACCTTTGGTGTCACGTAGTATTAACAAGTTATGGCCACTTACCTCACGGTTACATCTCCATAAAAACAGTCCACATGACAGTTAATCCTTAATTAGTTGTCATATGTAGATGCAGGTTAATTTTCCGCTTGTGCAAACTTTGTCAGTGAACACTGAAATTATTTTTGTTTCCGAATCCAATAAAATTGAACAGTAAATCGGCGTGAAATGTATCCGCTTTTATGTTCCAGAATAATGTAGCACATCTCATTGTATACTGTTATTGTTCGAAATTATTGCCAATTGTATTTTGTAAATAAAACAGAAAATAAAATGAATTTTGATGAAAGTGTTGTCTGCAGGTGAGAGAATTTGACCGGCTTTCAAAAACACGTCACGTGACAAATGGGAAATTCCGACCAGTCATGTGACAAATGGTACAAAAATAACTTCTCAGCTGGCTTCTGATCGGGTGCTATGGGATATTTTGGGCTGGTTTTGTCACGATACACTTTTTGATTTTAATTCATTTACAAAAGTGGCTTTTTCGCTAAATGTATATAAATATAAGGATTAACTGTCATGTGGACTGTTTTTATGGAGATGTAACCGTGAGGTAAGTGGTCATAACTTGTATGAAAACCCTTCAGGTTTTACACAAGTTATGACCACTTACCTCACGGTTACATCTCCATAAAAACAGTCCACATGACAGTTAATCCTTAAATGAATTGGTACTTTCAAAATTTGGTAGGTGTAGTGACTAACTTTATGCGTGTTTATGCAAGTATATTATCTTATAAATTAAATAATTGAAATTATGTTTTGTATAGGTATAACTTTATATAAGGGCAGTCCTGAATGTGCAAATTTTTGGCAATTAAAAATGATAAATATGTCTTGAAAACATGGTGAATTATAAGATTTAAAATGGCGTGCCCAGCTTCTGACGTACATGTTTCGAAATTGGTAGAGCACACTGTTTTTTCTTGAAATTTGTACCAACTTTCCCTCATTGCTGTTCAATAATTTATAAATGATATATAATAAATATTTGATATAAATGGTTAAAATTTATAAATTGTTTAGTTGACATAAAAAAATTAGATTTATACGTATGGTTTTATCATCACTTGACCGATATAATAAATAGGAACTTGACAGGAAAACTATCTCAGTTATGCAAATGTTGTGATCAGATCTCGCTTATCTGTGACAATTTTAGGGTGGACAAAATTTCATATATAATGCATGTTTTGGTCAAAACAAATCAGTTATAGTAATAACATTTTCCAGTATAAATACCAATTTAAAATGGTTGGATATGCCAAATAGTTTGTCCCCACGAGCTTTCACCGAGTTCAGAATGCTGTAAATAAGAAAGCTTCTCTGATAACATTGTTGAGAATAAAAGTTACTTTGGCAGGTTTATAGCATTACTAAAAATCTTTAAAAAATCAACAAAAATGTCAAGTAACTTGAGAGATACCTATCTTGTAATCTCAGCTTTCCACACTTCCCAACTTTTTGATTTGTTAAATGCCCATTGTGGTGCAAAACAAAAAGTAATAATTTTTATTCTTTTTCGGCCCATTTCAGTCGGTTTGAATGCTGATATAAAAGAAGTAAACATTTCAGTCGGTTTGAATGCTGATATAAAAGAAGTAAATGGCATGTTTGTTGGGTAAAGGTTTAAGAGGTAATCAGCTCATTTATTTATAAGTTAGATCTAGTTGCAAATAAATCTAGTTTCAATAATTACTATCTAATAATGAACTTAGCAAACAAGATTCACCATTCATGCTAACTACCCTGTATGTATTCATTCTCCTGCCATATAATTGATGACTGAACTAAAAGAAATTGTATTTTTTATTTCCTTACAGAACAAATGTGATCTCAACCATCCTCCAGCCAATGAAATCTACCGTCACAATGGCTTATCTGTGTTTGAAGTTGACGGAAATGTGAGCAAGATATATTGCCAGAATCTGTGCCTTATTGCCAAGTTGTTTCTTGACCACAAGACACTGTATTACGATGTGGAACCATTCCTGTTTTATGTTCTCACCGTAAATGATGAAGATGGCTGTCATCTAGTGGGCTATTTCTCAAAGGTAAATCATGTTTCATCACTTCCACACAAACTGTATATCCTGGAATCTGAATCTGAATCTGAAAATTTTAAAGCTTTCAGCAACATATTTAGTTATCTGGATGGCAAAATTTGAAGTATAACATTTTCTAAACTGTGAAAAAGTTCTTTCTTATGTACAATCCTCTTCAAAAAATATTAATCTCAGTATAAACAATTGATTTACACAGTTTTCTTTAACAAATAAAGAAAATAAATTTTCTGCAAAGACACCTCCCTCGACAATGAGGCATTGAGGCCCTGATATTTAATACATTTTACATGGAAATTTATTCAGAAAATTTAATGAGTTCAAAACTCCAATTCATCCACGATTATACATTTGTGTAGGTTTCTGTTTCAGATGATGTAGTTAATGCCAAAAAGACAAATTAGAGGATATATTCTAAAGGTTGCCTTGAAACTTGTAGGAATTTTTTAATTCTATGGAATTATCCATACAACCAAATGAGTTTACAGGAAATGTGTTTTATTTTTATAGGAAAAGCACTGCCAGCAGAAATATAATGTCTCTTGCATCATGACTGTTCCAGCTTATCAGAGGAGGGGATATGGCAGGCTCCTCATAGACTTTAGTGAGTTACATCTTTATACTGTGTTACTTGTTCAGTTAATCCTTCTATGACTGGAGCTTCCTGAAATTTTGCAAAAACCCTGTGCCAATGCATTCTCTTATATACATGAGTCTCCCATAGGGAGCCTCGCATATATAAGAGAATACATTGGCATAACAATATTTATCTTGACCTGGTAAGCCAGTGTATTCTCTTATATATCCGAGTCTCCCATAGAGGCTCCCTATGGGAGACTCACATATATAAGAGAATGCACTGGCACATGATCATTAATGCTGCACAAGCACAGCTCCCGTCATGAAAGGGTTAAAACATCTTCATTTTTCTACATAGTCAAATTTGTATGTTTATAATATTTAATTAGCATCTTGATATTGATATGACTAGTTATTCTTCAACCTTCTGAAACATGAGTAGAACACCCATGAAAAATCCACCTGTATGTTCGCTGGTTCTCAAGGTATTATTAAATGGAAAATGAAATTAGTCCAAGTTACACATTTTCATCATTCCATATATTTCTTCACAATTTAATATGTGAGTGGTGTATATAAAATTATAAAATTTTCAATTTTCTTCACAATGCAGGTTATTTATTATCAAGAATTGAGGGACAGGCCGGATCACCAGAAAAGCCTCTGTCAGAATTAGGGAGAGTGAGCTACTTGGCTTACTGGAAAAGTGTCATCATAGAATATCTCCACAATTTCAAAGAACCAAACATATCAATTAAACGTGAGTGTTTTATATAAAGTATGGAACTGCAGAATTTTTTGAATGATGCTATAGAATGACCTACCATTGAAATTAAGTGACTAGGTCAAGGATGTATTGGATAATTTTTTTGTCCCTGGAATTTTTTTTTCGGGACTACAGAAACCAGTGTTGTCTGTCCATCCATCCCAGATGGTTTCTGGATGATAACTTTAGTTTTAGTAATCTGATTGTTTTAAAATTTTGTATATGGATTCCTCACATGAAAATACAGGTCAGATTCAAATTTGGGTTTGGTCCCCCATTTTTGCCAGAGTTATGGTCCTTGTTGACTTAGAATTTGCCTGTTATTATTGAGATGACATACTATTGCATCATCTCCTTATTTATACATGCACGCACAATTTTAGCTATACTTGACAAAAGTCAAGTTTGAGCTATCGGGATGGGTTTGGTGTCGGTAGTCCGTCCGTGGGGGGTGGATGTCCATCCGTTAACAATTTCCTTTAGTACACCCAAAAGGTCACATCTCTCAAATAAACTAAACTTCATATTGATCTTTTGGGTGACTACTAGATGGGAGCCATCAAATTATTCTGAATTTCGTTTAAAAATATGGCTGCCATGGCCACCAGTGGCCTCTTGGATGTAACTTTTTGCATCATTTGGAACACCATACAGGCCCTCATCCAATCGTCACCAAACTTCATACAGATATTTTTTAACAGAATTTGGCTTGAAAATAATATGCTATTTATGCGATAATTTTAATATTCTGTTTATGGTGATTTTAATGAATGTGACTATTTTAACAGCAACACCCACTTGAACACCATCTGTATCTTTACCTTTAAGATACAGTAACTGACTAGAATTGGCTAGAATGTGTGTTTTTCCTCTTGTAATTGTGTTAAAATTTATTGCGTCAATTGCTTTTATTGATTTTGATAGGTATCAGTAAAACAACAGGGATCTCATCACAAGATATTGGTTCAGCTCTAGAACAGCTCAGCCTTCTATCATTGAAGAATGAAAAGTGAGTCAAATTAGTCATATATTACAGAAATTTCCCGTTGTAATAACATTAAATACATAGACATGAACAGAATATAAAACAAATATGAAATGTAGGACTCAAATCATTCACATCTTTACTTTGCTTTTTTATAACTGAATATTACTGATGAGTAGTTAATTTAATAGGTCAATAAGTTAAAAGTTTTTAGTGGAACATCCCTACACACAAATCCTTAGTTTGTTTCTCTATCTGTTGTCTATATTTTCACATACCATTTCAGAAACCGTTTGTACTACCCTCTATTGTAAATATTTACTCCTTAATTCAGAATGATTGAATATTGAATATCCTGTTATTCTGTTATCTATATGGAGTTGCTGCATATAATAAAAATGATGCGATGTTCGCCGTTCAGAAGTTTTTGATTTGAAATATATGAAAAATAACTTTTTTCTCCATTTCCAATCGACCACCATACTAAATGGAGTGTTCCACATTACTTTAATTTCACTTTTATAATTTTTTTTTTAAGGTTTGTCCTTGTGAAGAATGAGAAGCTCATTAACAATTACATGGAAAAGTTGGCTTCAAGACCCAATTGTCGCCTGCAACTGAACGAAGACAGTCTGAGGTGGACTCCTCTGATATCTATTCATTCAATATATGAGGAGGAATTGAAGGCTGAACAGGAGGTAATAGTCTACTGGCCTATATTTTCGCTTATTTGCTACCCCCCACCCCATTTGTTTTGGTTTCTATATTCTGGGTTGAAAACCTTGCGTAGCCTTGAATCTGATAAATGACCATTCAAGGTCTGAAAAGTGCGTGAAGTAATATAGGGGACCTTGTATAGCCTTGATTTGTTACTAGAATATGCACTGCTCACAGAAAGCATAATTGAAGATCTTGAAAATAAAACTTGATGATAGTCAAGAAACTCCCTTGAATTTTAGTAGTGGATTTAAAAAACTGTTGCAAATCTAAATCAAAATTGTACATTCCAGTCACGATTGTTTGCGAAGAGGTCCGGGTTAAATACATGATTATGATGTGTACATACTTACATGTACAAACTTTTGTAACTCAATGCATTCGTTCTCCAGTGTGCCTGGCTTCTCTGGAAAGCATCGGCACCTCATTTTTTGTGGCCAATCAGCTCATGTGTTATTCAAATTCTAGTATTATACCAAGAACAGTAACAGTAACTTTTTCGGAACTTTGATTGATTCTTTTGCATCATATGCCCCAGTGGGGCAACATTCCAAGAGCTATGAAGTATGAACTGTATTTTATCTTGATGTAATTAATTGACGGGGGTGCGCTGTAAAATCACCAACAGAATCTCAATAAAACCATAACCATAATGGTTTGAAATTCATTAGGTGTGACCTATGTGTTTGATAGAGAAAGATATGTAAATGATATGTAAATTTTATTAACCCATTAGTTGGACAAAGCGAGAGTGTAGTCAGTGTAATTGATGACGGTCATCAAATTTTCCTGTGATTTGTTTAGAATATATAAAAAAGTAAACCTGTAGCCAATCTCTGAAATCAATATAAGGGAATTTAAAAATTAACAGTGAAGAGTATAGACACACTTAAAACAACACTGACGCTTTGATAAGGCCAAAAAAAAAAGGTTTTGATTCTCGGGCATAGCCGCGTCTGGAAAAAAGGCCCGCGTTGACCCATTTTATTACGATTTTGACCGATGCTGTCAAATGATAACACGAAAATAGGAAACTTGAAAACGGAAATTAGTTATGTTTCAAACATCGAATATGATAGACATACAATGGTGTATGTGTTGGTATTCAAAAACAGACACTAGACAACGATAACTACCAGGTATATTGTCACCACAAGCTGCCCAAACCCCAAGTTTATTAAGTCAAATGGTTGGTTGGTTGGTATAAATTGGACGTTGCTAAACGATCACATCTGTGTACGAAATTATGGACGCAAAACGCAGGCGGAATGTAATGTTCAAATATTTCGGCAAGGTAGATAACCCACTTTTCGTAAACAATTCTGAGATTTCAAATTTCGGGAATGCAAACAGGAAAGTAATATGGTGCGTATTGGCGATGTGTATGCTGGTTTAATATAATAGTATTTGAAGTTTTTATGGCTAGCATGTATAGTTACTATAGTTTAGATGGATAAATATTAAAGTATATAGATAGATATAAATAGATATATACTATAAAAAGGTACATACATATATCAAATATATCAACAACAGTAAATTGAAATATTCATTGTACATATATATCATTCTGGTAAATCCCTATATGATGTACGGAGAGTACAATGTCATATATTTATGTACGGGTAGTACAATGTGATAATTGGCCAATTTTTATAGTGGAATACATTAGTTTATATCAAAACAATGTTCTCCTTACATTTTCTTAACCTGGGAAGGCATTATAACCCATGCTAACTATGGGCATTATCCCCATAACAAAAAATAAAAATAAAACCTTCGCTCCCTCATCAATTCTCAAAAAAAATTGCCCGAGAATCAAAACACTTTTTTTTTTGGGCCTATTATAGATTATTTTTTAATTTTAAATTCTTTTATTGACCCGAGTAATTTTGATATGATTGAGCGCCTCCTAATGAATATATTATATACCTGTAATAAAGGTTTTAACACTATGTGAACACAAATGCTGCTTCTTATTATACCCCCACTTTCGAAGAAAATGGGGGGGTATACTGGATTGACTGCGTCTGTCCGTCACGCTTTCTCCCTCCGTGTGTCCGTTGTACCGTCTGTACGTCCATCCGACCTCATAACTCGAACAACTATGAACCAATTTCAATAATTTTTTGTATGCAATCTCCTTAGGACTGCCTCTCCGCATGATGCTAATTGCGGTTCGGTCCGACTTTTTTTTTTTAAGTGCAAATTCCGTTTTTTTGTAGATCAGTCATATCAAGATACAGGTTGAGATTGAATTTGAGTTTGATCCGATGATTTTTTCTTGAGTAATGGACTTTTTTTGACTTTTTTTTTGGTTTCCAGATGATAACTAAAATTTGGACTGTTCAATTGAAAATTCCGTTTTTGTGTGAGTCAATGATATCAAAATACAGGACAAGTTCGAATTTGAGTTTGATCCGATGATTTTTCTCAGAGTTATGGGTTTTTCGACTTTGAAAATTCAATTTTTCTTGTTTTTTCTTTGGTTTCCGGATGCTAACTCAAGTTTGGATTGTTTAATTGGAAATTCTGTTTATTTTTGTGGGTCGTTCATATAAAAATACAGTTCAAGTTCGAATTTGAGTTTGATCCAATGATTTTTCCCAAAGTTATATTAATGGGCCTTTCGACTTTGAATTTTTTATTTTATTTTTCTGTATGAGGGTACCTCCTCCTACAGTTTTCATCGTAGATATTTGAAACTTCCTTTTTTTTTTATGCTATCACACTCGACAAAAGCCATCTTAGATGTTAAGGTTGCGTTTCATTTTCTACCCTTTTTTGGGTTTCTGCAATCATTCGAACAAATATGAACCAATATCAAAATTATTAATCCAAATTTTTCTTTAAAGTTAAAAATCTTTTTTGTTGGGTTTACGGATAATGCGGGTTGAATTTGCCCCACAGTGGGGGTATGCTAGCACTTGAGTGCACACCTCTAGTTGGAATTATCATATGTCTGTCTGGGAAATGTTGATTGGGGGGGGGGGGGGCAGAAAGATAAATTTTAATATTTCTCTCTCAATATTCTTCAGCTTGATGAAATGTCTGAGGTTGTGAAGAGCAT
This sequence comes from Siphonodentalium dalli, assembly GCA_032622095.1. Taxonomy (NCBI): domain Eukaryota; kingdom Metazoa; phylum Mollusca; class Scaphopoda; order Gadilida; family Siphonodentaliidae; genus Siphonodentalium; species Siphonodentalium dalli. Next base: position 149,608,787 of record CP136065.1, read on the forward strand.
AGCAGAAGATCGAATAAGTTTGCAAGAGGAAATAAGGAATAGTCCAATGAAGACTAGTCCGTCAAACAAAGGAGCTAGTCCACAGGGACGTTATTCCAGTCCAGTCTATGGAAATCCTATTTCTCCATTCAACAAATATGCAACACCTATGAGACCAAATGTCAGTCCTGTGCGAAGGAGTTTGTGTTCTGCAGAAGATCTCTCAGACAATTCTGTTAAAATCAGCCCAGAAGAGGCTGTGAAATCAACAGAAAAAGTGAAAAATCATGTTCGGAGGAACACCATTGCCAACTATTCCTTAAGCGAGTTCACACCTATAAAGGAGAGAGTAAATTCAGTTGGGAAAAAAATGAACAAGCTGAAGAAAGCTGGTTCTTTGAAAAAGAGTGTCAGCCAAATGAAGAAACATCCCAGTCCACTGAAGCGGTCTGTCGGCAAACTTATCAAGACATCACCAAAGTTCCTTCGAGGGAGAAAACCAAAGGCTTATGCCGAAACATCACTTGATACATCACTGATTGCTGATGAACTGACTCCGGAGGTGAAACAAACACCCGCAACAGAATTGAAACAGTCAGGTTCAACAGAGTTCTCTACTCCACAGCCGAAACGGAGGGTATGTTGAGTACATGTATTTCCGATTATATTTATGTTTGCACAAAATTTTGATTCAATATTGCCCAATTTAATATCAGTCTCTTGTTTCTTCGCTCTGATAATTCTTTTAATTTATTGAACATAAATTCTTTCTTTGATTCCATATGAAAGTTCTTTAGATTTTCTGAGTTTCTGGATTCACATAGAAGCTGATACCATATTTAATTAAGCTTAATGTATTGTGATTCTGTTGGAACCAATGTTGGGACCAAATTGTTATAAAAATATACTAAATCTAATAGGAGTATTGGTAAGCCTCGAATATGTAAACAAATTATATAATTTTTTCACATCATATTAGACAATGTTTCCTCTGTGTAAGAAATTCAATTTTGGTGGCATCAAATGCATTCACTGTCTTGACAAAGAAAAAGTGCAAATTCTTGCACATGAAGTGGTGATGAGAATCCCATCTCAAGCGATAACTTTAACCAAACAAATACATTACAATTAGCATAATTCATCGTCAAAAGAAGGAACAGTAGTATCAACAAACGTATCATTACTTTCGCTCGCTTTACCTCAAGCTTTTGCCCCAATCCGGACCTTCATAAGGAAAAATCAAATTTAGAAACACAACTACATTTTGTCAGATCAGCATAAATTCACATAAGTCAACACACTTCTGTCAAACCACGCTGTGACTTTGCTAAACATGGCATGGGCCCATGGCAACATTGCTGCATCGTATCTGGTGATCTACTTTAATATGTTGGCATGGAATGGCTTGTTTCTGTGTTAAAACCGTTCCCATTGCCTTCCCGCATTCCAAACTTCCTCATCCACATATCTTCTCTAACTACCGGTAGTCTCTCGTTTCTGTTCAGATTGACAAACTCAACCACCGCTACCTTCAATTCCCTCACATCTCTGTTCTGGAGATTGAAAATAATCGTATATGGGCATCTAAGGGTATAATCTAATATCTCGTATATGTTCTTTGACACAGTCAATCAAAGATCGTTCAGTTTTGCCCACATATACAGCCATGGCACACACTGCACATGTCAATGCACAGAAAATGTTTCTAGTCTGGAAATTGACATTCTGTTTCACTGAATTCATTAGATCCTGATGTACTTTTAATGTTGTCGAGTGTGGTGATATCACACGAGACACGTCCATCAGTGCACAACACAGCTTGAGAATTCACAACCTTTGCGGTTTTCGTGTTGACAAGCATGTCACCGAGATTACTATCTCGCCTATGGGCAACCAGTGGTGGATCCACAAAAACTGACTTCATCCACTCCAAGTCAATTTGGACATTCATGTACTTCCTTGTGATACCTCCTTCACCGGCAGCAATGCAGAATATGTGGTGACAATCGGAACTCTATCACTGCTTCAGAAGATTATCCTGCTCCATTCGGTCCACCCTCACTAACTGCTTTTCAGTAAACTTCCCACTGTACCCTCTTTTCCTAAACTGGATTTTCAACAGCCTCCTGTTCCTTCTGTAATCATCCTTTTCACATATACGTCTGATGCTGATTCCCATTCCATTACCATATATAACTGAACGTTTTACATGTGCTTGGTGATCCGATTTACGATTCAGTTAAGCATTTTGTCTGTCAGTTTTACATATGTCTGTTTATAAATCAACATTATCACCGACTGAACATTCTGAGCTGAATCTGAAATTGACCTGGATATTAGTGTGAATCGAATTAGCATGTTTTGCAAACTCCTGTAAACTCTCAACGCCATGCATCCATACACCAAACCCATCATCATTGAAGCGTTTATAGAACAATGTTTTCTTATCACTTTTCATCAACTCCTCGTCCCATTTCCGCATGTAGCAAAGTTTCGCCTAATTCCCGTGACCAATAATAATTTCAGTTTTGGTGAAAAACACTTCATCCAGTCATGATCCAGAGGAATGGTGTGGCCATCGGGTCGCGGTTAGGGCAAAACTTTGCTTGAGTAGTACCTGGTATCGCTGATTGACGTATGAATGTATTTTGTCTCTTCCTCCCTTGTTATTCTTCGTTCTCAATAAAAAAAAAAAAGACTCAAAGTGGGACTTGTTCCAGCATGGAGTAAATAGGTCCATGGTAGTCACTGCCTGTAGTATTTTAAAAGTGGAAGAGGTATTCATAAATGATTTGCCGTAGCCTGAAATTAGGTCTCCAGTTATGTCATGATATGACCATAGATGTTGAAAGTGACGTTAAACCCCAATTAACTAACTAACTTCATTCTCCAGGGTCGACCACCAGGTCCTTTGTCCAAGAAAAGGAAGCAATCAGTCGGACTGGATTTACAACCAGAATCAAAACGTATTAAACAGGAAGTCCAAGATGAGGAGAAGAAGCGAGAAAAGCAAAATAGAGAAGGTAAAAGCTGTCCTGAGTCTGCAAATAGTGTGTCTGTCATTTGCAGAATTAGGTTCCCAGATGGCGAATTTAGTGACTATATATGCAGGATAGCATCACCAAATTTACCCTCTTGGAGCCTCATTCTGATCAGGCCTCAACTGCTATGGGAGACTTTGGATTAGATTGAAGATCCCCAGTTGAAGTGGTGATGTTCATCCATTAGTCACCTCAATTAATTATGCATTTTATCTTCTGCAAATTATGGGATATAGAAACTTCCCAGAAGGGAAAAAGTAACTAAAAATAAGGTTAATTTGAGACCATAGATACTTCCCAGAAGATGAGGCCTAACCAGAATGTGATCCCACAGAGGGTGAAATTGGTGATGATAGCCTGCTGTTCAGGCCCCCACCAACAGGAAATTTTTAGAAAATCCAGTACTCTGAATGAATATTGGGTGTCCGTAAGCCTTATTAGCTCAACTTTACTTTGTAAAGTTTGAGCTATTGCCATGGCTTTGTCGTCCGTCGTCCGTGTGTGCGTGTGTGCGTGTGTACGTAAGGCGTCAACAATAGAGGCTACAGGTCGTACCTTTGATCGGATCATTATGAAATTTGTCATAGCTGTTGACATCAACATTTGTACCGGAATGATTCATTTTGGGGACATACGGAAAAAAAACATGGCCGCCAGCGGCCATCTTAGATTTCAAAATTCAATCCATTAGCACGGGCTACAGGCCGTACTGTTTGTCTGATCGTCATGAAATTTGTCATGGATGTTAATATTGACATGTAGATGGGAACGAGTAATTTTGGGGTCATTCGGCCAAAAAACATGGCCGCCAGCAGCCATCTTCGATTTTACTCTTTGCATGACTAAATCCTTTAGCACGGGCTACAGGTCGTACCTTTAGTCAGACCATCATAAAATTTGTCATGGATGTTAACAATGACATGTAGATGGGAACGAGTCATTTTTGGGTTATTCGGGCAAAAAACATGGCCGCCAGCAGCCATCTTGGATTTTACTCTTTGTATGACTAAATCCTTTAGCACGGGCTACAGGTCGTACCTTTAGTCTGATAATCATGAAATTTGTCATGGCTGTTGAAATTGGAATGTAGATGGGAACGAGTCATTTTGGGGTCATTCGGACAAAAAACATGGCCGCCAGTGGCCATCTTTGTTTTCAAAATTCAATCCATTAGCACGGGCCACAGGTCGCACTGTTCGTCTGATCATCATGAAATTTGTCATGGATGTTAATATTGACATGTAGATGGGAACGAGTCATTTTGGGGTTATTCGGCCCAAAAACATGGCCGCCAGCAGCCATCTTGGATTTTACTCTTTGTATGACTAAATCCTTTAGCACGGGCTACAGGTCGTACCTTTAGTCTGATCATCATAAAATTTGTCATGGATGTTAACAATGACATGTAGATTGGAACGAGTCATTTTGGGGTCATTCGGCCAAAAAACATGGCCGTCAGCAGCCATCTTGGATTTTACTCTTTGTATGACTAAATCCTTTAGCACGGGCTACAGGTCGTACCTTTAGTCTGATCATCATAAAATTTGTCAAGAATGTTAATAATCACATGTAGATGGGAACGAGTCATTTTGGGGTCATTCGGCCAAAAAACATGGCCGTCAGCAGCCATCTTGGATTTTACTCTTTGTATGACTAAATCCTTTAGCACGGGCTACAGGTCGTACCTTTAGTCGTATCATCATAAAATTTGTCATGGCTGTTGATATTGGAATGTAGATGGGAACGAGTCATTTTGGGGTCATTCGGACAAAAAACATGGCCACCAGTGGCCATCTTTGTTTTCAAAATTCAATCCATTAGCACGGGCCACAGGTCGCACTGTTCGTCTGATCATCATGAAATTTGTCATGGATGTTAATATTGACATGTAGATGGGAACGAGTCATTTTGGGGTCATTCGGCCCAAAAACATGGCCGCCAGCAGCCATCTTGGATTTTACTCTTTGTATGACTAAATCCTTTAGCACGGGCTACAGGTCGTACCTTTAGTCTGATCATCATAAAATTTGTCATGGATGTTAACAATGACATGTAGATTGGAACGAGTCATTTTGGGGTCATTCGGCCAAAAAACATGGCGTCAGCAGCCATCTTGGATTTTACTCTTTGTATGACTAAATCCTTTAGCACGGGCTACAGGTCGTACCTTTAGTCTGATCATCATAAAATTTGTCAAGAATGTTAATAATCACATGTAGATGGGAACGAGTCATTTTGGGGTCATTCGGCCAAAAAACATGGCCGTCAGCAGCCATCTTGGATTTTACTCTTTGTATGACTAAATCCTTTAGCACGGGCTACAGGTCGTACCTTTAGTCTGATCATCATAAAATTTGTCATGGCTGTTGATATTGGAATGTAGATGGGAACGAGTCATTTTGGGGTCATTCGGGCAAAAAACATGGCCGCCAGTGGCCATCTTGGATTTCAACATTTAATCCATTAGCACGGGCCACAGGTCGTACTGATTGTCTGATCATCATGAAATTTGTCATGGATGATAATATTGACATGTAGATGGGAACGAGTAATTTTGGGGTCATTCGGCCAAAAAACATGGTCGCCAGCAGCCATCTTGGATTTTACTCTTCGTATGACTAAATCCTTTAGCACGGGCTACAGGTCGTACCTTTATTCTGATCGTCATAAAATTTGTCATGGATGTTAACGATGACATGTAGATGGGAACGACTCATTTTGGGGTCATTCGGCCGAAAACATGGCCGCCAGCAGCCATCTTGGATTTTACTCTTTGTATGACTAAATTCTTTAGCACGGGCTACATGTCGTACCTTTAGTCTGATCATCATAAAATTTGTCATGAATGTTAATAATGACATGTAGATGGGAACGAGTCATTTTTTGGTCAATCGGCCAAAAAACATGGCCGCCAGCAGCCATCTTGGATTTTACTCTTTGTATGACTAAATTCTTTAGCATGGGCTACAGGTCGTACCTTTAGTCTGATCGTCATAAAATTTGTCATTGATGTTAACGATGACATGTAGATGGGAACGACTCATTTTGGGGTCATTCGGCCGAAAACATGGCCGCCAGCAGCCATCTTGGATTTTACTTTTCTCTTCATGTCTATAAACTAGTATTAGACATTCAACTTTCCACATTCCTAATCGCTCCATTGACTGTAATATATTAAATTATTCCCTTTCCAAGTTGAGCTACAGTGTCATTGACACTTTCATTCTACATATCAGCACAAAATAAATTTCAAGTGAGCCTTCACTAAATCCTTTGGCACAGGCTTCAAGTCATACCTTTGGAGACGAGTCATTTTGATGTCATTCGCCAAATTAACATGGCCACCAGTGGCCATCTTGGATTTCAAAATTCAGTCCATTAGCACAGGCTACAGGCTGTTCATCTGATCATCATGAAATTTGTCATGTAGATGGGAACGAGTCATTTTGGGGTCATTCGGCCATAAAACACGCCTGCTGGCATGTTAGATCAAACTTCATATTGATCTTGATATTGATCTACTAGATGGGATCTATCAAATGTTTTTGATATTCATTGGTAAACATAGCCATCAGTGGCCATCTTGGATTTTATTTTATAAAAATCTCTTCATGTTGATAATCTATTATGACTCAGACATTTCAATTTTTCTCCGACTCCTGATCACTCCATTGACTGTAACACATGAAATTATTCCCTTTCGAAGTTGAGCTACAGTGTCATTGACACTTTCATATTATACTAAATTCAGGTAAGTAAGTATAGTCCAAATTTAGTAAGTTTATACTCTCCCAACTTACTCATTGTACAAAAGATCAGGGTGACATAATCTTTTGTTGAAATTAGAAGATTTGTTTCACTTGAATTTTTCATCTTTTTCATACCAATATGTATATAAAAAATGTCCTTGAAATGAAAATAAATGTTCTACTTACCCTGTCTGAAAAATGTGGGTTGGAGAGTAGAAACCAAAAACTATTTATAAATATATTACCTTGGCGTATAAGTTACCAGTATATAGTTACACGATAGAAGTGTAATAATTCAAATATATGCATCTATTCACCAATACCTTAATTTTACACCAAGTGAAAAATAAATTTGAACACAGACCTCTGCTTGTGTCAACTTGAAGCATTGTTGTCACAGCATGGGTCAAGACTTCTTGCTGACTATATGTGCTAGATGTCTTGTTGTGTCTGACTGAATTTAAAATGTCACAGAGGTAAAGTTATAGCAACCGGAGATGGTGAAGGAGTCTAGTCGATATCTACAAAATAAAGTTTATGTGGTGCCCAAACTCAATACGTCCCCCAAACCCGCCTCGGATAATGGCCTGGGTCAGGCCCTGACTCTTATCTTTACTGTTAAATGTAATCTCGAATGTTGTAAAATCACATTTACAAACTTAGGTTCTCTTTGACCAATCAGCGTGAAATTTGGTGAATCATATTCTAAGACACACTGTAGGACGTGGTCAAAATTTGGACTAAATCCGAGATATGAGTAAAATGTCATAGAAGCATGAAAAGATTAACCGAGTTTCAGATGGACACTGGGTTTTATATATACAGATTATACTCAAATCTGGGTTTGAACTTGTAAATGATAAATTATTCTGTTATGTGCCCTTTTGGCTTGAAATTAGCTGATTATCTTGTTTTCCAGATATCATTACCGGTAGTTATTTCTAAAATGTCTAATATTTTCTTTCTATAATAAAATATGTATCATATTTGAAGTCTATTCTGACATTTAAATCTACATCGGTTCTTCCTTTCAGAATGTTCTTCAAGTGCGAAGAAAAACTACTCCCGCAAGTCAACACCAGATCCTTCACCATCTAAATCATCTCCCTCAAAAGCTGGCAGTAGTCCATCAAAGCATTTTCTCAATGGTCATGTCTCACCCAATAATTTATTTACCAAACTCAACGAAAAAGAAATCAGCAATGATTGTAGGCTGCCTGACAAAGATAAAAAGAAAGCAGCCAATTCTAAGAGAAAGGGGCAACTAGGAGGGTGGCCAAAAGGCGTAAAACGAGGATCACCTCTGAAAAATCCAGGAGTTAAGCCGAGACGTGGCAGGCCTCCTAAGGTTTGAATTATTCCATTTTATATACTCAATTATTATACATTTCTTTGCATTCAATGCAATAAGCTGTCTTGGCAAATTGTGCAAGGCAGTTGTAGTAATAAGCGAATAGTTTAATATATGCATAAATTTACCATATAGTTATAAATATAGAGAAAACAGTTACACTTACAAGTAACATGCTTTTCAGTGAAAACTTACAGAAAGCAATATTCAGGGATATATCCAAGGCTGATTTGATACTTCTTGCAGGTGTTAACACGAAATTTCTCAAGCACATAATGTTTCCAAGTTAATTGATGAAGATAGATATTTTTGAGAACTCATATAACTATATATTTTGAGTTTTCTGCAGCTACAAACTCTTTTTTTTTTCAATGGTTTTCAGATTAATGTGATAAAAATTATTTGTTTGATCGTTACTAAGCGATTGTGAATCACGTTTGTTTTTCATCGAATCAAACCTCAATTCGAATTGGGGGCAAGATTTCACTTGTGTATGTCACTGAACTTTTGACTACAGTGGTTCGATTCAGTGTGAAATCTTGCCCCCTGATTCAATTTGAGGAAAAACCTTGTGATTCGCAGGAGATACAGTCAATATTTTAATGACATTTTCTAATAAATATTAGAGAAAGTCGCATGTGTCTCCTGGTGTGCGAGGGTTAGAAAAATTATCCATTTTGGATCGAATTGAACCTTTCGCATGATTTCACATAAATTCAAATCTTGGAACGTTTGCAAGAGCCTAGATCATATTGCCAAATTTCAAACAGTTGTCCTATCAAAGCTATAAAATACCTTTATTATCTCTGCACTAATTTTACTATCTTTATAGAAAGTTGATTGATATTAATGTGATAAAGTTCTCTGAAAAATAAAGAGCAGAAACTTATTTAGGTACCTGCTTCAAAAATAAAAAAATTTGGGATTGATTGTCAGTTACTAGGAGAAATGTTTGTCACAAACCTTCACCAAATTTTGGAATTTTCAGCCCTAAAAATCCATATTTTTTTTGCGAGACTCAAAATATATAGCATTCCTACAGCGAATCAGCTACTTTTACGAAAACTTAACTGAGAATCATAATTCTGATTTCTCGTCAGATGTTAAGCCCTGATTTTGTCATTCAAATTCTGCTCTTAAGTTCTAGATCATATTAATATGATCAATGCCTGCATATTTTTCTATTTTTTCAAATCCTGAGTATAACATGTGTGAAATATTTTCATTGCAGGCTCGACATCGGACTCTGGCTCAATCTCACACTGATTCTCCCAGTGACGAAAAATTGGACGGTGATGAGATGGAAGAAAATACTCAAACTCAGGATGAAACCAACATACAAGCTGAGGATAATGAACAAAAGAATCATTCTGAAACAACAACGGCCCAGGAGGAACAACAAGAAAAGAGCTTGGATGATACAAAAGAGGAGAAACAGGAAGAGAGTGAGGCGGAGAATGATGGATTTATTTCGGACTCGGATAGTCAAAATGACAAACAGCTCGAAGAGTTGATGGAGATCGAGGATCAAATAATGGAGGAAACAAACGAGGAGAATAATCTACATGACACGTCGGCCATCAGTGAGGTCGAGGAGGCTGTGAAAAATATTCCTAATTGTGAGGATGACGTCTCCGATGAGATTGATTCATTCAATAGTAGTGCTAACATTGACGATTCACAGATTCCTCATATTCCTAATGATAATGTGAGTATTGATGCTGGGCTGGATGAAGGTGTGACAAGGTTTGAACAAAATACAGAAAGTTCACAGTGCATGCCCGAGAAAGGTCCAGTTGTTTGTGATGCCTCAAATACTAGTGAACAAGGAAAACAGGTAAATCATGACAGTCATAGTCCTGTGATATCCGATACAGAACACCTAAGAGATGGAACAGATTCATCCGTTCCACCTGAACCCAGCCCTGCCGTTGACATTCCAGAAACTGTTTCCGACAATAACAGTGAAGACATTCCAGCAAGTACTGCTTCATGTGTGCCATCTCCGCCTCCTCTCATTCATTCCTCGCCAGTCCATGTTCCTAATAAGAATGTGTCACACTCTGAAAAGTGTCCATCACCTCCATCTTCTCCACCTCTCTACAGATCTCCACTATCATCTCCGCCAATGCAAACATCTTCACCGATAATACAGTCACAATCACCACCACTGTCTAATGAACAGTCATCAGCCACTCATGGAACAAGCGTGAGTGACATTTCTCATAACTCAATAGATCCGGAAGCTGAGGCTCCAAGTGATACCAGCTTCACGGAGAGTCAAGCACATGGTTCTATTCCAGATAATGTGCACAATCAACCACAAGGCCAGCCCAATAGCAACCAAAGTTACTCTGAAGTATTTCCCGAAGGAATGGAAAGTGGCTATGATCAGGTGAAACAGCCTGAAAGCAACCACTCAGTTAATCGGACAGAATCGCTTAGTGAAAGTGAGGAAAATCAACCTCAAAGTATTCAGCAGCAGCAACAACATCCACAACAACCACCACCTCAACATCAAGCACCTCAACCACAGACGCCGCAAATTCCTCATCAGCAGCACACTACACAACAGAACCAGCAGATCCAGAATATGTACCAGTCGCCACCGCATCCCATGGGCAACATGAGCAATCAAAACATGTCTGCAAATATGCCTAGTCCGAACATGGCCAACATGGCAAATATGCCAAGCCCAAATATGAAGAATATGGCGAACAGTATGCCGAGTCCGAATATGGGAAATATGCCAAACAGTATGCCTAGTCCCAATGTTGCACAGATGAACAACATGCCAAGTCCAAATATGAATATGAAGAATATGCCAAGTCCGAACATGGCCAGCATGACAAATATGCCAAGCCCAAATATGGGGAATATGCAAAACAGCATGCAAGCAAGTCCAAATGTACCAAATAATATGCAGAACAACATGCAGGGATCAAATAATGGAGGATATGAAATAGACTGCAGTCAGTTTGGATTGGAATCTCCTTCTTCAAATTGTAGTAATGAAATGGCAAACAATTCCACTGAGTCTGTTCATGCACCGTATCCGGATTGTGCTCACAATCAGAACTACATGAACCAGCCATGTTTTGTGGATGCATACAATTCAAGGATGGGGAACACAAACAATAACAACAATAACAACAACAACAATAACAATAATTACATGCCTGTAAGTAGTGCTAACAATTTTATAGCTCCATCAACGTCGACTGTGAACTATAATTGTGTGCCTCCAGTTTCATACTCATCTGGACATTCTGTGATAATGACTCCTAACAATGCTAGGCTGCCACATCCTAACGCAGTGCCATGTGCAATTCCAGCTGGGATGTGTCCTCCATCTGGTTTTCGCATGAACAATGCCAGCTGTAGCATCACAAAGCTGCAACAATTGACTAATGGTATAATGGAGATAGTGCCTGAGAACCAAATGACTCCTCCACCAAATTTGACTCCTCCCCCAGCTGTAAATATGACTCCGCCTCCTTCAGTTTTGCGGAACATGGGGACACCAGTTCCGACGAATGTTCAGCTACAACAGTCAGCAGCAGCTGCTCAGCAGCAGTATAAACAGTATCAACCTCAATCTCAAAGTCAGTCACAACCTCAACCACCGCCACCACCTCCCCCGCCTCAAAGACGGCCTTCATCTTCATCCGGGAGGAAAAACCAAAATGTGACTCCAAACGTGACAGTGAATCCAAACATGTCTTTTTCACCCAACGTTCCTATTCAACCTGGTGGACCATCAAACATGATTCCAAGATACAACATGTTCAATAGTTACGGCATGCAGCAACCGATGATAAACTCCCGTTACCCAGGATTCAATATTCCGCTCAACCAAGCTCAGTTTCCTGTTCAAATGAGCATGATGAACATTAATCCTCAGCAGCAGCTGCAGCACCACATGCAGTCAGGACAACCTAACAACCCCATGTACCCAGGGCCTTATGGGTACTTCAATGGGAGCTTAGCTTCGAACTTCAATGGCATGATGCGCAGGTAGCATATGGATCCATCAAGTGCTTGATGCATCACAAGATCTTTCATTTCACTACCCGGTATCATTTTTGACATCGGTTCATTTGTTTTTCGTTGATGCCATACCTTGTCTCAGTCAAACAGCGAAAAAAAAAAAATTCCCGACTTGTATTGACAAGACCAAGACCAGCCTATTTTTCTATTTCTAAATAAATATAAGTCTTGACATTAAATCTGTCAGTATTAGGCCAAATCAAAGTTATAGTTTCTTTCTCGGGCAGTTTCCTTCCAAACTAAATGTTGGTGGTCTGCATTGTTAAACACTGTTAAGTCATGATCAATCTGAATGATTAGTCCAAACAAAACAATATTTGTGGTTGGGGTTTCCTTACTGAATATATTTTAAACCCCCTACCCTGATAATATTTGTCATGGTACACCTAAAATATTGGTAATAATTCATAAACTGGAAAAAAAAAAAGCATTTCAATGTCCAAAATTTCTTAGTCAAAAGATTTTGGCTTATACAAAAAACAGTGAAAACTTTTCTCAGCCCAAATATTATCAATATATTTTCAAGGCAGAAAAGAAAACCATAAAAATTGCTTAATAAAAAAATTATTTAACAAAATAAAATTTTAAGCCTACCAACCTACCCTAATTTTTTCTGACATGTAACCCCAACCACACTTTTAATTTTCTGTGGCCTACGTGTCTTCCAGTCCTTGGAGACAATAGTAGTTAAAGATGGTCAATCTCTTCCTAATTTTTGCAGTATAAAGTAATAAATATGAGTTAGACACCTGTCCGGAAATGCTTCTATCAATTAATATTTATGTTATATTAATATTTTATATATAATGCGATAATAAATTCAGACATTTTTTCATTGCTATTTTTAGAACAGACCAACATGAGACATTCAGGCAATCTCAGATAGAGAGAGAGATGAACTGTTTGCTACATTCAGAACATTTCACGTGCTGTAAAATGTCAAAAATTGATTTTATATGTTATACCAGAAAATTCGAAATAAAATCAATATTAATTGATAGAAGCGTTTCTGAACAGGGGTTTTCGATTCATATTTATTATTTTATACACAGGAAACTACATTAAACTTGTTATAGGAAGAGATAGATGTGAAAATTAAAAAAAAATATTCACTCCTTGAAACAAAATTTGCTTTAACCCTTTCATGACAGGAGCTGCGCTGGTGCAGCATTACAGATCCTGAGCCAGTGTATTCTCTTATATATGCAAGTCTCCCATAGGGAGCCTTGCATATATACGAGAATGCACTGAAATACAAGGTCAAGTTAAATATTGTAAGCCAATGTATTCTCTTGAATATGTGAGGATCCTAATGGGAGACTCGCATTTATATAAGAGAATGCATTGGCACAGTATTTTCGCAAAATTTCAGGAAGCTCCATCCATGCAGGGTTGAAAAAAATCATACCTCATCCGATAGTCACCATGTCATGGGATCCAGGAACATGTGAGAGAGCCTGAGAAATGAAATTTTAACTTTGTAGCCTATAGCTCATATGTGAAGGCTTTACTTTTTTGTGTGGTTTTATGACATTTATATATTCACAAGAATAGATGTCAAGTGTGAATTATATTTTTTTTAATTTAACACAAGATTTTACAATGGAAAATGTGACATGTCAAGTAATGAGTTTTTTTAATCACTTTATTTTGGATGGTGATTACCTTGCATACCATCCACTAGTCTGATGACCACTATCAAAAGTAAAGAATATACTGAAACAATTTTCAAGATTACAAGAAACATCTACAAAACACAATTCAGCACCACACGTGGCTTATTACTGACGATAATTACACAGAAATCACTAGTAGCATGTATAATCCATCTAAAAATATGTTTTCAATGTACAACCAACAGCATGTGTAGCTAAACTCAAATTTCCCTGCTGATGACAAGTTTCAACTGAACTTTGACAATTGACTTTGGCTTCTTCATGTGAGATATGCGTCATCTCTTGGATAATTTCTGAACAGTTAGCCCTGTCAAAGTGAAGTCTGCCATTCAGTCAGTATAGAATGGAATGATCTATTCTTTATTTGTATAGATCATATTAGCAGACGACATGCAGAGAAACCCCTTTGTGTTCATTTGTGGGGATGTTCAGCTAACAAGTTAGGAAAGACTAGTCACATGAATTTAAATTTTATAAAACAAAAATATGCTGCCGTAATTAGATGTTGGGATCCTTGAATACATGTAGAACCCTTTGACTTTTTCATTTGCAGATCATGAACGTTCAACTTTGTTTTTTAAACTTATGCTGAACATGCCAACAAATGGGAATTAGGTAACCTAAGATCAGCATGTATTCAGCTATCAAATGGTTGGAACTCTTTGAACCCCTGTGGTTGCAAAATGAACCTGATTTTACAATCCATATCCCTGAAGGGTTACAAAATTATTCTTATCTCAGCATCGGGGCTCACTACCTGGTACTGCAGTCTGTGAGTCAAACTTATTGGAATCTTTAGATGGCATCCTCTAGGGAGTCTTGAATGTATGCATGGCAGTTACCGGTACCCCATAGTAGGGCTGAATTGGGCATTACTCCATGGTTTTGGATAATAATTTAGGCCACAACAAATATAATAGCCTGGTTTACGATAATTTGGGTTGAAAAAGAAGTAGATGCAGGCGAAGTTGACTCAAATTATAAAAATAAACTTGATTACTTCCCATAAAACTTTATAAATAATAGAAAAGAAGGTGAAAGAAAAAAGAGACTGGAATCAAATATGTTCTTCACTGGGACCGCATGCTTCATATTGTGATCAGCGTGAACATAAACCAGCCACATAAAACAAAAATATTGAGGAAAAAGTTGTATGAGGGCTTTGTAAACCAGGCTTTTAAATTGCTGTTACCTTACACATGTTCGCAAAAGTGGTATTTTACTACTCATATTCGCCGAAACTAGTTCTAACTTCCCAGGTCTTGTCCATTGGTGCAATTTGAAGTTCTCACTTGGTTTAAACAGTTTGCGACAAATTTATTTCTGAAGCAGATAAAGCACAATCTCGTTACTGAGTGCCCTAATTGAAATTTTTTTGTTTTTTTTTTGCGTTGAGCCTCGCCTCAAGACTGTAAAGGCTGCACAAAAATGTTATTCACATGACAAAATTGTGAACTTGTCACCTTGGTAGATTAGATTTGAGCAACATGGGTCTTTTATTACAGTTTCAGTGAAACTGGTTTGTAAACCTGGGTATTTTATGTCCGAGAACCATTAGACAGCCCTCAAAATTAGGAAAAGTGTCTGTGCTGTGGCATTATAGATTCCACATGTTGCCAGGGCATTACTTATTGCCATGGCCAATTTTGAGCACTGATGACCATGACCAATCACCTATATTAGAGAGTACCAAATGAAGATGTGATGAGTATGGATCATTCTAGACTTTGGAGACGTAAACATCCAATTTTGTCCACTCATGAATCTCTCTCAGACAAGTTTGAAAACCAGTTCTGCTTATTTTTTTCTTCAGGAGTTATGACTCCTAGATTATTTACCATGTGTCTTATATTGTGACATACAGTAATGCCCTAAATAAACGACTCCTTAACCACAACAGAATTATGGGTAATTTTTCAGGATTTAGTTGGAAATATGGCTTGTTGCCATTCATTGGAAATCTCTCTGTGAGAGCTTTCCGATGAATGGCAACAAGCCATATTTCCAACTAAATCCTGAAAAATTACCCATAATTCTGCTGTGGTTAACCCTTTACCCAACAGAACGGCCCTGTGCCAATGCATTCTCTTATATATGCGAGGCGACCTATGGTCGACTTGCATATATAAGAGAATGCATTGACACAGGGCATAACTGTAACCATCACAATGTGGTCAATGAGCCGGTTCCAATGATATCCATATTTGTATGGTTTTATTGAGACAGACCCAAGATAAAATAGGCTATTGCAGCTTTATTTGGCCGTTTTTGGCCGGTTTGTTGGGTAAAGGGTTAAGGAGTAGATTATTTAGGGCATTACTGTATTTTGACAAAATTTGGATCATGGCTTCGGCTCACTAAATTTCTTTTTCAAGAACTATATGAATATAAAGCTTCTTTGTACTTGTAATAATTTAATAATGAGATAAAGGGCTACTAATAATGAAGGGGATCCACACACACAAAAAAATGGAAAGGGTACAAGAACTTTAGCAACTGTGTCAGTGGGACAAAAGGATGGATCTTCCATCCTCACAATCGTTGTGCGTTTTGGGATCAGTTTGGAGTTAATCTATTGTACAACCATCCAAAGTGTACATATCGAAAAGATGACACACTTCTCATCATGGTATGGAATCAAAGCTGTGCTAACATTCCTTTTCATACATGTTACATGAACCTGGGGTCGTCATTTGTGTCACAAAGGTTGATCAATAATGATGAGTTGTGATGACAATTGTTATTTAATTTGTTTAATTTATTATTTCTGCATTAAAAATATTTGATTCAATATGCTTCCTACCAAATTTCCTTATATGCTGCTAAATTGCATGATTCCAGAATATATTAAAGCCACAGTTTTTTATTTGGGATGGGAATTATCGCACGTAAATCTTTCAGTGATGAATGGATCTCCCATTCATTTATAAAAGTATACATTGGAATGGTCTATTATTCATATGGAGGGATGTTCAGGTAACTGAGGCAGACAAAAAGATCATATAATTAGTGAGGATTTATTTCTATGGGAAATGTTCAGATAATAAGTCAACAAACGACCTGTTGAACTTATTATTTGAACATTTCCTAAGGCAACTACTAGTCAATGAGTATTTAGTAAAGAAAGGTTTTAAAACCAACCTGCCTATCTCTTGTTTTCAAAAAGGTCATAATGCAATTCTGAAAGCTAACGCATGCCCCCAATTAAATGTGTATAAAACATGGTACTGTTGAACTGATTCGATGGTCGCTGCCAAATCCCAACTAGGATTGGAATGAATACCCCCCCCCCCCCCCCCCCCCCCCACACACCAATTTTAATCTGATTGGCTACAATTGCGAACTCAAATCACCATGTCGTCATCACACTGGACTGGTCAGAAGTTTTGTTTGACATAAGACCCAGACCTAGCTGCTTAATAAAACAGTTCTTACACTGGATGTCTTGAGATGTATGTGTTTTAAAACTATTTTCCACTTAGTATGATTTCTATGGGGCATAGCAATTACCTTTGAACTGACACTATTGTTTGTTATCTCTGGCAACATTGCTATAACAACCTGGTGCCATATCTCCATGTCATTTCTCTTTACATTTAGTGCAAACAGTAAAATTCAAGATGGCTTCCAGCAGCCATTTTTTAATTGAATATTGTTCAATAGCTCTCATCTAGAAGTGGTCCTGGGCATGCCTGTAAATTTCCAAAATATTTCGCCAATAAATGCTACAGAAATCCAAGATGGCTGCTAGTGGCCATGTTTTTAGCTCACCGGAGACTATAGTCATCACTTGTCGTCCGTCATCCGGCAACAATTCTCCAGAACCATAAGACCGAATGGGTTCATATTTGGTGTGGATGTTCCCTGGGTGACTCACATTCAGATTTGTTCAAATGAGGTCACCAAGTCGATTAGTTTTGAAGCCAGGACCATAACTCTCTCCCGCCATAGTAATTCTTAAAACGACTTCTCAAGAATCATTGGGCCTATTTTGCTTATTAGCTCAACTTTACTTTGTAAAGTTTGAGCTATTGCCATGGCTTTGTCGTCCGTCGTCCGTGTGTGCGTGTGTACGGGCGGCGTCAACAATAGAGGCTACAGGTCGTACCTTTGATCGGATCATTATGAAATTTGTCATAGCTGTTGACATCAACATTTGTACCGGAATGATTCATTTTGGGGTCATACGGAAAAAAAAAAACATGGCCGCCAGTGGCCATCTTAGATTTCAAAATTCAATCCATTAGCACGGGCTACAGGCCGTACTGTTCATCTGATCGTCATGAAATTTGTCATGGATGTTAATATTGACATGTAGATGGGAACGAGTAATTTTGAGGTCATTCGGCCAAAAAACATGGCCGCCAGCAGCCATCTTCGATTTTACTCTTTGCATGACTAAATCCTTTAGCACGGGCTACAGGTCATACCTTTAGTCAGATCGTCATAAAATTTGTCATGGATGTTAACAATGACATGTAGATGGGAACGAGTCATTTTTGGGTTATTCGGGCAAAAAACATGGCCGCCAGCAGCCATCTTGGATTTTACTCTTTGTATGACTAAATCCTTTAGCACGGGCTACAGGTCGTACCTTTAGTCTGATAATCATGAAATTTATCATGGCTGTTGAAATTGGAATGTAGATGGGAACGAGTCATTTTGGGGTCATTCGGCCCAAAAACATGGCCGCCAGCAGCCATCTTGGATTTTACTCTTTGTATGACTAAATTCTTTAGCACGGGCTACAGGTCCTACTTTTAGTCTGATCATCATAAAATATGTCAAGAATGTTAACAATGACATGTAGATTGGAACGAGTCATTTTGGGGTCATTCGGCCAAAAAACATGGCCGTCAGCAGCCATCTTGGATTTTACTCTTTGTATGACTAAATCCTTTAGCACGGGCTACAGGTCGTACCTTTAGTCTGATAATCATGAAATTTATCATGGCTGTTGATATTGGAATGTAGATGGGAACGAGTCATTTTGGGGTCATTCGGACAAAAAACATGGCCGCCAGCGGCCATCTTGGATTTCAAAATTTAATCCATTAGCACGGGCCACAGGTCGTACTGATTGTCTGATCATCATGAAATTTGTCATGGATGATAATATTTACATGTAGATGGGAACGAGTAATTTTGGGGTCATTCGGCCAAAAAACATGGCCACCAGCAGCCATCTTAGATTTTACTCTTTGTATGACTAAATTCTTTATCACGGGCTGCAGGTCGTACCTTTAGTCTGATCATCATAAAATTTGTCATGGATGTTAACAATGACATGTAGATGGGAACGAGTAATTTTGGGGTCAATCGGCCAAAAAACATGGTCGCCAGCAGCCATCTTGGATTTTACTCTTTGTATGACTAAATCCTTTAGCACGGGCTACAGGTTGTATCTTTAGTCTGATCATCATAAAATTTTTCATGAATGTTAATAATGACATGTAGATGGGAACGAGTCATTTTGGGGTCATTCGGCCAAAAAAGATGGCCGCCAGCAGCCATCTTGGATTTTACTCTTTGTATGACTAAATCCTTTAGCACGGGCTACAGGTCGTACCTTTAGTCTGATCATCATAAAAATTTTCATGGCTGTTGAAATTGGAATGTAAATGGGAACGAGTCATTTTGGGGTCATTCGGACAAAAAACATGGCTGCCAGCGACCATCTTGTATTTCAAAATTTAATCCATTAGCACGGGCCACAGGTCGTACTATTCGTCTGATCATCATGAAATTTGTCCTGGATGTTAATGTTGATATGTAGATGGGAACGAGTAATTTTGGGGTCATTTGGCGAAAAAACGTGGCCGCCAGCAGCCATCTTGGATTTTACTCTTTGTATGACTAAATTCTTTAGCACGGGCTACAGGTCGTACCTTTAGTCTGATCATCATAAAATTTGTCATGGATGTTAACAATGACATGTAGATTGGAACGAGTCATTTTGGGGTCAATCGGCCAAAAAACATGGCCGCCAGCAGCCATCTTGGATTTTACTCTTTGTATGACTAAATTCTTTAGCATGGGCTACAGGTCGTACCTTTAGTCTGATCGTCATAAAATTTGTCATTGATGTTAACGATGACATGTAGATGGGAACGACTCATTTTGGGGTCATTCGGCCGAAAACATGGCCGCCAGCAGCCATCTTGGATTTTACTTTTCTCTTCATGTCTATAAACTAGTATTAGACATTCAACTTTCCACATTCCTAATCGCTCCATTGACTGTAATATATTAAATTATTCCCTTTCCAAGTTGAGCTACAGTGCAGGGATGTGGCTAGAGGGGGGGTGTGGGGGGGTGTCTCACCCCCCCAGCAGAGCTATATTTTCAATAGTTGGAAATTTCATACCTGCCACAACGAAATTTCACACCAACAATAGGTTGAAAATGTTCTTGTAGTTTGATTATAAAACAATTTATTGGGGGAATTTATTGTTTTTCGACCAATATTTGCATATGTTCCTATTTTTGGTCAAAAAATTAAAAAAATTTGACAGAAATGGTCATCAGTTGGAAATTTTCCAACCTTAGGGGGGTGACAGGTTGGAAATTTCCAACACTTGGAAAGCTTGTGTCCTGGTCCCTCCCCCGTGGCCAGTCAAAAACTTCTAGTTAATTTAAGAAAACAATATTGTCATACAATTGGTCAACATTGTCATTGGAATTGTCATCAGTTGGAAATTTTCCAACCTAAGTGGGGGTGTAGGGTTTGAAATTTCCAACAGTAGGAAGGCTTGAGGCTATTCTAGATGTTAGGATTTTGCGATTTTCTTGTTCAGATTTCAAAATTTTCGCACACCGGGCCGAACCATGGTCGGCCCGGTGTGTCATTGCCCCATCCACATGGCCAATACAAAACTGCTAATTAGTTTAGCAAAACAATATTTTACTACATTTGGTCAAACTTGTAGACATAAATGGTCATCAGTTGAAGAATTTTCCAACCTGAGGGGGAGCATGAGGTTTGAAATTTCCAACACTAGGAAAGCTTCAGTTGAGGCCAGTCTAGATGCTAGGATTTGCGATTTTCTTGTATAGTTTTAAAAATTTTCTCACACCGGGCCAAACAACCATGGTCGGCCCTGTGTTTCCTGGTCTGTTGTCGGTAGCTGTGTGCATTTGTCTGGAATTAGATCACTAGTTGTTTTTTTTGGGGGCAATTTTCAGGTTAAAATATCTTAATGTTCTCATACTGGGAATATATAGGAAATCAGGCCTGAGCATGAGGTACAAGGGGGGGGGGGGGGTGCAAATGGAATTATGTTATGCAAAAGTTGTGTTTGTGCGATTCCGACTCAAGGGGGGGGGGGGTGCAAATGGAATTATGCAAAAAGTTGTGTTGGTGTGATTCCGACTCAAAGGGGGGGGGGGGGTGCAGTTGGAAATTCCCAAGGTGGACACCCCCCCAGCGGAGACCCTCTAGCCACATCCCTGCTACAGTGTCATTGACACTTTCATATTTGGTATGGAGGGTCCTTGGATGACTGGGGTTCAGACTCGTTCAAATGAGGACACTAGGTCAAAAATTGAACTCCTTGCTCAATTTAACCAAAAAAAAAATAATCGTTTTTTTATCTACCGGGTAATTTAGATTTATCTCCTTGTTCAATATAATTTTTTATTTTTTTTTAATAAAAAAAAACTATTTTTTTTTTAATAAAAAAAAACTATTTTAAAAAACAAATACCCCTGTTATGAAAAATGTACTCTTGCTTGTAACAACATAGAGGATATGAAAAGAGTGTTTCTCTCATATGATATTTATGAAACGAGTCTTAAGAATTTTCAGTTTTCTCGAGCCTTTGGCGAGAGAAAACTGAAAATTCATGACGAGTTTCATAAATATCATATGAGAGAAACACGAATTACATATTCTATTTATCATATGACACCTATAAATTGATTATGATGTCCAAAACGCACACAAATCACTAAATAGCTATATGACATCGGCAGCAAAAGGTTAATGTGACGTCACTTCATTGCACCGGAAGCCCAATTACACCTGGTGAACTAGCAGAAATAATATCCACGCGAAGATATAGTGCGCTATTCTGTTCTCAGTTTGTGACATTATATTGTATGTTTATTAGATAAATACGAATTACATATTCTATTTATCGTATAACAATGTCCAAAACTATATATTTCAAGATTATAATTGCGAGAATTTCGGCATCGCGTTGATTCGTGTATTTGACGCGCACGAATTTGACCTGCATTTAGTCAGATGCGGCTCGGCCCCCGGCTGCCATTCAGCCAATCGGAACACACTTTTTGTCAACAAACCAATCAAATTATCGGAAGGTGATATGAATTAGTAATTGATATGAAATTGATTTATGACGTTAGTTTCCAACGTAAATATTGATTGAGTCATATGATAAACATGCTTATTACACATGTCAGATCTGATCTGTCTGACATGTTTGATAAACAATTAGCAACTGGTGGGAATAGGGGTCATTAAAGTTTAATTTATATATGACATGGAATCCAATGTGTTAGCTCAAATTTACTTTGTAAAGTTTGAGCTATTGCCATGGCTTTCTATCAGTCGTGCGTCGGTCAACAATTTCCTTTTGCACGGGCTACAGGTCGTACTGTTCGTCTGATCATCATGAAATTTGTCATTGATGTAAATATTGACATGTAGATGGGGAAACGAGTCATTTTGGGGTCACTCAGCCAAAAAACTTTGCCGCCAGCAGCCATCTTGGATTTTACTCTATGCATGACTAAATCCTTTGGCACGGGCTACAGGTCGTCTCTTTGGTCGGATTATCATGAAATTTGTCATGGATGTTAACAATGATATGTAGATGGGAACGAGTCGTTTTGGGGTCATTCGGCCATAAAACATGGCTGCCAGCAGCCATCTTGGATTTTACTCTTTGCATGACCTAATCCTTTGGCATGGGCTATAAGTCATAACTTTGGTCGGATCATGAAATTTGTCATGGCTGTTGACATTGACACGTAGATGGGAATGAGTCATTTTCGGGTCATTCGGCGAAAAAAAATGGCAGCCATCTTGGAATTTCAAAATTCAATCCATTGGCACAGGCTACAGACTGGAGTGTTCGTCTGATCATCATGAAATTTGTCGTGGATGTTAATATTGACATGTAGATGGGAACGAGTCATTTTTGGGTCATACGGCCATAAAACATTGCCACTGGCAGCCATCTTGGATTTTCCTCTTTGCATGACTAAATCTTTTGACACGGGCCACAGGTCGTACTTTGGTTGGATCATCATGAAATTTGTCATGGCTGTTGATATTGATATGTAGATCAGAACGAGTCATTTTGGGGTCATTCGGCTAAAAAACATTGCCGCCAGCGGTCATCTTGGATTACAAAATTCAATCCATTAGCAAGGGCGACTGGCCGGAGTGTTCATCTGATCATCATTAAATTTCTTGTCGATGTTAATATTGACATGTAGATGGTAACAAGTCATTTTGGGGTCTTTCGCCCATAAAACATGGCCACGGCACCCATCTTGAATTTTATTCGTTGCATGGCTAAATCCTTTGGCACGGGCTGCAAGTCGTACCTTTGGTTTGGATCATTGTGAAATTTGTCATGGCTGTTGACATCGACATGTAGATGGGAACGAGTCATTTTGGGGTCATTTAGCCATAAAAATGGCTGCCGGCAGTCATCTTTGTATGACTAAATCCTTTGGCACAACCTACATGTACAGACCTCATCCGCCGGGGTGTCGGGCGTGTAGTTGAAAGTTTCAAGGTCGACAACCCCACTGCTCAACGGAGACCCTCTAGCGACGTCCTTGTTTAGAATTACATGTACATATTAACCCTTCTATTTTGACCATTAAATTCCAATAATTTGTGTTATTATGTACATTTGTCTAAATAGACAAAACAGTATACTCTACAATTCAACATTAAAACTCTAGGTCATCCCGAAGATCCATATGCAGTTAGGTGAAGATTGGATGAGAGATGTGACCTGTTGGTTGTGTTAAGGAAATTGTTGATTGATGCACACACGGACATCAACCCACATCAATAGCAGAAACTTGACTTTGTCAAGTTTAGCAAAAATGGCAGATTTTGTACAGGAAATAATGCCATAACTTCTTATGAATATGCATGGGCCAATAATTTTAGGGCCACAATCATATGACCTATTATATTTCAAAACATATTTATACCCCCATTAGTGCCGAAATTATCATGAGTTTTCTGTAACATTCTTACCAAAATTCCAAGCAAATGATGAAGGAATTTTCTATTAGAATTTTGGTAAGAATATTATAGAAAAATACAAAGTTCTTCAGCACAAATGAGATGTCAACTTAAAATAATGTGCCATGGGACTTTATAAGAAATTAGTTTGATGATTACATTGACATTCTTGACATTGAGCCATGAGTACACCCAATTAATATAATCCCATTCAATTAAAATAAGAATTGATGATTTATTTGTGTGAGGTTCAAATGAAGAACATGAATGGTACATGTATTTCATAATATATGTAGTCAAAACATACTATATTAATACCGATAAGCCTAAAAATTAAGAATAATGCTCAATCCATTATTCAGAGCAGATAATATTTCTTTTTTCGTTTCTATGGCTTTCTTGACCAATAATCAAGTGAAATTATGGCCAATATATTTAAGAATGAAACAAATTGTGTTCCAAATTTCACAAAATATTGTAAAAGTAAGCTATCTTTTAAATGATGTCATGTGCATTTGGCAACTAAATTCCTGTTTTTAATTAAATGAAAAATAGAAACTGCCAAAAGGTTCCAGTGAGCTATAATTGAAGTATTTGCTCATTAACAGTCAAGTTGTTCCCTCCATATCGACATCAGTAATTGCATCCTCAGCATCAGATCTGTTTTCGTCCACCTCCAGAATACTCTGGAGCTCGTGGATTGCAGATATTAGAACATGGAATTGTTTTTTCCGAACTTCCAGCTTTGTCTCTAGCTCTGACTTGCTCTCATTCAGGCCTTTTATTTCCTCATCCAGAGACGCTAATTGCTTTGTTGTTTCTTTCCTATCAGGGTGTTTCTGAATCACTTTAGCCATGTTGTCATATTCCTGCCTGTGTTTCCGAATTTTCTTTGCCTCCTGTAGCTCATTTTTACACTCAGAAATCTGCTTCTGGGCACTGTGAATATTGTCTTCTATCTTCTTTTTGAGGTCTTCGTATCGACTTTGTTCCTTTAAGTTCATTTCATACTCCATGACAGAACTCTCCATGGTGAACTCACTCTGAGCCAGAATTGTCATCATCTTTTGATATGCTATCATATTTTCTTCATCATCGTCCGGGGAATGATACCATTTTAGGAAAGTACGCAATAACTGTCCGATTCTCTTATCATCATTCCCACAATCCCCATCAATCAGAAGGCGTCGTTTGATTATATCATCATCTGTGACCGCTGCCATTTTTCATTCAGCCTAAGGAGAGAGTAAAATAATAAATGTTAATGAATCAGATATTACTTTGGACAAGCAGAATAAGTGATAGTTTCATATTTTTGTTTATTAAAAATTTCAGACTGAACCAGATCCTAGTGCCATTTTTGCACCAGTAGTCAGGGGGGGGGGGGGCGTAAACAAGTTGCGAGACGTGGGGGTGTTTTTTTTACATTGCCATTTTTTTTACACCCACCCACCCTTTCTTGCATTTATTTTTCATAAAATTTTAGACACCCACCCCCCAAAACCCCAAATCTTTATATTGGTCCCCTCTGTAACGACCAACCGCTCTATATTGGTCCCTTCTTTGAAAGACCAAATTAAATGTTACTTCCTCAGCTGACTTCCTGTTACAAACATGTGCAAAATTGAACTCTAAGCAATCGAACAAAGGTAGAATATGATGTGATTATATTGGTAAATTTATAACCCAGCCTATTCATCTGTGTGAGTAGATGAAAAATATGTTGAATCCCCTGGAATGACAACAAAAAATAACTAGGGCCAGTGTTAGGGCCTATAATAGAATAAACAATTACACAAAATTAAATTTAACTTTTTTTCAGACATCAACCAGCATCAACTAGTAGGCCTAGAGCCTATAGTAATACCAAAAAGGAAAATGTGCATATGAACCAGTGTACAAATTAGCTTTTATGTATGCCTGCATGACCACCGACCCAACCTCGCATTACGACTTAGGATTGGCTAGGCCTAAAATAATGTTTAACCCTTTGAGTTTGAACGCGGATGGTCAATTTAGTGCGAAATCCATATACACGGATGTGCACTTTAGTGACGTGACCGTGGATACGAGGTCACAGTAAGCGTAACGTCATTGTGTTGGTGTAGGGAAGATAACTCCAATTTGGTCTTCTGTTTACAGTATACCGGCTGCACTCTTGATTTACTATTATATGTCTACCTGTGTCTACTATATATTATTAACTATACATTATTCTGATACATTATTTCATACATTACACTCATGCATCAGCTAACTGTATGAGTAAAGAGACTGTCATGAAGTATAAGAATTATTGTAATATTCTGTCATGAGTTGTTAGCTGATATTGTCAGGCTGCATTAAGTTCACCCTACCCTAGAGCTATCTGAAGTATTTTTTTATTGAACTACACCGTGAACTAGACAATTTTCAATATAAAAACTGCCAAGCAAGCTGAAACAGACACAATAAAAAAAAATTGCGCGCAAACAAAATCAATGAAAATTTTGGGACCCACCCCCACAATATTCACTATTTTTCCATTTTATATCAACTTATGGGGGTAATTATATCAATATTGAATGTATTAGTGCTTCTCATATTGCAACAAGCCACAACATATAAACAAATATGTTTAAAACAGTTGAAAATATGTCAATGAAAAAAAAGTGGTCAAAAACTGTTTCCGGCCTCGGGTACCCACCCACCCTCCTACCTCACGTCTCGTAAAAAAAATTCGGCCCCCCCCCCTGCAGTAGTGTCACTTTAACATTGGTAGGCATATCCTAACATTGGAATACCCTAGGACCACTAACCTGAGATAAATGAACACAGTCCATCATGCCCTGGTGGTCAGTATAGCTCTCAAGAAAATAGTTTATCAACAAAAGTGTTATCTACCCGTATACCGGTATGTTTATACAGCTATAATATGATGAGGATGCTGGCGCCTATAACCCCTAACTCGAAACAGATTACCGGTATGGTTCCTGGAAATAATCCACACCAAGTATTAACATCTGCAATCTTGGACTGGAGAAAAGGATTTTTGAAGTACTTATTAGCTCAACTTTACTTTGTAAAGTTTGAGCTATTGCCATGGCTTGGTATCCGTTGTGCGTGTGTGCGTGTGTATGTGTGTGCGTGATTCGTCAACAATTTCCTTTAGCACGGGCTACAGTTCGTACCTTTGGTCCGATTATTATGAAATTTGTCATGGATGATGACATTGACATGTAGATGGGAACGAGTCATTTTGGGGTCATTCCGAAAAAAACATGGCCGCCAGTGGCCATCATGGATTTCAAAATTCAATCCATTAGCACGGGCTACAGGCCGCACTGTTTGTCTTATTGTTATGAAATTTGTCATGGATGTTAATATTGACATGTAGATGGGAACGAGTAATTTTGGGGTCATTCGGCCAAAAAGCATGGCCGCCGGCAGCCATCTTAGATTTTACTCTTTGCATGACTAAATCCTTTGACACGGGCTACAGGTTGTACATTTGGTCTGATCATCATAAAATTTGTCATGGATGTTAACAATGACATGCAGATGGGAACGAGTCATTTTGGGTCATTCGGGCAAAAAACATGGCCGCCAGCAGCCATCTTGGATTTTACTCTTTGTATGATTAAATCCTTTAGCACGGGCTACAGGTCGTACCTTTAGTCTGATCATCATGAAATTTGTCATCGCTCTTGAAATTGGAATGTAGATGGGAACGAGTTATTTTGGGGTCATTCGGACAAAAAACATGGCCGTCAGTGGCCATCTTGGATTTCAAAATTTAATCCATTAGCACGGGCCACAGGTCGTACTGTTCGTCTGATCATCATGAAATTTGTCATGGATGATAATATTGACATGTAGATGGGAACGAGTCATTTTGGGGTCATTCGGCCAAAAAAACATGGCCGCCAGCAGCCATCTTGGATTTTACTCTTTGTATGACTAAATCCTTTAGCACGGGCTACAGGTCGTACCTTTAGTCTGATCATCATAAAATTTGTCATGGCTGTTGAAATTGGAATGTAGATGGGAACGAGTTATTTTGGGGTCATTCGGACAAAAAACATGGCCGTCAGTGGCCATCTTGGATTTCAAAATTTAATCCATTAGCACGGGCCACAGGTCGTACTGTTCGTCTGATCATCATAAAATTTGTCATGGATGATAATATTGACATGTAGATGGGAACGAGTCATTTTGGGGTCATTCGGCCAAAAAACATGGCCGCCAGCAGCCATCTTGGATTTTACTCTTTGTATGACTAAATAATTTAGCACGGGCTACAGGTCGTAACTTTAGTCTGATCATCATAAAATTTGTCACGAATGTTAATAATGACATGTAGATGGGAACGAGTCATTTTGGTGTCATTCGGCCAAAAAACATGGCCGCCAGCAGCCATCTTGGATTTTACTCTTTGTATGACTAAATTCTTTAGCATGGGCTACAGGTCGTACCTTTAGTCTGATCGTCATAAAATTTGTCATGGATGTTAACGATGACATGTAGATGGGATACAATCATTTTGGGGTCATTCGGCCGAAATAATGGCCGCCAGCAGCCATCTTGGATTTTACTTTTCTCTTCATGTCTATAAACTAGTATTAGACATTCAACTTTCCACATTCCTAATTGCTCCATTGACTGTAATACATTAAATTATTCCCTTTCCAAGTTGAGCTACAGTGTCATTGACACTTTCATTTTAGGCCCTAATAGTTACTCCGAGAAATTTAAATCTTTTAATGTTTTACAAACATAATAAAAATTACCAATTACTCGATTCTGATAACTGAAGTGGCAAAATGTTTTTGAGGGAATCTGATAATGTCGGTAGCCGCATGGTAGTGTACTGGTCTCTCATGCTAGCGGACCGGGGATCGCAACCTGGTCAGGATATCTGACAAAAAATCAGAACTCAGTCAGATACCAAGTTTGTCAGACTGAAAAGTCTCATTCGAGATCACTGAATAAAGATCCGAATGCAAAATGCCGACTTCCCCCCATTACAACACTTGTCCAGGTGGGAACGGGACTACCCGCCCCTGAGACAACCCGCCCTTCTGCTGTTTTCGGGTTGGGTCGTCCCGATAAACACGGGCGGGTTGTCCAGAAATTGTTAATAGTAATTATGTTCTTTTATGTTCTTTGATGATATATTATTAAAGATTTTGACCAACAAAACATGTGTTTATTCATTAATTATGTCAATGCGTGGACTGGAGTAAAGAATGACACGATGTTTTGACAACTTAAGGGCACTTAAGGTAAGTGAAGACTAATTAAAAGGGGTGCTTTCAAAACAAACATTTGATGCAAATGGTTCATTATCACAGTGTGTTATCACAACACTTAGTGATCGGGATTCATCTCACTGATGTTAATTGGAGGTGAGTATACAAACAGCCCTTGAACGATGCCAACGGAGCTGGAAGAAGGTGTCTTTCTAACAATTGTTTTCTATTTTACAGCGGCTTGGAAAGCTGTAAAAGAAGTATTTCCAGATGCAGGTGTCAAGGGATGCTGTTTCCATTGGACGCAGGCCGTAAACAGACACACGTCAACCGTCGGCCTTAAGACGGCATATGGTCAGAAGGGTCCCTTGCATAACTTCATCCGACAGTTGCTGGCCCTACCGTTCCTCCCGGCCCCTCAGATACGAGAAACATTCCAAGAGTATTACGACATAACATCGGAAGGTTCCAAGATAAGGGAGGTAGTCGATTACATGCAGCGCCAATGGATAACCAGTTCGTCATTCCCTCCAGAGAGCTGGAGCAAATACATGTACTTATACGACGTCCGCACCAACAATGACACAAACACAATACACATAGAGATTTAGGAAGAGGATTGGGACCGGTTTAGACTTCTACACAATGGTCCCCCTTCTGCAGAAAGGTGGCAACACGGTGACGAACAGAGTTACCTCGGCAGATCTGGACACCAAATCCAGATCAAGATATACCCTCCAGGCCAGAAAGATAGATACTTAGGGGAGTTTTGGGACGATTATATGTCAACACCACCACAGTTGACGACAGCCAACTTCTTGAAGAAGTGCTCTGATGTGTACGCCAAAAAGAAGAGACCACCTCAATGCAGACGGAGATCAATAGCAGCAGCCCCAACTTAATCAACCATGCATTCAATGAATGCCATTCATTCATTACTCTTTTCGTTCGTTTCATTTCGTTAAACTTCCTTATTAAATTTTGTTTTTAAACTTCGTTCATATTCATATTCATATTATATACTTCGTTCCGTTCATTCCGCTTTTGTTTTTAAACTTCGTTCATTAAACTCGAATAAACATATTTTCGTTGATACATTTTTGTGTTCATATTATTAGTTATATTATATTACATGTGTATTTATTGTAATACTAGTACATCAAATAAAAATCTATAAAGAACAACCCAGTTTCGTTAAACATCTCATAATCCCCTCACACCTCCTAATTAGCCCCTAATTAATTTTATGTGGCCGGGTTGTCTCGGGGCGGGTTGTCTCTGAGTGAAACGGGGCGGGTCGTCTCAGGGGCGGGTAGTCACAGACCCATCCAGGTATGTTGTCGTGGGTGCAGTACGCTGTCCGATCGGGTGCGGACATTAATGGCTGACCCGTGTACATGCCTCGGTGTGTGCATGTTAAAGAACACTACTGGATTCACCAGAGCCTGGCAGAGGGTTATAATTTATATAAAGTTACTCGGCTATTGTAGCACCTGGACCAGTGCGTCTACAACCCTGATTGGTTCCTGCACTGTAATATCAACAGATACAGAATGTGATATGGCCTATTGGCCATTAATTTATGGGGACCACCAATGGGCCTAAAGCCGTAATCGGTTCCTGCATACGATAGGATAGGATACGCACTACGTTCATGACTGAACTAACTAAGTTACAGATACAGACAGATGATCTATTCTCGAATCGGATTGAGTAACTTTAAAAGTAGTTATTATCTCAAAGGTTTGATTTATCGCAGATATACTGTTATGCGTTGGCAATATTAATGGACTTCCATATATTACACGATTAAATAATTTCAATAAATATAGCCTACTTTTGTTTTACTTTCGAAAAATTCGCATTGAAGGCGCCGACAGGTGTGTTCTTTTTATCCGAGAGCTCTGATTGGAATTGTCAAAAAATCCGGATTGGACGTGAATAACGGTTAAAATATCGACATCGAACCCAAATTTTAAACTTCGAAATAAAATTAAAAAAATTGTTTAGATTTGACTTTGAAATTGATAATTTCTTTAATTTGGACATGTTTCGACTTAGCCTGTTTATCAACTAAATATAATTTTCCAACGAACTTTTCCGTACCCAATTTTGTACATTGAGTCAACCCATTTGCAGGTGCGCGTTTCGTTCGGTTTTCAAATCGAACACACCCGTTGAACTGGAAACCAACCAAGCAACTTTTTATAATTGAAATTTGTCATGTTTGTAATGAAAATATTTTACCACCACTTAACAGGAACAGTTAAAACAACATGTTTCAACCGAATACTAGTAATATATATATATTTTATCCTTGGAAAAGTCCTCCAATTAATCTTCAAATATTTTGTATCCTATTTTCGAGTTATATGTGAAGACGAGTCACTCAGTCAGACACAAATACTAGACGGGACGTCTACGTACACGGAAATATATCTTATTGAAGCTAAATTCACAAGGCACAAGCGTTTTGACCATTTTGCGATAAATTTCACGATTATGCGGCTTGACAACCATGGTGCTGCGGCAGTTTAATGATTCTGCAACATTATTATATGTGATATTTTATGACAAACTTAGATATTATAAAAGGGGCTTCTTACTGAATTGGGATGATAAAAGTGGGCTTCTTCTTGTTTTCATTGTATTAATGTATAGAGTAGACTTTGTAGATTCACCAGGTTGACTCACGGAATACATACAGGGATGATATCTATACATAAAATCAAGTACATGATAAAATGAGTCACAATTGGCTCAATCAAATCGGGACCATCAGACCAAACCGCAAACCGATCGCAAAAAGTCATTTATTGGGCTCAGTGGGGCTACAAGGGGACATTAACAGGCTACAAGGGGACATTAACAGAGCGAAAATTAACATCCAACGCATAATCTTTGATAACCATAAATGTAGGATTTGTCAAATTCGTACCTCAGTCGATGCAATATTCAATTAAACTTGACAAAAAAATGCAGTAACAATGTCAACTATTTGGCAATGCCCGGGTTTGACAACGATGATTGAACGGTAATTTTCATTTGTATACGACGTATCTGACACTGATCGGGCAGCTTTGTTCTGCATGTAAGCACATGTACATGTATGCTGCATCAATAATGTTAGGCAAAGCGTGCCTTTGTTGTAATGAACAGATCATGGATTGAATGCAGTAGTACTGTGTATATACTGATCCCCACATGTGATGCCATAGAGACCAAGTCACATATGAGATGTCCACCTGTCGCTAACCGAGCATTCTGACATTTGAACATGACCAAATGACCAACTTACCTGAACATCTTCCCTCTTAGTGAACCCAGTATTTTTGTAATTTTTGGAAAGTTGACTTGTTCATTCGAAAATGTCACCACTCACCATAACATGAGTTATAAGCTATTAGTCATGTACTGATCAGGTAGGCCCTATGCATAAAGATATTGACCATCAAGTTACTTTAATAAAGGTGTTTGTATGAAAGTATTAGCGATAATTCTTCGAAGGTGGGGGGGGGGTGGGTTTGGGTATCTGAAACTGAAAATAATGAGCAACACTTTTTAAATAGAAAATAAAAGGGATGGATACCCAAAAACATGCTGTAAAAACATATACAAAAAAATTAAATAGTAGAACAGTTGGTTGATGGTCCCGAAAGTGGCCAAAATAAAAAAATAACCTATACGCATCTGGATGTATGACCTCCCCCCTTCGGATGCCAATTTGTTGGAATATAATTAACATGGGGTGTTTTGGTGGGATAGTATTAGTAATGGGGTAGACCTGAACGGTGTGCATACTACAAATGAGGTAAAATTTACATTGTTGGAAGTTGAGTGGAAATAAATGTCATAGAAATGTCATATCGGAAGCCAAATCTTGACTGTGCAAAAGAATTATATTTTAGATAACTACGTGTAGATTTCAATCACAAATAAATAAATCATTATAGAATATCCTTTTCTGTCGAAAATCTACCCTATACCGGTTAATTATTAAAATGCATACGTTAAAGGGGTACTGTACGTTATTTTCAACAAGTTCCTGGTAATAACAACGATCTAATATCGATAATATATAGAAAAAACATTTGGTCATGTTCAGATGTCAAAATGCTCAGTTAGTGACAGGTGGACATCTCTTATGTGACTTGGTCTCTATGGCATCACATGTGGGGATCAGTATATACACAGTACTAGTACTGCATTGACTCCATGATATGTTCATTACAACGAAAGCACGGTGTCTAAAATTATTGATGCAGCATACATGGGCTTCCATGCAGAACTAAGCTGCCCGATCACTGTATACAAACTGAAAGCAGTCATGAAGGCGAACATCTATATCAAATTTCATTTTAATCCGATAACCTGTGGTTGAGACATGTGCCCCAACGCGAAAAAAAAGCACTATCTCCAAATTAACAAAGGATAACTCTAGAATGT
Source organism: Siphonodentalium dalli (assembly GCA_032622095.1). Classification (NCBI taxonomy): domain Eukaryota; kingdom Metazoa; phylum Mollusca; class Scaphopoda; order Gadilida; family Siphonodentaliidae; genus Siphonodentalium; species Siphonodentalium dalli. The sequence continues at coordinate 149,642,547 of CP136065.1, forward strand.
AAAATACAAACAACATCATTTGCACCTTTTTTGAAAGGAGTCTTGGGGTCAAACCAACATACCAAATTCCATTCATTCATATCCGATAACCAATGGCTTAGCCTGAAGTATCTGCGAGGAAGGACAAAACAAAACAGATTTCCAGATTAACAAATAAGGTATCTCTTCGTTCTGAGTCAAGCAGACCTTCTTCCCTCTAGTTCCAGCTAGTTCTGTTTTTTCACTTTTTCAGGGTATTTCATCTTCCTGTGTCAGGCAGAGCACCTTCAACAGTCCATACACTTTAGACAAAATGACACATGTTTTGAAATGCATCAATAATTGTCAGCTCCAAGACATCAGTAGTAACAGCAGCATTGACCGAAATCAACTAGAAATACTGATAAAACACAGAGATGAAGTCGGTAACTTCACATCACTATCGTCACTTGAAGATATTGATGGATTGTATCCACATTTTATAAATGAAGTGTGTGAGTTATTTAGTAAAATTGCCAAAGATAATGGCCCGGAAAAAGAATCACAGGTCAAGAAGCTAGTGAAGTGTCATCCAGCTGTCACAGAAGAACAGAGTTCAGTGAGTCGTTCATATCTAGATTTATCTGAAAATTTTATCCTGAAATTTGTATGAATCTACTGCCTGGCTATAAATTCTAATATAATAAAAAGGAGTCTTTAAATCCTCTGATTTGATTTGTGAGCTAATGGGGCATGTCAGTCAAGAGGAGTAGAACTAGGGAACTGACTTTGCTATGGATGCCAGTATATCTACCCCAGATGGTACTGGATGTAGCACCACATGTTGTAAAATTAAACCTGTGGTATACAGTTTTCAGAACAGAATGTATGATCGAACTATAAGTGAGCATAAATAACATTACCAGTAGGCAAACTCTGTATGTCAAAAGGCACTTTTGTCCCTGTTGCCCCACTGGCTGAGGGCAGAGGTGACCATTGCCCCCATGCCTTGACATCCCTGGTTGTCATCCTACTGGTTGAAAACTATGTTATATGAACATGCTGGATGGTGAGAAAAAATTTCCCAGGCGATGCCCTTCGAAAGCTATATTATGCCTTCAATTAAAGTTGTTTTGTTTATGCATTAAAATTTGGGGTTCACTCAATAATCATCTGACAAGACATTCCTTATACAAATAAGACATCCCTATTTTTGATCAATTTGTCTTGTGATTAATGAATGCCAGGAATAAATATTCTCCAGCAGCTTCTGTTAGGCCAAACAAAAAAATACCTGTGTTTATGGTTTCCCTACCTACCCTAGAAAAAGGTGCCTACCCAAAACTTTTTATTGGAATGTGGACAGCTAATTTTTTTTCTTCAGTGGGAAGGACGTTGAAAGGTATCTTACCCTTTTCAAACCTCTCCCATATAAACGTTTATATTGGTTTATTAGTCTAGTGCTCAGACAAATTCAAGATAACAATATTTAGTATTGAACCTTTCAATTAATCTGAATTGTGAAGATTTCTAGATTGAATTGTCAATGATCCAAATTGAATGGAATTCAGAATAAACAAATAAAAAAGAATAAAAAAAAAAATTCCATACCTACCTACCCTAATTATTTTAAACCATTTAATCCTAAACACAGCATTATTTTTTTCTTTTTTACTTATTTGTTTATCAAACAGTGTCAGTTAAGATCAGATGTAATTACCAATCCAAATGGGACATGGGAGAGAGTGAATGGCAGGCTATAGCTTAAAGGTACTCAATCCGATTAAGCACCCCTAAGTGACCATTTCTTTGGCTTCGGGGTAAAAAATATTTGATTCGAGTCGAGGAACCCACCATTCAAAGCTGAAGAGTGATCAGATATAAATTTTAGAAATTTGTTAATTTTTGGAGATGTGGTCCACTTCCTCGTTCTCAAATGGACAAATTGCGGGTGTAAGATGGATAACACTAAAATCAAGTGGTTATTATTAACAATAATAACCACTTGATTTTAGAGTTATCCATCTTACACCCGCAACTTGTACGTAATTTGTCGCATCTCCAAAAGTTAACAGATTTCAAACATCGATATCTAATCACTTTTGAGCTTTGAACATATTTTTTACCCCCAAAGAAATAGTAATTTAGTAGCGTCTAATCGGATTGAGTACCTTTAGCTCTTTCATGATGGGAGCTGCCCTGGTGCAGCATTAAATACCCTGTGCCTTCTCTTACGTATGTGAGTCTCCCGTATGGAGCCTTGCATATATAAGAGAATGCATTGGCTTACTAGGTCATTGTAGGTATTGTTAGGCCAATGCATTCTCTTATATATGTGAGGTGCCATATAATCGGGCAACTCGATTATATAAGAGAACGCATTGGTACATGGTTTTCACAAAATTTCAGGAAGCTCCAGTCATGAAAGGGTTAATAAGGTCATTGTTGTCGATGAAAGAGATGACTCTTCAATGAATGATTGTTGCATTGGGAATGTGAAAGAACAACATAACAAGGGTGCTTGACCCTTCAATTGGCAAGGGTAAAGAGCTTCTTGAATATTTCTGTCCATCTTCTATCTCCCAGACCCCTGGACCAATTTCAACCAAATTTGGTGGGGTAATCCGAGGTACCCCGACAGATGTTATGACACTGTTAGTTTTGATATGCCAGGACGTATTATGTTATTGGTCTGTCCATTTTCTTTTTATGTTTACCCATACCATAGTATGGTAAACATAGTGTCGTTGTCTGGATTGACCACTCGTCGTTAGTCCGTCTGTCTGTCTGTCTGTAGACACTTTACGCATGGTGCGATAACTGAAATATTTTCTATCTAATCGGAACCAAATTTTGTATATGAATATCTCAGCACCAAATACAGATCAAGTTCGAATATGGGTTTGATCCGAGTTTTTTTTAGGGAGTTATGGCCCTTTTTCAACTTAGAATTCATGCATGCTGCCATAACTCAAATTTTTTTTATCTGACCGTAACCAAATTTGGTATGCGAGTTGCTTAGCCCAAAATACATATCGAGCTCGAATATGGGTGATCCGATATTTTTTAATGGAGTTATGGCCCTTTGACATAGAATTCATGCATGCTTCGATAAATCAACAATTTTTAAACTGATAGGAACCAAATTTTGTATGTGATTTTCTCAACTCAAAATACAGATCGAGTTCGAATATGGGTTTGATCCGATATTTTTTAATGGAGTTATGGTCCTTTGATTATTTTATTCATCGCTAAAATATCTCAAAGATACCCAGTTTGCACTGTCCAGATAGAATCTAATAAATCAGGTTTACAATTGCATGAAGTTGTCTTCTCACACAGAGATAGTATCCAGTTACAATGCCATGAAGTTGTCTCTCTCTTGCATTGAGTTAATTAACTGCTAGGAGATGTGTTGGCCATATCAGATATACTTTATGCTCTATAAAGTATCTCTGGCCATATGATGAGATATCATAGATGGAATGTTTATACTATTATATTTTATATGCATGGTTATTTAAATTTCATCTTAAAGGCATAATCTAGTTTCATTGTTTAATAGCATTACTATTGGAGATAAATAATGTGATTGTGTTTAGTAGATTTGTTGGAATTTTGTTGGTTGCATGGGAAGACAACTTTGGTTTTCAAACTTTTAAAAACTTGAGAGCTCTGTATCAGTCTATGAGAACAAAATTGTTCATAACACTTTTAGAACTGTAGGTCTAGTTTGTTTTATCTATATATTAATGGAAAGCTTTTTCGACATTGATTTCAATTGATTACAAATGTGAATTGAAATATTAAAGGGGCACACCAGGTTTGATATATTTTTCTTGTACTCTGCATGAGATAAAACTTTTTATGTGTACCTATACCATAGTATTTGTCCGGATTGACCACTCGTCCGTCCGTCTATGTCTGTCTGTCTGTCCGTAGACACTTTAGGCATAATGCGATATCTCTAACATTTTCTATTTGATCGGAACCAAATTTTGTATATAGGTGTCTCAGCCCAAAATACCGTTCGAGTTCGAATATGGGTTCGATCCGATTTATTTTAAAGGAGTCGTGACCCTTTTTTTTTTTTTTCAAAATTTATTTTAGATTGAATTTCCTCGCTCAATTTAACACGCAAAAAAATTAAAACTTTTATAATAAGGCCTAAACAAAAAAGACGTTTGTTTCCGCTAACCCGACCGACCCTATTTTGAACCCCCGACCCTAAACTTTTTATTGCCATTGCAAAAAAAAAACAATTGGACCAAAACAAATTTTTTTTTTTTTTTTTTTTAAATTTAGTTCCCAATTCATATCATAACAAGATGCAAAACATTAATATATTTATATATATTGCCATAAGAAATTTAAGTTTACAAAAAGATTTAAGTTTAAAGGTACTCAACCCGATAAAACTCCTCTCAATTACTATTTCAATGGCTTCGGGGGTCCAAAATATTTGATTCGAGTCGAGGAAGTCACCCATCAAAGCTCAGATTTGTTAGATATCGATTTTAGAAATCTATTATTTTTCATTATCGGGAATACTATCTGGCCCAGAACTCAGTCAAAATTGCGTTAAAATTACCACTTGATTTTAGAGTTATTCATCCTTGTCTGTTTGAATAGATTTGGAGTACACATCCAGAGCAGATTACGGCAGTTATTAGTACCCATCTCGAGAACATAACAAATTTGAAAAATCAATATCTAATAACGCTTTGTTTGATGGGTTCCTCGACTCGAATCAAATATTTTTTACCCCCAAAGCCAAAGAAATAGTAATATAGGACCCTCTGATCGGATTGTTGTTGTTGGAATCTGTTGAGATGGGGACCCTCTTTACGGGTTGAGTACCTTTAACAGTTGGAATCATACCGTACTGTAAAGTATGTTTGGCTTTATCTAGCTTTCATCTGTGAAAACTTCAAATAGTTTGAGTCCAGGTTTGTTATCATTCAGCCGTCAGTATTTCAATCAAATACAATACAGGAACATTAACAATTTGATCAAATCAACCTGGTTATCAGGTGGGATATCATAATACCAAATGAAAAATTAACATAGAAATTAGTACTATAAATAGTAATTACTAACTTAATAGACATTGTTTCTGTACTACATGTAGTATATTATGTATGTGTCTCACTTGATTTTTATAAAATAGCCTATTATATGAATTAGAGTGATAATGGTAAGTCTCATTTCAAGCAGGATAATCATAGTCCATTGAACCAAAAGATATCTGACAATATCTTATAAGCATTTCCAATCCATACATATAAAACAAGAGATCGACTGTCGTCCGGTGCATACCCTCTTAGCACATACCGCCTGATGTGGGCATATCTATAACTTATGATTGCTAAACTCAGACAGATGGACCCAAAAAATCAGCATTTTCATGTAAACAAAGATGAATAACTTTAAAACAAAAAACCAAAACATAACAGTTGAATGCGCCATTAAATGTCCTCAGTGGTGAACATCCATACAAAATTTCATTGAGATCCGAGCATTACTGTTCAAGTTTAAAATGACCTCAGAACAGACGTCGGATGGACCAAACAACCAACATTTCCAGATAAACAAAGATGAATAACTCTAGAATGGAAAAGCAGGACAGAACAATGGAACCCTCTATTGAATGTCCTCAGAGTAGTGAACATCCATACCAAGTTTCATTGAGATCCCAGCACAACTGTTGAAGTTACGACATGAACAGACCAAAAAGCCAACATTTCGAGATAAACAAAGATGAAACACTCTAGAATGGAAAATCCGATCAAAACGATAGAACCCTCTATTTAATATCCTCATAGTAGTGACATCCATACCTAATTTCATTGAGATCCGAGTACTACTGTTCAAGTTATGACATGAACAGACATCAGATGTATGGACGGACGGACAGGTGCAAAATAGTATATCCAAAGTTATGCTAGAGAAACTTGATCAAATTGACCTCTCAGTAAAATTCTAAATACTGACTCTGCCCTAGATTAATAGCTCTAAATGCAATGGATTTTCACAAATTTTCTAGGGTGAGAACCCCCACCATCAGCAGGGGGGGGGGGGGGGGGGGGGTCACCCCTACCAAACCTTCCTCCGCTCAGGCTTTCAGGTTATGCCTTTGGCATATCATTGCCCAAAAACAGGTGTCCTCAAAATATACCTAGATCCTTCACTGAATGCGGAGGAGAAGGTGGTGTTCTGAAGCCATCATTAAGAGATCGGTACAAGACGGTCACTCCAATATGTGAACAGCGCAGTGGTGCTGGACTGACTCCAGTTGTCGCCAGACCATATGGGAAATATCAGAATTATCAAAGACTATATTAGTATATAGACTACATGTAGTATATATGTAAATACTAAAGCATATGTAAGATTGAATTGGAGTTTATAGTTCATCTGTCATTTGGGTTAACATGATTGGGGCTAAGCCGCTTAGAAGTGCATAGTTTGGGTTATTGACAAGTATTATACAGTTATTTTTAAAGATACTGAAAAAAAAAAAAGTTAAGCCTACCTACCTACCCTAATTTTTTTCAGCTCGTTAGCGGAAACAAACGTATTTTTTTGTTAGGCCTAATAACAAAATTATTTAATTAAAAAAAAAATTGTCATTGACACTAATTTGTTTTAGTTGCATACCATTAATTAGGTGTGATGTCCTGTTTTGAAAATATGAAGATTTTATTGCAATAGATGCATGTAATATAATGATATCAATAAATTGCCATGTGAACATCCAATATCCAGAGTATATGAGAGTACCTTTAATATATGTCATTTCAAGCGATATCTGTTATTAATTGAGTGATGACTTATGTTACAGAGCTCTAGGGGGTGGTTGTATAAAGGTAAAGATAAACAACCTGCTGGCTGGATAATTGTTTATCCTATCTGTCCAATTGATTAATGGGTAAACCATTGGATCTCACAGTGAGAGGTCCTTGTGTGAATAGGGACAGAGTTATGAGATTTAAAACGACTCCCCCCCCACCCCAAATACTTTAACCCATTCTTAAGACAAATTATTTGAGCTTTTGATTTTAAGTTAGGTACTGATGTATGTATTACTGTGATCATATCTTTGACCAATTATCAGTTATAGCTAATTGCTAGAGCCAAGGTATGGCTTAAACATCTGCCGATCGTGATCGGTCTCTCGTTTCGTTTATGGATGATAACTTTATTAAATCTGAATGAAATGGAATTTGGTATGTGGGTTTACTAGCACAAAATACAGGTCAAGTTCGAATTCGGGTTCCGCCCGCCAATTTTCACCAGCGTTACCACCCTTTTTGTTGGAATCTGCACACAAATTTAATTTCCGGATGATAACTTTAATAAGTCTGAACTGAATGAAATGAAATATGGTATGTAAAAAAATAAAATAAGTGTCAATGACAATGTAGTTCAACTTGGAAATGGGATCATGCCATATATTACAGTCCATAGAGCAATATTATGCAAATTGGGGGATATAGAAACTTCCCTGAAGGGAAAAGTAACAAAAATCAATGTTTGTTTGAGACTATAGATACCGGTACTTCCTAGAAGATGAGGCCTAAGCAGAATGACATCCTCAGAGAGTGAGTTTGGTGATGCTAGCCCACTGTGCGGGGTAGCATCACTTAATTCACCCTCAGTGGACCTCATTCTGCAAATGTTAGGCACACTATAGTCAGGCTTGATATGTATACAAGTTTTTGTATTTCAGAATATAGATACTGTTGTTGCCTTGGGTCTTCAGTACAATGGGCTGACATGGGCACATGTTGACAAGAACCTGTGTGTACATGGATGGAACCATGAAGAGTTTACTTCAATAAATCCATGCATGAGATATGACCATGTGCTTTATCATGAGGAGGTAAGATTGGCATATAGTTCCTAATTAACACCACACCTAGTTCACCTGAATATATCAATAAAATAACAGGGCCACTGCCCTGTATGAACTGCAGTAATGTATGAGCAACTCACTGGAATCGTGACTGGATGAACCCTCAGTTTTAACGATGTGATAAAAAAATTCTTATTTTAAGCACCCCCCCCCCCCCCATGAAAATACCACATATTTAACCCTTTCAACAACCATTCAACAAATTTAAAATTTATTTTCAGCTTTCAAGGGTTATCCAGAATATTCCCTCTTCCAAAGCCTACATAATGGAGGACCGTCTTCAACGATACACAAGTTTGAAGTTTGTGCCTATGATCTCAAACTTTAATATGTTGCAGTCAGCTCTAATAACAATGTTGAACGCAGATTTTCAGAGCACTCACCTACATAAAGTTTATAAAATTAAGGAAGGTATTGTGACTAGGTTCTGTGAACTTAATGTGGGTGGCGAGAGGATTGCTTCAAAAAAACTGTTGGAAGATATCATCACATGGGGGAACAGTCCTGTCGGTGAAGGTGTTTATATTCCAGATGAGCTCGTCCATAATTACAAGAATGTGTCCGCTGACCAAAAAGACTTGTTTGGCAACTCATTACTTTTGGCACTAACATTCTTAAAGCTGTTTGTTCTTCAGACTCACACACTTAATTCTATAAAGATATAGATACAATATACAGTAATGCCCTAAGTAATCGACCCCTTAACCACAGCAGAATTATGGGTAACTTTTCAGGATTTAGTCGGAAATATGGCTTGTTGCCATTCATCGAAAAGCTCTCAGTGATGGCTTTCCGATGAATGGCAACAAGCCATATTTCCGACTAAATCCTGAAAAGTTACCCATAATTCTGCTGTGGTTAAGAAGTCGATTACTTAGAGCATTACTGTACTTTTATGAAAAACTGATAAAAAATAAAAGTGCTATATGATAGCATTTCTTACTCTCAACCAGACAGTCAAGTGGCCTTAGAAGACGGTTTCCATGTTAAATTTACAAAAGAATTATTATATAGGATAATTCCTGTAATAGATTATACATGGTGGGGAATCATGTGGTTTTGAGTTAATGAATATCACGCATTCAATATGGCTGAGGCAATCACAAATGCAACAAAAATGAGAATAAACTAGGATAATGATATATTACGTAGTATTTTGGCAGCTACGAGCATATGCTATACTATTTTTCAGACAAGCTGATACATCATGTGTGTCCAAACTCACAGTTGTTTGGCTTGCTGTAACATTCTGACCAAAGTTGTCAGTCAAAGGGTCCTCCTAGATGTATGGACTGGTGTATTCCACGAACCTATGACTGGCAATGTCAGCATGTTATAGAAAACTATGGAGTATTTCCGAACAAATAGGGTATCAACATATTTTTAAAATAGACCAGCATATGATTGTAACAGTAATGAAAATGTCAATGACACTGTAGCTCAACTTGGAAAGTGAATAATTTCATGTGTTACAGTCAATGGAACGATTAGGAATGCGGAAAGTTGAAAGGTCTATAAAGTTATACTAGATTATCAACATGAAGAGATATATATAAAGTAAAATCCAAGATGGTTGCTGATGGCTATGTTTTCCAATGAAATTCAAAATCATTTGATAGCTTCCATCTAGTAGATCAATATCAAGATTAATATGAAGTTTGGTGATGATCGGATGAGGGAACTGTCGGGTGTGCCAAAGGATTTAGTCATGCAAAGAGTAAAATCCAAGATGGCTGCCAGCGGACATGTTTTATGGCCGAATGACCCCAAAATGACTCATTCCCCATCTACATGTCAATATTAACTTCCACGACAAATTTCATGATGATCAGACAAACAGTATGGCCAGTAGCCCGTGCTAATGGATTGAATTTTGAAATCCAAGATAGCCACTGGCAGCCATGTTTTTTTGTCGAATGACCCCAAAATGACCATTTCCATCTACATGTCAATGTCAACAGCCATGACAAATTTCATAATGATCCAACCAAAGGTACAACCTGTAGACCATGCCAAAGTATTTAGTCATGCAAAGAGTAAAATCCAAGATGGCTGCTGGCGGCCATGTTTTTTGGCCGAACGACGCCAAAATGACTTGTTCCCATCTACATGTCATTGTTAACATCCATGACAAATTTCATGATGATCAGACCAAAGGTACAACATGTAGCCCGTGCCAAAGGATTTAGTCATGCAAAGAGTAAAATCAAAGATGGCTGCTGGTGACCATGTTTTTTGGCCGAACGACCCCAAAATTACTCGTTCCCATCTACATGTCATTATTAACATCCATGACAAATTTCATGATGATCAGACAAGCAGTACGAACTGTAGCCCGTGATAATGGATTGAATTTTGAAATCCAAGATGGCAGCTGGTGGCCATGTTTTTTTCCCGTATGACTCCAAAATGACTGGTTCCCATCTACATATCACTGTCAACAGCTATGACAAATTTCATAATTATCCGACCAAAGGTACGACCTGTACCTGTAGCCTGTATTGTTGATGCCTCGCACACGCACACATATGCACGGATGATGGATACCAAGCCATGGCAATAGCTCAAACTTTACAAAGTAAAGTTGAGCTAAAAGTTCTAAGTTTTTGTCTGTTCCTCATATATTATGTTTTTGTGCTTTTGTACTCTCCCTGGCCATTTTGAATGTGTGGTACTCGCCAGCCTCATAACCATGTGATTCCCCACCATGTTATAAGTGTATTATGAAGGACAAAAAATACCCAGAGCTTTGTTTGTCTGGAAGTGTATATGAAGAGGGCAGATATTTAGCGCATCAGAAGTAAGTAAATTTGACTTCAAATTTTGCCAATGTTGGACCAAATTAGCATCCATGCAGATTCACAGGATATTTTATAGGTCAGACTCGAATCATTAATGAGAAGATGGGAAGCAAAGTTTTATCTCCCTCAAACACCCACGGTAGGGCTGAAACGGTTACAGGATTTTCATGACTGGTTAACCATTTGAATTAACCGAGATTAACTGGACATGAAGGACCTACCCACGTTTTCCAGTTTGCACGGACACCGCAATTGACACATGACATAACACTCACAGACAAACATCATGATGTTAGTTACACTGTCATGAGTATGTCGGGAATATCAAAGACCATGCCGACCCAGTTGTGCGCTTTGATGTAACAACGTTGCAATAGTACCGACTTGATACAACATGTTGTCATAATTATTCTCAGCTTCTCGTTGTTATAACATGTCCCAAACAGTTTACTTTGACTAAGGTGTGTTAACCCTTGGAATCCCAGCATTTTGCTTTGTACATGTATCTGACTATATGTTGGTGTTTTATTAAGCACTGTCTGATTACAGTTAACTGGTCATGCAATTTTCATGGCCACGGTATTGCCAATTTAGAGATTGATATAAGAATGGATCAAGATATTGGACATGTTTGAGCTAAATCAAGAGCTGTTCTTTCTTGGTAACACTATGCCTATGCTTTACTGATTCCTTTCATTCCAGAAAATGATGTTCTATGACTAACACTAAAATTCGGTGATAAAGGTTTACTTGACTGACTTCAAGCTATGATGGGATGCATCAGCTCTGGTAATGCAGTAAAATGGTAGTTGAGAGTACAGTTGTATTTATGGGTATTTTATTGGTAACTGATATGACCACCAACAATGGTTAACAAAATTTTCCATTTTCATGGATGTTTTGCCCTGTGAAGGGCATTCTTTGCAAGAAACGTATGGGTATGCACTGGCACCCAAAATTACATCCCAAGGTCTTAAGAATGTAGCTTAGTTTGAATATCTAATAAGACATAAGCACAATTAATTTAATCATTTTTAATGACATACTTTAATAATGATACTACAGTGGGGCCACAGCAACCTAACAGTCACAATAACACATTAACCATGTCTATACTAAATACTCACTCACAGTAGTTATCCCTTGGGAAATTTGAATTGTTCAGATAATAAGTCATTTGTTGAACTTATTATCTGAAGATTTCCCTCCAATAAATAGGACTCGTTCTGCAGTTGTATTATCTGTCGTCTGCTTATATTTCCTGAAAACCCCCTCCAGATGAATAATAGACCAGTCCAATGTATTCTTCTGTTATAACTGAGTGGGAGAATACATTTAGTATAGAAATGGTTAAAGGCCGACTCAGTCTTACAAAAAATGCGAACATTGTGCAGACATCACTCATAGCTTTCCCAAACATCTGTTCCAGCCCTCACTTGGTATAGCTATTTAAACCATCCAGTACATGGTCTGATGTTCCACAAAAGAACATAATTGAAAGACATAGGTTCATTCCTGGTCTGTTATCAAACTGCATCGTTTGGTTGTGTTTCTTCAGAGAAACCCAGCTTTTTCCAATCTTCTTTGACCATCAGATTCCTGAAACACATGAAATATTTAATTATTAACCAATATGAAACTAACCCTTTGTATAGTGAATTAATTCCATTGAGATGTTCCGATAATATCAGGGTTCATGCTGTCGGTGGCCAAATTGGAAAATGGCCAGATTTTTTCAAAAATGACCAAATAAAATTACCTTTGGCCAAAGAAGTCACACACACCAACAGTAATGCTCTAATTAATCGACATGGAGGATGGCTTGTACATGTACTGGTGTTATGTGTGAGCATGTAACATTGCAATAGCAGCGTAATTCATAATAACCTATCAGCCAGGGACTATTCTATTTGAAACGGACATGCCACATATGACATTGTTCTTGTTAGCTATATATATTGGTTGTTTATTGGCTCAACTACAGTAATGCCCTAAATAATTGACTCCTTAACCACAGCAGAATTATGGGTAAATTTTCAGGATTTAGTCGGAAATATGGCCTGTTGCCATTCATCGGAAAGCTCTCACCCGAGAGCTTTCCGATGAATGGCAACAAGCCATATTTCCGAGTAAATCCTGAAAATTTACCCATAATTCTGCTGTGGTTATGGAGTCGATTAATTAGAGCATTACTGTATCAAACAATGATGATTATTAGCCTGCTTATAGCGTCCCTTCTTAATCAATTGACAATACTTTTCTGCTTTATGGTTTCATACGGAAAAATTGTCACCCAGACAATCCATATGAGAAGTTTGGTGACGATCGGATGAGGGATGTGTTCTATAGAGTGTGCCAAAGGATTTAGTCATGCAAAGAGTAAAATCCAAGATTGCTGCCGGTGGCTATGTTTTTCATAAAAAAATATTCAGATTTGACAGCTCCCATCTAGAGGTAATCCTAAACATAAATGTATATTTTAAAAACATTTCTCCAATAAATGCAGTCTGCAGGCTGTGCCAATGAATTCAAATTTGAAATCGAAGATGGCTGCTGGCGGTCATGTTTTTTAATGATTTTGGAAAAAATTTATGGCTCCCATCTAGACTAAGAGGTCACCCCGAACATCCATATTAGTCCCCCCCCCTCCCCCGTGACAATTGGATGAGGGATGTGGCCTGTAGGGTGTGCAAAAGGAAATTGTTGTAGGATGACGGAAGTTGACATAAAAACAAGACATATTTGAAATGCAACACTGATGATTGGACAATAACAGAATAACATGTAATTGGGAGTACTGTAAATGGACTAAATCGACCCGTTTACCAATTCTGCATCTCTCCGTGTCTGATTATGATAAATAAAATCTCATTTTCATCAAATATAGTTATTTTTCTTTGTTTGGCAGAAACATAGGATATCTTGAAAAACAGCGGTGTTTGTTGACATATTTCGCTCTACTGTTACAGTAGTGTATGTAATCAAAGATTTCAACACACTGTACATGTAACTCGTCAATGAGGGATATTAATAATGAAAATATCATTAATTATTAAAATAACAACAAAGTCTATCTAAATTTTCACATTCTTCATTTTGATAATGGATTGAAAAGCTTTATGTAATTTTTTCATCTTTACCTGCCGCAAATGTCTTCAGTAACTTTAACAACTGCGTAGCCTATACATTTATGTCTGATCCAGTTATTTAAAACCCATGAAATTGAACCTGATGTAGTGTACATCTTCAAACAATTATAATACCGGTATATATCTTGACCAACAATATTTTATCAATGGCTACCGCTCTGCAAATTCACAGCCTATATTAGCATGCCTTGTATAATGAAAGTGTCAATGACACTGTAGCTCAACTTAGGTAGGGGAATAATTTAATGGTTGACAGTAAATGGAGGAATAGGAAAGGTGCTAATTGAAATGTCTAACCTAGCTGTGCCAAAGGATTTAATTTTGAAATCCAAGATGGCCACCAACGGCCATGTTTTTTGGCCGAATGGCCTCAAAATAACTCGTTCCCATTTACATGTCAAGGTCAACAGCCATGACAAATCTCATAATGATCTGACCAAAGGTACGACATGTCGCCTGTGCCAAAGGATTTAGTCATGCAAAGAGTAAAATCCAAGATGGCTGCTGGCGGCCATGTTTTTTGGCCGAACGACGCCAAAATGACTCGTTCCCATCTACATGTCATTGTTAACATCCATGACAAATTTCATGAAGATCCGACCAAACCTACGACCTGTAGCCCGCGCCAAAGGACTTTTTGGCCGAACGACCCCAAAATGACTCGTTACCATTTACATGTCATTGTTAACATCCATGACAAATTTCATGAAGTTCCGACCATAGCTACGACATGTAGCCTGCGCCAAAGGATTTAGTCATGCAAAGAGTAAAATCTCATGATGATCAGACGAACAGTACGACCTGTAGACCGCGCCAATGGATTTAATTTTGAAATCCAAGATGGCCACCAGTGGCCATGTTTTTTGGCCGAATGACCCCAAAATGACTCGTTCCCATCGACATGTCAATGTCAACATTCATGACAAATTTCATAAATATCAGACCAAAGGTACGACCTGTAGCCCGCGCCAAAGGTAATTGTTGACAGACACACGGACGACGGACGCCAACCCACGGCAATAGCTCAAACTTACAAAGTAAGTTGAGCTAAAAACTCAAACATTAATCTAAGTTCGAATGAAAATGTATCTTTTTTATCTACAACTGGAGGATATTAAAGGTACTCAATCCGATCAGAGGGTCCTATATTACTAAGTCTTTGGCTTTGGGGGTAACAAATATTTGAATCGAGTCGAGGAACCCACCCATCAAAGCTCAGAGTGATTAGATATCGATTTTTAAAATCTTTTAATTTTCTGATATGTAGCCCACAAGTTGGCAGAACACGTGATCAAAACGGACAAATTGCGGGTGTAAGATGGATAACTCTAAAATCAAGTGGTTAATTATTATTGTTAATAGTAAGCACTTGATTTTAGAGTTATCCATCTTAGTATCTTACACACGCAATTTGTCCGTTTTGATCACATGTTTTGCCAACTTGTGGGCTACATATCCGAAAATTAATAGATTTAAAAAATCGATATCTAATCACTTTGATGGGTGGGTTCCTCGACTCGAATCAAATATTTTTTACCCCCAAAGCCAAAGAAATAGTAATATAGGACCCTCTGATCGGATTGAGTACCTTTAATTTTTGGTGTGGGCATATTGAAGGTTTTTTGTACTGTACTTTAACTACTTATTATAACAGAGGATATCAATTTTCTCTTTTTCTTAGGAAATTATGTAAGTATAATATCAAATAATATACTAATGTGTTGGGATTGTAGCCGTATCACTCACTTTTCCATTCGGCAGTTCAGATAATCTCTAGATTCTGCCCTACATCTTGTATTTTCTTTATTATTTTCTTTCAAGCATTTCATATATTGAGACATGAAGTCTTTGCATTCACCTGTCAAAGAGAAAAATATGGTCTGAAGCAGTTCTGTCAATTATCCCCTGCAAACTAAGTTTTGCGGGGGATATAGAAATGGGCTCCATCAATGCATATGTAACAACTTAGAGTTACGGCCCTTATTGTGTAATGGGAATTAGTGTGAAAATGGATTTTACTACTTGTATGACTCGATTAGCTGTTAGAATAGTTGGGTCCACAGACAAGCACAATGTAAAAATGTCTTTAATTGCACCATTGGATGATGTCAACACAAAAGTCAGACTTTGAGTGATGGACCGTAAACCGGGGTAACTTGAGACACCGGGGTGACTTGAGACAAAACAGGATGGTGCCATATTTCAGGCACTATAATCATTCTGTATTGTTCTTACATTCAAATAAATCTTATTTATTCTGATGACAGGTATATTTATTTGATAATAATCTATAAATAATGAGATGCAATTGAAAAAAAATGGAGCAACTGGTCTGAGAATTTCATTGATTTTTTTTCGCAAAAATTTGACTACTTGAAAACTTCCACTGCACCGCACACACCATGCGGACTATATGGAGATGAATATGACAAAGACTCCAGAAATATATATCTGATGTGTCAACAGATTGTCATTTTATGTATGTAGTTACATATTTTATGCTTTCTAAGAAAAACATGATTTTCGACATACTCGGGGTGACTTGAGACAGTCACCCGGATATGACCTATACATGCTATATATGGCTACATGTGCTATTTAGTTGCTAACTACTACAGTATATCTCAGTTAATGCACATGATAAGTTGCACAAGTAAAATTGAATGCTAATCTACATGTAGCTGACTGACTGCAAGTACTACGATCACATGTTTAGGGTTAGGGCTCATGTTGAATTAGGGTTAGAGCACCCTTTAGGGTCAAAGCCCATCCCCTCGATCACAGGTTTAGGGTTATGGCTCATCTTTTATGGGCAAAGCGTATCCCTTCGATCACAGGATTAGGATATAACAGAGGTACGAGTCTTGCATTGAGCCGTGGAGCCATGGATCCATAACGGAGATACGTGTCATGGAGCCATGGTGCCATAAAGCCACGAAGCAACAGCTACACGAATACATACATCACCGTTATGGCGCCATTACATAAACTTTCGTATGGCTCCAAGACCTGTATCTTCATTATGGAGCCATGGCTCTGAGTCTCGTGGCTCCTATATGGCTCCATAGGTCCATAACGAAGAATTGAGTCTTTGAGCCATGGCTCCATAACGAAGATACGAGTCTCTGAGCCATGGAGCCACACGAAAGTATGTCATGGTTCCAAACCTCGTATCTTCGTTATGGCTCCAAGACTTGTTATGGAGCCATGGCTCCACGACTCGAAGACTTGTGTCTCCGATATAGCTCCATAACGAGGATACAAGTCTTTTAGCCATGGAGCCATGGCTCCATAATGAAGATACGAGTCTAGGAGCCATGGAGCCTAAGTGTATGTCATAGCTCCAAACGAGATCTTCGTTATGGAGCCATGGCTCCAAGAATTGTATCTCCGTTATGGAGCCATGGCTCCAAGACTCGTATCTTCGTTATGTAGACATGGCTCCAAGACTCGTATCTCCTTTATGGAGCCATGGCTCCACGGATACAAGACTCGTATCTTCGTTATGTAGCCATGAACCATGGCTCCAAGACTCGTATCTCCGATAACCCTAACCCTAACCATGTGATTGAGGTGGTGGGCATTGACCCTAAAGGGTGCCCTAACCCAAAAGGAAACCCTAAGCCTTTACCTACATGTAGTTCAAGATGAGCCCTACACCTGCGATCGAGGTGATACGCTTTGCCCATAAAGGGTGAGCCATAGCCTGTAATCGAGGGATGGAATTTGCCAATAAGGGGTGAATCCAAACCCTAAACCAGTTATCGAGAGGATGGGAATTGACCCTAAAGGGTGCCCTAACCCTAAAGCAAACCCTAACTCTTTCACTAGATCAACATGAGCCCTAACCTTAAACCAGTGATCGAGGGGATACGCTTTGCCCATAAAGGATGAGCCCCTTTCCCTAAACCTGTGATTGCGGGGGTTGGATTTGCCCTTAAAGTGTGATCTATAACCCTAAACCTTTGATCGAGAGGATACGCTTTGTCTATAAAGGATGAACCCTAACCATAAACATGTGATCGAGGGGGTGAGATTTGACCCTAACGGGTGCCCTAACGGTTAACCCTAAAGAAAACCATAACCCTTTCACTAGTTCAACATGAGCCCTATATTATAACCCTAAGCCTAAATTATTTGATGTAGCAATATGGAATTCATGAATATTTAAAAGAATGCTACTCCAGACAGAACTTTGACCTGTAGCACTGAATGCACGGAACGGGCTGGATGCATCTAATACGGTAGCGAATCAGTGATCTCGCTTATTGCAATGGTGGGGAAGCGTTCAGACAATAAGTTATACAAATGGTCGAAGTCTGTTTGTTGAAGTTGTTATCTGAGCATTTTCTTTGGCCACTACTCAGCAATGAGTTGTTCTCTTATATATTTCTTTAAGTGTTTATAATAATCCTGAAATAATAGGTAAGGTATACTATTTGTTTTCTAAGATGACAAGTAGTACGAACATGCCGATCCATTAAATTATTGCTGTCCCTATTTCAGCATCACATGATACAATGGCATTGCATTCTAATATCGACACATGATTATTATTATACAGCCTGGATAGTGGTGAATAGCAAATATAGATTGCTAAAATCTAAATTATAATTCTTATTAAAGTAATCTTTATCTGTTGCATCATTATCGGTCTGTCCTACTGCTGGAGTCGAATTGGGGCAGTGGAACAAGATGTTATATGAGTTTAGGAGACATCTGTCTCAAGTCACCCCATTGCCGGGGTGACTTGAGACACCCGTTCAGGCCACTATTTTTGCCATATACAATGCTACAACAGGTTAGAACTATTAGAGATCAATAGCTGAGAGGTTGTTTGAGAAGTGTCAAGTGATGTGGCTAGGGTCCAAAACATTTATTTCAAGTTAGCTTTAAAATACCCTCAAAACTGTCTCAAGTTACCCCGGTTTACGGGATCTAAGAACCTTTTAAAGTATTCTACTCTGGTGTCCCGAATAGAAAAACAGACCGGAATAGTAGTATGGGGTGGACAAATTGGCAAATTTCAATAATTATACAGACCGGAGAAGAAATACAGGGCAGAACAATTTTATATATCTTTATAAAAGTGTAATCGTCCTGACTCAAGGTCCCAATCGTCCTGACTCGAGGTCCCAATCGTCCAAGGTCCCAATCACAGAAATTGGAATCACTGACCTTTATGCAATTTTTTTAGATTTTTTTTTAGTTATAGACATTAAGTTTTACAAGAATGGCAACTCCCATTCTCGAGGTACCTCCACAACCATTCACTTCGACCCGTGAATTTTAACAACAATATGCCGAAAACCCTGAGATTTATGCTTTTGTTGTTAAAATTCACGGGTCGAAGTGAATGGTTGTGGAGGTACCTCGAGAATGGGAGTTGCCATTCTTGTAAAACTTAATGTCTATAACTAAAAAAAAATCTCAAAAAATTGCATAAAGGTCAGTGATTCCAATTTCTGTGGTCCCAATCGTCTGACAATCTTATTTATAAATTATATAGGTTTGTTGCCGACGCCCAGAGAAAAAAAAACTCTACTGAAATAAAAAGAACATGTTAGTTTGTTTTACTTGCCTTCATGATCCAATGGAAAACTACCCTTGTCTGGCGGTTTGATTGTTTGCCGGGGCTGAAATGTCATTGAAGTTGACATGTTTCCGTATTTCGTTGGACACTTTCCCGAATATGCACAACTTAATAATCTGAATCGGAGACGGAACATTCGATTTTCTCAGATCCGGAAAAGTGACAAAACGGCTACATCTTTTTGTCCTACAAAACAACTACATAACTACTTGGCGAATTTAGATATATCATCAAAACAGACAAGAGAAAGTCAAACTTCAGACTAACAATACTAGAGACGGCAACGTATTCCATCCAAGAATAATTATAGAATGCTGGCTGGGTCTCTATTCTAGTTAATGGACTTCTGCTGAGTCGAGTCACAGGAGCCTGGAATTTGGTGAAAACCCCTCTTTTATTGGCGGGACCGCAGGTCACGGAAGATGCGAAAAAAAAAAATGTTGCAACCCATTTTAAACTCAACTGTATTCCTACAAAAAATATATTTTCACTAAAAACTGTTGGTACCTCTTACTATGGAGCCCCGGAGGTGACACCGAATTTTTTATTTTAAGTCGTGGCCACGAGAATAAAGTCGTGGCCACGAGAATATGAAGTCGTGGCCACGAGCATATGAAGTCGTGGCCACGAGAATATGAAGTCGTGGCCACGAGCATATGAAGTCGTGGCCACGAGAATAAAGTCGTGGGCACGAGAATAATGTCGTGGCCACGAGCATAAAGTCGTGGCCACGAGCATAAAGTCGTGGCCACGAGAATAATGTCGTGGCCACGAGAATATAGTCGTGGCCACGAGAATATGAAGTCGTGGCCACGAGAATATGAAGTCGTGGCCACGAGACTATGAAGTCGTGGCCACGAGAATAAGGTCGTGGCCACGAGAATAAAGTCGTGGCCACGACATTATTCTCGTGCCCACGACTCTATTCTCGTGGCCACGACTTTATTCTCGTGGCCACGACCTTATTCTCGTGGCCACGACTTCATAGTCTCGTGGCCACGACTTCACATTCTCGTGGCCACGACTTTATTCTCGTGGCCACGACCATATTCTCGTGGCCACGACTTCATAGTCTCGTGGCCACGACTTCATATTCTCGTGGCCACGACTTCATATTCTCGTGGCCACGACTAAATTCTCGTGGCCACGACATTATTCTCGTGGCCACGACTTTATGCTCGTGGCCACGACTTTATTCTCGTGGCCACGACATTATTCTCGTGCCCACGGCTTTATTCTCGTGGCCACGACTTTATTCTCGTGCCCACGACTTCGTAGTCTCGTGGCCACGACCTCATATTCTCGTGGCCACGACTTCATATGCTCGTGGCCACGACTTCATATTCTCGTGGCCACGACTTTATTCTCGTGGCCACGACTTAAAAAAAAAATTCGGATGTCACCTCCGGGGCTCCATATCTTACACCCTAGATGTCAATCTACAACATTCCATAGGTATATTTTTCCAGTTCTTCGAATATCTCACTGTATTTCGGTAATTTATTGTAAATTCACCAACGAACACAAATGTGCCGCCGCTCCATCACCTGTTTACGAATCGGAAATGACAAACGGCGCAAAACCATTTTTCCGGAATAACAAAGTCGGAACGAAATAAAATCGAAACCTAAACTTAAAGCCCGCGAAATTCAAAAATATTTGAAAGTGCGTGCGGTTTTCGAACTTAGGCGCCAGAAAACTTAAATCAGTTTATGTTTGCGTCATACTATGCGCGTTTTTGAAGATCTAATCCTGATGTTTTGTGTATTTTCCTGAACATTTCTGTATTTTTCTGTGTCTGCTGTTATCATCTCATGAAAATGACGACTACCCAACTCTTCTTGCTTTATGTTCGTTATGTACCGGTAGGCCTATGTACTACTGTCGCGCTCGTTCTATAGGCCTAAAATATCCATCATATAATAGTAATAGTAATCAACCCACTGATTACTGGTCGAATATCACGAAGTAGAAGAAAAAGAAGATATATAGACTCACGGGGAGGCCTGGTAGGCTATATATGCCTATGCACGAAGCGATTCCTTTAGGCCTATGCGTTTTGGTGCAGATTCGTTGCCAGAATATCTGAATTATTTCCACATAAAATGCTGTTTTTTACTAGTTCTGACGAACAAATATATGTCTTAGTTGATGAGAGAAGAAGGTAACGATATTGGCCATGCACATATAGAACGAGTGTTTAGTTTCGCGAAATTCAAAATTGTCAATGTAGGGTACAAAAACTCGTCATTAATATGCCAAATACAGTAACAAAATGTAATAAGATTCTTTAATGTAAGAGCACAAAATTATCCTGCGTATTCTTTACGGTATACGTTTTATGTGTGCGTTTGCAAGTTGTAATGCAAACTGGTTTACCGAATAACTAGTTTATAAATTTGAGTTAGTGATAAACTCGCTAACATAAATTTTATTTAATAAGCAACTATAAGTATTGTCAATTTTACCGGTACCAGGATCTATAAATAGTATAGGCATACGTCACTCGTGACTCGTGTGTCAGCACCAAAACTCTCAAAGAATGGCTTTATGCGTATGATTATATAGCCTGTGCTCATGAATTGGAAATTCAAGACAGCTAGCCACCATCGGCATTGTTTTTCTCAAAATCAAAAATACCAAAAAAATATTAAAAACATTACTTAATGAAACTTTCGCTGATGGGGTCATTGTCACAAGGCCCGCGATCCGATCACATTCGTAGCCAGCTTTTTTAATCGATCACAAATGTAGCCAGCTTTTCTATGGCGATCACATTTGTAGCCAGCTTTTCATATTCAGGCAAGCCTCAATGAACACGATCAGGTTAATCTAATTTTTCTGAGTTGATTGATGAACAACAACTTGAATTTAGTTTTGGTATTAGTTCATCTAATAACCTTATGTTTCTGATCAATGTCGTTGGAATGCTCGAATTATATTCCAATATAAGTTGATAAACGAAGTCAGTTTTGGAACATGACGTCGACATTTTAGTCACGAACGTGATGACGTCATATTTCGGGCAATATAAAGCACGAATTAGAAAACCTGGCTACGAATGTGAACGCCGGTGAAAAAAGCTGGCTACATTTGTGATCCATTTAAAAAGCTGGCTACGAATGTGGCCGGAGCCTTGTGACAATGACCCCATCGGCGTAACTTTCATGGTCGATGAAACGAGTGGCTGAAATCCGACGGCGGCCATGTTTCTATGACTAATTTCTCGACGATCGCACCAATGCTATACAGACTCTAGCAATGATTCGTTCTCATTTTGATACCAATGTCACGACCCATGAACAATTTCACGATGATCGGTGCATCGACATAGTCCTAGGCGCTAGGCAGTGTTATTGATTTAATTATATATGCAGTGTTATCGCTGAAATCCGACGGCGGCCATGTTTCTTTGAGAATTCACACCAAAATGACACGTTCCCATCTACATGTGAACCTCCATGACAAATTTAATTATGATCGGACCAACACTGCGACCTCTTGCCCGTGCTAAATGATGCAATTTTGAAATCCAAGATGGCTGCTGGCGGCCATGTTTTTCATGCAAATGAGCCCAAAATGACTCGGTGTCGTCTATATATCAATGTCATGATCGATAACATATTTCGTGATGATAGGTGCATCGATACAGGCTCTAGGCTGTGTTATTGATTCAGATTTATCTAGTATTATCACTGAAATCGAAGATGGCCAATGGCGGCCATGTTTCTTGGAGGATTCACACCAAAATGACTCGTTCCCATCTACGTGTCAATGTAAACCTCCATGACAAATTTAATGATGATCAGATAAACACTGCTTCTTCTAGCCCATGCTAAATGATGCAATTTTGAAATCCAAGATGGCTGCCAGCGGCCATGTATTTATGCAAATGAGCCCAAAATGATTCGTTCCCATCTAGACGCCAATGTCATCATCCATCAAAAAGTTCATGATGATCAGTGAATCGGTACGGTCATGTAGGCCTAATAAACATGTAATCAGCAGCTATCTTCGAAATTATAAACGGTACTTTTATGCTATCCGTCTCCGGATCATAGTTTTAAAGTTACCGCATATTTCGGTACTAGTTCCGCTACTTCGATTCGTAAACAGGTGATGGAGCGGCGGCACATTTGTGTTCGTTGGTGAATTTACAATAAATAACCGAAATACAGTGAGATTTTCGAAGAACTGGAAAAATATACCTATGGAATGTTGTAGATTGGCATCTAGGGTGTAAGAGGTACCAACAGTTTTTAGTAAAAATATACTTTTTGTAGGAATACAGTTGAGTTCAAAATGGGTGGCAATTTTTTTTGTTTCGTACCTTACGTGACCTGCGGTCCAGGGTGGTGGTTCCGCCAATAAAAGAGAGTTTTCGACCAAATTCCAGGCTCCTGTGGTCGAGGTAGACAAATGCATGATGTGATAATAATGCATGACATGATAATACGCAAGAAATCTGTACAATGTACGCGTTTGCCCCTTTCCAGAAGAGTCTTCAAGAGAGCAGAATGTGATATTCCGTATATTGAGTTTAAATGATCCGTATCCTGTATTCCGTGGTACCGGAAGTTGTAATTTGTGAATCCAAGGTAAACCCAATTCGAAATATTCGATTCGAGGTCCTCAAAAAAAAGTTTCTATAGCTTTCAAATTTCAGTTTTAAAGTACATATGCGATTAGGTTATACTGATTCCGTGGTTATCAACCTCTCCGACGACATTAGTTGTGTGAGTGAAGTGGGTATTATCGAATCGAATCGAGTAGGCCTACAGCCTACACTACAGGCTACAGGAATCACGGAACTAAATGGTTTCCCATAGGCGACAGTGTTAACGTTTCGGCCAAATTCACTGAATTGAAGCCTGTAGGCCATATCAGTGATGTTTACCCGGCTAGATTGACACCAGTTGATCACGAAAATGGTAGAAAAATCATAGGTCATGTGTTTACTTTTTAAAATAAATCCCCAAGTGTACGATAGACCCGATGTCACTAGAAATGTATTTTGATTTTGAAATGTGTTTGAGCTGATCATTAGGGCGGCGTAGTGTCTAGTGTACGACAGGGCTATCCCACAGCCAAATTTGAATTTGATCTGGAAAAATCCAGAACTACAGCAGCTAGTTAAATAAATTTCCCGCTCACAAAAAAACATTCCCCCATTCATTCACCAGTTTAAATTATTTAGATATGATGTACAAATCAAAGAAACGCGATGTCATCCTTTAATAACGTGTCGCATGTATCAGGTGAAGGTCATTCTTCAGTTACCTTCACCTTTAGCATTGGAAACGGGCCCACTCGCCCCAGGGCCCACTCGCCCCAGTCGACCTGGGCCAGCTCGCCCCGAGTCAGCTCGCCCCGGGCCAGCTCGCCCCAAGGGATAATTATGTCTTATTATACCCCCCGCAACGAAGTTAGGGGGGGTATACTGGTCTGGAGTCAGCTTGTCCGTCCGTCGTCCGTCCGTGGACACAAATTTGTCCGGAGTTTTTCTCAGTCGTTTTTTGATAAATTTCCGTGAAACTTGGCACAGACATCAACCACCATGGGAACCTGTGCACCTGCGATTATGACGTCTGTCCGACATTTTTTGGTGGAGTTATCCCCCTTTTTCAACTTTGAAACTTTTTTTTGCAACATGCATAATTTTGTCCAAGCTTTTATTCCTACATTTTTCAGTCAATAGGTTTAAGATTAGGGTTATGTTTGTACACCTGCAATGGGAACTGGGCTCTTTCACGTTAAAGGTTGACCACAAGTGGCCAAACATGGTGAAAAAAAAGTGTTTTTCAAATTAATTTTTCTTCGTTAATTCATGTTAGCAACATCATACTGGATCGTGAACTAAAGTTTCAGAGCAGTAGCAAGTGTATTTTGATTTTTCAGGTTTGGTCTATGCAGGATTCCCTCAAAATTGAAAATAATGAACAACTAATTTCTAATGTCTGAATTTTAATTATTATGCATCTCTTTCCAGAACGATATAACACGACGTTGAGCATTGAACAATCAGAGAACATATATGTCAAAATTACTGAAAAAATCTTTGAATTTCGATATTTTTCAAATTTATATGTAAATTATGAACTCTTAATATCCATATTCCCTAATGGTTATTCTCTGATAATAGAAAGATGATTTAGTTGAGTAAAGATTTTACATCTCAAGGTGAAGTGCATGCTTTAAGGATTGTAATATTGAAAACATTAACAAAATCGGACAATAATTGACTCAACAAGAGCATTTTTTTAAATCGCCAATTTCCACTGATTTATTCTCGGAGAGGACACCCTTTTTTAACATTCATTTTCTGTAGACATCAGTCTTGTAACTAGATGATAGAAAGGTTACTGATTTTCATTGCTTTGTAATATATTTTATAGAACTTGAATAGACCTGTCAAACTGAGAAACGTGAAGATAAACATATTGATACTCTTGGAACCATGGCAAATGATAAGTTGGGGCAAAACCTGTTGTCCCATAAGGCCATAACCAGTGTTTATGTATGGTACACATAGTTTCGGTCCAGCTTGACTACTCATTGTCCGTCCGTCTGTCTATCCATACATAGACATTTTATGCATGATGCAATAACTCAAACATTTTCTGTGCAATTGGAACTGAATTTTGAATGAGTTTCTCAGCCCAAATTGCAGTATTAGTTTGAAAATGGGTTTGATCTGATTTTTTAATACATATAGGTATAGGTATGGGCCTCTTCGACTTAGATTTCATGCATGCTGCAATGAATAAACATGTTTTATCTGATCGGAACCAAAT
Organism: Siphonodentalium dalli; assembly: GCA_032622095.1. Lineage (NCBI taxonomy): Eukaryota > Metazoa > Mollusca > Scaphopoda > Gadilida > Siphonodentaliidae > Siphonodentalium > Siphonodentalium dalli. The sequence continues at coordinate 149,668,760 of CP136065.1, forward strand.
TTGGTAATTGGATTATGATTTCTCAGCCCAGAATACAGACCAAGTTCCAATATGGGTTCCATTTTTTTTTACTGGAGTTATTGCCCTTTTTCGACTTAGAATTATTCAGAGTTTCCTGATTAATACAGGCTTCACTATATAAGAGACAAGAGACACCTACAGACAACGTGAATCTTTGAAATAGAGTTATTTTTAGCTATCATATATTAGCCCTATTATAACCTGTAATGCATTGGCATTCATAAATGAATGGAGTCTCCACTCTCCAATTCAATTCTAAAAGTATAAATTAGAATAGTCCATTGTCCATTGGTAGGGATTTTTTTTCAGAATATGAGCAGACAGCGAACCCACATTTAATGTAGTAGTGCACTATTTAAAATTCTAAATTATTTGCAGTCTCACTGGGTGGATTTCCATAATACATGTACTTCGTATGGAGCATTGCCATAAGATATAGTTTATAATTTGTTCATTTGGTCATGGTTGAGTGGATTTTAGGGGACACCGATGGGGTGAGAAGATTAACATTGAGGACTATGGGGTTGTCATGGATTTCATGTTGAGAACAGAAATCAATGCTTTTCTATGAATGAAACAAATCTATTGAGTGCTATAGAGCATTTGGAAAAGGGGCTAGCGGTATCTTCAGTTTATCATGTCAGGAGCTTCAGGGGGTTCTAGTCAGGAGGCAATTAAAGGGTCAGATAACTCTAAATAAGATAAGTACTTCAAAAATCTATTTATCCAGTCCAAGAAGGCAGATGAACATTGTTAATACTTGGTATGGATTATTGCGATGAACAATAGTTGTTCATCTTGTCATGGTTGATTGAAATTTAGGGGCCACAGAGTGAGCACAGAAGATTAACATTGAATATTATTGATATTAGCATTCAAGGTAATTATAAAACATTGTAATGTGTGAAATCATTCTATTGGGGGCTACTTACTGTCTTCAATATGAACTATGGTAATCTGTACTAAGGGTCATAGGGGCAGAATCCTCATCATATTATGGTGTATAAACATTGTATAGATAATACATTTGTTACTTGTATGGTCTAAACTATTTTCTTGAGAGCTATACTGACTTAAATAGGGTATGAACTTTGTTCATTTATCTCAGGTTGAAGGTCCTTGGGTATTCCAATATTATTATATGCCTGTCAATCTCAATTTGTCAAATTGAGACTACTAATGAAAATTGGCACAAGGACCAACAAATTCCAATAATTTGAGAATTTGTGTTATTATGTACATTTGTCTATACTAATATTAGTACATAACAAAATATATAACTCTCTATAATTCAACATTAAAACTGTAGATTATGATTCCAATCATAGCTTTTTACTATCGCCGAGGGATGGGTTAAACATCTGCTGATCATGATCAGCCTCTTGTTAATAATCAGAGATTTGTGAAAATACGATTATTTTAATATATGTACTTGTACTAAATATCACTTCCATATTATAAACAAATATCTTTGTTTACAATGCAAAATTTATCCAGTTAAAAGGTAACAACTTATAGTATACTTAGAGAAGACAACTTTAATTTCAGTTTTTTATGTCTTAATCTTGTTGTTGTTTTCTCTGAGAAAATTAACATAAATAACACATGGATTATTCCTTTAATATTGCAAGTAAGTACAGATACTCTATGATCTGTTAAAAAATATGTCCTCTCCGATAATTCAAGACATTTATATTTAACTATTGAGAAACACATGTTTTATGAACAACACTTCCATCAAACCACTTGTAATCACTGACATGATTATAAATAATCAAGAAATTCTTCAGAATTACAATTTATTCAGACTATTGCAGTTGAGCAGACATGAATTGCCTCAAAGGAAATGAATGAAATAACACATTAGTAGCTCAAATTGGACACAGTATGTTGCATAGACTGTATATTAATATAGTATATTATAAGCAAACCCCATTTTCATTAACAGAATGGTTACAGTTTAATATAAACCAATGTCTTCCAAAAAATCTCTGGGTTCTATGCTTGAATTCTTGGAGAGGACATTTTTTTTAACATTTAATGAGCTGCTGTACGAAATCAGGATGGTTCAGCCCACCAATTAAAGTTTATACACCCTCAATACTAGTGACAGTTTACCCACAATACAAAATTATTTTCTCATTTCATTAGTATTAGCAGTTGACAAAGATTCTCGGAGAGGACAGATTTTAACGGAATTTCTGTGCACATATTTTGGCGAATTGAATATAATTTAAATAGGATAATACACAGAAAAAGATTTTTACCGTTGATCTTCTATACCATGAAATGTCCAACTGAACTATATTCCTGATCCATGGCTATTGTGAATTGCGTTAATGAAATGCTTTATTTTAGATTCACATTCTGTAAATCATTTAACGGAATTTCTCAATAACCTTTAAATTCAAATATCATCAAACTGAATGCACGAAATCACTCAAAATTTTCACCACACAATCAACCAGACATAAGCTAAAGGTTAAATGAGGAAATTTTTGGCAAAATTTCCATAACTACAAATAAATATAAGGAAAACAATATCACAGCAATGGTTGGCCACTCAAAATATGCCAAAATTGGTACCCATCACCCTATAATTTTGTTAAATTTTCAAATGTAGTAGTGAAATTTTGCCTGCAGGTTGGGCTGGGTGTCAGTACTACAGAAATATTATTATGACACTCCAAACACAATGACAAATGCATCATTTTCCCTCCTATCCGAAAAATTCATTTTGTCAACCTTTAACGTGAAAGAGCCCAACTGTTAATTTATTATTTTTACTAAATGTTTACTGACATGTGAAACATCTTAGTATTTTAAAAACAGGGGGGTATCCGTAGTCCCATTGGGACAGTCACACCTCTAGTTTAAGTTGGTTGGTTTTCTTTTGTGTCTTTTTGCTTGCTTTCTCTCTCACTCTCTCCCTCCCTCCGTCTCTCTCTAAGGGTTGTCAGGAGATAGATTGGATAGTTGGGTAGTAGTGATAATTATTTATTTCGCTGATAACAATAATAACATAAGAACATATATACATAATAACATGAACGTGAATGAATATGTAAAAAATACGACGACTAATGAATTATTCTCCCACAATCAGTTGGCCGCCGCTCCTCTCGGTGTTTTGCTCTTAAGATATAATGCAGTGCTCACATTTCTTCAGGAATGCACACGTGGTCTGTCGTCAGTTCTGGTGGATCTGCTGTGTAGGAATCCCATAGGTCACGGATCTGTTTTGCCTTCTGGGTGTACGCCGTCCGACTGTCAGTTTCAAGGTCGACGGCTAAGACGTTTAACTCTACAATTTTTTTTAATACATTTATTCATTAACTCATGAATGAATTGGACCCAAAACTCAGGCACAGCCTATTTTATTGGGTCCAAACTCTACAATTGGTGCCTCCCGCATCAATAGCGGAACCAGCTTGTAGAATGTCACATCACTCCCGTGGACATTTAGTCTTCGATGCCAGCCTGAAGAAAAAAACAAATGAGTTAATAAACAAATGACAGTAATTAATTCATTTTGAAATCTGTTATATAATATTGGAATTAATTAATCAAATTATTAATATTATTAATTCTCTGAATACGCGATTAATTAATTAATCAAATTATTTAATTATTATAATTATAGATTGTTGAATTTAATATGTTTGTTACTGAATGTTGTTGAATATCATTAAATATACATGTTGAATTAAATATACACACCTTCGAGATCATTATTTGTCCGCACGTCATGCCGAAAGATACTCCATTTTATCGATCGAAAATGTGCTGGAGTCGAGCCACTGCCGTTGTACATAGTCGGCATATGGAAGTGATTATCTATCACACGTTCTGAAGCCATCTCACCCTCTGAAGTGTGAGGTGTGATTAGTCGACTGGTTGTTATTTATGAATTCGCTGGTTCGTCATTCAAACCAACTAATGTGATATACTGGCTATTATCTTTGCTAACAAACATGCCTAAAGTAATCTAAATGTCGAAATTGATGGACATAACTCTGAAATATATCATAATATATATTAACTTATTTACAACTTTAATACAAATGTAATACCCGGGCCAACTCGCCCCTGAAAGCTGGGCCAGCTCGCCCCAAAAACTGCCTGGGGCGAGTGGGCCCTGGGGCGAGTGGGCCCGGATCCTTTAGCATTCCACGGTGTACTCGTTCCCCGACTCTAGCTCCCTGATTCCTATATATATGTATATGTGTAAAATACAGCGTTTCTTATAGTATTTTATCCAAATATAGACCTTACTGAAACCAAAAATGGATTTTATCGGGCAGTAGTGGTTTATTTTTTCAATATGAGGCATCCTGAAAATTTGTGTCAATCATCAAAATAAAGCCAAAAATTATTTTTTTCAATTTTACTAGCTGATGCATCTCGTATAACTGAAGTATGCCCTTATATACCATAATATTACTAAATTGAAGAGGAAATGTTAATATACATTTTGAGAGGGATATCTTGTCCAATTTTAACCCTTTTCGTGCAGAATTTGGCAATTTATAATGAAGATTATAATAAAGATTTACCAAAATTAACATAAAATTTAAATTGAAAATACTTTAATAGCAATATAAAGCAACCATAGGTCAATTGAAATATCTAAACATAATGATACAACATCAGACAAAGCCTCAGGCATGAAATTTGACCAGATGACAGGGCATACTGTCTGTTTAACAAACAGTAACTCTAGTGGTGATGCCATCCCCCCCCCCACCCCCCCCCCCCCCCAACTTGGGGTGGGACTACGATCCCCAATAAAGCTACTGGGTGCCTGAAGTTTAATTAGGTCAACTGCCACCTTTTCCCAATGGGGGGGAGGGGGGGGGGGCTAACACTCCTCAAAATTGTAGGGAGGGGGACTTCAGACCCTCTGACCCCCTAATGGTACCTGATGTCCATGCAAAACTCCCAGATTTATCACTTTCTTTACTATCTACTGGCGAATCCATGTGTTTCTTCTTTAAATCTGTCCAAAATGTGGTCATTATCATTTGAAAATAAGAAAATATGAAATTAACAACTTATTATGGCGAAACGTGAAATTTCGTAAAATTCAAATTTTTCTTATAGGAATCACGGAACTAAATGGTTTCCCATAGGCGACAGTGTTAACGTTTCAGCCAAATTCACTGAATTGAAGCCTGTAGGCCATATCAGTGATGTTTACCCTGGCTAGATTGACACCAGTTGATCACGAAAATGGTAGAAAAATCATAGGTCATGTGTTTACTTTTTAAAATAAATCCCCAAGTGTACGACAGGGCTATCCCACAGCCAAATTTGATCTGGAAAAATCCAGAACTACAGCAGCTAGTTAAATATATTTCCCGCTCACAAAAAAACATTCCCCCATTCATTCAGCAGTTTAAATTATTTAGATATGATGTACAAATCAAATAAACGCGATGTCATCCTTTAATAACGTGTCGCATGTATCAGGTGAAGATCATTCTTCAGTTACCTTCACCTTTAGCATTCCACGGTGTACTCGTTCCCCGACTCTAGAACACATTTAGCTCCCTGATTCCTACAGTGAGTCAGTGACACACAAAGAGAAAGACATAGTGACAGTCACATATCATAATTATCATTACTGACATTAGCTAGGCCATTCAACAGAGATTCCTTGTTTCTCATCAGACTTTTTTCTGACAATGGGGCGGGAGGGCGTTTTGTTTTTTGTTTTTTATATTGTAACTTCTAAGTCAACTCATAGTAAATTTAGACAATCACCTTTTTGTCATTTAGATGTGATTATGTGGTTAAAATTGGAACATTGGTCAAAAGTTAATGTGAGATGATTTACACGGGATTTAAATTATTCACTGGCCCTCCCAGAGTATGACATGAATATTAATGATAGTGCACATTGAACTGCAGAAATCATGGCCAATATTAAAAACGCTGTTAAATTTTTTATCAAAAGGCATCGCCCCTGAGTGGCCTACAATCTGTCAATTTAAGATTTATTCATAGCAATATAAAATTGACGTTCCTTAAGTTATAGGTCAGAAGTTACTGTTCTTTGTAATAATTATGCCTTTCTATCAGTTAGCCAAGACAAAGCTTTTTGTTTGATATAAGAATAGGACTCCTCACAAAAGACATTATCCAATCAGTTTCAGTACATACTTGAATCGGGTTTACACAGTTCCAACTTCAATATTTATATCTTTCTATACATATTACACACATTCTAGCAAACTTTTGTTCCGACAGCCAAGTATGCTTACCACTTTTAGTTGCTATACCAGTATATTCTATTGTAAAAAAGACCCGACAATGGGTATAGGTATCTTCTGTAATAAAAATTGCATATGCACGTACTACATGTACATTGTGATTTATGTTACATATCGTGATAAACAACAAAACCACATAGTGTTACACACTAGCGTTTTAGTTACCGCTTGACCAATGTTTTGTATTCGCACGTTTATGTGCGATTTTGATCATTTATATAATACAAAAAGCTTAGAGACGGGTGATAAAATCGGGGCGGACGCTGATGAGAAACAAGGAATCTTTGTTGAATGGCCTTATATCAACAGGTCAGGGAAAACCCAAACTCGATGTACTAAACCTCGATTTGTATAAAAAACCTTGATCGAGGTTCTTCGAGATCATGTGATCAGTTACATGGACTCACCTGCATAGTGTAAGATGAAATACTCCACATTATATTACTTCCATTGATCAGCATCATTTTTGGTTTAGAGTGTTTTCCCTTATGAAGTTATGTCATGTAGGGGTGTAATGATACATCGATGTATCGATGCGACCACGATACAGCACTGACGATACGGTCATCGATACTGGTGTTCACGCGATACATATCTCGATACACAAATTGCATGTTGTTATTACCTATTCAGGTAAGTAAACAGCGGTCGCCACAAACGAGAAAGATCAATGTTGAATCAGTATCTAACAAAAAACTAAGGTAATCCCCCCACAATAAGTAATACAAATGATAACCATTCCCTATTTATCACGGAGTAACAGTTAGGCCAACAATGGCAACATACCGTATTGTAATTTGTATCAATTTGCATGTGAAGACAATCAGATGCCATCTTCTTGAAACACATTGTATTAATAGATAAATCAGTCGCTTGTGATCCACTGATCAAAGCACCGACCTGACCTCAATTTTAATTACCTATTTCAAATGTACACGTTATGCAGCAAGTGTGCGACTTTGTCAATAACACGTCGTTTACAGCCGGCGGAAAACCTTTGATATCTGTCTTACTGCTATTGCTACAATTTAATTCACTGTTAACCAGAGTGATGCAGCTGCTGTAGTCTCAACCTATATCATATCAATCTACATGTATGTCTTTACCATGTCACGTCAACACTGAACACTGCACTCTGTGCACTGGCCTATATGGTCGCTGAGCAATCGTTAAACTTCCCGGATTAAACTTGTCAACATACAATGAAACCCCCCAGTTCCCGTTATAAAGTTGACAACTTGACATGAATAATTAACATAAAGCCCCTCCCATTTAACTGTCAATCTCGTGACATTGATTAGAGATATACGGAGACGACGTTCCTCATTGATCAACAGGTAGTAATTGTATTCTCTAATTAATTTTGTTCAGCCAACTCAGTGCAACAATGGGCTCAATGTCGGCATCTTGATGCTTCCCGGTCAGATGGGATATAACTGATAGTCGATACATTGACGAGGTTTTAATTAGTTTTTTATTCTTCTTATACAATAGTTAATACAATACAAGTTGCAACAACAAACTTATTAGATGAACATCTAGTACACACATGTTAGTGAGTTCATGTACCTGTAGCCATGCAATCACATACCCACCTTTTGTTATCGCTATATATCAGTGTATATACAGTCCGTATGAAGACTCAGCAATATCACTATAATTTTAGGTAAGTAAAATCGCGATACGTATCGTATCGTGACCTCTGTATCGCGAAAAACATTGATACACCCCATACCCCGTATCGTTACACCCCTAATGTCATGGGTGAGTATTTTGGCCAGTGGTCACATGATCTCGAAGAACCTCGATCAAGGTTTTTTAATTTTACACAAATCGAGGTTTAGTACATCGAGTTTGGGTTTTTCCTGACCTGATCAATTATCATGATATAATATTAAAAATTAATATATATAAGACATATATAATACTGATATAGCTGAAGTGGTCACTCTTACCAAAAAAAGTGCTGAATGGTACACAGTACTCACTACCAAGGTTTTGAAAATGTGCTGATGGGTACACATGGTTTGTGATTGGCATAACGCTCAACTGTGTTCCTGAAAGTCTGGCGCCCATCCGCAGTTTGTTTTAATTCATTTTAATTTTCATTGAAACGTAAACATTTCTCTCTTACAGAAATCATGGAAGACACGAAAACTAAATGTCATTTAGAACGTGATTTCAAAACCTGTGTACCCTTCAGCACATTTTCAAAACCTGTGTACCCATCACTGGGTTCAGCACTTTATTTGCTGAGAGTGACTCCTTCAGCCATATTATATGTCTTTGGGGTGGTCACTGGTGCTAATGGGCTCGTTGTCGTAACATTTTATACATAAATGCACACCAGTCTCAGTCGGCGCGGTGATTGAAATGTTGCTGTAAATAATTGCCGTCAACTTCTATTCAGACTATTTTTCTTCTGATAAAGGCATTCTTTTATCACAATATAAAGAAGCTGCAATAAAATTGATCATCGGTCGCATATTGATCTTAGTACGGTACCGGTATTAAACAGGGACTGAAAGAACTGCATGGTTGTTTGATCGATGAATGGAAGAAAATGAACTTACAAAAAATATCAACACATGTGCATTTATGTAGAAAACACTATGACAATGACCCTGTCATGTGACACTATGCGAGACTTGTGTGCATTTATGTATACGGAAATGCACACAGTGTGCATCTATGTATAAAACATTACGACAACGACCACATAATGGTCACTGGTGGTGGTCTATTGCGCCAGAGACCTGATCACGAGGGCGGTGGTCGTGGTTTCAATTGCTCCTTCCCAAAAAATGATTCAGTTTCGATGCTACACATGCATGCTTCGATGCTACATTTCCTTTCTGTTTACTTCGCAGAAATTCGAGGGGGGAGGGGGTAGAAGGGTTAAATTGGGTTTGAGGGTGTGTATATTATTTTCACCTTTGATGACTTTAAATATTTTTCTAGTTTATTACTATTAGCATTAATTAGTTGAATTCCAACCTACTAAACAAGGAACACAAACTTAGTGCAAAGGCTAACACCAATGCCAGTGTAAATTATGGCTCAATCTGTCTTGTTGTTAATTTCACATCATATTCATATTGAGTTGTTTCTATTTAATATCATTCACTATGTGGCTCTGTTAAACTCCCCTCATCCTTTATCTGGGCTTGGGAGCAGCATGTAGATTTGCCATCCTCGCTCCCAGTTCTGCAGTTGGTCCAGATTAGGGTCCTGCGAATTGGAGATTTTGATCGAATCGAATATCGAATCGAATTGAAGAATTCGAATCGAATATCGAATCGAATGTCGAATCGAATTATACATGTGTGTTGCATTCTCAATTAGGCATGTTTTTCCAACGATTAGATGATGTTTGAAACGTTCTATGAACTTCCATGAAGTTCCATCATAACTTATGTGGTGATCAACTGTCGATCACGATACTATTAACTTCAATTGATTATTGTCGAGAAGAAAACTAAAAACAGATCAAAACGTCCATGCGGACGTCACGACGATTAATATATAACCGGCCTATCGGAACTAAAATCACACAAAGATTGTACAGTTTGCATGTACATGCAAAATTGCAAATGGGCATTCGGAAACACCCGTTGTTGTAAACTTGAAGATGCAACAACAGTCGCAGGTAGCCTGTTTATGTAGTACTGGGTGCTTCTGTAACTGATGATTCCATAGATGGGTCGTTGTCCCAGATGCTTGCGATTTATACACCATGTTGTATTCGTCACACGTGTAAGTTCTTGCACTGCCTGAGAAGCTTATCATGTTTAAAATAAACATGAATAACGGACGACTTATTGTCAAGTGCCAAAGGAACGCTCCGAAACTGACAGTCAACTTCAAAAGAAAACTCCACCAACATGCACTTTTCAACCCCTGAAACACTTGAAGTTTACATCATCAACGATGTCACATACAAATAACGCGGAACCTGAGATAGACAGTCGGCGGATAACGCTAGCAGTTGCTCAGTCTCATAGTTATTATAATTTACGTGCGTCGTCGGTCCAACGGCGATTTCAGAGCTTTTGGCAACCATGTTCAAAGCTAGATTCAGACGTATTTAGTGGTCCTAATCTGGTGGCTAATCACTGGCCATAAATATATTTAATAGCATGCGTACATTCGTGATGTACAATAAGAATTATAAAGCGCACATATTCATAATTTTAGGGAATTAAATGGCACAGAAACAGCTAAGATCGACGTGTGTACGTGTTCGTAAGCAGCTAATAATTTCATCCATATATATTCGAAATTTCGAGTTGGAAATTTCGACTCGAATTCGAATCGAATTTGACTTTCGAATCGAATCTCGAATCGAATATCGAATATTCGCAGGACCCTAGTCCAGATATTTATGAAGTTCTAAGGCATCCTTCTCCGACTTGATGGATCTGTTCAGCAAGCAGTCGTCATCATATAGATCTATGAGGTGTCGCTGTCACATGTTTAGCTAAGTCGTTGATATATAACAAGAAGAGCAATGGTCCCATCACAGTTCCTTGGGGCACTCCAGATGTTACATTTGCTGAGCTTGAGTGTTAGCCCTCAAGGACGACTTTCTGAGTTCTTTCCAATAAGAAATCATTTATCCAGTCTAAGGTGTTGTCTCGGTTGCCATATTTCTCACATTTAAGCAGAAGTCGTTGGTAAGGCACCTTGTCGAAGGCCTTCGAAAAGTCCAACAATACAGCGTCAATCTGTTCCTGCTCGAAGATACCTCTGGTGAAATCATCCACAGTTGAGATTTTCATAGAAATCAGGCAGATTAAAAAAAAAAATTTGGCCGGGACCCAGCTTTTTATATATACCGGTGTAACTATCAATTGAACACATGCTATCCAAAGCAATACTTCATCAGATCAGTCTCGTATTTATAAACATCCAAGTTAATGATGGAAACCCTAGCTAATATATCTTTCCAGTCATCTCCACATTTGTACAGAAGTATTTTCAGTTCTAGATCGTTGATTTGCAGTCGGTATGGTTGAAGGTATGGTTTATACATCTGCCGATCATGATCGGCCTCTCGTTTTTAGATTAGACAGCTCTTGTACGGTACAAGTTTAACTACATGTAGTCACACTTCATTAATTTCAACAGAAAAAGTCCAGTTGATAAAATTTATTGTCACCAGGCAATTTATGCCATCCTGAGGGTCAGTAGTGATATTCACACTGAGGGAACTTGGAGCCCACTATCAAGCAAATGTAAATTCTTTAAACTCTTAACTGGTAAATGAGGTAGTTAACACCACCCTACATGTATTTGTAAATGTACTATTGTGAGTGGTTTGGAGGCAATGGTTAACAAGATAAAACCATTAAGAGAAAGAAATTTCGGATGTTATTTATCATACCAGTATCTCAAAATGGACTCTGCATATGACAATATTACCCTGATCAACTATAGCAGTGCTCAATGCCATATTTATGGCTGAGATAATTGGTCTCTAAGAATTATATACATACTGAATTCCTGCGAATTGAGACATTTGGTGGTAGTTTTTGCACACTAAACTTTGCTAGTATCAAATATGGCCCAGGTAAAAGGCCAGGTTACATATAATGGTAAATGTTTATGTATATTTTTGTAACCATTGCATTGGTGCAATCATATGTGTAATTTTGTCAAGTATACACAAACAGTAACCATGACCAGGGATCAGCCTAGAGGTTTCAAATTGGGGAATTTCACTTCTCCCTGTTTTGTCGTTTGGGAGAAGTAGACTGTTCTCAGGGAGAAGTAACAATGGCTGAAGTTCAATTTACACCCCAACATCACCCTTCTATGTGCAATAAGTATCATGCAACACAAGACCCAATTTATAAAACCATTATATTGAGTTAAGAAAACCATTATAATCAGTAAATATACTTTAAATGTGCTGTTTAGACATATGTATACTGGTATATGCGAGAGAAGTCACTTCTCCCTGGGGAAAAAATAGGGAGAAGTGGCATATTTTAGGGAGAAGATGTCTCCCAAGTCGCCCTCTAGGCTGGTCCCTGACCATGACTAAATCGTGTGTCAAGGTAAATAAAAATAACTGATTAAAATGTAACGTCAGTCACAGTAACATCAGTCACGGAAAAAACATTTGGTCAAATACTATAATTTGCTCCTCAAAAATGGTAATTAAGTCAAGAATATCAATTGCCAACATGAGAAAATATGATCCATCATTATTAGAGATTTCATTTGGTGGAAATTCAGACATGAACATAGTGGTTAAAATTTATGTCATATTTGTATAACTTCAGTCACAAAGTCATTTCGTTATGTAATTTTGTAAATATAGAATGCACCAAAATATTTATGGTCTTATTTTGCAGTCCTCTCAGATACTTCAATGAATGTTTGTTGTCTCTTCTGAATGACTAACGGTATTTCATCCTGGAATTATGAGCTAATAAAACACAAAATTTTCCATGTTGTAACGTCAGTCATGAGTGGAATTGCTCACTTGGGCATCCATACTCATGCGTAGGTTACCCACACCAATATACATGTCTGACAACTACTCTGAGCTTTGATGGGTGGGCAGCCCTCTTAATTCAGATTGTTTGGCTTTGGCAATCTGCTACAGCAACCCTTTGCCATGGCCCTGTTTGCTTCAGCAAATGGACTTGGCATTGCTGATTGCCACAGCCAATTCTGAGGCTGAGTGGGAACCTCGACTGGAATCAAATATTTTTTACCCCAGAAGCCGAAGAAATAGTAATTTATGGGCGTTAAATCAGATTATTTTTCTTCAATACTTTGCAACTGAAAATGAGTCAAAATTGAAATTAAACTTTAGATTTTCTTGGAGAATGTTGAACAAACTCAAGAAGCTACATTATAGGACATAACTCTAGATAAAACACTAAATGTTAAGAAACACCTAACTAACATCTCTAAGCGAAAATTTCCATGTTAATGTTATAAAAAGCGTTTAATTATATATTTATAATTTTCTGAAGAAATTGCTTGTTGAACTGTTGTTCTATTTATATTTTTCATTGAAATAAATCTGATTTTACCACAGACCCATAGATAGTACTTAGTAGTTAATCAGCCAAAGGTAGACAAACATCTGGTGGGGAAATGTCTGCTAAATGTATATCTATAGAAAGTGGGGAAATGTCCGCCTATAACATTTTCAAAGCGGGGAAAAGTCTGGGTTTCCCATGTTGTTATGTGGAATATGTTCTAATGACTTTACTGACAATCACCTTACACTAAGTTACAGTGAAAACAACTCAATTGTGTGTAATTAACGAGACAGAGTAAGCCGTAGTTCATTTGCACTACCGCTAATCTTATGTTTGTTTGTGTTCATTGTTCAGTAGGTTGGTATTCAAATAATGTAATAACTAAAAAAATAAGTCATCAACGGAGGAAATAATATTACATTACATACACGCAGAATGGATCTCCATGCACACCCTTCTATTCCTATTTGTGGACCTGTGTTCATTGTTCAGTAGGACCGCATTTGGGACACAGTCCGTGTCCCACTAAAAGCGGTCACGACCCTACTGTATCCCCCCCCAGGAGTCCAAACGAGATGGTTCTTGCACCATTGTGCAGAATATACCTGTATGTACCAGAGTTCCATTCCCCATATCCGTAGCTTGAGCTGAACCTCCATTGTTAATCCCTATCAACTTACAACTGGATCCGACAGGTATGCAAGTACGCAAAAACAAAGAGGCACCGATCAGACCTCCCCTAGATCCCCAAAAGAGTGGGTATATTTGTGAGGCTTGTGCCTGTCGAGATACAAAGTGTTCAAAGGGGAAAATCGGAAGCCAGTAATCCCAAGAAATACTAACTGTAGCACATGGTTCCCAAGAGATTTTTTTTCCACATCCTTTAACCCTTTGGCGAGTAGAATGACATATATGTCGTCTATCGGTTGAGGAGTAGAACGATATATATGTCTTTTCAGGAAGTGTTATTTTATGTAGACATAACTTCAATAAATCATCTGATCTATAAATGATTTATATAGGAGTTATTTTTATTAATATAATGTCCCAAATGTATAAGTGCAATCGATTATGATAACACACGTTAACACAAAATGCACATAAATTAAAACGAATTATTGGACCTTTTGACCTGAACTTGTTAATAATTATTGCTATGACATTGACGTTAAATTTACTCATGACGTCATGTATATGACCTTACAGATACTCTCCAAAGGGTTAAAGTTGTCTGTATGTTTCCTTCTTCGCCATTGTCCGAAAACCCCAAGTTCCATTACATCACCAGTTTTAGTCATTTGGAGATCTTCCTGAATGGACATATTGTCGAATATTATTCCTGCAGTCATCCCTTCTTCTATGGTTTCAAGTCGCTTGGTTTCATTATACATCCATTCAAAAACTTTGTCTTGGAATCCTGGTTAATGTTTCACACTATTATTAGCTCAACTTACTTTTGTAAGTTTTAGCTATTGCCATGGCTTGGCGTCCGTCGTCCGTGTGTGTGTGTGTGCGTGTGTCCGTCAACAATTTCCTTTGGCACGGGCTACAGGTCTTACCTTTGGTCTGGTCTTTATGAAATTTTGCATGAATGTTGACATTGACATGTAGATGGGAACGAGTCATTTTGGGGTCATTCGGCCAAAAAACATGGCCGCTGGTGGCCATCTTGGATTTCAAAATTCAATCCATTGGCGTGGCATTTGGGGTCGTTCGGCCAAAAAACATGGCCGTCAGCAGCCATCTTGGATTTTACTCTTTGCCTGACTAAATCATTTGGCGCAGGCTACAGGTCGTAGTTTTGATCGGAACTTCATGAAATTTGTCATGGATGTTAACAATGACATGTAGATGGGAATGAGTGATTTTGGGGTTGTTCGGCCAAAAAACATGGCCGCCAGCAGCCATCTTGGATTTTACTCTTTGCATGACTAAATCCTTGGGCGCGGGCTACAGGTCGTACCTTTGGTCTGATCTTTATGAAATTTGTCATGAATGTTGACATTGACATGTAGATGGGAACGAGTCATTTTGGGGTCATTCGGCCAAAAAACATGGCCGCTGGTGGCCATTTTGGATTTCAAAATTCAATCCATTGGCGCGGGCTACAGGTCGTACTGTTCGTCTGATCATTATGAAATTTGTCATGGATGTTAATATTGACATGTAGATGGGAACGAATCATTTTGGGGTCGTTCGGCCAAAAAACATGGCCGCTGGCAGCCATCTTGGATTTTACTCTTTGCATGACTAAATCCTTTGGCGTAGGCCACAGGTCGTAGTTTTGATCAGAACTTCATGAAATTTGTCATGGATGTTAACAATGACATGTTGATGGGAACGAGTGAATTTGGGGTTGTTCGGCCCAAAAACATGGCCGCCAGCAGCCATCATGGATTTTACTCTTTGCATGACTAAATCCTTTGGCGCGGGCTACAGGTCATACCTATGGTCTGATCTTCATGAATTTTGTCATGAATGTTGACATTGACATGTAGATAGGAACGAGTCATTTTGGGGTCATTCGGCCAAAAAACATGGCCGCTGGTGGCCATTTTGGATTTCAAAATTCAATCCATTGGCACGGGCTACAGGTCATGCTGTTCGTCTGATCATCATGAAATTTGTCATGGATGTTAATATTGACATGTAGATGGGAACGAGTGATTTTGGGGTCGTTCAGCCAAAAAACATGGCCGCCAGCAGCCATCTTGGATTTTACTCTTTGCATGACTAAATTCTTTGGCGCGGGCTACAGGTTGTAGCTTTGGTCAGAACTTCATGAAATTTGTCATGGTTGTTAACAATGACATGTAGATGGGAACGAGTGATTTTGGGGTCGTTCGGCGAAAGAACATGGCCGCCAGCAGCCATCTTTGATTTTACTCTTTGCATGACTAAATCCTTTGGCACGGGTTACATGTTGTACCTTTGGTCTGACCTTTATGAAATTTGTCATGAATATTGATATTGACATGTAGATGGGAACAAGTCATTTTGGGGTTGTTCGGCCGAAAAACATGGCCGCCAGCAGCCATCATGGATTTTACTCTTTGCATGACTAAATCCTTTGGCGCGGGCTACAGGTCGTACCTATGGTCTGATCTTTATGAATTTTGTCATGAATGTTGACATTGACATGTAGATGGGAACGAGTCATTTTGGGGTCATTCGGCCAAAAAACATGGCCGCTGGTGGCCATTTTGGATTTCAAAATTCAATCCATTGGCGCGGGCTACATGTCGTGCTGTTCGTCTGATCATCATGAAATTTGTCATGAATGTTAATATTGACATGTAGATGGGAACGAGTGGTTTTGGGGTCGTTCAGCCAAAAAACATGGCCGCCAGCAGCCATCTTGGATTTTACTCTTTGCATGACTAAATTCTTTGGCGCGGGCTACAGGTTGTAGCTTTGGTCAGAACTTCATGAAATTTGTCATGGATGTTAACAATGACATGTAGATGGGAACGAGTGATTTTGGGGTCGTTCGGCCAAAAAACATGGCCGCCAGCAGCCATCTTGGATTTTACTCTTTCAATGACTAAATCCTTTGGCGCGGGTTACAGGTCGTACCTTTGGTCTGACCTCTATGAAATTTGTCATGAATATTGATATTGACATGTATATGGGAACGAGTCATTTTGGGGTCATACGGCCAAAAAACATGGCCGCTGGCAGCCATCTTGGATTTCAAAATTCAATCCATTGGCACGGGCTACAGGTCGTACTGTTTGTCTGATCATCATGATATTTACCATGGATGTTAATATTAACATGTAGATGGGAACGAGTCATTTTGGGGTCGTTTGGCCAGCAGCCATATTGGATTTTACTCTTTGCATGAATAAATCCTTTGGTGCGTGCTACAGGTCGTAGCTTTGGTCGGAACTTCAAGAAATTTGTCATGTATGTTAACAATGACATGTAGATGGGAAACGAGTCATTTTGGGGTCGTTCAGCCGAAAAACATGGCCGCCAGCAGCCATCTTGGATTTTACTCTTTGCATGACTAAATCCATTGGCACAGGCTACAGATCATACCTTTGATCAGATCATTATGAGATTTGTAAAGGCTGTAGATGGGAACAAGTCATTTTGGGGTAATTCGGAAAAAATCATGGCTGCCGGTGGCCATTTTAGAATTTACTCTTTGCATCAATAAATCCTTTGGCACACCATAATCACCACATCCCTGATCCGATCATTATGAAACCTGTTATGAAAGTTGATATTGACATGTACATCTAGTCTTACTTAGATATTTCAATTAGCACTTTTCCTATTCCTCCATTTACTGTCGACCATTAAATTATTCCCCTACCTAAGTTGAGCTACAGTGTCATTGACACTTTCATTGTATAAAACTAGTAAGCTTGGTGATGGAAAAATGAAAAGTTTACTGTTTTGCAAGCTTGCATACCCTTGAGGACTTCTTGTGTAAAGATCCAAACAAACAGATATTTTTTTTTCCCAGCGTCGCCCTCTATGATCTGTCACAATAGAATTCTTTACTTGGCTCACAATTATTTCAATCATATATCTGTATTCATATGGCATTAGGTTAGAAAGTTCCTTTCAAAATATATCAATGTTTGATTCAGTGCTGTCCAATTTTCCATCAGGTTTGTGTTGATTTTCATTTTGCAGCATATTCTATTTGAGCAACACTCCTTCACATTTTGCAGAATGTACTGTTAGTTTTGAAGTGTTAGTTTCGTTGCACAATTTTTCTACAAAATGGTATTTGCTACATATCATATCCTTCTCATAGTTCTTCCTTCACACATTGCTAGCAGTTCAACTTGTTTACATATGTCAAAATACCATCGGTAGTAGATTCATATGTGTTATCAATGGACAATTTTTTAAAGGGAATGTCTTTGTCAGACCTGCAAACTCCATTTGTCTTTTTCAAATGTTACCTTTTTCTTAATTGATATTCCATTTGCAGCATCCGGTGTCAACAACACACTCTAATAGTTCATTGTTTATGCATGCTGCCTTGAAATATTCTGGAAAATAACTTATTGATGACAATTTTGAACAAATATTTCTATCAAAGTTTATGGAATCATTTATTTCAATACCCTGAATATCCTTCTCCTCAATCCATTTATCTTTTTTCTCACTATTTTGCTCTTTGGAAATGAATTTGTTACATTTTTTGAGAAATTTCCCTGATCTGGAATTATAGATTCTTCTCCCTCATTACATGATTCAATTTTGTATGTCAAATACATGTCATCATCAGTCTGATATATATGTCTTTGTGGGTGTGGGGGTCTATTGTGCCAGGGACCTGTGATCCGTTTGTCACCAAACCATCATATGGATCTTCGGGGTGATCGCTAGATGGGAGCTTATCATTTTTTCTGATGCTAAATGATTCAGATGGGAACTTACCATTTTTAGCTCAACTTACAAAGTAAAGTTTGAGCTATTGCCATGGGTTGCTTGTCCATCGTGCATGCGTGCATTCGTCAACAATTTCCTTTAGCACAGCCTACAGGTCACTGCTTTCATCCGATTGTCACCAATCTTCAAATGGATCTTCGAGGTGACCTCTAGATGAGAGCTTACCATTTTTTCCGAATTCTGTTAAAAACATGGCTGCCAGTGGCCATCTTGGATTTTACTCTTTGTACGACTAAATCCTTTAGCACACCCTACAGGTCACATCTCTCATTGTCACCAAACCTCATATGGTTCTTTGGGGTGACCTCTAAATTGGAGCATCCTATTTTGACCTAATTTCGTTGACAAACATGGCTGTCAACAGCCATCTTGGATTTCTAATTTGAATCAATCAGCAAACCTTGCATCCCTCATTTGTCATTTTTTTTTTAATTCCATTGGAAAACATGGCTGCCAGCAGCTGTCTTGGATTTTACTTTATGTATCCATGTATCTCTTCATGTTGACATCTAGTATTACTTAAGTCATTTCAACTTTCCACACTCCTAATCTCTCCATTGACTGTAACACATGAAATTATCCCTCAACCAAGTTGAGCTACAGTTTTATTGGCAGTTTCATGTCATTCACTGCTATACATTCTATGCCGTATGGTGTCACACCTACCATTCAACTTTTTGCCTCTCTTGTCAACATGGTCGCTCTCTGGCATGCAGGGCCGTCTATCTGGCTAAAAAAAAAAATTCAAGAGGGTCCTATGTTATGTACCGTATATGATACAAACAGAATTATGGCTATGGAGGGACTGCACATATGATGACCACCATACTCTCAAGCTGTGTTATGTTAACAACAAACTTTGAGAACTTGTATGGCCGCCTATCTACCTGCCATCATAACTTAGTCACAGGCAAGGTGTGTAACTTGCTGTTGACTTGTGTAACTTACTGGAAATTTGAAATATAATTTAGGTTAAATCTATTATTTCAGGTTCCAGGGCTTCATTCTGTCGGATTATTCGTTACAGTATGACATCAGACAGTGGAACACCAACTGAGGATGATGACTTGAAGTCAGAGGTCTATCTGGATGGCTTTCAGTTAGAAAGTGAATCAGATGATTCTCAGGAAGATCTTATCTGTAGATGCTATGGACGTGGTCTGACAATAGAACAAATAGACATTCCACGAGTCCCAACATTTGTTGATATCTCAAACAATGTAAGTATACCAACATTTATGCCACCAGTTAAAGATATGTTCAAGGTTCCTGACGCTTTGTATAGCATATGGCGATTAGGGTTCAAATCCACGTTTCCATCGTGGACTTTGTAACTCGAAATCGTTATCTGGTGGAGTTACCAGTTACTCGCCGATGGCCGGTGGTTTGCCGCACATGGTTGACGAGTTTATCAGCCATTGAAATCACTGTTAGATTAGTCGCAAGTGTGCGGATTTCCTCCACCACTAAAACTGGCAATGTCGTGATATGGCCTTAGTGGCTAAAGCGACAATAAACCCCAATCAATCAATCAATCATTGTATACCATTTCCGATATTTAAAATAAAAATATTCAGTTCAGTTCTTATAGTAAAAACTTTATCTATCAACAGATTTTGATGCAAGAAAACCTCATCGAAAATGTCTGACGATCTTCATGGGTACTCAAATGACTTCCTGGCAGTCAGTTCGCAAGAAAAATACATGTTTGCAAAGTTTGCGACCAAATCATCTCTTTTTGTCCCCGAAAAAAAAAATCCAGATATGAGTTACAAAAACAAGCAAGCGTGTCAAGCATAATGACAGAGATTTTTTAGTAGATTACACTTTCAGAACCATATTAAATTTTGTCCGCAGTTTGTTAAATTGCCAAAAATGTATTCTTTCTGAAATCAAAGGCTTTAAAATTTAACATTTCTATACTGAATGAATTCTCCCATTTAGTTATAAAACTCCACATTGGAATGGTCTTGGCACAATGCCAACATTATTGGTTTCAAATGACCCTACATCAAATTGATGGAAATCAAGTTTCTCTTCAGATGGATGTGTGAATGACAGGTGCTTGTTCCCAAGACATAATTGTTGATCCCAAGGAATTTATCAATATTATGCTATGTTAGTTATAGAATTTGTCTTCATATTTTTCCGTGACAACTGTATATGGCTGCCACTCTGGCCCACCCCCCTCGCTCGTCGACCCTCTGGCCCATATATGATGCCGAAAACAAGAGTGACTTGTTAAATACATACATGTATATTGACTTGTTTGAGTGTGTGAAACTGATAAGTTAGTACTCAGGCAATATGCCAACCTGGGGAATGTAGAATTCTACTTATGTTGCCGAAAATTGCAAAGAAATTGACCATACTTCTCCATAGAACACATCGTCTGAATTACACTGATTTGTAAATATTTACATCTCAATTCGGGACAAAACTATGGGCGAACACAAATGATTTTGCCATCGAGAGTCATTGCATTTAATTAATATATAAGAATGAGTGTGTTGTCAATTTGGATTAATATTCATAAAAATAACAACTTTGAGCAAGGTTATTCTCCATTTCTATTTGATCTACCCTTCCGGAGTGTTTAAAGGTACTCAACCCGATAAAACTCCTCTCAATTACTATTTCAATGGCTTCGGGGGTCAAAAATATTTGATTCGAGTCGAGGAAGTCACCCATCAAAGCTCAGATTTGTTAGATATCGATTTTAGAAATCTATTATTTTTCATTATCGGGAATACTATCTGGCCCAGAACTCAATCAAAATTGCGTTAAAATTACCACTTGATTTTAGAGTTATTCATCCTTGTCTGTTTGAATAGATTTGGAGTACACATCCAGAGCAGATTACGGCAGTTATTAGTACTGATCTCGAGAACATAACAAATTTGAAAAATCAATATCTAATAACTCTGAGCTTTGTTTGATGGGTTCCTCGACTGGAATCAAATATTTTTTACCCCCAAAGCCAAAGAAATAGTAATATAGGACCCTCTGATCGGATTGTTGTTGTTGGAATCTGTTGAGATGGGGACCCTCTTTATGGGTTGAGTACCTTTAACATCACTTTAAATAACTGAGTAGGAGACTTCATTCAATACTGTAGCCTTGGTCTAATTTGCAGTTTTTCAAGGGAAGTGCTTCAAAGAGAAGAGGCAGAGGAAGGGCAAGGCAATTGACAGACCTCGCAAACAAACCACCAAGCTTCTTTGAGAGACCATCTAACAGAGAAAACACGGCCGCCTTGAAACCAAAGATTGAGAGAGTCAAACCTCAAATTATGGTAAGCATAAGTTTATGACAGATACCTTTTTTGCCATTTCATGATATTATATCTAAAAACGGCAGGAACAAACCTGGAAATAGTGTCGGACATTGCAGAATGAGGTTCCCAGAGGGGGAATTCATTGATGCTATCCTGCATGGCAGGCTAGCATCACCATATTCACTCTCTGGGGACCTCATTCTGCAAATGACAGACACACTAGCAGGGTTTCCGTTACTATGGATCAGCGTCCTTGGAATGGCCTCATTTCCTTCGCTGATGATCTGTTTGAGACATACATGTACCGAAAGTGAATAGCAATCTATCGTAAAAAAATCTGACTGTAACGGGAGTTCGAGTGTTAATACAGAATACTGTTTAAAAAGTGGGTCAATTGTGTAGGTTACCGGTACAGTGTAACCCTTTGAAATAAAATCTCCAAAACTACAACACAATGTTTGGTGTGCAGTCAAATAGTGACGTTGTATACAGTGTAATACACATATGAAAATGTCCCGGTAAAATCAAAGAATGCCGGACTGCTGAGTGCGGATATTTTGCTCACAGGATTTCTGTGGATGAAACTACTCCCGCTCGGAGATCAAAGTATGGTCAATAATAATTTTGTTATCCCGCCTGAGGGCCCCAAGCACAAATGCATAAATTACGATGCACATATTCACATTTCCCACCAAAACTCAATTATATTTCATAAAACCGGGGCTAAAACTCTGTTCATAGCAGTGGTCCTAACTATAGTTGTCGGACTAATGCAGACTATTGAACAAGCTACTGTTCCGAGTTGGAACGATTTCGCTACCATTCATATTACGTCGCTATAAATATCTTGGGAGTTTACCATTATTTCCGAATCTTGTGGCCATCTTGGATTTTACATTTGAAAAATATTGGAGAAATATTTGAAAATTAACAGGCATGTTAGGGATCACCTCTAAATTGGAGTTGTCAAATTTGAACTGGCTGCTGGCAACCACCTTGGATTTTATTATTTGCATCACTATATACTTCGGCATGCCATACATCCAACATTTTTTTATCCAATTGATCCCAAACTTCATATGGGCTCTTCGGGTTGACCTCTGGTATTACTTAAACATTTAAACTTTCCTCATTCCTTATCGCATTGACTATCCCCTCTCCAAGTTGAGCTACAGTGTCATTGACAATTTCATTTTAGGACTGGTCTGAGGAATCCGATGAATATGTTTCCAAGTTCTTCAATGTACCTCAGAATAAATTTGAAATGAGGCGACCTGAACCAGTCATTAAAGACGGCTGGTTGGAGCAAGAAGCAGAATTTCCATCTCTGTCATCGTCAACTCAGAGAGTAAGCAAGAGCAGAACTGGGCCACAACATAGTCACTTGCGTCAAGAAGATTATAATGCAATCTACTCTGATGCGCACAATGACGTTAATCTCTACTCAGATAGATTGCATGATTCAAGCAAAAGCTGTGATAATTTAACATGTGATACAAATATCCCCAAAGATAGATTGTCTGATGATGTCATCTCCATTGTGGAACTCAGTGATTCATCGTGGCAAATGAGCGGGAATTACATCATTCAGATAGAGGGTGTTCCATCAGGTGCTAACCTAAATGAACTTGTCAGTCAGATATCAAACTTCGGAAACGTTCTGGAGCAGGAAGTTAGGAAGCAAAATGGCGGACTAATAGTGAGATACAGGTGAGTTACTGATCAACATATTAGTTTAACTCGTTCTTTACTATATTGATTCTCCCGTTCAGTTATTAAAGTATACATTGTGGTGGTCTATTATTCATTTGGAGGGATGTTCAGGAAATATAAGCAGACGACAAGATATTAAAAAGTGCAGAAGGAATCTTATTCATTGGTGGGAAATGTTCATTATAATCTAATTTTGGGACTAAGTAACCTGCGTCAAGACTTTTACCCCTTTACATATAACATTTAAGAAATAACTCTTGTTTCGAATAAGGTAATGCAATTATAACCGAAAAGTTTGAAAACAAATTCTATAATACGTGTAGCACCGTTATAGTAAATTTGTCTTAAACTTTTTGGTTATAACTCATAACCTTAATTGAAACAAGAGTTATTTCTTATAATTTAATCCGTCATGTTACAGGAGAACCACCATAAGTATAAGGTATAAGTATAAAAGAAGGGTAAAACTTTTGAGATTATTGCCGCGAAAAGATGCATCCAACATTGAAATTATCATGCACGCTGTCAGTCAAACATCCAATTGTCGATTCATCAAGTGGCATCATAAATTTGCTTTTGATTGGCTAGTGAGCAGTGTCCATGCACTGGTCAACTGGATATATAGATGCTAAAGTGCTGTTATATCATTATTTTTTTAAGCAAATATGTTGTAAATAACCATAGCCTGCATAGTAGAGGAGCGGTCTTGACCAGAATTTTTTTTTTTTAATTTTTTCTTTTACACACGGAAAAATTATATATCATATGAAAGTAGAAGATGTAGGCTTCATGTTCCGCCCTGCTGTAAAATGTGAAAGTGGTGCCGTTGCCATGGAAACAGAATGTAACCAATGTAGACACAGTTTGATATTAAACCATTTCCGCAAATGGTAAAAACTAATTTAAGCCCATTCTAGGACAGGAACAGACGTTGAAGATCATTTATTGAGGATTTGTCCACTATAACTATGTTCCAACGATTCCATTAGTAAATAGGATGCACATATAGGTTATACGGGTCTTTATTGCCATTTTGGGGTGAAAAATGGTGATTTTTGCAAAAAATGCGATAATTTTGGAATTGGGACATTTATTGAATACTACATTGGTTACAGTAATAATTTATGCATTATTATGATGGCATCATACGTGTACTTAAAATTAATTTGGATAAAACTGCCGAAAAGGCCCAATAACAAGAGAAATACCTGTTACCATGGAAACGATATTTAAAAATACAAAAAATGCCGTTATTGGAAAGAAATGAAGACCTATAACCCTTGCGACACAATATAACTTTTTGAAATTTGTTTTTTATGACCTGCACTTTTAATCCGGACTTCTGTGTTGGGTAATTGATGCGGTTTATTCAGCTGTTGTCATGGAAACGGACCAAATTTCGCCAAATAATGATGTTTTTTTTCCCATAGAGCTGACATTTAAAGCATGTAATTTTATGAAGCAAAGCGTATTATGACAACCCGTTATAGATGTCTCAAAACCTTTTTCAAAGATTACTATTTCCCAATTATCCTAGTAATAGCTAGGATGCACATATAGGATATGAAGGTTTTATTGCCATTTTGGGGTAAAAACTGTTAATTTTTGCAAAAATGCGATAATTTTGGAATTGAAACATTTATTTGATACTACATTTGTTACAGTATTAATTTATACATATTATGATGGCTTCTTACGTGTGCTTCAATCTAGTTTTGATAAAACTGCAGAAAAAGCCCAATACCCTGAGAAATACCTATCACCATGGAAACGATATTAAAAAATACACAAAATTTCATTATTGGAAATAAATGAAGTTCTATAACCATTGCGACACAAATTAACTTTTTGAATAATGAATAATGATGTTTTCCCCTATAAACCGGACATTTAAATTGTGAATTTTATAAGGCAAAACATATTGTAACAACCTGTTATAGGTATCTCAAAAACTTCAACTCATATATATAATACAATAGGGGATAAGATCACCCCTAAGACGACTTTCCTGCAGGTTTGCCAGACAAATTTACCAGTATGTGAACGCACCCTGACATGGTACTCATCGGACTCAGAGTCCACGTGTTTTGATCATTTTATTCCCAATTTCTCAGCTGTTTCTGTGGATCTAGACGAAAATTGTCTAAATAGTGATGTGTTTTTTGCACAATTTTTTTTATTATTGGAAATTGTGTGAAAAATTACGGGTATGTTTAAAAACCAACACCACATATCTGGAAAATGCCATGATAGGATTTTAAAAGATTCGCTGTCTGGGAATTATGAAACTGATTTGAAAGCAAATAGTTGATGATCATAAGCTACATCCCTAAATAGTAATTACCTGTACTTACTCAGAATAACGGCATAACAAGTTCCTCGAATATATCACATCCGAACCCATTTGGGTCAAATGTAGACCTGCATGATTAAAATGGGTCAGGTAGTGTGATAATAGTGAGGATTGCTATGCAAATGCAGTGATATGGTACGCCATAGCTGCCTTATGTCAAGTTCAGGCAATATATCCGGTTAATATATCAATATATGTGGTTAGTTAGTCAATAGATGCAGCCTCTTTGCAATTATATTTGGCTACTTTGTCAATATTGGAGGTTAGTTAGTCAATATATGCAGCTAATTTGTCAATATATGTGGTTAGTTAAGTCAATATATGCAGCTACTTTGCAAATATATGCAGCTATGTTTCCAATATATGTGGTTAGTTGGTCAATATATGTAGCAAATTAGTCAATATATGCGGTTAGTTAGTCAATATATGTCGTTAGTTAGTCATTATATGCAGTTACTTAGTCAAGATATGTGTCAGTTAGTCATGATATGCAGCTACTTGGTCAATAGGTGTGGTTAGTTAGTCATTATGTGTAGATACTTAGTCAATAAATGCGGTTAGTTAGTCAATATATGCATCTACTTTGTCTAAGTAGCTGCATATAAATGACAAACTGACCACATATATTACAAAGTAGCTGCATATAATGACTATCTAACCTCATATATTGACTAAGTAGCAAAATATAATGACTAACTGATCACATATATTGACTAAGTAGTTGCATATAATGACTGACTAACACATATATTGACAAAGAAACTGCATATCATGACTAACTAACCGCATATATTGACTAAGTAGCTGCATATAATAACTAACTAACTGCTTATATTGACTAAGTAACTGCATATTATGACTAACTAACTGCTTATATTGACTGAGTAACTGCATATAATGACTAACTAACCACACATGTTGACTAAGTATCTACACATAATGACTAACTAACTGCTTATATTGACTAAGTAGCTGCATATAGTGACTAACTATCCGCATATATTGACAAAGTAGCTGCATATAATGACTAACTGACCACATATATTGACTAAGTAGTTGCATATAATGACTAACTAACCGCATATATTGACCAAGTAGCTGCATATAATGACTAACTGACCAAATATTGACTAATTATTTGCATATAATGACTAACTGATCGCATATATTGACTAAGTAGATGAATATAATGACTAACTGACCACAAATATTGACTAAGTAGTTGCATATAATGACTAACTAACCACATATATTGACTAAGCAGCTGCAAACAATGACTAACTAATCATATATATATATATATTGATAAAGTAACTGGATATATTGTCAATGCAATTGCACATTTTGGCAAAATATATGTATATATTGACTAACTTACCACATTTATTGACAAAGAAACTGCATATAATGACTAACTAATTGAATATATTGACTAAATTGCTACATATATTGACTAACTAACCAAATTAATGGACAAAGTATTGACGAACTAACCACATATATTGGAAACGTAGCTGCATATATTTGCAAAGTAGCTGCATATATTGACTTAACTAACCACATATATTGACAAGTTAGCTGCATATATTGACTAACTAACCTCCAATATTGACAAAGTAGCCACATATAATTGCAAAGAGGCTGCGTCTATTGACTAACTAACCACATATATTGATATATTAACCGGATATATTGCCTGAGCTTGACATAAGGCAGCTATGGCGTACCATATCACCGCATTTGCATAGCAATCCTCACTATTATCACACTACATGACCCATTTTAACCATGCAGGTCTACATTTGACCCAAAGGGGTTCGGATGTGATATATTCCAGGAACTTGTTATGCCGTTATTCTGAGTAAGTACAGGTAATTACTATTTAGGGATGTAGCTTATAATCATCAACTATTTGCTTTCAAATCAGTTTCATAATCCCAGACAGCGAATCTTTTAAAATCCTATCATGGCATTTTCCAGTTACGTGGTGTTGGTTTTCAAACATACCCGTAATATTTTTTTGCAAAACACATCACTATTTAGACAATTTTCGTCTAGATCCACAGAAACAGCTGAGAAATTGGGAATAAAATGATCAAAACACGTGGACTCTGAGTCTGATGAGTACCATGTCAGGGTGCGTTCACATAATGGTAAATTTGTCTGGCAAACCTGCAGGAAAGTCGTCTTAGGGGTGCTCTTATCCCCTATTGTATTATATATATGAGTTGAAGATTTTGAGAAACCTATAACAGGTTGTTACAATATGTTTTGCTTGATAAAATTCACAATTTAAATTTCCGGTTTATAGGGGAAAACATCATTATTCATTATTCAAAAAGTTAATTTGTGTCGCAATGGTTATAGAACTTCATTTCTTTCCAATAATGAAATTTTGTGTATTTTTTAATATCGTTTCCATGGTGATAGGTATTTCTCAGGGTATTGGGCTTTTTCTGCAGTTTTATCAAAACTAGATTGAAGGACACGTAAGAAGCCATCATAATATGTATAAATTATTACTGTAACCAATGTAGTATCAAATAAATGTTTCAATTCCAAAATTATCGCATTTTTGCAAACATTAACAGTTTTTACCCCAAAATGGCAATAAAACCTTCATATCCTATATGTGCATCCTAGCTACTACTGGGATAATTGGGAAATAATAATCTTTGAAAAAGGTTTTGAGACATCTATAACGGGTTGTCATAATACGCTTTGCTTCATAAAATTACATGCTTTAAATGTCAGCTCTATGGGAAAAAAAACATCATTATTTGGCGAAATTTGGTCCGTTTCCATGACAACAGCTGAATAAACCGCATCAATTACCCAACACAGAAATCCGGATTAAAAGTGCAGGTCATAAAAAACAAATTTCAAAAAGTTATATTGTGTCGTAAGGGTTATAGGTCTTCATTTCTTTCCAATAACGGCATTTTTTGTATTTTTAAATATCGTTTCCATGGTAACAGGTATTTCTCTTGTTATTGGGCCTTTTCGGCAGCTTTATCCAAATTAATTTTAAGTACACGTATGATTCCATCATAATAATGCATAAATTATTACTGTAACCAATGTAGTATTCAATAAATGTCCCAATTCCAAAATTATCGCATTGTTTGCAAAAATCACCATTTTTCACCCCAAAATGGCAATAAAGACCCGTATAACCTATATGTGCATCCTATTTAATACTGGAATCGTTGGAACATAGTCATAGTGGACAAATCATCAATAAATTATCTTCAACGTCTGTTCCTGTCCTAGAATGGGCTTAAATTAGTTTTTACCATTTGCGGAAATGGTTTAATATCAAACTGTGTCTACATTGGTTACATTCTGTTTCCATGGCAACGGCACCACTTTCACATTTTACAGCAGGGCGGAACATGAAGCCTACATCTTCTACTTTCATATGATGTATAATTTTTCCGTGTGTAAAGAAAAAAATTAAACTCGAAAAATATGCCCCGTTGGGGCCAAGACCGCTCATCTATAGGTTGTTAGCTGTACATCAATTACGTTAATCTATTAATTAATTGGTGGCGATGCACTAATATTACATACATGATTAACATCTGTAATGAAAATGAGTTATATAATATACATGTACATATATACACACCCATATGCATACATATACACACATGCGTATTCACACATACATAGTGTCTCACCATCCATCTGGTTTTCCGTTTGGGTACAATAGCTGTGTAGTTAATTAACTCTTCAGTTTGTATCAGGTGGATACATTATGTAGGTAGGCCTGGGTGGATGCCTATATACTGTACATGTAGTAAAATACAGTTTAAGCTAGAGTTTCTATTTTATCCTTCAAATTCAACCAGTTATGGCTCTCGGTACAATATTGTCTGGCAAATCAATTCATTTCTGACTAATAATTTCAGCTTTAAAAATATAGCTAGATATTTCGAACTTGGTATGAAAAATATGAGATTAGAACTTGATTTCGAAATTTTATTGTGATGATAATAATTCGTTTTATTTATTTGTTATGTTTTTAGATTGAACAGTCAGGATGCTTGTGACTGGAGTGAGTCTTGCCTTAATGGTGAACGCTTATGGCCAGGTGATCCATTAATTTAATATAAAATACATATTATCTGTGATAACAACAGGCTGTGGAAAGTGTTCGCATTGGGTACAGTTAAAAAATCATACATAGTTTGTTAAAATATTATTACCAAGGAAAAAATAGAACATATTTGTTCTTATTTTCATTATCAATAATGCTCCAGTGACAAAATTCTATTTGTTGAAACCAATGTTTGTAAACAATCCCCTGTAACAGCAGCCATTGTTTAATGTTTTTTACCATGAACAATAACTCTAAAATGCAGACAACGTAGATTATAGCAAATAATGAAATTGGTAAAATTTTAACACCTTGAGATGCAAATATGTTTTTAGCTCACCTCATCTGTCCGTCTGTCAACAATTCTTTGAACATCTTCTCCTCTGGAACCGTAACACCGAATTGGTTCATATTTGGTGTGGATGTTCCCTAGGTGACTCTCATTCAGATTTGTTCAAATGAGGTCGTGAACCCGGTCAAATAGTTGCGAAGCTTGGACCATAACTCTTTTCTGCCATAGTAATTCTTACAGCGACTTCTTCTCGAATTTCATTAGGCCAAATGGGTTCATATTTGGTACAAAGGGTCCTTGGGGGACTGTGGTTCGGATTTGTTCAAATGAGGTCACTGGGTCAAATGTGGGCGGAGCCAGTGACATAAATCAATTTTGTTTTTTTTAAATTCAGATTTTTTGACCTTTCTCAATTTAACAAACAAAAATATTATTTTTTAAACATGTTATAAAATTTGAAAATTTGAAAAAAGTGACACCATTATAACATCTGTAGAGGTATGAAACTTTACTCTTTAATGAAATTATGGAAACATTCCACCCTCCCCCACACACCCCCCTCCCACATGGCACAGACCCACCCTGCCATCAACCAACATCCATTCCAAGCCATATCACCACAGAAGCATATATATCTGCAAAGACACAGGTCATTAATTTAGATTAGAATAATAGATGACATCTGGCTAGTTTATGTAAACATATCTGTAGCAATTTAAAAACAAACTGGTGCTCCCAAGGTTAGGTGATGACTGATAGGTTTCCCTGACATTCAATGGTATTGTGAATGGCTTAGATTTCTTCAAGTCTGGAAATAGTGTGTCTGACATTTACAGAGTGAGGTCCCCAGATGGTGAATTTAGTGTTGCTACCCCATGCAGCATGCTAGCATCACCAAATACACCCTCCAGGGACCTAATTCTGCTTAGGCCTCATCTTCTGGGAAGTATCCTAAGTATCAAATTGACAGTTTATTATAGTCACTATTTTCCACCTGTTCAGATTCAATGTCCCCCTAATTTGCAGAAGATAAAATGCATAATTGAGGTGCTCAATGGGTGTGTATCACCAACTTCAACTGTAGGACTTCAATCTGTTCCTAGGTTTTTATTGGCCATTGAGGCCTAATCAGATTGAGGATGAATTCAGTGATGCTAGCCTGCCTTACGGAATATTGTCATTAAATTCACCTTTGGGGACCTAATTCTGCAAATGTCAGACATACTAAATTCAGGCTTGGCCATTTCATATTATTTTCTTAAAGGAATTAGTCTGTCAAAAAAATATTTTTTTTATCGTCATAATACTAATAATATATGTCTAACAGACCCATTTCGCCAAGAAAATTCAAAATCGAGCAGATAGTATTTTTATTATTATGATATTTAAAAAATCGCGGAAATATCCGAAATCAGTCACGTGAGTGCTATCACGTGACCACAACGCGGTCACATGACCGATCATCTGCGTCGACGCTTACCGATGACAGCGGTGGGTGGAGCTTGAAATAATTCCGCCAATCGCGTAACGAGTTGATAAATTACGCTGGTTAATTACCTAAGCCTTTACGATAAATAGCGATTACGGAATAAAACTGTTTGAATGTGCTGAATTATGAACTGGATTTGCTAGAATGTTGGATTATATAACGAATAATGATGGCTACAATGCACTTTGAGGCGATAAAAGTTGTTTGAAATGAGATTAATTTATGCAGAAATGCAATGAGCGAGCGGAATATCGTGCGAAACAAATTTAACTGTTTCTGAAAGAATACAAGTTAGGCCATATGCCGTTACTTCATTCTTCGTTGTATGGTACCAATTTCGGAGGATAGTTTACACACTAGTGTCATCCCGTTGTGCGCTATATGCGTACAATTTTAAATACAAATGGGGTGTGATTAAAAAGGTGGTGGTTATTGTACATTACATGTATCATGATGGCTTATATTCGTCATAATAATGTTCCTGTCTGTTTCTTCACACGAAACATTTTGTGTGGAGAAGTGCACGACTGTGAACAGCTTGCTAAAATCCTTCCAGTCAAGATCGATAAGTGAGTAAACAAAATAATTCACTCGAATACACAACAGACTGTTGAAACTACAAAAATTATTAGTTAGGCTGCAGTTCGGCATAATGACATTTGTTTTAATTGAAGGCTAGCCTGGCATTGTTTTTCAGTTTGTGTTTGTTGTTCGTTTTATTTTACGTTTTGATGGCACATATTGACTTTCCAGAGAGGATTGTTTTGAATTGTTAGCATAGCAAAACTCCAATGATTGCCTCTAATAAAGAGCGTCCATGTTTTCGTCGCGGTGTAGTCAATAAAGAGCGTTCTCAATTATGAACGTGCTTTATTTCGATATGTCATGGGTGATTTTGTATGTGGTATTGTGACAATTAAATATAAAGAGCGTCCATGCTTCCGTCTCCCAAAAGCGGTAGACAATAAAGAGCGTTCTAAATTACACAATGTGTTGTCTTTTTGGAGGTACTAAATAATGGATCGCTAGCCCGCCCACAACTGAACACACTACATCTACTAGGCATCTTGGAATATGTGACGATGACAGATACTCGGGATATTTATATCGAAAATAAAACAACAAACAAACACAAAACAAAAGCGCCTAAATAGAGTTAAAATTATTCAGCCCAGTGTTTATATAAATTTGGGCGCTTCTTATATAAGTATGACCAGAGAGATAATGTTCTTTCTATTCACTTTGTGGCATTTTAGAGTGCAAACAAGTTCGCGAATGACACTGATGAATAGTCGCGGAGTGATTACAAATCACCGAGTGAATACGCGAGACAATCAAAGCACTAATTACTGCCATCTATTCACCAAAACAGACACGTGCCGGCATGTTATTAATGGCTACAAAAACAACAACCAATCTAGGCGCTATTAATTACTGTATTCACAGAGTTATTGTCTTCTATTCCCGATAAACGGCCAAAGCGTAACGTAATCTATACACCACACGCGCACATACGACTCCGCATTTTAGTATCGGCTGACTTACGATTACGTCATCGTAGTCTGCATAATAAACACCGGCTCCGAATCTGTGTTTTTAATTTGCTCCCCACAAGTACGTCACTCGTAGTTTAGTCACGGAAATCTCCGAATACCGGTGGTGGTATTATTTATTTATTTTACGGGTTATTTATTATGCGATCGGAATGGGACTTGGATCATTTTAATCACAACAGGGAGGGCTTTCCGATTGCGTTTTGTAGTTTCTAGACCGAATAAATCCTTTAATCACCACTTATCCAGATGAAATCATACCACTATTTTTCAAAGAAAAATCAGGGGGTATATATTGGACTAACTTTGTCTTCTATCTGTCGGGCTTCCATCCATCTGCCTGTTGGGATGTCTATCCATCCATCTATCAACAATTGTTTTCTTCTCCATATTAAAGACGGAATGTGTTTATATATTTCAGTGTGCATGTTCTCTAGGTGTCTCACAATCAGATTTGTTCAATTAAGTTCATCACATCAAATACATGTAGGTGCGAAGCCAGGGCCATAACTCTTTCCCTCCATAGTAATTCTTAAAACAGTTTTTTTCATAAGAACCATTGGGCCTATATAGCTTATATTTGGTATGGAGGGGCATTGGGTGACCGGGGTTCAGATTTGTTCAAATGGGGTCATTTTTAGGAAATGAGGTCCCCAGAGGGTGAATTTGGTGATGTTAGTCCACCTTGCGGAATACTGTCATTAAATTCACCTGCAAAGGTCAGACACACTAAATACAGACTCGGCTGTTCCAATATTAGTTTCTTAACCACCACTTATCTAGGTGAAATCATACCCTGATTTTTCAAAGAAAAATTGGGGGGTATATTGATATTACTATATGAATGGATCTCATAAATGAGGATTCACATTTGTTCAGAGATAAGGGCAGAGATAAGAGATTTAACTCTCCTCTATGCTGTTTGGTTCTGGTATAATAATATTGATTTCTAGACAGCCTGGGTGGGGGCAATGTTTGAGGCAATGGGGAGGGAGTGTAGAGGGGTGGAGATTTGACCCCCTACTTTGATCAAAAGTTAAAATTTCATGCCTGATACTACATTAGTTGTAGATTAGATGTTCACACCAAAAATAAGTTAGAATTGTTCTCGTAGTTTGGTTTGATTTTCTAACATGTATGTTTTAAACCATCAGTCCATATGTTCCTACTTCAGGTTAAACTGTTGGACCGAATTGGCCAGAAATTTTAACTTTATGTGGGGTGTCAGGTTGGTAATTTTCAAATGTTTGAGAGCTTTGAAGTACTGGTACCAGTCGTAAAATTCAACCTAAGAGGAATATACAAAAGGATTTTTGTGAACTTAGTACTGTGGTATGGTTGTCCTCTTTAAAAGGTAAGAGGTTGGAGAATGGTCAGTAATGTGCAATTAGAAATTAAAGGTGATGAGCCCTGCTCATCTGAGAACATCCAGCTATGTCCATGTTTAGAACTACTTGCCTTAAGTGATTTTGTCAAGTACTGACTCTTGTAGTCTTCAGAGTCCCTGTCTTCTCAGTCCTTACAGTCTGGTGAGCGACCCACAGTCATTGACTGTCTTGTTAGTTGATATATGGTGGCTCTTAGATATGTTGATATTTATTATTTGATCGGTGGAATTCAATGACATTCTATTCACCCAGCGAGTACCTTGAGAGCATTTAAACAAACTAACGGTTTGACTCCAAAATACTGAGGAATTTTTCATACACTAGTATGTGATCAATCACATAAATCTAGAAATCATTTCAATGCAATTTCTTATTTCTATGTAAATACATGTAGCGGAGAATTCTGAAATTATATAAATATTGATAATAACATCAGTCACTTTTCTACTACCTCAACCTCAATAAATTTAGTTTCTGATGGACAACAATCTTGTGTTTCATAATACTAATACTATAGAAACAATTCATTGTATAATGGTTTTTACCGGCATAGTTCTATTCAGTCTCAGTAAACTTCAGGCCCACATAGTGAGTTTCATTTTGATTACTTCTATAGAGTTTCTATTTCCGAAACCAAATAAAATAAAATCAAACTGATATTTTACTACTCAGCCACTATACCCATTTGAAGATTTCATCTTTAAACTATTTCTGTCAAAATTTGCAATGACATCGGCTGTGCCAATTCTATGCAAATACAGTAATGTCCTAAATAATCGACTCCTTAACCACAGCAGAATTATGGGTAATTTTTCAGGATTTAGTTGGAAATATTTCCTATTAAATCCTGAAAAATTACCCATAATTCTCACTGAGCGCTTTCCGATGAATGGCAACAAGTCATATTTCCGACTAAATCCTGAAAAATTACCCATAATTCTACTGTGGTTAAGGAGTCGATTATTTAGGGCATTACTGTATTTTGACCAAATTTGGATCATGGCTTCGGCTCACTAAATCTCTTTTGGAATATAAAGCTTTGTACTTGTAATCATTTAATAATGAGAGAAAGGACTAATATATGACTGATTTATAAATGATTTCACCGATGAGAGTCAATTTATTTAATTTATACTAAAGAGTAGCGTTATGTGCTGGCAATTTTGATAAAAAATTATTGAAATACCTGCGTTGGTCAAGTTTATTTGGCTTTAGTCACTTTAACATGACAATCTGATGATACTACAATCTACTTACAGTAATTCCCAAAGTAATTGACCACTTAACCACCGCAGAATTATGGGTAATTTTTCAAGATTTAGTCGGAAATATGGCTTGTTGCCATTCATCGGAAAGCTCTTGCAGAGAGCTTTCCAATGAATGGCAACAAGCCATATTTCCGACTGAATCCTGAAAAATTACCCATAATTCTGCGGTGTTAAGTGGTCAATTACTTTGGGCATTACTGTAGTATGACAATGATTTTTACACAGACTGAATTCTATTATGCTGTTATGGGATAGGTACGATTAGACACTTTTTTGGACCCTATCGCCTAACACCAATTCAAAATGTTCTCTTTGCAAGTATGAGCCCACTGACCAATGTTTTTCATGTGTGATAATTGTCTATCATAGTAACAATTGTTCTGTATGAGATATAGATGAATGCCTTTGTTTTTTCAGATATGGAAATACCACTGACATGCTTCCCTGTGACCTAACTGAATATGTGGATGACAGCGCTTTCAATCCTTGATAACACAATGGAATGATACTTATTCAAGAATCTGTCAATGCAGTAAAACATCTTTAAAATTAATACACAATTATTGCATTGTTTCGAGGTTGACACAAGGAATTGTCCATCCGAGGAAGTGTTATTCACTGAGGTCGAAGACCGAGACATTCTGATAACATTTATTATATGAACCAAAGAAATATATAGTTGGTCTTTCCCTTAAAATTAGGTTACAGCAATTTGATTGGCCGGCTAATTTTGAAGCTCAGAAGACTCATTCTGTTTATAAGCACAAAGAGGTCAGCGGAATCTTATGTTAATCTCTTGTGGATATAATATTAACCTGCCCCCGTTTTCAAATACAAGAGAAGAGAACATCATCAACTGATTGTATTTATGTGATAGTTATTAGTATTAGTATGGGATTTTGGAAGGTCAAATTTTATTCATATAACTAGCACCTTTATTCAGCGTCGGATGGGTCTGTGGCCCCTTTGTGCATTTGAGGCCTGCGGCCCCTTTGTGTGTTTCATGCATATTTTGAACTTAGACAGAGGCTTTATTCAGCAACAGCCGCTTTATGCACACATTTTGGTCATTGAAACAGTTTTATTTTTAAATAAGCAAAAATAAATTTAAAACTTTTTTTTTTAAATCAAATTTTGTTTGTTTAAATAAAATTTTTGAAAAACTAATGCCATTTGCCACCAGGGTACCCCGAGTCACCACACCAATTTGGTTGAAATCGGTCCGGGGTTCTGGGAGAAAAATTGCGAACAAACAGACAGACGCTACTTTTTTATATATATATATCCTTTGAACAAATGATTTTATTTGGTAAAAGTTTTTGTTTGGTTTATGGTATAAAAAATGCATCACTACAGATACAGTAATGCCATAAATAATCGACTCCTTAACCACAGCAGTATTATGGGTAATTTTTCAGGATTTAGTCGGAAATATGGCTTGTTGCCATTCATCGGAAAGCTCTCACATGATACCACTAATGCTGCCACATTAAAAAATTTGTCGAACAAATGGGCAGAAATTTTTACATCTACATCTTAATAGATAGTCCCTTCAAGATATCACTTATTAGCTCAACTTACTTTGTAAGTTTGAGCTATTGCCATGGTTTGGCGTCCGTCGTCCGTGTGTGCGTGTGTCCATCAACAATTTCCTTTGGCGTGGGCTACAGGTCGTACCTTTGGTCTGATCTTTATGAGATTTGTCATGAATTTTGACATTGACATGTAGATGGGAACGAGTCATTTTGGTGTCATTCGGCCAAAAAACATGGCTGCTGGCGGCCATCTTGGATTTCAAAATTCAATCCATTGGCGCGGGCTACAGGTCGTACTGTTTGTCTGATCATCATGAAATTTGTCATGGATGTTCATATTGACATGTAGATGGGAACGAGTGATTTTGGGGTCGTTCGGTCAAAAAACATGTCCGCCAGCAGCCATCTTGGATTTTACTCTTTGCATGACTAAATCCTTTGGCGTGGGCTACAGGTCGTAGCTTTGGTCGGAACTTCATGAAATTTGTCATGGATGTTAACAATGACATGTAGATGGGAATGAGTCATTTTGGGGTCGTTCGGCCGAAAAACATGGCCGCTGGTGGCCATCTTGGATTTCAAAATTCAATCCATTGGCGCGGGCTACAGGTCGTACTGTACGTCTGATCATCATGAAATATGTCATAGATGTTAATATTGACATGTAGATGGGAACGAGTGATTTTGGGGTCGTTCGGCCAAAATACATGGCCGCCAGCAGCCATCTTGGATTTTACTCTTTGCATGACTAAATCCTTTGACACGGGCTACAGGTCGTAGCTTTGGTCGGAACTTCATGAAATTTGTCATGGATGTTAACAATGACATGTAGATGGGAACGAGTCATTTTGGGGTAGTTCGGCTGAAAAACATGGCTGCCAGCAGCCATCTTGGATTTTACTCTTTGCATGACTATATCCTTTGGCGCGGACTACAGGTCGTAGCTTTGGTCAGATCTTCCTGAAATTTGTCATGGATGTTAACAATGACACGTAGATGGGAACGAGTCCTTTTGGGGTCAATTGGCCAAAAAAACATGGCCGCCAGCAGCCATCTTGGATTTTACTCTTTGCATAACTAAATCCTTTGGCACAGGTTAGACATTTCAATTAGCACCTTTCCTATTCCTCCATTTACTGTCAACCATTAAATTATTCCCCTACCTAAGTTGAGCTACAGTGTCATTGACACTTTCATTGGCTTACACATTTAATTAGCTATCTCAGGAGGTGGAAAGTTTAGATGAATATACACAGACAATTACTTAATTGTTAAGCTATTGCAACACCTGATGGAATCTATGCTATCTGAAAAACAACACCAAGCATATTATATACAATAAAAATGTAAAAAAGATGACTTTACGGTCATATTTTTAGAATCAAAATTTTGGGAACAGCATTCTCAGCAAGTATATCAAATATTGAAAATGAATAACTGCCATAAAAAGTACATGATCTGAACTAGTGAAAGGCTTGAATGATTATTTAATAGAGAGCAACACTGCTTCAAGACTTAAAAGAATGTTAGTTTTTGCTGGAAAATTGTTAACATACATTTTTCAAGCACTGTTACCTTGAAAAACCAGCCCAATTAATATAAATGTTGGTATGCAGGTCATTCACTCAAGCAGGGAGCAATAAACTATATTGTGTGTAAAATAGGACACAGTGTTGGAAATATGTGACCCGCCATATCAAATCCAGTTGTAAGTCGGGATTTTTTTTACCCTGTGCCAATGCATTCTCTTATATATGTGAGTCGACCATAGGTCG
Organism: Siphonodentalium dalli; assembly: GCA_032622095.1. Classification (NCBI taxonomy): domain Eukaryota; kingdom Metazoa; phylum Mollusca; class Scaphopoda; order Gadilida; family Siphonodentaliidae; genus Siphonodentalium; species Siphonodentalium dalli. Next base: position 149,708,223 of record CP136065.1, read on the forward strand.
CCTCACATATATAAGAGAATGCATTGGCCTAACAATATTTTATCATTTTTTTTAAATAAATGTTTCTTAAAATTTTTAGGACATAAAATAAAAAACATCCATTACCCTGCAGGGAGCCCCACACATATATAGAAGCATATAGAAGAGTGTTGTCTGCTCATGTTTGTCTGGGGCTCTGTATGGGTGAAATTATAAAATTGTTAAAGAATACAAGAAAAAATTATTAAAATTGTAAAAAATTGTTAGGCCAATGCATTCTCTTATATATGTGAGGCGACCTATGGTCGACTCGCATATATTTAAAGAGAATGCATTTGCACAGTGTAAAAAAATCCCGACTTACGACTGGATTTGATATCTGGTCAGCTGGGGATTTGGCTATGTACATATGACCTAAAATCATCTCCGCCCAAAGATTTATATTAGTTCTTGCAAACTGGATGCTTACATTTTTGCAGCACAAACTAAAATTCTAAAACAGTCTTTAATCAGTATTGCTCTCTAATAAATTGTCTTTCAAGCCTTTCACTAGTTCAGATCATGTACATTTTATGGCAGTTAGTCATTTTCAATAATTTTTATACTTGCTGAGAACACTCTTCCCAAAATTTCCCTTCTAAAAATATGACTAAAGTAATCTTTTTGGCATTTTTATTTAATATGCTTGATGTGGTCTTCAGATAGCAGATTAATTTAGATGGTGCACCAGCTTAAAGGTACTCAATCCGATCAGACGGTCCCCATATCATCAAGATACAACAACATTTCTTCAAAATACGCTTTGGTTATCAGAATAATGCTAACCACTGTCAACTATGGTATCAAATTTCCCAAAACATGTCATTTATCAACATTTTGTTCAACAAAATATGGCTGTATTATCACTTGAATATCCTGAAATTTGGCTGTATTACCACTTGATTTTAGAGTTATCCATCTTCATCTGCAATTTTGTTCCAGACCATCAGTTTGACAACTGTTTCCTGGGCCACAAATAATTGCACATCTCGAGAAATAACACACTTCAAAATCGATATCTTATGACTCTGAGCTTTGATGGGTGGGTTCCTCGATTCGATTCAAATATTTTTTACCCCCGAAACCAAAGAAATAGTAATCTAGGAGCGTTAATTCGGATAATGTATCATTAACAATAAATGTAGTTTTCTGTGTTGGTTTGTCTAAACTTTCCATCTCCTGACATAGCTCAGGCATGGAAACCCTTTAAATTCACTTTTACAATTTCAAATGCTATGTTGGTTTTATTTATACATGATTTGTGATTGAATGTATTTAAATTATTTCCTCATTCTGCAGCATTCTGTATCTTTAATATTGATAACTTAATATGCATGTAATTGATGAATTTGAATAACAATGAAACATAAATAATTAAATTGTCTCTGTGTTATTCTTATGGCAATTATTGAACAGATTTAGATTGTAAATTGGCAAACTTCTAACATAGGTTGCTGTAGAATTATTCTTGGCAAAAAAGGTCCAAGTGATATACAGTAATGCCCTAAATAATTGACTCCTTAACTACAGCAGAATTATGGGTAACTTTTCAGGATTTAGTCGAAAATATGGCTTGTTGCCATTCATCGGAAAGTTCTCACAGAGAGCATTCCGATGAATGGCAACAAACCATATTTCCGACTAAATCCTGCAAAGTTACCCATAACTCTGCTGTGGTTAAGGAGTCGATTATTTAGTGCATTACCGTATCTGTGCGAGTGCACGATGATTCGCAAGATGTATAACGATAAGTTGAATAACAGGAGAATGGGCGACTGCAGAAATCATTATTATGTGTCAATTGTGAACTGTGTGCAGCTGTATTACCTCACCACCTACTCGCATTTCTAGCGGTAACCGCTCACATTTCTAGCAGTTTAATGTTTATCACAGTCATACTGCAACACATTCTATTATAGGTGATGGCTATGGGTGGACAGTAGATTTGCGACTATATGCATGGAGTTATCGCAGTGCTGGCTTTTATGAAAAATTTGGTCTTTGTTTGGAATAATCCGGCTGTGCAGACAAAACAGTTTAAGTTTAAACTTCCATGTTGCAAGTTTTATAATTTCCAAGAATTTTATTAATTAAACTACATCATAGTACATGACCCAAATTTTAAGAGTTTATATATGATAATGCACAACATTATAAAAATTCAAAATCAATTCATGTTACAAACTACTTTAGAGAGACTTTGAGATAGGCTGCAGCCAATATCGGAAATAAGTCTGCGCATGTCCATATCCGAGGAATCTTGAATGACGATGATTGCGGCTGCAGCCACTTTCAGTATCTAATACAAACAACATGAATTCCCTGTAATTTAATCATTGAATTTGAGGGTCTGGTCTCATAAACTATAGAGGGTTATCTGTTGATCAGACCCAATGCTGTATATTTTATATATATTTGTATATATATATATTAGCATCAATAAACATTTTATATAGGCCTAGGCATATAAAAAAAAAATTAATTAACTATAAACTCCACCTTTCCAAAAATAGATTCATAAAATTAGATAGACAAGTGTTTTTGTAAAACAAACATCGAACCCAAAGATAAAAATCTACATGTATCAACTACACATTAACTGTTTTCATTCATTTAATCATTGTCCGCCTTTTTCATGAATTCAGTATCCGCCATTTTGGATTTGATCGGTAGTATGGGAACTTGGAACCAGGATTTGGTGGAAACGTGATGTCACATATCCTGGTCATCGATAACCTAGAGGTCCCATCTCCAGCTGCAGCCTATCTCAATGTCACTATCTGTCTAGAAGTTGACAGCATTGCAAAACAAAACTGCAGACGAGGAAGCATGTTGTTGCAAAAAATGAGAATGTGAACCAAAACAAAATTTTTTACCACGTGGGGAAATGTCTAAACATTTTTGTACTAGAGTCTGCAGATCCGTGAGTGGCTTCACAGTCAACATGAACTACTTTTGTCACCAAACTTCATATGGATCTTCGGGGTGACCTCTAGATAGGAGCCATCGATTTTTTCCGAAATTAGTTAAAAAACATGGCCATATGCAGCCATCTTGGATTTCAAATTTGAATCTATCGGTATACCCTGCAGCCCGCATTTATTAGAGAACTGAAATTTACAGGCATGTTTAGGATCACCTCTAGATGGGAGCTATCGAATTTGAAAAATTTTCAATGAAAAACATGGCCACCGGCAACCATTTTGGATTTTATTCTTTGCATGACTAAATTCTTTGGCACACCCTACAGACCACATCCCTCACTCGATCATCACCAAACTTCATATGGATCTTTGGGGTGACCTCTAGATGGGAGCCATCAAATATTTCCAAATTTCGTTGAAAAACATGGCCACCATCTGCCATCTTGGATTTTACTCTTTGTATGACTAAATCCTTCAGCACACCCTACGTCCGATGGTCACAAAACGTCATATGTATCTTTTGGATGACCACCAGATGGGCGCCATAATTTTTTTTTTAATTTGAAAAAACATGACCACCAGCAGCCATCAGTTTTACTTTATGTCTAAATCCTTTGGCACACCCTACAGACAACATCCCTTGTCTGATTGTCACTAAACCTCATATGGATTTTATGGAAGCCCACTAGATTGGAGTCATCGATATTTTCACATTAAAAAACATGGCCACTGGCTGCCACCTTGGATTTTACTCTTTGCCTGACTAAATCCTTTTGCACACCCTGCAGACCACATCCTTCATGTGGTTGTCACCAAACTTCATGTTGATCTTCTGGGTGACAACTAGATGGGAGCTATCAAATGTTTTTGAATTTCAATGGAAAACATGGCCATCTTTGATTTTACTTATATATATATCTCTCTCCATGGTGAAATCTAGTATTACTCAGACATTTGAACTTTCTGCATTCTTAATTGCTCCATTGATTGTAACACACAAAATTATCCCTTTTCCAAAATTGACACTTTCATTGTAAATTGTCTTGAATAATAGTGCATTTTATTTGTATTCGCTGGGGGGGACTGCACCTAGAGATGAGGTCTACTTGTGATCTTCCATCCAGTTCACTGCCTGTATGCTCCAGTTCACTTGAGGTAAGTAAGCTGAGATTATGAGTATTCTTTTTATTATTTATTTGTAAATGAATGATTGAACCTTGAAAATCATAAAAATAACATTAGTATAACACTGTAATTTCACAAGATTTCTACAATTTGTTACAAGGTGAAAACATCCCTATTACAAAAGCATTGAAAATTTATTAGCCGTTTTTTTTTCTTCACAAATATGTCGCCCAGACACACAATTTTTTATATACACAGCAACATCTGATTGTTTTTCACCCTTTGTGAGTGACAAATGAAAGTGTCAATGACACTGTAGCTCAACTTGGAAAGGGATAATTTCATGTGTTTATACAGTCAATGGAGCGATTAGGAATACTAGATTATCAAGATCTATCAACATGAAGAGATATATATATAAAGTAAAATGGTTGCTGGCGGCTATGTTTTCCAATGAAATTCAAAAACATTTGATAACTTCCATCAAGTAAGATCAATATCAAGATTAATATGAAGTCTGGTGATGACCGAATGACCCCAAAATGACTCGTACCCATCTACATCATGTCAATGTCAATACCCATTACAAATTTCATGATGATCTGACCAAAGGTACGACCTGTAGCCCATGTCAAAGGATTTAGTCATGCAAAGAGTAAAATCCAAAATGGCTGCTGGCGGCCATATTTTTTGGCCGATTGACCTAAAAATGACTCGTTCCCATCTACATTTCAATGTCAACACCCATTACAAATTTCATGATGATCTGACCAAAGGTACGACCTGTAGCCCGTGTGAAAGTATTTAGTCATGCAAAGAGTAAAATCCAAGATGGCTGCCAGCAGCCATGTTTACTTGTTCCCATCTACATATCAATATTAACATCCATGGCAAATTTCATGATAAGACGAAGATTACAGCCTGTAGCCCGTGCTAATGGATTGAATTTTGAAATCCAAGATGGCCGGGGCAGCCATATTTTTTTGGCCGAATGACCCCAAAATATCTCGTTCCCATCTACATGTCAATGTCAACAGCCATGACAAATGTCATGATGATCCGAACAAAGGTACGACCTGTAGCCCGTGCTAAAGGATTTAGTCATGCAAAGAGTAAAATCCAAGATGGCTGCTGGCGGCCACGTTTTTTGGCCCATTGACCTCAAAATGATTCGTCCCCATCCACATGTCATTGTTAACATCCAAGACAAATTTCATGATGATCCAACCAAATGTAAGACCTGCAGCCCGTGCCAAAGGATTTAGTCATGCAAAGAGTAAAATCCAAGATGGCTGCAGACGGCCATGTTTTTTGGCCGAACGACCCCAAAAATACTTGTTCCCATCTACATGTCAATATTAACATTCATGACAAATTTCATGATGATCAGACAAACAGTACGACCTGTATCCCGTGTTAATGGATTTAATTTTGAAATCCAAGATGGCCGCTGGCAGCCATGTTTTTTTTCCGAATGATCCCAAAATGACTCATTCCCATCTAAATGTAAACAGCTAGGACAAATTTCATAATGATCCGACCAAAGGTTTGACCTGTAGCCTGTATTGTTGACGCCTCACACACGCACGATGGACACCAAGCCGTGGCAATAGCTCAAACTTTACAAAGTAAAGTTGAGCTAAAAATGTAGGGTTCACTCACGCAATTAAATTAACATCTGTATGATGTATTGTTATCTATATGGCACATCTATATGGAACTAATGTGGGCTATGTAGTGCATATTACTCATTCCATTCAATTACTGGCATGTTTTAAAGTTACTGATTTGATGGTCCGTATCATCCAGTTACAACAGAATTTCACCAAAACCGATTTAGTTATCCAAATTAGTTTATTACCAATAAATACTTGCAACAATATCAATCACGATATCATAATTGTCGAAAAGTCCTTTAATAATGGGTTTTCTTGGCAGTTTGGAGGATCAGTGGGTGTGATTTACAACATCCATATATGGTGATTCCTAAATTGGAATTCCCAAACAAAACCACAGTATTCCCACTGGAATAAAACATGATTACCAATTCGTAAATAAATATAAATATACAGTAAAACCTCTCCAAACCGAACACCTTTTGGACTGACGGTCTGTTCAGTTTAGAGAAGTGTGTTCAGTTTATAGAAAATCGCACTAAGATCAGAATGTATTGCCATCGTTACTAAGTATTGTCGAAGCACAACCAACTTTTTTTTGAATAATTAAAGTTCATTCAATTAAAGATGCCTAATGCCTATTGACCAGTTCAGCAATGGTACAATGAAAGCCAACATCAAAGGAATTCCCGCTCAGTGTAATCTGTATCCAACAGTAACCAGTGTTAAGTCATGACCAGTGTTAAGTCACGCTCCAAGCTTTCTGCATTGTTTACAGTACCGGTCAAAACAATGTGGTGTGATTAAATTTTATCACACCTTTGTGACAATCTAATATGTTTAAGTTTAACGTTGTGCAAAGGTCACCGTTATCCAGGACCAGACTTTTAGTAAAGATGTTTAAGTTTAACGTTGTGCAAAGGTCACCATTATCCAGGACTAGACTTTTAGATAGATAAGAATGAGCGGAGGACATACCCGCGTATGCATTCATTGTATCTTGATAATTAAATAGCTTTTAAACATGGTGGCAGTGGTTAAACGTGATATATAAGTAACTTTGTAGTACAAAGTTTGTACTAGTGTCCCTCAGAATCGAAGTGTTATACTAACAAAATGGAAGCCTTGAAAGCACCGGAGACTCTTGATTTTGATAAGCCTCGAATAGGCGACAGATGGATAAAATGGAAGGAGTCATTCAGACTATACGTAGATTTGGCACTAGAGGACAAAGATGAATCATATAAAATTAAAATGTTCCTATATCTGATAGGGACACGAGGAGTCGAGGACGGAAAATATATGCCACGTTCCGGTTCAATGTGCTTGAGAAAGACAAAGAAATGAAACACGTGCTTGACAAATTTGACGAACATTGCGAACCACACAGAAACGAAACCGTTGAACGATACCGATTTAACACACGCAATCAGGAAGTTGGCGAAAATATATCAAACTATGTAACAGAACTTCAAATAATGGGGCGATATTGTAATTTCGGAGCCCTACATGATTCACTTCTTAGAGACAGAATAGTGTGCGGGATTGTCGATTCCAATATGCGTGAAATATTCCCCCGAGAATCAAAGCTAATTCTTAACAAGTGCATCGAAATTTGCAAAGCATCGGAAGTATCAAAACAACAAGTACGTCAGCTGGCGAATGCGGCATGCAACTCTGATTCAGTACATGTTGTAAAGAGATCAAGCGCACCCGTATGGACTATGCGAGAATGTCAATTCTGTGGTTGAATGCACGAGTTTCGCAAAGAAAAATGTCCTGCATATGGAAAAACATGTGCAGCCTGCAATGGTAAAAATCATTTTGCAGCTAAATGCGACCGTAGGCGTGCGACGGAGACACGGAACAATTCCACGTGGAAACCGCCCATATCGGTGCGACAGCCGAATGTTAACTATGTCGAAACTCACGACAATGTACAATCACGTCCGAACAATTACCACACCGAACATTATGAAGATCGAGTTGATTATTCTATGCCCAGGAATTACTATGACGTGGTTCAATCCATAACCAACATTGATTCGAAACAAAGCAACGAGGAATCGCATGACTTAAACGCTCATTCAGATGAGAAACGCACACATTGTCAAAGCGACCACTCAGATATGACATCGACACATAATGACCATGCAGAGGTGGTAGGCCAAAACAACATTTGTGGTAACATTTGTGTACACATCAATGCGTCTGGCACCAGTCATGCAGGTGCGAAAATGGATAATGTCACCGGTGACTTGAAGAGCGACCACACAGATGTGATATCGACAAATAACGACTTCATTGAGAGAGCCCAAACAGATGCGACATCGACAAATACCGACTACTATGAAAGTATCAAAGTTATTCATCAACCTCATGAGCCAACATGCAGTGGTAAACAAACAAATAATCATTTGTATGCGACTATGGAAATACAAAGAAAATTGGTTAAATTTCAAGTCGACAGTGGCGCATCATGCAATGTCATACCCAGAAACAGGTTGGCAGGCCTCGACTATAAACTAATTCCTGTGAACCAGATCTTAAAAACATACAACATGTCAGAAGTCGTTCCTGTTGGCAAAGTGACACTTCCTGTGTTTAATCCGAGAAACAAAGCTACGATGCATCTAGAGTTTCTGGTCATACACGAGGAATGTACTCCGATACTTGGTATGCGTGCTATACAGGAACTGGGACCTGTGACTGTGAACTATGAGAACATTCTTGCTGTGAACCCTGAAAGTTGCTTAACATTAGAACACGTATTATCGGGTTATAGCGACGTATTTGAAGGAACGGGCTGTCTTCCGGGAGAGTACCACATAGAGACCAATCCTAACATACGACCAGTCGTACACCCACCGAGACAAATTCCGATCGCTCTACAAGAGAAACTGAAAGCACAACTCGATGAGTTGACCGACAAGAAGATAATAACTCCAGTAACCGAGCCTACACCATGAGTGTCAAACCTGGTCATAGTTGAGAAGCCAGGAAAGCTTCGTATATGTGTTGACCCACGGGACCTTAATGTGGCTATCTTACGCAGCCACTACCCGGTGCCATTGATAGAAGAAATGTTACCAGATCTGAACAAAGCGAAAGTGTTCTCAGTTGCAGATGCGAAGAACGGATTTTGGCACGTCAAGTTTGGTTCTAACAACATTCAATACACCACACGGACGCTATAGATGGCAATTAGAATGCCATTTGGAATCAAATCGGCTACAGAAGAATACCAGCGACGTCAGCTACAAGCATTGGCAGGGCTATAAGGTGTGCGATGTGTACACAACGACATTCTGCTCTTTGGTGAAGGCGAATCAGTCGAAGAAGCCACGTGAGATCATGACAAGAAGTTTCGAGCCTTGTTGAACAGATGTCGGGAGCAAAATCTTAAATTAAACGTGACAAAATTGAAGTTCAAATGTGAGGAGGTCAAGTTCATTGGACATGTTCTGACAAGACATGGTGTAAAAGTCGATCCAGATAAACTCAAAGCCATCATCGACATGCCAAAATCGACCGACGTGCAAGGCGTGCATCGATTTGTGAGATTCATCAATTACATGGCTAAATTTCTGCCCCATTTAAGTGACATGTGCGAGCCGTTACAAAAATTAACTATTCAGGGAACAGAGTGGAGCTGGCACGAAGCGCATGACAAAGCAATGTTCGATATAAAGCAACTGATTTGCAAAAGTCCTGTGCTCGCGTATTATGAACCAAACACAGATCTCGTGCTTCAATGCGACTCTTCGTTGATCGGACTTGGTGCGGCGATCCTACAAAACGGACGACCACTTGCATTTGCGAGCAGAGCATTAAGTGCCACAGAAACGAGATACGCTCAAATTGAGAAAGAGCTACTGGCCGTCGTATTTGGTCTTGAACGATTCCACCAATACACATACGGGCGCCACGTCAAGGTGGAAAGCGACCACAAACCACTGGAATTGATTACTAGAAAACCTTTACATCTAGCACCATGGATGTTGTTACGCTTGCAAACATACGACTACACGATTGGATACAAACCTGGCTCAAATATGTTATTGCCGATACGCTCAGTAGAGCATACTTAGTGGGACATGACACCAACACAGACCTGTTTGCAAAGGAAGTGGAAATAGTTAACATGGTGCAGTATCTACCAATGACTGAGACACGTCTTCGTGACATTAAACAAAATACTGCTAACGATGAAGGGTTACAAGTGCTGAAACAAACTATTCTAGCTGGATGGCCGGATAAATGTGAAAACACAGATCCATTGGCAAAACCCTACTTCGACTTTAGAGATGAACTTAGTGTCCAGGATGGCATAATTTTCCGCAGTGAAAGGGCAGTAATACCCAAGGCGATACGACAGGACATGACAAGAAGAATTCACTCATCCCACATCGGCGTTGATGGATGTATGAGGCGTGCAAAAGAATATATGTACTGGCCGGGCATGCATGCGGAAATAAAACAATGTATACAATGTTGTGAGACTTGCCAGATGTACGATAAAAGACAACAAAAGGAAACAATGATACCACATGTTGCACCGGACCGACCGTGGGCAAAACTGGGAGTTGACATTTTTCACTATAACGAGTGCAATTACCTCATAACGGTGGATTACTACTCCAATTTTTGGGAAGTGGACTACCTAGAGAGTATGAAACCGACCACAGTACTTCACAAATTACGTGGTCAGTTTGCCAGGTACGGAATACCAGATACAGTTGTGTCTGACAATGGACCTCAGTTTGCGTGTGCCGAATTTAAACAATTTGCCAGAGACTATGAATTCGAACATGTAACTTCATCACCGACCTATCCGCAGAGTAACGGGAAAGCTGAGAATGCCGTAAAAACAGCAAAAGGTCTAATGAAGCGAGCGCGACAATCTCAATCGGACGTATATCTAGCGATGTTGGACTTCCGTAATACCCCCACCCAAGGGTTCAGCACTAGTCCAGCTCAACGTCTGATGAGCAGACGCACAAAGACATTATTGCCAACGCGACACTCTCTATTACGGCCAAGTGTTCCTACCGATGTTGACAATCAACTAGAAAACAGCAAAGATAGACAGCAGTACTATTACAACCAACAGGCAATAGACCAGAAGGACGTCGAGGAAGGTGCGCCTGTGTGGGTTGCACCTACTGCTGACAACAGAGTGGGTACCTGGTCCAAAGGCGTGGTCAGAAAAAGACTGGGATTCAGATCCTATCTAATCGAGAAAGAAAATGGACAAACTGTGCGGAGAAATCGACGACACATACGACTGTTTCACGGTGTGATCGTAAGCTTCCCTGAACTCCGTCACACGATTGGGAACGATAACAACGAACACGAAGATGACGATAACAATGAACACTTGGTTGAACCGAACGAGGCGAGTGCAACCACATCACCTGGTACGACTACTCGATTCGGAAGGCGGGTTGTGAGACCGAGACATTTCGGAGACTTTGTAATGGACTAAGTTAAAACAAAACAATAAAGAAAGGAGGATGTGACAATCTAATATGTTTAAGTTTAACGTTGTGCAAAGGTCACCGTTATCCAGGACCAGACTTTTAGTAAAGATGTTTAAGTTTAACGTTGTGCAAAGGTCACCGTTATCCAGGACCAGACTTTTAGATAGATAAGAATGAGCGGAGGACATACCCGCGTATGCATTCATTGTATCTTGATAATTGATAATTAAATAGCTTTTAAACAACCATTGCCGTTGGACTGACACAACTTTTGGGATTAATGGGGATCTTTTGTGAATTAATTATGGTAGTGATTGTCACCAATACAGTTTTAATCAACCTACCACAACGAATGAGCCATCATGAATGTAGTCTATTATAGAACAGAAATTTAAAGGTACTCAATCCGATTAAGCACCCCTAAGATGGATAACTCTAAAATCAAATGGTTATTAACAATAATAACCACTTGATTTTAGAGTTATCCATCTTACACCCGCAATTTGTCCATTTGAGACGTGGAAGTTGACCACATCTCCAAAAATTAACAAATTTCAAAAATTGATATCTGATCACTCTGAGCTTTGAAGGGTGGGTTCCTCGACTCGAATCAAATATTTTTTACCCCCGAAGCCAAAGAAATAGTAATTTAGGGGTGCTTAATCGGATTGAGTACCTTTAAACTTATAAACGATCCAGTCTACACCAAAGCAAACAATTTGAGAGCTCAGCATCAAGTATGTAAAATCTGCCGCACATGCGTTCAGTCGGCATTGCTTTCCGCATTTGGATTTCAGAGGTAAAAATTAATGTATTTGTTCACTTATGGACTAAAAAATCCGTCTGATTCTCGGAATAGAGAGGTTTCGGTTTATAGAGGTAATTTTTAGTGAGAATGCACTTGTGTGAATTCAGGACCAGACAATTTGTTCGGTATGGAGAGGGATTCAGTTTATAGAGGGTCCGGTTTGGAGAGGTTTCACTGTATATATCCACACGTAAACTATCACAACAAACTATATTCTTGTTGATGGCGATACTTTTCACCGTCTTTTCATTCTGAATTAATTTGCGATTGCTACTGATCTATGCAATCGAGCAGTGACCTTGCGTGACCCCTCGGACTATTTGACCCTCGGACTATCGAACCCTCAGACCTAACAATATTTACATTTACCTTGTAAGCTAGTGCATTCTCTTATATTATGTGAGGCTCCCTATGCGAGACTTGCATATATAAGAGAATGCACTGCCGGAACTTTAATGCTGCACCAGCGCAGTTCCTGTCATGAAAGGGTTAAGTAATTGCTGAATTGAAACAAGAGCACTGCCATTGTGACATAATACGCCCATTGGCTTGTTTCAAATAGCATTTCAGAAAGATAGAATAGCCCAAATCCAATTAACAAAATGTAATCAAGTAAAAATGGCCCAGAAGTCTAGTGAGAATCATTGGACCAATCCCTGATTCAAGAATAGCTTGTATTTTAAGCTAATTGAGCCATATACCAAATTTGGTGGGGATCATCCAACCCTAGCTGCAGTTATCAACAGGAAACCAAGAAAATCTGAATTTCAAAATCTGTAACTCTGGTAAAATTGGGCACATTACGTAAGTGACATGCCATCACAGGTACATCGAACAACAGGACAATGCATTTACATATTTCATCTTACAGACCACCTAATCACAACAAAATGTGATATAACCAGTGTTAGTCATTCAGCCAATGTGACTTTCCGGTACCAAATCTGCGGGCAAATTATGACCCATATCACCAGTAAGGGTACTAAATATGTAGTCCAACTAGGGTTGATAGAAATTTCAATTCGGTAGTTTTACTGATATAAACCCCGTCTAAATATTGTATGTTATTATTTGTAGTTTTGTCCTTCCATAGATGATTCATTTGACATTACAATAAGAGCATGCGATGCAGAGACGTCAAAACTATGGAAACCCGTCGATCATCTTCACGTTCAACGTAATATGTGAATGCTGAATGAATGCTTTATTGCAAAGACACAAATTAATGCGTAACATGCAAAACACATATACAATATTTTATACACAATATGTACATTGTTTGTTTTTCTTTGTTCCTTTTTTTTTTGTTCTTTTAAAAGTCGTGTGTGTATATAAGTTATATTCTTCCTTATGTTTTCAATGTCCTTTTGACTATCATTTATAATTTTTGACCATGCATTGGTGATCACCAGTGCTTGTGCATGCGTTATTGGGGTCCGCGTTTACACTCTGGTCAAAGAAACAGTGTCAGTCCGACTGGACTGTAGGTGTAGTTGAAAATTATGAACGTTATCTTGGCTACTCGACAGAAAATGCTAATAATGCTTGCAGATTTTGACACACAACGTTTGAGTAGAGAGATATAGGCTCTCTATATAAGCTAATATATAAGGAGCTTTTGACAATTCGTTTACAAATACCGACACCAAAACAGAAACAGTACTGTATGTGCGAGCGGGCAATGGAGACCAATATATATGACATGGATTCTAAACAAAATATCTTCATTGACGGCCAAGCACTGATGTTTGTGATATTCGCCATCAAGGCCGGTAGCCATCCTGCAAGACTATATTAGCTATGTATATCGCGATCGGCATATCAGGGCCCAAATACAAGGAAATGTATCAGTGTTATAAGGAGGATATACATTATAGCATGCCCCAGTCTCCAGTACTGATGTTGAGTGGAGCATCACAAAGTATAGAACGATGAATGGCCTACACACTATAGATAGCTGGATAAGATATTTATGAGCGGCCCCGGCCCATCATGATGTACACATAATTATGAATCGTGCAATCCAGCCGACTGTATAGTTTGGGCACAACATACACGTTGGTCCCAAGTATGGGGGTTGGCAATTTGGGAATCACTGGCGGTTTCCACGTGATCATATATATAATTACAATGGACCTATATACATGTATATTAACATAACCGGGTGATCACTTTCTTTTAGTTTGAATACACGTCACACATGTAAATTTACAACAATTAACACAATGGTTCACATATCACTCATTTGAATTTGGATTCATGCAGATACTGAGTTAATTGAGAACGAAAACAAGTAGATATGTGCTTTTTATTCTAGACAACCTGGTGCAATCAATGCACAAGTCCATGTCAAGGGTAAGACATTGTGATCAGTGTTCGCGCTGTCGGTAGCCAAATTAGCCAATCTTTTTCGAATTTGGCTAATAAAAATTTCATTTGACTAAACTTTTGGCGAAACTTTTTTTGACCCCAAATGGAGACAGAAAGCATGGAGTCAGAAAGCTAATTAATAAAAGCGCTCAATATATCGATATTGAAGACGAAGTTAGGTGACGAATGTATTTCATTATTTTCGTACTTATGAAATATCGTTCCTTAACAGCAAAATGTAAGCTCTAACATTTAGTGTAAACATATTTTTATTTCCAAATCTAACATAATATACAGACAGGGTTCGCGCTGCCACTTGCCAAATTTGCCAATGGCAAAAAAAATCTCATTTGGCAAAAAAAAAATCTCATTTGGCAAAAGTTTTGGCAAGTGGGTTTTCAATTATGTGATGTGAACAATCTAGTCCGAAAACATTGAAAGTGGGAATATATCGCCGACTGTACAAAGGGAAACCCGATCGCGGACAGTACAAAGGGAAACCCGATCGACAACTCTATCAACCAAGCGATCACAAAGTGATATGCAATCAAAGTGTGCATTGACGCCGGTATATAAGCAATTTGTTCCTAACATGCTGTTTTAATCTGGAGAAAGATTACGTCACTCTGCACGAAACAGCAAAATTATTTTACATTTAATCCCATAATCCCCCATTGTCTGTCTGTCACTCACAGGGCTCCTGCACAATGCATGTTTATGATGACATTGTATTTATGACGGTCGAGGTTTATGAGCACCAAGTGTAAGACAATAGCTTAATCAGCCAAATGTGAATCACGACATATATTTTGTGGCTATTTGTCGTCAATACCGATACAGTCAAAATAATATGCATGCTTTTATGACAGATTGTAATTTGATAATGGCGTAACAATATTAAGTTATTAAGTTTCCAGATGTCACTTAGATATTTTCACAAGGATAAATGATTTAAAAAAAGATATTGATATAAAACAAAAAAATAATGACATTAAGAAGGACAATCCCGGGTTACCCACCCCCCCCCCCCCCACCCCCAAAAACAACCTTTCACATAAAGATTAATAAATTTTTAATAAATGATATATATAAAAATACTTCTGTTCATCAAAATTATTTAAATTATTGTGTATTTTACCTGTGTCTGTTAGATTTTACGTTTTAGTAATTAATTGTGAACCGACCAGAAAACGATGATTTAATTTGGCCAAAGTTTGTTTTTAATTTGGCAAAAAAACATTTGGCTAAAGTTTTTTTCATTTGGCTAATAAAATTTTCATTTGGCTTAAGTTTTTTTCGGTCCAGCGCGAACACTGATTGTGATGCTAATATAGATAGATTCACGCAGAAGCAAAGCGTGTGAGTGCGACACCATATATGAGCTATCTAATGCAACGATCGGTCGAAGATATATCATTTTTTTTTATTTGATAACTACATTAGACCAAGTCTGCTCGGTCCACAACAGCTTGGGATATGGTTTGGGTTGATGCTGTTTTGGACCAATTCCCCTCCCAACTGACAAACTTGCCCAGATATACAAAACTGATTACCATCCCTTGGCATGGGTCACAAATCTGTGCTTGTCGGGGTTGGAACCAGCTCCGTTTTGGGCTGAATGGCCAATGATGGCGTTTGATGCACTGAGCACTCAAGCGACTGGACCTCATGGGGGCCCCTAAGCTGAGTTCAATTAATGTAAAATCTAATATCAATCATATATAAATAGGTGATTTAAACAGCTAGGCTAATTACATAGAAATTGATGCATGTCTTCGTGAGAATGGGCACAAGAATAATTCAGTAACAATAACTCTATTTTACCACAGTACCAGTTTCACCGACACCAATAAACCAAGAACACTCATTGAGTGTCAAATTTTAGTGGTATATCAATTTCAGTGTGTGGTGTTTAATTGCAAATATTCTCATTGTCATCAGAAATATACATGTATATAGCGATAGTTTGATTGCATTTAATACGATCAATCTGTGTCCGATATTCATCGAATGTATATCCGTGTGGTTTCACATAGGCGAAAAATACGCGCCTCCGAAATTTGCCATACGTTTTGAGAACATTCGTGAATTCCCGATAATGGTAAAGCAACACTCTCCAGATTATGATAGAAAATAAGAAATAATTACGATTTTAGATAATAAACTACCGATCAGAATATCTAAAAAAAAACAAATATAGTATTATCTGACAGACAATTTGATAGTGAAACGTACCGTATATGCTTCATGTGCATTTATAGCTGAAAAACGCATGTGTATATGCCGAATTGCGATGTGTCATCCGTGCTGAAGTGCTTATATTCCAGCTAAACGCTGCTACAATGACAATAACATGATTTCATGTTAAATGTGGCTATATTTATCATAACTGGGACCCTTTGGATACGATATTAGTGTCAGCTTTCTCAGCGGACACAATGAAACACAAATCTCTCTCCACTGGCGAAAAATGCATTTGCGTGAATGGTATGTTACTTTAAAGGCGATTTTCCGTTAGAAACTACCGAGTTGACATTGCTATCATGCCTAGCTGGATAGCTGAGATATTAAACTACTTAAAAAGTGCAGTTAGAATTTGCCCACCAGTTTGGTTCAGACAGGCCCATTTTTCGGCTATTGGCTGAAGGGCTATGTAGAGATTAAGGTTTTTGACGATTAGTAATACCCCCTGTACAACCATCACCATTCATTCAACATTCCCCTTACAAAATCTGGGTTGTCATCGTATGATGTATCCAAAGTATGAAACCTGTGTGTCAAAAACCAGCGCCTATAACCTAACTTTGTCAATCTATTCACCACTTTTTGAATTATATTTCTGTCTCCATTTGTGCTGAAAAAAAGGTTTGGCCAAATGAAATTGTTTTGTGGCCACTTTCGAAAAAAAATATATGACCATTGGCCACGGACAGTGTGAACACTGGGATGGACGCATACCAGACATATGGACGGATGCCAATGAACCCATGGTAATAGCTCAAACTTGACTCAAATTTTTTTTAAATGGGTGTACAAAAGAAATGAAGGCTTAAATAATTCTAATTTTTCTGCTTAACTTTATTAAAAATTGCATTGATGTACATGTAATGTCTACATTTAAAATATACATAGAAAAGAACATACCAGAACATTATGTCAACAAGTCCATAATCATTAAAAAAAATAGGCCTACAATGAATTTTGGAGAGAAGTCAACAATAACTGTTTAACTATATTAAAAATTGCATTGACGTAATGTCTACATTTGACATATACATAGAAAAGAACATATAAGAACATGTCAACAAGTACGTACTCATTAAACAAATAGGCCTAAATTGAATGTTGGAGATAAGTCAACAATTACATGTATAATGAAATATTCAAATTTAATATGCATTATTAATATATCACTTGAGAGCTCATTTAAGAAAGGAACGTAGTGGGTGTGTGTGTAACTGAGGTATACAGCACTGTGGTGGTTGGGGTACATTTAGTGTGAACCGTGAATGTACCCCAATGACCACAGCGATGTATCCCTCAATAAGACACACCCACTACATTCATTTAAAAAAAATTATATAGCTTTTTGGTCTGCCGAGAACTTGAGACTAGCCCATGCAGCACTTGAAGTGAGCCCAATATAATATTTTCAAGCACATAGCAATGACCATGTGAGCGATATAATTATTAAACTGGCTTCAGATGCAATTCAGATGAAGTTTTAAAAGCATGCCCAATTATTCTGCCAACCGCTTTTAGTGATTAGGTCAAAAGTTTGTGATGTCGTGTTCGTGTTATGATCTGTTTTATTGGGATATGAAATGGTGACCAATTGGCAGTTGACTAATCAATGAACAGGATTTAGTGTAACACAAACAGGCTATGTAAATTCTAATTGTGACCTATTTAAGACGTTCAATCCAGGCCGTTAATTAGTGTATAGTCTACTCGTTTTCCCCCCATTCTGAATAATATTCTAACTAACACATATGTCTAAAGGAAGAAATAACATTTAACCCTTCCTATACTAAATACTCATTGCAAGTACAGTAATGCCCTAAATAATAGACTCCTTAACCACAGTAGAATTATGGGTAATTTTTCAGCATTTAGTTGGAAATATAGCTTGTTGCCATTCATCGGAAAGCTCTTACTGAGAGCTTTCCGATGAATGGCAACAAGCCATATTTCTGACTAAATCCTGAAAAATTACCCATAATTCTGCTGTGGTTAAGGAGTTGTTTATTTAGGGCATTACTGTAGTTATCCCTTCAGATAATAAGTTCAACAAATGACCCTGGTTCGTTTGTTGAACTTATTATCTGAACGTTTCCCACCAATGAATAGGATTCCTTCTGCACTTTCTATTATCTGTAGATTGCTCATATTTCATGAACATCCCTCCAGATGAGTAAATAGACCCTTCCAATGTATATTTTTTTATAACTGGTGGGAGAATCCATTTGGTATATAAATCTGAATATGTAGTTTTATGGTTTAGTATGAACGTATATTAGATTATATTAGTATATACACTGCTGGGCTAAGTAACCATTATTTGCATGTTAGGATGGGACACCTTGACAATTCTAAGAAAACTTTTCTACCATTCTTTTGCATTTATTATGCAAAATCCAAATCTGGCAATACCTTTCAGGGCTCAAATAAAAATGTTTGTAAGTAAATGCTTGTTGTTATGTAACTCATGTTTGTAAGCAACAAATTGAAGACTGGCTTTAATGGAGGGAAAAATAGTAGACTGCCAACCAACAAAGACATAAGACAGACAAAAAATGTAAAATATCTAAAAAAACATGTCATTTTAATAATATTAAGCTGATATCTCTACAAAAATATAGGATATATATTTATATATCTGTACAATATCAACATCTTGGGAAGTCTCATTTTCTTCTTCTGAAGAAAGTTACATTTAATAGCAAGTACATGTATTTACAAATCATAATTTTATTTACTGCTGCATCCTTAAAACAAATCAAATAAATGATATGACAAAGAAAAAGTTTTCATACTGCTTCGTTCAACTGCTTCGTCCAAATGGCATATTTTAACCCTTTCATGACTGGAGAGAACGCATTGGCTTACAATGTCAAGGAAAATATAGTTAGGCCAATGCATTCTCTTATATATGCAAGGCTCCCTATGGGAGACTCACATATATAAGATAATCCATTGGCACAGGGGTTTTTTGCCAATCTGGAAGCTCCGGTCATGAAATGGTTAAAGAACATCAATAATAAAGCTTTTTCCTAACAGTATGTATTGCCAGTGACATTTATAACTCGTATTTTCAAATTGATGATTACAGTAGGTCTAGGGAATGAATATAAATCATTACCCGTAAGCATATAAACCATTTCTAATTCTAATACTAA
Organism: Siphonodentalium dalli; assembly: GCA_032622095.1. NCBI lineage: Eukaryota > Metazoa > Mollusca > Scaphopoda > Gadilida > Siphonodentaliidae > Siphonodentalium > Siphonodentalium dalli. The sequence goes on from CP136065.1 coordinate 149,727,966, forward strand.
TTGAGCAGTAGGAAATGACCATTGTTTTTTAACTTATTATCTGAACATCTACCAACAAAGAATATATTTTCCTTTGTCTCTCGTCTGGTCCTATAACCTGAAAATCCCTGTAGATGAATAATAAACCATTCCAATGAATACTTTTATAACTGGTTGGGAGAATCAATTTAGTAAAGAAAGGGAGATGGTGTATATTATGAGTTGATGAGAGACCAGTCAACAGGAGCTTCTGTGACTACGGAATAATTATTTTTCCCTTTTTTCATTAAATGGGACAGAAAATGTTTCTATTTTAAGAACATTTAACTATTCAGCACTGTGACAATTACTCTGCCAGAAATAACCAAATGACCCCATGGATCTGCAAGTCATTTCTTATATATATGCGAGGCTCCCTATGGGAGACTTGTATATATAAGAGAATGCATAGGCACATGGTTTTTCGAAAAATTCAGGAAGCTCCAGTCAATGTGTCATGGAAGGGTTAAAGACATATATTTTCTGGAATTAACTTAGCATTAAACATAACTTTTGGAAATGTTTTTATAGTTCCAAATGTCAGTGGCAAAATGTTTGGCTTTGGAAATAGCTTGGTAGTTGTTTTAACAAATAAAAACAGAAAACAGGAAATTCATTTAAAAAGGAATGTAAAATGAGCAATGCCCTACATATGACAACAAATAATTGGTCAGTAAAGCCATCAATGAATAACAGAGGTAAACTGTAACAGTATTACAATAATGCCCTAAATAATTGACTCCTTAACCACAGCAGAATTATGGGTAATTTTTCAGGATTTAGTCGGAAATATGGCTTGTTGCCATTCATCGGAAAGCTCTCACTGAAAGCTTTCCAATGAATGGCAACAAGCCATATTTCCGACTAAATCCTGAAAAATTACCCATAATTCTGCTGTGGTTAAGGAGTCAATTATTTAGGGCATTACTGTAGTTGAGCCAATAAACAACCAATATATATAGCTAACAAGAACAATGTCATATGTGGCAAGTCCGTTTCAAATAGAATAGTCCCTGGCTGATAGGTTATTATGAATTACGCTGCTATTGCAATGTTACATGCTCACACATAACATCAGTACAAGCCATCCTCCATATTTGGGGAGATGACATCATATACATCATCGTTCTAAATACTAAACTCTATTATGAATAGGTAGTAGTTTGAATCATCAAATAACACATGAATGAGATCAACTAATCAGTGTGAGCTGTTTTATTTTAGTCGAAATTAGCCCTAATGTAAAAAAAATCAATGGACAAATCCCTGATACGAACTTTATCTGTGATTAAGTGGTGGTTAACAAAACAATTCAAGGTTATAAGTCGAAAATTTCCTGGGAAAAAAAGAACAGACCGAACAACTCGATCAGCTTGTATGTTGCAGTCATAACTGCACAAAAAAATTCTATTTCATTCCCGTAAACAAAGTAGAGAGGTACGTAGAAGGGTGAACCATTTATATAATACAACCAACCTCAGGAGTTATGTCTGCCTCAAAATATTACAATACTATGATCATTGTCAACTGAAAAGTGACAAATACAAACATAGCGATACAGATATCCAACAATGTTTAGATATAGATTCATATTGATCTGAACAAATAATAAACATTGACATGAACATAGCATTAAAAGAATTAAAAAGAGATGGCAAGGAATTTAATTTGTATTCAATTAAAGGTACTCAATCCGTAAAGAGGGTCCCCATCTCAACAGATTCCAACAACAACAATCCGATCAGAGGGTCCTATATTACTATTTCTTTGGCTTTGGGGGAAAAAAATATTTGATTCGAGTCGAGGAACCCATCAAACAAAGCTCAGAGTTATTAGATATTGATTTTTGAAATTTGTTAATTGCTCTAGATGAGTACTAATAACTGCCGTCAATTTGGTAACCTGCTCGAGATTTTACGCCAAAACTCTATTCAAACAGACAAGGATGGATAACTCTATAATCAAGTGGTAATAATAACGAAATTTTGACAGTCTTCTGGGCCAGAAAGAATACCCGATAATGAAAAATAATAGATTTCTAAAATCGATATCTAACAAATCTGAGCTTTGATGGGTGACTTCCTCGACTCGAATCAAATATTTTGGACCCCCGAAGCCATTGAAATAGTAATTGAGAGGAGTTTTATCGGATTGAGTACCTTTAAAAACAACATACATTCTCTGCTATTTTGGAACATAAAATAATCACAATAATCCCGACGTTTAGATGCTTCCAGCAGCATTTATTTTTATAGCGACAGTGTTTATTCCAGTGACAACTGTTTATCTGCGTATTTATAAATATAACCAACTTGGAAAAGTTCACAATTTAATCAATTTTCAAAAAAATAGTTGTTTCCCATCTCTTACGAAATACTACACAATTCTTCATAAATACGCAGATAATCGCCCTTGTCACTAAAATAAACACAGTTTCCTGCAGCTACACATCAGGATGTTTGTGCATTGTGATAATATGGCACTGTGGATAATAAAAAAAAGTTTAACAAATAGCCCAAGAAGGCTGATTAAAACTTATTAGCAGAACATCCATACAAATGAATGAATAGGAATCAGCACGTATCCTATTAACCTAAAGATAAATAAATGAATACCAATCATGCTCCATCTGCAGTATTCACTAAGTTATTCCATCACCTCTGGATTCTACTACATATCAATCAGGGTTGCAATTGTATATTAAGGAGGAAAAAGTGCAACACTATTGAGGTAATCAGACATGCTCCCAATGCATATCTTCTTTTTATTAAGATCAACTGTATACCTTATGTGGCATGGAAGCTTATGGTGATCAAGTCTGCAAATAGTGTGCCTGTCATTTGCATTTAGTGCGAATTTAGTGATGCTATCCCACACAGTGGGCTAGCATCACCAAATTCTCCCTCTGGGGACCTCATTCTGCATGGCCTCATCTTCTGGGAAGTATCTATAGTCTCAAATTAACATTGTTTTTATTAACTTTTTCCCTTCTGGGAAGTTTCTATATCCCCTAATTAGCAGAAGTTAGAATGCATAATCGAGGTGACTAATGGGTGAACATCACCAACTTCAACTGGCGAAATTCAATCTGATCCCTGGTCTCCATAGCAGTTGATGCCTAATCAGAATGAGGTTCCCAAAGGGTGAATTTAGTAACAGTAACTAAATTCACCCTCTGGGGACCTCATTCTTCAAATGACAGACACCCTATTTATTTGCAGGCTTGGTGGTTATGTTTCTGTGGCAGTTCATTATTTGAATGTATCAAAGAAGGCAGCTTTTTCTATGAAGCAGAGAAAATTACTACTCATCGGAGATTTTACTTTTAATTGTGATAATAAAGATTAAGAAGTTGGAATTTGACAGCCTGAGCAAACTCATAGATTGTGTCTATAACATAGATTTGTTTGCAGTATTGCATATATTCCATATCCCAATGCATGATCTAAAATAATAAGGCTTCTATGTTATAATGCTTTGCACAAGTGTGAACTGTACATTAAAACCACACCAAGGTAGAGACACAATGTGGCCATCCGAACAGCAAAACATAAAAGCAGTAAACAGTAGGGTATAAAAGCATATATTCTAATTCGACCTTCATATTTAAAATGTATTCAAGGTATCTCAATCGACCAATATTATCATGGAATAAGAGAAATAAACAATTAAAAGAAAAGACATCCAGTTACAGCAACAAAATATGTTGCTAATTTTTATTAAACAGTCGCATAGTAACAGCTGATATTGACTAATTTATCGCGCAAGGTGTCTTAAAGGTACTCAATCCGATCAGAGGGTCCTATATTATTATTTCTTTGGCTTTGGGGGTAAAAAATATTTTATTCGAGTCGAGGAACCCATCCATCAAAGCTCAGAGTGATTAGATATCGATTTTTGAAATCTATTAATTTTCGGATATGTAGCCCACAAGTTGGCAGAACACGTGATCAAAACGGACAAATTGCGGGTGTAAATGGATAACTCTAAAATCAAGTGCTTACTATTAACAATAATAACCACTTGATTTTAGAGTTAATATCCATCTTACACCCGCAATTTGTCCGTTTTGATCACGTGTTCTGCCAACTTGTGGGCTACATATCCGAAAATTAATAGATTTCAAAAATCGATATCTAATCACTCTGAGCTTTGATGGGTGTGTTCCTCGACTCGAATCAAATATTTTTTACCTCCAAAGCCAAAGAAATAGTAAAATAGGACCCTCTGATCGGATTGAGTACCTTTAAGAGTTATAATTATAAATAGATCTGATGCAAGGTCAGTGCACGGGGAGCGATAGGAACATCGGTGTAAATACCAATTGATTCACGGTCTTCAATCCCACATGGTTTATAAATGGCAATGCCAACTAACAGAGTAATGCCTTCGATTTGCTCTAACACAATGAGATTCTAAAGCAGCTGAATTACGCAGGTCTATATTGAAAGAGGAACTATTTTGCCTGGCGCCAGGTCACATTGTACTTGTACTTGTATAAGTGATGCATTCTATTTGTTCACAGCGGTCATCTGAAACAGACTTGTTTATTTCACACCCATTATTTCTGCTTCAGTTTTGGGAGTGGATTTCCTTTTCGCTAACAGCTATGTTTAGCCTGCTTTTCTGTCTGTGGGAAAGACCAGGATCATCTGGCAGGACTCTTTCCCTTTGTATTCTGATTTCTTATGTTTGACGCTTTGGTGGGACCAAAAAAAGGGGCTTTATCAATAACAAAAGCTGAAGTTCAATAAGCATGTTTTAGACTATCTGTTGCTTTATTTATTCATTAACCCTTTGAGTGCCAGGTTCGATTTTTGTATCAACCCATATACCCTGTGCCAATGCATTCTCTTATATATGCGAGTCGACCATAGGTCGCCTCGCATATATAAGAGAATGCATTGGCCTAACAATTTTTCATCATTTGTTATTATTTTTTACAATTTTAATAATTTTTTCTTATATTCTTTAACAGACTTATTTTGTAGGTTTAGTGCCAGGGAATCTTATGTTTTTCATGGGCATCAAAATTATTACTATGAATACTTGGTGATAGTTTTGTGTTATAACATGCCCCCTAAGGTTTTATCCAGTTTGTTTTTAAATTCGCTATAGCATGCTTAAGCATACCCAGAACAAATTCAACCCAAAAAAATCTAATAAATTTTTTTTTTAGGGCCGATTTTATAGACCGTAAATTAGGGCCGATGAGGCCCCTGGCACTGAAAGTGTTAAAAGTATAGTCATTCAGGCAAACCTGTCTTATGGTGATTAACATCCTGGCGGGATAAATGATGATATGTTCTTTATAAAATAATACTTTACATCCTTACTTATAGTAATTGCTTCTTAACACTAAGAACGTTGTAAAAGCCCGACATTTAAATTTAGCTTAAAACTTTGTGTTTTTTTATGCTGCCTCAGTGATTGTCTCACTAACTGTCGAATATAAACAATATGGCGAATTCGGTAGCAAGATGGATTCATCAAGATGGAATTCCATGGCTCAAAAATATTGGTTGATATCCAAATGAAAAGACAGATAGGTTTACACAGATAAAATTTAGCCTGGGAACCTGAAGACATTGTAAGTAGAACCCGAGGCCAAATAGAGCATGCATAGAATCTCCAGAAGAACTGAATGTATATACAACACACACATGCAAAATTATGAGTTAATAACTACACAACACAACACATATATGACATCATGCAATAATATCTTTGATTTTTTATATTTATGTTGGCTGGCTTTCATTGTGATCCGGGCTTTTTCTATAGCGTTCGTTAGTGACAAATAATAAATCAAAGTGATTTATGGTGTTTCCATGTCTGAGTTATGTCAGGATGTGGAAAGTTTAGATGGGCCGACACATAAAACTACTTAATTGTTAAGCTAGTACACCAAAGGAATGAATCTATGCTATATGCAGACAAAATCAATTGTATTATATAACAATAAAAATGTAAAAAAAAATCATCATAGTTTTAGAAGGGAAATTTTGGGAAAAGCGTTCTTAGCAGGTATACACAATGAGTGGAAATGAATAACTGCCATAAAAGGTACAGTAATGCTCTAATTAATCGACCTATTAACCACAGCAGAATTATGGGTAACTTTTCAGGATTTAGTCGGAAATATGGCTTGTTGCCATTCATCGGAAAGCTCTCGGTGAGAGCTTTCCGATGAATGGCAACAAGCCATATTTCCAACTAAATCCTGAAAAGTTACCCATAATTCTGCTGTGGTTAAGAGGTCGATTAATTAGAGCATTACTGTACATGATCTGAAATAATAAAAGGCTCGATTGGCCATTTAATTGAGTTCAATAAGGCTTCAAGAATCTCTGACATAGCTCAGGCATGGAAATCCCTTAATAGTGAGATTTTACTGTCAGCATGGGTTACCTAGTAGTTTTTCTATCAAGGTACATGTACAGATGTAATCTTCTAGCTGAGAATTGCTGCCATCTGAACGTCACACTGTCCACTAATTGTAATTGTAGAATGCAAGTAATAAATACATCTCTATCTATTGTTATTTAATAGCAGATAGCTCAGGTGGGCTGGATCTTTATCTGCGATGAATGTTTGTTCATCTGGCTGTCGGTGATTAACCTTTTAAAAACAAGCCATAGTAATTGTTAATATGTTAATAGAAGCCTAATGATACAATGCCTTTACTCAACTCTCAAATTATTTTGAAGACATGCATTTGAATCAAAATAATAATCTACAAGTTGCATCACCATGCAAACATGCATGTTATAGCTATCTTCTAGGTCTAATTTACGGATATTCAAGAAGCAGAGGAATTTTCACTGATAATGTCAGAATATTTGAAAGTGACTCATTTTAAAGTACAACGTACAGAAATTATTAAACACCTAGATCTGCTACAAAGATTATAATATTAAAACATTCGACACAAAACATCAGCGGTGAGATGCTGGTAGCCGTTTATTCTATAAACGTGTATTCACAAAATATAACCACACAAAAAACATGTACTTTTGTCTGTGTATTTACCCATTTTGTGTGTGACGGTGGTACGCTCCAACATACTACATGGCGTTACAGTTTGGAAGGGTAATCCTGTTCTACTGGGAGTTGTTAAATTGGCAATGGGATTAGCGGTTTTTATGTCTTGTCTGGTCGATGTTCTCTTCGGGTCAGATTTTATCTTTGAACGATGTCTGAAATAGACGCACTTTTTATATTAGAATTTGCGCAACAACTTGGGGTGTCTCTCGCATCTTTATTTTAAAATTGCTTTCAACATTTTTTGGAACGGAGAATAAACAGTTCACTTGCTCATTGGCAGCTATATGGATTAAATACATTAAATAAAAACGCTCCTGTACCGATCACAATGACGTGGTATAGCCCTATAAGACAATAATTGTGTTGTCAACTTGATGCAGATGACTGAAACGTGACATCAGAATACACAGCGCATTGATTGTAGATATAAAATATATACCACTTGTAAAATACACAAGCCATTATCATATGGCCACAGATAGACTAGCGTTAGTATTCCATAAGGACACAATAAAATTGACATGCATGTCTAATATTTACATTCGAGTATCATATTAAAAAACAAGTGTATTTTTCAATCAAGATTGACCAAAGCTATTTTAGTTATGTGATAAATCACCCCAATTTTCCATCCAACAATTCTTCAGAGGAATTAACTTCATCTGGTGTACTCTGTATATTATTTTCTAAAGCCAAATTTGAATTTAAAATAAAAGAAACGACCTTCCCTCTTAGTTATTGAATGGGCAGTTTGATTAAATATATACAGATTGGGAATCTGCTATGAGTACTTATCTAATATGTGTAATTTTTATTGTTCATCTTGATCACATGTTAAAAGGTGATTCCACAAGATATGGTGACAAGTTGGGGTCTGCATAGGTTGTGGCATAACACTATTTAAAACAGCTAACCTGTAGCAATAAAGTTGCGGAGTGAACAGATACAGGAATGTAAATATACAGATATAAAAAACTATACCCTGCTCTTGATTCCTTATGTTAAGTGTAGAAATAAACACCTATTTATTTAATGGGTTGAAAGAATTTTAAAATGACTAATAGTATTGCAGATAAAATTATTTCTGTAGAGAGTTTGTTAATTATCCATTGCAAGATAGACCTAGAATATAACTGTTGTGTGATTTTGGAAACTTCAAACTGTTCAGACTTGCTTATATATCCATGTGTTGTGTCTATAGAACCAAACACCTGCATCATCCCTCCGTACTGGGATCTGTAAAAAATAACTGACATTGCACCATACATTACGAACATAGCCCAATTAAGATCCATTGCAATGAAAAACATGAATGGTTACCTAGCAACAAAAACTAACAACAAAGGTGTGCCTATATTACAGTCCATTATTCACAATTATTATGTCAATTATTGCTAATGTTAACCGTTTCATGATGGGAACAGTGCTGGTGCAGCATTAAAGATCCTGTGTCAGTGCATTCTCTTATATATGTGAGTCTATCATAGGGAGCCTCGCATATTTAAGAGAATGTGGTGGCATGATCAAATTAAATATTGTTAGGCCAATGTATTCTCTTATATATTCAAGGTTCCCTATGGGAGTCTCGCATACATAAGAGAATGCATTGGCACAGGAAAATTTCAGGAAGCTCCAGTCATGGAAGCGTTAAGATACTGAGTCTACTGTATCTAAATTACCTGTTTAATTGTCAGCCAAGTGCTATGATTCGAAACTTGAAGATCAAAATTCAAAACAAAGTGGAAAGATGTGTAAGAAGTTGTATTTTACTCAAAAGTTATTTCCATGTTTCGGCAAACTATGGACATTTTTTTCCTAGAATGCATTATGTCACAATCATCTGTCCATAGCAGGCTGACAGGTTGTCATCTTATTATGGGTTTAACAGATTGAAGACGACGTGTAAATTATAAAATGCATTCTCCATATGTTATCTCCAATAACAGGCATGTATCTGTTATGACAGGTGATTTTTCAGGTCAATTATGATTGAACAGGAATGAATGATAAAAAAAAACATGCTGATGTTGTCTTCAGACTTCAAGTTGCATTTTGAAATAATGACAGTAAGAAATTCTCCCCGGAGTGGATTAATTAGGTAATCAATGATAACCAATTTACAGAACAAATGTTCTGTTTTGTCTAGATATATATATCCTTGATACATGTTCAGGTATTAATACACACATTTTATACATCTCACCACTTCAACCCTTTTAATATTTAGTGAATGGGTTCTCTCACTCAGTTATAAAAGTATATATTGGAATTGTCTATCATTCATTTGAAGGAGTGTTCAGGAAAATTGAGCAGATGACAGATAAACGAAAAGATAATACAAGTGTAGTTGGTGGGAAATGTTCACATAATAAGGTTGAAAGGGTCACTCTTGCCAAAAAAAAGTGCTGAAGGGTATACAAGTTTTGAAAATGTGCTGAAGAGTACATTAGTGATCGGTACTAATGCAGTTACTTTAACTGCACGTGTTCCTGAAAGTCTGGCACCCATCAGCAGTTCATTTTCAGTTAATTTTAATTTTCCTTGGAATATATACAATTATTCTCTAACAGAAATCATGAAAACTAAAAGTAATTTAGAACGAGATTTCAAAACCTGTGTACCCTTCAGCACATTTTCAAAACCAGCGTACTTTTCAGCACTTTTTTTGGTGAGAGTGACCCCTTCAGCCATAACAAGTTCAGCAAACGGCCTATGGCCAATTTTTGAACTTACTATCTGAACATTTTCCCTTAGGGAAATATTCGTCAATGAGTATTTAGAAAAGAAAGGGTTAATTAGTTTCCAATTCATAGCCTTGATGTACGCTACCATAATGCCCGAAATAATTGACTCCTTAACCACAGCAAAATTATGGGTAACTTTTCAGGATTTAGTCAGAAATATTGCTTGTTGCCATTTATCGGAAAGCTCTCACTGAGAGCTTTCCAATGGATGGCAACAAACCATATTTCCGACTAAATCCTGATAAGTTACCCATAATTCTGCTGTGGTTAAGGAGTCGATTATTTAGGGCATTACTGTAATTGCTGGTTAACAGTTCTGTCTCATGCATGATGAATACTTACTGAGATTCTCTATTTATCTGACCTGACAGAACAATGACTATGTTGGTACTCCGATATATTTTCTCACTAATAAAATAATTTTACAAATTATCCTAAATTTAACCCTTTCAGTGCCAAGTCCGATTTTTGTATCAACCCATATTTCCTTGATCATTTTTCAAATTTATTGATAATAAATAATAATGTGATACATTGATGGAAAGAGCTCTGAGAGCTCTTTCCATCAATGTATCACATTATTATAATCAATAAATTTGAAAAATGATCAAGGAAATATGGGTTGATACAAAAATCGGACTTGGCACTGAAAGGGTTAATTTTAATTTGTAATATAGGCACATCAATGAGGAAATACTGTCGACTCACTTCGGGACATTAGCATCATTCAACTCAGGCAATGAAGACATGGTGATGTCTTTAATATTATGAGCTATAGTCACGTCTTTTGGAATATGTACACTAGAAAGCTCTCCATGTCCGAAATCATAACTAAACATCAGTCCATATATTCACTATAATTAAATCATAATTCTTATTTGTGATTGGATTAAAATTAGCCAAAACAAAAAATAATATAAATTTTCATTGTGATTAGTTGATATAAGCCTCGATGGTATATGGTTTTATAAGCTTCAATATAGAGTTTGCACCACAACCCATAAGACTTATTACATTAGAAAATATTGATCATGTTGATATTGTGCAAACAAATCCCAAGTAAGTCGACTATGTCACTAAGCTAGGAATATAATAATAAGCATAATGATAGTGCAGATGAATTGTCACTAATATTTCCCACAAATATTTTTTGGGTAGTTGGTAAGGCCCTGTGATGATGTAATATTCAATTCAAACTGCAAATCATCGGCAGCATACTCTTGTGTTCCAAATAAAGTGTAGTCCAAAATAAATGTGTACAGAGTAACTCTTGATAAAATTTAATAAATGTACCAACCATAATAAATGTGCAGGGAAGTGCAATGCAGTTCAAGATAATTTTAACATTTGATAATTGTTATTATGGGACAGAGAAATTGCTTGGAATGTGCATAAATAAACACCAGTGTTTCCACAAGGGTGTGAGACAGTTATTGTTATGCTTGTTCCGGTGTCCCTCATCCACACAGTTTTCAAAACATAAACATCTTAGATGGGGTTTAATAGAAGTAAATATACTAGTCCCTATACATTAATGCCCTAATTAATCAACTCCATAACCACAGCAGAATTATGGGTAACTTTTCAGGATTTAGTTGGAAATATGGCTTGTTGTCATTCATCGGAAAGCTCTCCCCGAGAGCTTTCCGATGAATGGCAACAAGCCATATTTCCGACTAAATCCTGAAAAGTTACCCATAATTCTGCTGTGGATACGGAGTCGATTAATTAGGGCATTACTGTATGTGTACTCCATTGCACAGAGACAACACGTAAAATCACTGTTGTTTTCAAAGATTGTGATAGTAAGTATTCTTATTTGCTAAAATCAGAAGATAACATTAACACTTGTTAGGTTAGGTTAGGTTTGAGTAAATCGTGTTTAATTTATTTTTACCCTGGATTACGCACAGGAATTGATGTCATACCTTTGGAATCAATATTAGGCAAATGGTGCATGAAAGACCTCTCCTCAAATTTGTTTAGCAAAAAAAGACTCAAGTTTTTGGCGGTTGGCGCAAATAAATTTAAAGTGCAGACCCAAATAAGCAACGTACAGGGTGGACATTTCTGATGAAATTAATAAATGTGGATGCACGTTTATGTGAAACACAAGAGTAGTTTTATAGCGAAGTCTCAAGCCAAGCTACAGTCAGGAGGCGTATATATGATCTTTTTAAAATGGCACAGAAAGGTCTCGTTCTCCACTCATCAGCCATCTTCAGCACAAAAGTGCTGAATGATTTAGAGGACATGCAGACTCTAAACATCTTGGCAGTATTTGGTGATCGGAGAGAGCTTCATATCGTCTGAGTGCTAAGGTATCACAGTATTTGTTAGTATTTTTCAAATTATATGTGACTTCATTGTCACATCACAGTTTGGTCCATGCTTCTTGGGTGTTTATCATCATCGGCATCTGTAATTGGAAGGATCCTTCAAGTTAAATGGACATAACTTGTTTTACCATCCAAATTAAGTATACCGGTATGTGTAATTTTGGAGGAGTGATACCAAAATATACCTACGGGTAGAATAATCTCTGCCAAGCCTTGAAATAGTGTGTCTGTCATTTGCAGAATGAGGTCCCCAGAGGGTGAATTTAGTGATGCTACCCTGCATAGCGGGCTAGCATCACCAAATTCACCCTCTGGGGACCTCATTCTGCTTACAACTCAGCAGAATGAGGTTCCCAGAGGGTGAATTTGGTGATGCTAGCCCGCTATGTGGGGTAGCATCACTAAATTCACCCTCTGGGGACCTCATTCTGCAAATGACAGTGGCTTGTTTATAGTAGCCTCTTGATTTTTGTTCATGAAATAAGAGGACTGTATGGAAAACAGTAAATTTCAAGGCTTGATCTCTGCTGTTATTCATTATAATAGGGGTCTATTAAAAACAGTTTATGGGTTCAAAATGAGATACATGTAGCCGTACACTAAAGTGGTTTTAATATACAGGTACTACTAGTGCAATAAATAATATAAGCTTGCTTCTGTGTAATATATGGGAATGATGAATCTAATTATGAAATATCGCTATTCATAGTGTACATCAACCTCATCTATGCTTTGACGAGAAGAGCATCAATCCACGTGTAATACCTTACAGTCTTCTCTGAGCGGCTATCTAATATCTTGTTACACAAAAGGTGATTTTTTTTGGTCAGTGATTAAAAGTGTATCTTGTGATCCAAATAAATGTACTTTCTCACTTAATGGTGCAGACTGAATAAAATAATAGGTAGCACAGAACAAAATAAACACGCAGTGTGGTAAGGCTACACAAAGTCAAATTCATGTTTTTCAGGCATGCGCATTGTTCCGAAATCCTGCGTGTGCAACATTTTTATTCGTGTGCAATCTGTCAGGAAAAGTTTTAACCCTCTCATGACAGGAGCTGCGCTGACGCAACATTAAAGACCCTTTGCCAATGCATTCTCTTATATATGCGAGTCGACCAAAGGTCGCCTCGCATATATAAGAGAATGCATTGGCCTAAATATTCTTATAATTTTTTTTCAATTTTTGTTACATTCTTTATCAATTTTTATAATTTTTTATAATTTTTTCTTACATTCTATAACAATTTTTATAATTTTTTCTAATTTTTTCTTACATTCTTTAACAATTTTATCATTATTTTCATTTTTTCTTGCATTCTTTAACAATTTTTTAATTTTTTAACAATTATAAAAAAATATTATAAAATTTGTTAGGCCAATGCATTCTCTTATATATGTGAGGCGACCTATGGTCGACTCACATATATAAAACAATGCATTGGCACAGGGTTTTTGCAAAAATTCATGAAGCTCCAGTCATGAAAGTTTTAAATGATTGTTATGTTTTTTCTAAAAAAAAAAATGTGTGGAAGTGAGATCGGACAGCCACATTTCCCCCCATTCAAATTTTGATGAATTACTGTAATCGGTAACTTTGTTAAACACGTGATGTATTGCATCTGAAATCTCAGTAAAAAATTGTCAATAAACTATCAACTAACTTTTTATAGACATCTGTTTGGAAATAACAGCCAAAGCAAGCCAATTATGAGGTGGAATGCTTTGTTGTTGTGTACCCCAGAAATAAATGAAAGTGTCAATGACACTGTAGCTCAACTTGGGTAGGAGTTTATTTTTGCTGAGCAATGAATAGAATGATAAAGAAGAAGGAAAGCCAAAAAGTTACAGTAAAGGTCTTGTATTGTGAAGATGAAATTATTTTCATTTGAAACATTTCACCAATAAATGTGGGCTGTAGGTTGTGCTGATGGATTCAAATTTGAAATCCAAGATGGCTGCTGGCAGCCATGTTTTATAATGAATTTCGGAAATATTCGATGGCTCCAATCTAGAGGACACCCCGAGGCAAATAGTAAAATCAAAGATGGCCGCAGGCAGCCATGTTTTTTTATGGAATTTTGAGAATAATCGATAGTTTCCATCTAGAGGTCGCCCCGAAGATCCATATGAAGTTTGGTGATGATCGGATGAGGGATGTGGCCTGCAGGGTGTGGCGAAGGATTTAGTCACGCAAAGAGTAAAATCCAAGATGGCTGCCGGCGGCCATATTTTTCATAAAAATTTGATAGCTCCCATCTAGAGGTGATCCAATACATGCCTGTAAATTTTCAAAACCTTTGGCCAATAAATGTGGGCCGCAGCATGTGCCGATGGATTCAAATTTGAAATTCAAAATGGCTGCCAGCAGCCATGTTTTTTAACGAATTTCGAGAAAAAATTGATGGCTCCCATCAAGACGCAACCCCGAAGATCCATATGAAGTTTGGTGATGATCGGATGAGGGACGCGGCCTGTAGGGTGAGCCAAAGGGAATTGTTTGTGGATGGATGCGCGGAGAGATGCATGGATGGACGACGGATGCCAACCCACTGGAATAGCTCAAACTTTACAAAGAAAAGTTGAGCAAACAAATTAATTTTTTTAAATGCACACACGCATGCTTTTCAAACTGGAAATTGACTTTGCATGGCCTAATCAACAATGACATAAGCTATACACCAAAACAGTACATGTAGAGCTACTAAAGTTCCGCATTCCATTGATCTCCATATGCAAATGGTGACATCAAAGGTCTGAAAAGTACATTATCATAACATCCATCTTGAGATTTGTTGTCTTATATTCTCATTTTCTATAATATTGCCAAACGAGAAATTCTTGTCAAAATAATTGGTTTCTTAGCATACTGATTGGATTACTGAATGGAGTTTCCCATTCAGTTATAAAAGCATACATTGGTATATACCATTATTCATTTGGGGGGTTATTTGAAAATTCAAGGGCAGAAAATAGAGGATTCCCATTCATTTGTTTGGAAATTCACTGAATTGTCTAAGAACATTTGTGAATATTCCTTAATAAGTGTTAAGCTGAGTCCATCAAGCTGAGCCAAATGGAATGGAAATGTTAGTCCACTGTATCCAAAAACACCACAAAAAATAAAACAATGTTAGTCATTGTTGAACTATAATAATATATAGCATTTTTTAATTTTTTATAGCATTTATATTGGGCTTCATCCCTGGTGTAGCACGAAGCGCTATTATAAGTTCAAATGAGTGATAAAGTGACAGAATCTAATAAAGTCCACTCCAATCTTGTATGCAAGTTATATATCTCTAAAACATAGAACACATGCTGGAATAAAAGATAGAATATTAAATATCTGATAAATTAAAAACTTGATACATGTAACTATAACATTAGAAACATGTTGCAACTAAATAGAACGAGAATAGATTAAGACTCTAGTTTCTAAATAATATTAACACTCTACTATTAAAACACTCTAACGTTAGCTTCACAAACAATTATAAGATATTGAAATCAAGAGATAAATTGTGAACAGAGCATGTGTTTTAAAAACTTGCAGCAAGTTTTATATCTTTTATAAATTAAAGTGTGCATTTTTGTCATAAATCTCACTATTAAGAGTTGCGAGACCTGTAGAAAAAACATCTACATAAATTTGAAAGTCTAATACCAAAAAAAATGAAACCGTCAGCAACATTAAGTTTAAAAATCAAAATTTTATAATGATGAGTATAGTTTTCACTAACTCTTTAACTAATCATCAAGTGGTTTATATTGTAGTAAGAAATTTGCGAAACAAGACAAACCTATTCCTTTGAAGACAAACCTGCACAACAACTAATTTAATTAATATTATAGAGATGATTATAAAATATTTGTTACTGTGGTACAACATCCTGGATTTTATTTAGACCCTTATTTTTTCAATGTGGTTAGGCCCGCAGGGACCAGCCCCGATGGTGACATCGGAGATATCTTCTCCATAAATTGTATCACTTCTCTCTCATACACCAGTATGCATGTGTCCCTACATCATACTTAAACAGTATTTTCTGATAAATGTTGTCCTTACAAATTATAATCATTTTATAAATGGGCTACTGTATTGCATAATACTTATTGGATCACAGAATGATGATGTTGGTGTGCAAATTGAAATTGAACCATTATGACTACTCCTTGATAATCGGATATAGAGAAGTGATTTGTATGATATGGCTTTATTGCTAAAATGATGTTAAACCCTAATCAATCAATTAATCTCCCAATTTGAAACCACAAGGCTGGTCCCTGTGTTAGAGTATGGATAGGGTATTTCTGGGGTACGGGTTCGAAAGTATGGGGTATGACACATCGCTTGAGGTGTGGGTCTATAATTCTAAATTTAAATAAGCTGTGGGTATGGTTGGGATACAGAATATGAGTTATGGTTATGGTACCATCACAGGTATACCTGCGTTATACCTTTAACAGGTGGTCTGTTCCTGAAACATACTTTTAAAATTTTCTGTAGTTCAGATCTCATGTTCTACGACAGGATATAGCTGATATTGTTGAATATTTGGACATTAATAGTTTAACCCTTTCAGTGCCAAGTCCGATTTTTGTATCAACCCATATACCCTGTGCCAATGCATTCTCTTATATATGCGAGTCGACCATAGGTCGCCTCGCATATATATAAGAGAATGCATTGGCCTAACAATTTTTCATCATTTTTTATTATTTTTTAGAATTTCTTAGAATTTTAATATTTTTTCTTATATTCTTTAAGACTTATTTTGTAGGTTTAGTGCCAGGGAATCTTACATTTTTCATGCGCATCAAACTTATTACTATGAATACTTGGTGATAGTTTTGAGAAATAACATGCCCTAAGGTTTTATCCAGTTTGTTTTTAAATTCGCCATAGCATGCTTAAGCACACCCAAAAAAATTCAACGCAAAAAAACCATAAATTAGGGCCGATGAGATCGGCCCCTGGCACTGAAAGGGTTAAGCACAAAATATGTATTCAAAATTAATTATAAAAGTATATTCGCCCAAGCTGGTTTTGATCACAATGCTCAAATAGAATACACCGGGACTTGACCATTATACATACAATCCATGCATGCATTATAAAGCCACAAAGCAGTACACATTAGAATCATCACTAGTGGAAATTCATGGGCATTCCTTGTATACAACCACAGTGTTGCAACATTTTCCATCCAATTCCCACTAAAGGTGATTACGCAACATAATGCACATACTTTGTGCACCACATATATCCAATTGGAACATTAAAGATTTAATCAGTATTCCGACTAGTAGCATATGATAATGAAAAAATATTTGTAATGTTTAGCACCACAGACAGACTGCCACAGATAGTATTATCATCAAGAAAAGTACAGTAACAACCATATATAGCATTGACGCTCCTTATAGGTGTCAAGAAAGAGATAATTTTGTGAACTTACGACCGATAGACAGAAAAAAAAAATGGATCGAATACCAGTGGAAAATATTTGTAAATTGCTGACATATACATGTAGATACTTTGGGTTAGTCAAATACTGATGAAGATCCCCACTTAGTTCTTATGATATAATTACAATAAATAAGTTAAAAATTTGATATTTAAATAAGATATATTTTTGGCATTAAGTTCTCGACTCAGAATTCTTAATGCCGTATACTGTATGATGAAAAAGTCGGGAGCCCTGAAACTGTTTTTTTTTTTTTTTTTTGAGGGGTTAATTTCCTTACTTACAAATGAAGTAGGAACAGATGGTGAGGCAAGACTGAACAGCTAATATCAAATCGAGTTTGCCCAGATCAGACTTAGTAATGCTGACAGGATAATTGTCATTAAATCTGCACAAATCTACCCAGCAGTGATGAGTATTACACCAATCTACTTCGGCTATGATACATAGTAGCCACACAAAGTCAATTTCCTTTTTCTCAGACCCGCATGCATGGTCGCGAAACCCAGAGCATGATTTCTTTTTATTCATATTTAATATGTTGGAGAAAATTATAATCGGTATGAAATAATTGCGATATGTGTTTATACATACATGGGGGAGGTAGATCGAACAGATCTGTCTCATGGTTCAGATTTATGATTTATTACTGTAATTGTAATGAGCAACTGAAATTAGACCCCGAGGTAGCCGATATTGCGGTGAAATGCCTCATTGGCATCTGCAGGGGCGCTGGAAGCATCCAAGGGCAGGGGGGGGCAGAGCCTACAAAAAGGGCACTTTTCCGCAAAAAAGGGCATTTTCTCCGCAAACTCGGGAAAATAACCATAAATTCATTGTGGCAAAAATCCCTATTTTAATGGTATTTGTCGGTTTTTATGGCCGTTTTGTGATAAAATTGACAAAAAATTAATATTCCTTGTGAAATTGGTGGTATTTGGACCAAAAAAGTCACATTTTGCTATAAAAACACGAGATTAAACACACAAAAAGCATTTTCTGTCTCCAGAAAAAGGGCAAGTCCTGCCCCCGCTCGCCCCCCCTTGGTCAAGGGCAGGGGGGTCAGCTGCCCCATCTACCCCCCTCTTCCGGCGCCCCTGGGCATCTGCCCCAGAAATAAAGGAAAATAAGATATAAAACCGCAATCGCTCATGGTTAAAAAAAAGTTGTGGGCTGAAAAATGGGAATTGACTTTGCATGGACTCACCATTTTTGTTTCTCAGTTTCTCAGTTAGAGCTTTCCTATGAATGGCAACAAGCCATATTTCCAACTAAATCCTGAAAAATACCTATGGTTAAGGATTCGATTATTTAGGGCATTACTGTAGTTTTGTACAGCTTCCAGTGATCATGGGAATTGGGTTCTGTGCTATTAACATAAGAAAGATCACTCTCAGCAGTCAGAATCAGAAATGTAAGAAGGGCACCTAATATAAATGCTAAAACGTTTATTTAAAGAGAACGAGGATAAAAATGAGCAAAAAGACTCTAGTTTCAAGTTCCCTCTGACCTAGACTCTCAGCAGTTAGCCAGAGAAAAAAAATCTCAGAGAATTTTAAATAAATAAACTTTGAGATTGCTGGAACATTTTTTTTTGTGAGCAAATTGCATGTGACAGTTAAACTTAATTGTTCATTCTGCTTTTACACTATAGTAGAA